>CM051236.1:490384479-490976979 GCA_027917425.1 Gastrophryne carolinensis | reverse complement strand
AATAGCGGCAGGTAGCGACAGATGAGCGACAGTAGCGTTATTTTCACAGCGCCCGCTAGTATTCGCTGTGCTTGGCCGTTGTTCGGCTGTTGACAGCGACTCAGTCGGTGTGCGGTAATGTTGAATATGGGGTTAGGAGTCGCTGTTTGTCAGGTTCCGCGCTGTATGGGAGCGCATGACAGCGAACGGCCATAGCGACCGGCTCCCACCATATTCATTAACAAATCACGCTCCAAAAATTCTCGCGCTGTGAAATGCTTGTTTAAACCCCAGAGCGCTGGCGGCGATGGGTTAAAAGTAGTTTTTTAACTCCCAAACAACCATATTTTTAGAATAAAAAAAAAACATGTTTTTCAAAACATTTTGTAATATGAATACATTAATATCAGACCTGTAATATCAATTCTGCACAAATTTTTTTTTTTTTTTTTAACTTAAAAAAAATATCTAACATTGCAGAAGTGGTCACAGAATTTTTTACATTTAACAAAAAAAAAAAGAAAAATTAATAGCAATGTTCCATTGAAATGCATTGGAGAGCGCCAGGTAGCGAGAGGTCATACTTGTCGCTGTTCAAGGTCGCTCGCTGGCGCTGTGGGGTGAGGCTGGAATAATGATGAATGATTCGCTATCTGGCGCTCTGTCAGTCGCTAAGCAGGATCGGCTTGATAAATGTGTGATTGCGGAGGGGAGCCGGCGTTCTCGTGGCGGTGAGCGTCATTACAGTTCGCTCACCATTCGCTACCTGGCGCTATCCCTTGTTAAATAAGGGCCATAGTCACAGCAGGTGGCTCTCATTGTACAATACCCCGCACAAAAAGGTGAGTGGAAAATGTCTTTCTGGGAAGTTTTACACAACGGCTGCCCAAAAAGTGCCTAGGGCAGCACAAATCCCAAATACGGCCCTGACTGACGCTACCTGTCGCTTACAAGGCACTACCTGGCACTATCCCTTCATGAATAAGGCCCCAAGTCTCCCTGCACCACATTGTTCTCATGTGTCCCTCTTTGAGGTGTAACATGCAGATCTGCATCAAAAAATGATGATATTGTCTATTAAAAGTGTTTCTATTGTTGTAACTGTTACATCCTATCTCCTATCCATCCCTCAATGAGGGGGCGTGGCCTAATTTAACAAATGTTGGTAGGTATGCCACTGTGTGAGACCCCCCAGGTCGCCGAAACCAACTCACCTCTTCCCGGTCCTACGGCGCATGTGCGGCCGCTCGTCCAGTCACCGCGCTCGGATCCGCTGGCGTCACAGCGTCTAAGATGAGCGGCTCAGAGCGCACTGACAGCCACATCCCCCGCTTCCCTCTATCAGGGAGTGTGCCTGCTCCTGCCAATCACAAATACCTGGCATGGGCACGCGCCCTACTAGAGGGATAACGGGGATGCGGCCGTGGCTCACGCCTGCGCCGTTGAACTGGGAAAGAAGGTAAGTGCGTCCTGGGGTGTTTCACACAGCAGGGCATCCTGATTTTGGATGCCCCGGGGCAGGGAATCGATCGGCCCTAGAATCTTATAGATTCCCAGGACGATCGCTGTGGGTTTTAGGCCACTTTATATGAAAAAAAATGCCCCCACGAGTGGCGCTAGGTGTGTCCTCATTCACGGGAGTGGCGGCCATCTTTCTGTGGCCCCAGCCATAGCCCATTGGACAGGAACGCCAACTGCATGCCAGGGACCGGATCAGGGCTCGGGTGAATTACAGCAGCGCTTCCTGCTGCACACTCTGCACCCCCCGCCATCATCATTTTTTTTCAGCCCTGATTCTGCCTCTGAAGCAGAATCGCTCACCGAATTTGGGCAGGCTGATTCATCACTAACGCCAGGTAGCGACAGATGAGCGTCTGTAGCAGGCATTTTCAGAGCGCCCGCTAGTAGTCGCTGTGCTCGGCCCTGGGTCGCTAGTTTATAGCGACTCAGTCGCTGTGCAGCAATGTTGAATACATTGTGAGGAGTCGCTATTTGACCAGTACAGCGCTGTATGGGAGCGCATGTTAGCGACTGCTCATAGCTACCGACTCACAACATATTCAGCAAAAAAACAGCCTCACAAATCTCTGGCGCTGAAAAATACTTGTTTGAAGCCCACAGTGCAGGAGGCGGTGTGTTTAAAGTCTGTTTTCAGCATCTATCAACTAGTAACAAAGCGGAAACATATGGAATTACATTGTAGCAACATTGTAACATGAACACTTTGAAAAAACTGCTTATTCAATGCCAGAAGAGGTCACAGAATTATTTGAGATTTTTTGAAAAAAACAAAAAAAACAAAAACCCTGTTTAAAAAGAAGAAAAGGTTCGTCCATTGAAATGTATGGGAGAGCGACAGGTAGCGAGAGGTCATACCTGGCGCTGTGCAAGGCTGAACGCCGGCGCTGTTCACTGAGGCTGTGAAAATGATGAATCAGATGCTATATGGCGCTATCCCAGTCGCTAAACAGATTCTGCTTGATAAATGTGTAATTGCGTGCCGTGTCCGGCGTTCACCAGTCGCTACCTGTCGCTACCTCTCATTAACCAGCCACTACCTGACGCTATCCCTTCTTAAACCGGACCTTTACCATGATTTATTGAAAAGCTCAAACCCTTAAAAAAACGATTCCCCAAGCATATAAAATGAATATATTTTAAGTTTTTAGTCACTTACTTATTATTCTTTCCCCCACTGGGCTGCAACTCTGTTAAGGACTTTAGCATACAGGCGCCGCCATCTTGACTCAGAAGCATCACACTTAACCCCCTTGGCGGTGATCCCGAGCGTGACTCGGGGTTAATTTGCGCTGTAAGTAGCGGTAACCCCGAGTCACGCTCGGGATCGATCTGGGAGCAAGAGCGGGCGGCGCAGCCTCCTTACCTTCTCCCTGCGATCCAGCGATGCCCCCGCCGCGATCGCAGGTGAGAGCCGCGGCTGCGGCGTCCGTCTCCGCTTCCGGGTTCCGTCTCTGTGAGCCGCAGAGGCTCATGGGGGCGGAGCCGTGTGTCAGATACAAATGCAATGGTAACGCTTTCGTTACCATTGCATTTGTCTATTTCACAACGCCAGGGAGGTTAATTAGGAGAGGAGAGTGAGATAAAATACAGGGGGCGGGGTTATAGCTGTGCTTTGCACAGACAGAGCAGAGCTGGGGTCAGGAAAAGGTCAGCAATCCCAGAATGCAGAGCAGCACAGTCAGAAGGCACTTCCTGTTTGCAGGCTGCCTGATGATCCATGAGTCGCCATCTTGGATGTTTAAAGGCTCATAACATGCAGTAGATGCAGGTAGGATGATTTTTAATGTGAGCAATCTGTATGTACAGGGTGTGGGCAACATATAAGATAGGCTCTTATTCAGGGTGAAGGTCCGGATTAATGTGGGCAATCTGTATGTACAGGGTGTGGGAAACATATAAGATAGGCTCTTATTCAGGGTGAAGGTCCGGATTCATGTGAGCAATCTGTGTGTACAGGGTGTGGGAAACATATAAGATAGGCTCTTATTTAGAAGGAAGGTCCGCATTAAATAAGGGCCCAAGTCCCCGTTGATTGGGGCTAATGAGGAGACTGTTGATGTTTTTGTTTCAATTAGAAAAATACGATTTTGTGGTCTTCCCATGATGCAACCTGGAGCATTTGGCTACTTTTAACAGCATTTTTGAGACCAGCCAATCAGCGATCTCAAATTTGCCTGTGGATGTAGTTTTAAGTCCCATTCACAAAAAGCAAGGAAAGGAAAGAGGAGGAATGGTCGCCTCCAGGTACTCGGGGTAGGGGGACCAGGGGAAGTAAAAAAAAAAGGGTTTTGGTCTGCTTTAATAGGATATGGATTGGAGTGATGCAGAAACTTATTGTTAGAAATAGGTTTTCGGCACAACAATAAGTAAAAGCAAAAAAGAGAGGGAAACTGAGAGGGTGCTAGACTGGTCCTGAGGTGCGTCGCCACCTGTACACAGGAGCGTTTTGGTCACCTCTAAAATAAGACAGGAGTCATGTATATCAGCACTAACATGTACAGTACAGGAGAGAATGCTATACAAAGGGAATAAACCATTATATAGACTTGATGGTAATTATTATTTATTACTATTACTATTACTATTATTATTATTATTATTGATGGTAATTATTATTCCCTTTGTATAGCATTCTCTCCTGTACTGTACATGTTAGTGCGAATATACATGACTCCTGTCTTATTTTTGAGGTGACCAAAACGCTCCTGATGACAACTTGAACCCAATATATGCTCATTGGATCCTTTTCTTGTAAAATAAAAACATATGCATGTATGATTGTTTTTTGCTGTGATACTTAAAGTGGACCAACACCCAGGGGGGATCGGATCAGATCCCTCCCCGCGGGGCATCCGAGATCGGGATGTCCCACGGGGTGAAACCCACCAGGAAGCTCACAATCCTACCTTTTCCACGTTCCAGCGACGCATGCGCGTCCACCGCCGCCACCTCCCGCGCGTCCCTCTAGCAGGGTGCACTCCCGCGCCGGCCGTTTGTGAATGCCCGGCGCAGGTGCGCTCCCTGTAAGAGGGACGCGCGAGAGGCGGTCTGCTTGTCCGGTGCTGCCTCTCGCTTGTCCGCCGGCGGGGATTGGCTGCAGCGGTCACGTGGGAGCGGGGTGAGGTGAGTTTTCGGGGCTTTCTGGGGGTTTCACACATCGGGGTGCCCCACCAAAGTGTACCAAAACCCAGGATAGTCAAAATCCTGGGTGTTGGTCCACTTTAAAGCGGACCTTTACCCTGAATAAGAGCCTATCTTATATTTTTCTCACACCCTGTACAAACAGATTGGTCACATTAAAAATCATCCTACCTGCATCTACTGCATGTTATGAGCCTTTAAACATCCAAGATGGCGGCTCATGGAACACCAGGCAGCCTGCAAACAGGAAGTGCCTTCTGACTGTGCTGCTCTGCATTCTGGGATTGCTGACCATTTCCTGACCCCCAGCTCTGCCCTGTCTGAGCAAAGCACAGCTATAACCCGCCCCCTGTACTTATCCCACTCTCCTCTCCTGAGTAAGTGTGACACTTCTGAGTCAAGATGGCGGCGCCCGTACCCTAAAGTCCTGAACAGAGTTGCAGCCCAGTGGGGGAAAGAATAATAAGTAAGTGACTAAAAAACTTTTAGATGCTGGGAAATCGTTTTATAAGGGTTTGGGCGTTTCAATAAATCATGCTGAAGGTCCGGTTTAAACACAATTTTAATTTGCAAATGAACTTTGGTTTTTTTTGGTGTGCTTCTGATCCATCACTATGGACCTAGGTGATGCAGAACCTCAAGATAATCTGAAACTGAATAACTATTCTCCAGTGCTGCCATCAGAACTTTCTGGGTCCCCTCTGCAGAGGTCTTGGGTGTGTGGGACTGGGGGTAAGGAAGTTAAAGGAGCACTATCACAAAATTGTGTCATATTAAAAACCCATATAAACACATTGGCTAATGAGAGGAGGGGTCACTTATACACCCAAACTGAATAAAACTCCCACCAAGCTTGTGGTTTTCTTCTCCTGGTAGGAATAAATTCCAGGGGTGACAGGTTTAGTGCATTAGGGGTGACAGAACCTGTCACCCGATTTCCTCTTCCTTTCATTAATAAAAATAAAAAACAAGTGTGTCTGGATATTTCCTGATGCTGGGCATATAAGGCCCTTATTTAACAAGGGATAGCGCCAGGTAGCGAATGGTGAGCGAACGGTAATGACGCTTACCGCCACGAGAACGCCGGCTCCCCTCCGCAATCACACATTTATCAAGCCGATCCTGCTTAGCGACTGACAGAGCGCCAGATAGCGAATCATTCATCATTATTCCAGCCTCACCCCACAGCGCCAGCGAGCGACCTTGAACAGCGACAGGTATGACCTCTCGCTACCTGGCGCTCTCCAATGCATTTCAATGGAGCAATCTTTAAATATTCTTAATTAATTGCTATTAATGTTTTTTTTTTTTTTTTTTAAATGTCAAAATTCTGTGACCACTTCTGCAATGTTTTATTAAGGTAAAAAAAAAAAAAAAATTTTTTTTTTTTCCAAAAAATATGGTTGTTTGGGGGTTAAAAAACTACTTTTAACCCATCGCCGCCAGCGCTCTGGGGTTTAAACATGCATTTCACAGCGCGAGAATTTTTGGAGCGTGATTTGTTAATGAATATGGTGGGAGCCGTTCGCTATGGCCATTCGCTGTCATGCGCTCCCATACAGCGCGGAACCTGTCAAACAGCGACTCCTAACCCCGTATTCAACATTACCGCACACCGACGGGGTCGCTGTCAACAGCCGAACAACGGTCAAGCACAGTGACTACTAGCGTGCGCTGTGAAAATAACGCTACTGTCGCTCATCTGTCGCTACCTGGCACTATTAATGAATCGGCCTCTTAGTGTATTAGGGGTGACAGAACCTGTCACCCGATTTCCTCTTCCTTTCATTAATAAAAATAAAAAACAAGTGTGTCTAGATATTTCCTGATGCTGGGTGTATAAGTGACCTCTCATCCTGCAATCCAGCATATTTATATGGATTTTTATTATTGGGCCATTTTTTCGTGATTGCGCTCCTTTAAAGTGGACCAACACCCAGGCTGATCTATAAGATTCCCGGGCCGATCAGATCCCTCCCCGCGGGGCATCCGAAATCAGGAAGCCCCGCTGTGTGAAACCCCCCCGGACGCCTTACCTTACTCCCAACGGCGAATGCGCGGGCCGCGGCCGCATCTCACGCTTCTCTCTAGCAGGGCGCGCGCCTGCGCCGACTGTTTGTGAATGACCGGCGCAGGCGCGCTTGCCTCTAACAAGGAGATGCGGCAGCCAGCGTGCTCGGAGTCGCTGTGGTTGTCCGTCCCTTGTACGTGCATACCACAGCGGCTCTGAGCGCGCTGATTGGACGAGGCCCGCGCATGCGCCGTAGGAGCGGGATGAGGTGAGTTTTTTCTGCCATTCTGGGGGGTTTCACGCACCCCCGATCGGGGAAGTGGAAGTGAAAATCCTGGGTGTTGGTCCACTTTAAAGAGCGGTGCATGAGTGAGTGGGTCAGTGGTAGGTAGTATATGATATATACAAGAAAACACCGCGCTTAATCTCAACAATAAAAGTTAATACCGTATGGTAACAGATTTATAGCTAAAGGAATGATCAAACGTGCTGGACCACTTATTCCTCCAGTCCCCAAAAAAATGTTACAAAAAAGCACAGAGCAAAGAGTTCAATCTTTCCACCAGTGGGAGATTCCTGAATATAATAGGAAAAATGCAGCGATCCCAGTGCGCATGCACAAAGTCCACAGTGCGCCCGTCACCTTTTGAAAATATTCTTACCAGAAGATTGAGGAATAATGGGCAAAATAGAGGTCACACACTCCTGCTATGTAGAAATTCTCTTCCAAGATACACTTTTGGATCCACTTCTTCCAATCTATATGGATAATGGACTCAATACAGTCCAGTTGGCAATGGAATATGGAAAAAAGCAGAGAATATCTAGTGCAACTCTGATAGATGTAAAACCATGCTTTAATAACACTTAGATACACTTACAAACCAATGCGGATTGATAGCATTAAAAGGATTTTCAATCTGGTAGGTGTTCCCCCAGGTTCCCATACGCGGCCGCTCGCTGGGAAATAGAAAGGTTCACTCCAGAATGTAAGAGGACGAGGGTCACACACTACCACTGGTAGGTAGTATATGATTAATCTCATGATCTGGAGCAAGCCAGGCACCATTGCACTGGGGCTGCCTCCAGGGCCGGGAGCTGGGCCCCCTTCATGGCTGGGCCCCATACAGAATTCTTTCCTGTTCTGCCCATATGGTGGCCCCGCTATTATTCAGCAGCCACCGAGTGTCTCGGGTTTTGTGTTACATTATGATTTTCACTACAAATGTGGCTAATTACTGACCATTAATTAGTAACATCTTCATAATATTTAGCTTTCCAAGAAAGTTTCTGCCTCGTTAGCCTTTTCCTCTTCCCACTTCAACAGCTCAACCGCAATCCTCAGCACCAGAACCTTATGTGGCGGGTGAGTTATATAACCATGTGCAGAAGTAAGGTCCGCAACAACCCCACTGAGCTCCGCCCCTAATGTGCGCACCAACCAATTAACAATTGTGCTTCTGAACTGAGGCTATGGGGTTTATTCATAAAGGGATAGCGGCGGGTAGCGTCTCGTAGCATCTGGTGAACGCCGGGCCCTGTACGCAAAACCACATTTATGAAGGCGATTCTGGTGAGCGACTCTAACAGCGCCATGTAGCGTCCGATTCATCATCACGGGCGGCTCAGCTTATACCGGCGGAGCTCTGGCTTCCAGATCGCCAGGTATTACCTGTCGCTACCTGTCGCTCTCCCATACATTTCAATGGACGTTCCTTTTCTTCTCTTTAAACAGGGTTATTTTTTTGCCGTTTTTTTTGTTATCAAATAAATGTGTCACCTTTCCTGGCCTAGAAAAAGTTTTTTATTTTGTATTTTATATTCTTATGCAGAATTATCATTACAGGTCTGGTATTAAAGTAATAGGCCCTTATTCATGAAGGGATAGCGTCAGGTAGTGCCTTGTAAACGACAGGTAGCGACAGGTGAACGCCGGACACAGCACGCAATTACACATTTATCAAGCGGATTCTGTTGAGCGACTGGGATAACGCCATGTAGCGTCCGATTCATCATTATCCTAGCATCAGCGTACAGCGCCGGCGTTCAGCCTTGCAGAGCGACACGTCTTACCTATCGCTACCTGTCGCTCTCCTATACATTTCAATGGACGTTCTTTTACTTCTCTTTAAACAGGGGGTTTTATTATTTTTTTTTTTTTATTCTCAAATAATGTTGGGATCTCTCCTGGCCTAGAAAAAGCCATTTTTTCATATTTTTTTAATTTTTTATATATATTTAGGCAGAATTGACATTACAGGTCTGGCATTAATGAGTTCATGTCACAATGTTATACCAATGTAATTCCATATGTTTTTGCATTGTTACTGGTGGATACATGTTAAAAAACAACCTTTAATCTCATAGCCTCCGGCGCTCTGGGCTACAGCGAAGCACTTTTGAGCGCCGGCGGTGTGTAAGGCTGTTTTTTTGATGAATATGTTGTGAGTCGGTCGCACTAACCAGTCGCTACCATTCTCTCCCATACAGTGCTGTACTGGTCATATAGTGACTCCCCACAATGTATTCATCAATGCTGCACAGCGACTGAGGCGCTCTGACCTAGCAAACCACGACAACAGCGACTACTAGCGGGCGCTCTGCTACAGACGCTCATCTGTCGCTACCTGCCACTAGTAATGAATCAGCCTGCCCATGTCACAATGTTACAACAATGTCATTCCATGTGTTTTCGCTTTGTTACAGGTGTATATGTGATCAAAAACAGACTTTAATCACACAGCGTCTGGCGCTTTATGCTATAGCGACCAGATGCAGAGCGCCGACGCTGTACTGGTGTTAGAGCGCCCAACATACATCTCATTCATCAATGCCGGCCAGGTTACTATAGCGACTGAGGTGCTTTGTTACAACGCCCGATAGCCGATCACATCATCTACAAGCGGTCGCTCTAAGCATCGCTATACAGACGCTCATCTGCCGATACCTGGCGCTAGTCATGAATCAGCCTGCCCAGCATTGCAGTAGCAGCTCGTGGGCAAGGGCGGAGATGGCCCCTCCCACAGTATTCCTGGGGGCATCCCAATATGGCTCATTTCAATTCAACAGCAGGTCAGTTGGGATTTGGATTTTTTTGGGCATACAGTATATGGCCATTGTATGCTTACACACACATAGGAATTTTTCTCTGCATTCACCCCTTCGTTCAGTGAGAGCGAGCTGCGCAAACCGCGACACCTGGGTAGCAGTTCGGGGGGTTAGGTGCCTCTTTTTGTTTTCTCCAGGGTCGGCATACCAGCACTTTAATGTCTATTAAGGGGAGGGGTCAGGTGGTGTATTCTGGCCTCTGAAAGGTAACTACAGCAGCTAAACCGGACCTTCAGCATCATTTCATAAAAAGCCCAAACCCTTAAAAAAACTATTTCCCAGCATCTAAAATTATTATATTTTATGTTTTTAGTCGCTTAATTTTTATTCTTCTCACTGGGCTGCAACTCTGTTCAGGACGCCGCCATCTTGCCTCAGAAGCATCACATACTGAGGAGAGGAGAGGGGGAGGGTGCTGGGGGGGGGTTATAGCTGTGCTTTGCACAGACAAAGCAGAGCAGCGGTCAGGAAAAGGACAGCAATCCCAGAATGCAGAGCGGCATAGTGAGAAGACACTTTCCAGGGGTGGCCCTGGAAGCTTTTAGATTCCCGAATCCCAGCAAAACTCACCTTCCTGACTCCCTTGCCAAAGTTAGTTTCAGGAGCTGCATCTTTGAACCCGTTTTCGCTCCCCAATGTCGTATATAGAAGGGGGTTCACACAGCAGGGCATCCTTCAGGATATCCCAGGACAAAACCAAGAGCTGGCCCTGGAATCTTTTACCTGAGAAAGGTGAGTTTTTATGGGTGATCTAGGGTTAAGGAAAAAAACCTGGGAGAGTCAAAATCCTGGGTTTTGTTCCACTTTCAACAGGCTTAATAATTGGTCTTAGAAACATAGAAGGTTGACGGCAGAAGGAGACCATACGGTCCATCTAGTCTGCCCTTATGTGTATCCTGTATGTTCTCTGTATCTTATGTATATACTGTATGTTCTCTGTATCTTATGTGTATACTGTATGTTCTCTGTATCTTATGTGTATACTGTATGTTCTCTGTATCTTATGTGTATACTGTATGTTCTCTGTATCTTATGTGTATACTGTATGTTCTCTGTATCTTATGTATATACTGTATGTTCTCTGTATCTTATGTGTATACTGTATGTTCTCTGTATCTTATGTGTATACTGTATGTTCTCTGTATCTTATGTGTATACTGTATGTTCTCTGTATCTTATGTGTATACTGTATGTTCTCTGTATCTTATGTGTATACTGTATGTTCTCTTTATCTTATGTGTATACTGTATGTTCTCTGTATCTTATGTGTATACTGTATGTTCTCTGTATCTTATGTATATACTGTATGTTCTCTGTATCTTATGTATATACTGTATATTCTCTGTATCTTATGTGTATACTGTATGTTCTCAGTATCTTATGTATATACTGTATGTTCTCTGTATCTTATGTATATACTGTATATTCTCTGTATCTTATGTGTATACTGTATGTTCTCAGTATCTTATGTATATACTGTATGTTCTCTGTATCTTATGTATATACTGTATGTTCTCAGTATCTTATGTATATACTGTATGTTCTCTGTATCTTATGTATATACTGTATATTCTCTGTATCTTATGTGTATACTGTATGTTCTCTGTATCTTATGTATATACTGTATGTTCTCTGTATCTTATGTGTATACTGTATGTTCTCTGTATCTTATGTATATACTGTATGTTCTCTGTATCTTATGTATATACTGTATGTTCTCTGTATCTTATGTATATACTGTATATTCTCTGTATCTTATGTGTATACTGTATGTTCTCTGTATCTTATGTGTATACTGTATGTTCTCTTTATCTTATGTGTATACTGTATGTTCTCTGTATCTTATGTGTATACTGTATGTTCTCTGTATCTTATGTATATACTGTATGTTCTCTGTATCTTATGTGTATACTGTATGTTCTCTGTATCTTATGTATATACTGTATGTTCTCTGTATCTTATGTATATACTGTATATTCTCTGTATCTTATGTGTATACTGTATGTTCTCTGTATCTTATGTATATACTGTATGTTCTCTGTATCTTATGTATATACTGTATGTTCTCTGTATCTTATGTGTATACTGTATGTTCTCTGTATCTTATGTATATACTGTATGTTCTCTGTATCTTATGTATATACTGTATGTTCTCTGTATCTTATGTGTATACTGTATGTTCTCTGTATCTTATGTGTATACTGTATGTTCTCTGTATCTTATGTGTATACTGTATGTTCTCTTTATCTTATGTGTATACTGTATGTTCTCTGTATCTTATGTGTATACTGTATGTTCTCTCTATCTTATGTATATACTGTATGTTCTCTGTATCTTATGTGTATACTGTATGCTCTCTTTATCTTATGTGTATACTGTATGTTCTCTGTATCTTATGTGTATACTGTATGTTCTCTTTATCTTATGTATATACTGTATGTTCTCTGTATCTTATGTGTATACTGTATGCTCTCTTTATCTTATGTGTATACTGTATGTTCTCTGTATCTTATGTGTATACTGTATGTTCTCTTTATCTTATGTATATACTGTATGTTCTCTGTATCATATGTGTATACTGTATGTTCTCTTTATCTTATGTATATACTGTATGTTCTCTGTATCTAATATGTATACTGTATGTGCTCTGTATCTTATGTGTATACTGTATGTTCTCTTTATCTTATGTATATACTGTATGTTCTCTGTATATTATGTATATACTGTATGTTCTCTGTATCATATGTGTATACTGTATGTTCTCTTTATCTTATGTATATACAGTATGTTCTCTGTATCATATGTGTATACTGTATGTTCTCTTTATCTTATGTGTATACTGTATGTTCTCTTTATCTTATGTATATACTGTATGTTCTCTGTATCTTATGTGTATACTGTATGTTCTCTTTATCTTATGTATATACTGTATGTTCTCTGTATCTTATGTATATACTGTATGTTCTCTGTATCTTATGTGTATACTGTATGTTCTCTGTATCTTATGTGTATACTGTATGTTCTCTTTATCTTATGTGTATACTGTATGTTCTCTGTATGTTATGTATATACTGTATGTTCTCTGTATCTTATGTGTATACTGTATGTTCTCTGTATCTTATGTGTATACTGTATGTTCTCTTTATCTTATGTGTATACTGTATGTTCTCTGTATCTTATGTATATACTGTATGTTCTCTGTATCATATGTGTATTCTGTATGTTCTCTATATCTTATGTATATACTGTATGTTCTCTGTATCTTATGTATATACTGTATGTTCTCTGTATCATATGTGTATACTGTATGTTCTCTTTATCTTATGTGTATACTGTATGTTCTCTGTATCTTATGTGTATACTGTATGTTCTCTGTATCTTATGTGTATAATGTATGTTCTCTTTATCTTATGTGTATACTGTATGTTCTCTGTATCTTATGTGTATACTGTATGTTCTCTGTATCTTATGTACATACTGTATATTCTCCTTATCTTATGTGTATACTGTATGTTCTCTGTATCTTATGTATATACTGTATGTTCTCTTTATCTTATGTGTATACTGTATGTTCTCCTTATCTTATGTGTATACTGTATGTTCTCTTTATCTTATGTGTATACTGTATGTTCTCTGTATCTTATGTGTATACTGTATGTTCTCTGTACCTTATGTACATACTGTATATTCTCCTTATCTTATGTGTATACTGTATGTTCTCTTTATCTTATGTGTATACTGTATGTTCTCTGTATCTTATGTGTATACTGTATGTTCTCTTTATCTTATGTGTATACTGTATGTTCTCTGTATCTTATGTATATACTGTATGTTCTCTGTATCTTATGTGTATACTGTATGTTCTCTGTATCTTATGTGTATACTGTATGTTCTCTGTATCTTATGTGTATACTGTATGCTCTCTTTATCTTATGTATATACTGTATGTTTTCTGTATCTTATGTGTATACTGTATGTTCTCTGTATCTTATGTGTATACTGTATGTTCTCTGTATCTTATGTGTATACTGTATGTTCTCTTTATCTTATGTATATACTGTATGTTCCCTGTATCTTATGTGTATACTGTATGTTCTCTGTATCTTATGTATATACTGTATGTTCTCTTTATCTTATGTGTATACTGTATGTTCTCCTTATCTTATGTGTATACTGTATGTTCTCTTTATCTTATGTGTATACTGTATGTTCTCTGTATCTTATGTGTATACTGTATGTTCTCTTTATCTTATGTGTATACTGTATGTTCTCTGTATCTTATGTATATACTGTATGTTCCCTGTATCTTATGTGTATACTGTATGTTCTCTGTATCTTATGTATATACTGTATGTTCTCTTTATCTTATGTGTATACTGTATGTTCTCCTTATCTTATGTGTATACTGTATGTTCTCTTTATCTTATGTGTATACTGTATGTTCTCTTTATCTTATGTGTATACTGTATGTTCTCTTTATCTTATGTGTATACTGTATGTTCTCTGTATCTTATGTATATACTGTATGTTCTCTGTATCTTATGTGTATACTGTATGTTCTCTGTATCTTATGTGTATACTGTATGTTCTCTGTATCTTATGTACATACTGTATATTCTCCTTATCTTATGTGTATACTGTATGTTCTCTTTATCTTATGTATATACTGTATGTTCTCTTTATCTTATGTATATACTGTATGTTCTCTGTATCTTATGTGTATACTGTATGTTCTCTGTATCTTATGTATATACTGTATGTTCTCTGTATCTTATGTATATACTGTATGTTCTCTGTATCTTATGTGTATACTGTATGTTCTCTGTATCTTATGTATATACTGTATGCTCTCTTTATCTTATGTATATACTGTATGTTCTCTGTATCTTATGTATATACTGTATGTTCTCTTTATCTTATGTGTATACTGTATGTTCTCCTTATCTTATGTGTATACTGTATGTTCTCTTTATCTTATGTGTATACTGTATGTTCTCTGTATCTTATGTGTATACTGTATGTTCTCTTTATCTTATGTGTATATTGTATGTTCTCTGTATCTTATGTATATACTGTATGTTCTCTGTATCTTATGTGTATACTGTATGTTCTCTGTATCTTATGTGTATACTGTATGTTCTCTGTATCTTATGTACATACTGTATATTCTCCTTATCTTATGTGTATACTGTATGTTCTCTTTATCTTATGTATATACTGTATGTTCTCTTTATCTTATGTGTATACTGTATGTTCTCTGTATCTTATGTGTATACTGTATGTTCTCTTTATCTTATGTGTATACTGTATGTTCTCTGTATCTTATGTGTATACTGTATGTTCTCTGTATCTTATGTGTATACTGTATGTTCTCTGTATCTTATGTGTATACTGTATGTTCTCTTTATCTTATGTGTATACCTAATGTTCTCTGTATCTTATGTGTATACTGTATGTTCTCTGTATCTTATGTATATACTGTATGTTCTCTGTATCTTATGTGTATACTGTATGCTCTCTTTATCTTATGTGTATACTGTATGTTCTCTGTATCTTATGTGTATACTGTATGTTCTCTTTATCTTATGTATATACTGTATGTTCTCTGTATCTTATGTGTATACTGTATGCTCTCTTTATCTTATGTGTATACTGTATGTTCTCTGTATCTTATGTGTATACTGTATGTTCTCTTTATCTTATGTATATACTGTATGTTCTCTGTATCTTATGTGTATACTGTATGTTCTCTTTATCTTATGTATATACTGTATGTTCTCTGTATCTTATGTATATACTGTATGTTCTCTGTATCTTATGTGTATACTGTATGTTCTCTTTATCTTATGTGTATACTGTATGTTCTCTGTATCTTATGTGTATACTGTATGTTCTCTTTATCTTATGTATATACTGTATGTTCTCTGTATCTTATGTATATACTGTATGTTCTCTGTATCATATGTGTATACTGTATGTTCTCTTTATCTTATGTATATTCTGTATGTTCTCTGTATCTAATGTGTATACTGTATGTGCTCTGTATCTTATGTGTATACTGTATGTTCTCTTTATCTTATGTATATACTGTATGTTTTCTGTATCTTATGTATATACTGTATGTTCTCTGTATCTTATGTGTATACTGTATGTTCTCTGTATCTTATGTGTATACTGTATGTTCTCTGTATCTTATGTGTATACTGTATGTTCTCTGTATCTTATGTGTATACTGTATATTCTCCTTATCTTATGTGTATACTGTATGTTCTCTGTATCTTATGTGTATACTGTATGTTCTCTTTATCTTATGTGTATACTGTATGTTCTCTGTATCTTATGTATATACTGTATGTTCTCTGTATCTTATGTGTATACTGTATGTTCTCTGTATCTTATGTGTATACTGTATGTTCTCTTTATCTTATGTATATACTGTATGTTCTCTGTATCTTATGTGTATACTGTATGTTCTCTTTATCTTATGTATATACTGTATGTTCTCTTTATCTTATGTGTATACTGTATGTTCTCTGTATCTTATGTGTATACTGTATGTTCTCTTTATCTTATGTATATACTGTATGTTCTCTGTATCTTATGTGTATACTGTATGTTCTCTTTATCTTATGTATATACTGTATGTTCTCTGTATCTTATGTGTATACTGTATGTTCTCTGTATCTTATGTGTATACTGTATGTTCTCTTTATCTTATGTATATACTGTATGTTCTCTGTATCTTATGTGTATACTGTATGTTCTCTGTATCTTATGTATATACTGTATGTTCTCTTTATCTTATGTGTATACTGTATGTTCTCTTTATCTTATGTGTATACTGTATGTTCTCTTTATCTTATGTGTATACTGTATGTTCTCTGTATCTTATGTGTATACTGTATGTTCTCTTTATCTTATGTGTATACTGTATGTTCTCTGTATCTTATGTGTATACTGTATGTTCTCTGTATCTTATGTATATACTGTATGTTCTCTTTATCTTATGTATATACTGTATGTTCTCTGTATCTTATGTGTATACTGTATGTTTTCTGTATCTTATGTGTATACTGTATGTTCTCTGTATCTTATGTGTATACTGTATGTTCTCTTTATCTTAGGATAGATGTGTGCTTATCCCAGGCATGTTTAAATTCAGTGACTGTTGATTTTTCAGCTATGTCTGCTGGAAGTTTGTTCCAAGCATCTACTACTCTTTCTGTAAAATAATATTTTCTAACATTGCTCCTGATCTTCCCCCCGACTAGCTTCAGGTTGGGCCCCCTTGTTCTATCATTAAGTTTCTTCTTAAAAACACTTCCCTCCTGAACCTAATTCAATCCTTTCACATATTTAAAGGTCTCCATCATGTCCCCTCTCTCCCTTCTTTCCTCCAGACTGTACAAATTAAGTTCTTTAAGTTCTTTAAGTCTCTCCTGATAAGTTTTAAGTTTAAGTCCTTCCACCATTTTTGTTGCCGGCCTTTGGACACGTTCTATTTGAATAATGTCTTTTTGCAGGTAAGGTCTCCAGAACTGCACACAGTATTCTAGCTGTGGTCTCACCAGGGCTCTATACAGCGGCATCACAACCTCCCTCTTCCTACTGGTGATGCCTCGAGCTATGCAGCCCAGCATCCTGCTTGCTTTTCCCACTGCCTGGCTACACTGTCCACTCATATTGCAGCTATCAGTAATCAGTATCCCTAAATCTCTCTCCTCCGAGGTCCTGGCTAACACAGTGCTGCCCATACGGTGCTCAGAGCAGGGATTCCTTCTACCCAAGTGCAGGATTTTTACATTTAGTGACATTAAACTCTAGTTTCCACAGTTTTGACCATCTATCCAGTAAAGCTAAATCATTTTCCATGTTGCAGACACCTCCAGGAATATCCCCCTATTACTAACCTTTGTATCATCAGCAAACAGACAAACTTTTCCTACCAAGCCTTCTCCTATGTCACTTACAAATATATTAAAAAGAATGGGGCCCAGGACAGAGCCCTGCGGCACACCACTCGTAACTCGCCTTTGTTCAGATTGCACGCCATTTACAACAACGCTCCGATACCGATCCCTCAGCCAACTGGAAATCCACTGAACTATCCAGGGATTGAGTCCTACCTTCAATAACTTATCTATGATCCTTATGTGGTACAGTGTCAAAGGCTTTGCTAAAATCCAGATAGGCGATATCCACAGCACCACCTTCATCTAACACTTTAGTGACATTGTCAAAGAAATCAATAAGATTGGTCACATGATCTGCCCTCAGTAAAGCCGTGCTGTTTTGGGTCCAATAGGTCATTCATTTTTAGATGAATTTGAATCTCTCTATTCCCCCCAACATGGCTTATGTCAATTCAAGAGCAGTTCAGTTGGGATTTGGATTTTTTTGGGCATACAGTATATGGTCATTGTATATTTACACACACATAGGAATTTTTCCTCCACATTTAACCCATTTGTGCAGTGAGAGCGGTGGGCTGCCCAAACCACAGCACCTGGGTAGCAGTTAGGGGGTTAGGTGCCACTAATGGGGAGCGTGTGCTGCCGGATCCCCAGCAGCGTGCACACACTCCCGCCCCAGCCATTCAGATAGGCCAAGATAGGCTAAGGTTCACACAACCGGCACCCCGATTTAGGATGCCCCAGGGCAAAGCCAGCGTCTGGCCCTGGAATCTTTTACCCAGGACAGTTGAGTTTTTATGGGTGACCTAGGGTTAAACCGGACCTTCAGCATGATTTAATGAAAAGCCCAAACCCTTAAAACTAAAAGTTTTTAGTCACTTACTTATTATTCTTTCCCCCCACTGGGCTGCAACTCTGATCAAGACTCTAGGATACGGCGCCGCCATCTTGCCTCAGAAGCATCACATACTGAGGAGAGGGGGCAGAAGTGCAGGGGGTGGGGTTATAGCTGTGCTTTACACAGACAGAGCAGAGCTGGGGTCAGGGAAAGGACAGCAATCCCAGAATGCCGAGCGACACAGTCAGAAGACACTTCCTGTTTGCAGGCTGCCTGATGCTCCATGAGCCGCCATCTTGGATGTTTAAAGGCTCATAACATGCAGTAGATGCAGGTAGGATGATTTTTAATGTGAGCAATCTGTATGTACAGGGTGTTGGAAATATATAAGATAGGCTCTTATTCAGGGTGAAGGTCCACTATAAAGTGGACCAAAACCCAGGATTTTGACTATCCCCAGATCTCCCAGATCAACGCACCTCATCCCGGTCCTACGGCACATGTGCGGTTGCTCGTCCAATCAGCACGCTCGGAGCCGCTGAGCTATAGGCGTCTAAGCCGACGTCTTAGCACAGCGGCTCCGAGTGTGCTGGCGGCTGCATCCCGCTCTTTCCTCTAACAGGGAGCGTACCTGCGCCGAGAATTCGCGAATGGCCGGCGCGGGTACGTGCCCTGCTAGAGGGATAGCGGGAATGTGGTCCGCGCATGCGTCGCTGGACCGGGAAGTAAGGTAAGGTTTGCGGGCGTCCTGGGGGGTTTCACACAGCGGGCCATCCTGATTTTGGATCCAGTGGGCCATCTTGACTCAGAAGCATCACATACTGAGGAGAGTAGAGCAGGATAAAGTATAGGGGGTCGGGGTTATAGCTGTGCTTTGAACAGACAGAGCAGAACTGGGGTCAGGGAAAGGGCAGTAATCCCAGAATGCCGAGCGCCACAGTCAGAAGACACTTCCTGTTTGCAGGCTGCCAGATGCTCCATGAGCCGCCATCTTGGATGTTTAAAGGCTCATAACATGCAGTAGATGCAGGGAGGATGATTGTTAAAGTGGACCAACACCCAGGATTTTCACTATCCTGGGTTTTGGTCCACTTCTGCGGGGCACCCAGCTCCTACGCGAGCGCTTGTCCAATCAGAGCGCTCAGACCTGCTGTGGTATGGATGGACAAGCGACGGACAACCACATCGGGTCTGAGCACACTGGAGGCCGCCTCTCGCGCTTCCTTCTAACAGGGAGCGCGCACGCGCCGGCCATTCACAAACGGCTGGCACGGGTGCGCACCCGCGCATTCGCAGCTGGAACGGAGAGAAGGTAAGGTTTGTGGGCGTCCTGGGGGGTTTCACACAGCGGGGCATCCCGATTTCGGATGACCCACGGGGAGGGAGCTGATCGGCCCGGGAATCTTAGAGATTCCCGGGCCGATCAGCCATGGGTGTTTGTCCACTTTAATGTGGGCAATCTGTATGTACAGGGTGGGGGAAACATATAAGATAGGCTCTTATTCAGGGTGACGGTCCGGATTAATGTGGGCAATCTGTATGTACAGGGTGGGGGAAACATATAAGATAGGCTCTTATTCAGGGTGAAGGTCCGGATTAATGTGAGCAATCTGTATGTACAGGGTGTGGGAATCATATAAGATAGGCTCTTATTCAGGGTGAAGGTCCGGATTAATGTGGGCAATCTGTATGTACAGGGTGGGGGAAACATATAAGATAGGCTCTTATTCAGGGTGAAGGTCCGGATTAATGTGGGCAATCTGTATGTACAGGGTGGGGGAAACACATAAGATAGGCTCCTATTCAGGGTGAACGTCCGGAACAAAACCTGAGAGAGTCAAAATCCTGGGTTTTGCTCCACTTTAAACAGACTTAATAACTGGTCTTTGAATCTCTGTGACAGGAGCAGGAAACACAGATACATTGTAAATCATTTCTAAATAGAATATTTCCCCGGAGGAATCAGGGCTCCTTTTAGAAGCCTTATTTTTTTTTTTTATAGATGTTTTCATTTATTTGGCGCCGGAGTAATACGAATCAGTTGACGTTGTGGCATAAGGAAGAAGACAAGCAGAGAGGGGAGACGTTTCGCCGCGTCCCGTGGAAGCGGAGCGTGGCGCTGGCAGCGGCGCAGACCTACAGAAGAACATTTAATTCAGCACTAAATTACTCCCAGTCTTGCTCATGGCTGCCGTCCATTGACAGCGCGCCTCTGAATAACTTGAAAGCAAATGAATTCGCTGTGGAAACATTATGGGAGCGTTATGGATGTGTGTGCGTGACTAAAAAATAAAAAAAAAATCGCGGCTGATTCCAAAAATCTTTTGTGAATGAAGTTATCGCCGTCTTTTAAGTCTGCACCGCAGGTCATCGCGAGGAATCTGACGCATTCACATTCTGGCCGCTCAGCGTTTCGTGTCTGCGCAGATGCGACGTAGCCGCGATGAAAGATCTGAGGCAACTATTATTAATTTCATTTATGTTAGTGTTTTGTTCTTAGCCAGCAGATTTATTTATAGTTTTATGGCGGCGAGTTGTCACCACCAAGAGCATGAAAACGCTACGGAAAAGCCAGCGCTGGCGAGGTGCTGCTATAGAGGAGCTAAGGGAAGATTCCCATACCTTCCAACTTTTCAGGGTGAGAAAAAAGGGACATTTGTTAAATTAAGCCACGCCCCCTCATTGATTGATAGATAGGAGATAGGATGTAACAGTTACAACAATATAAACACTTTTAATAGGCAATATCATTTATCGATGCGGATCTGCATGTTACATCTCAAAGAGGGACAAATGAGAACAACGAGGGACGGGGACATGGACTCAAAAGAGGGACAGTCCCTCCAAATCAGGGACACTTGGGAGGTATGGATTCCAGCATGGGCCCCACATAGGTTATGGCTTAGGTGTCGGTCTTATTGGGCCACTAGAGCAGCAGAGGATAGACACTGAATTAGGGCCACCACCAGGGCAGTAAAAAAAATCAACCAGTTTGTTATTACTTATTTAGCTGGTCAACAACTCTTTATATATTATATATATATATTATTACATTATAATAATTTATTAGCTGAAAGATGGGTTTTTTTTGGTGACCTGGGGGGTTTCACACAAGGTGCAAGGACCAAAACCCAAGGTAGTCATAACCCTGGGTTTTGGTCCACTTTAAAAAGCCTCAGTGTCACTTTTTTGGCCTCAGCGTCAGCCTGAACTGTAAAAACTCTAACGCCGATGTGCCCACCGCCTAGCGCCTTATTTAACACTATCGCTGAAAATGGTTGCAGCGCCGGGCGCTTTGGTGAAAGCAGCGCCAGATGAAACCTGGGGATGTAGCTCAAGATCCCATGAAGCACAATGGGCAGAAGTGGAATGAAGTGGTTAATGCTTTTAATTATATTAAAGTGGACCAAAACCCAGGGATTTTTTACTATCTGGGCACCCCAATCGGGGGATCCCGTCTAATAGGAGTGGATCCAAACGTACTGGTGCTGTTACCCTCTAACAGGGAGCGTGCCCACAATGGCCATTCACAAATGACATGAATGAATGAGTGGCGTAGACAGGCACCCTGCTAGGGGGATAGCGGAGATGTGGCCGTTGCTTGCACATGTGCCGCTGGACCGGGAAAGAAGGTAAGCATCCCTCATTATAGCCAATAGGGGCATCCCTTTTTACAGCTTATAGCAAGTAGGGGCATCCCTCATTGCAGCTTACAGCCAGTGGCAGCAACCATCGGTACAGCCAGTGGGGGCATCCCTCAGTACACCTTACAGTCAGTGGGGGCATCCCTCAGGACAGTCAGTGGAGGCATCCCTCAGGACAGCGGGTGGGGGCATCCCTCAGGACAGCTTACAGTCAGTGGGGGCATCCCTCAGGACAGCCAGTGGGGCCATGCCTCAAAACAGTCAGTGGGGCATCGCTCAGGACAGCCAGTGAGGGGCATCCCTCGGTACAGCCAGTGAGGGGCATCCCTCAGTACAGCCAGTGAGGGGCATCCCTCAGTACAGCCAGTGAGGGGCATCCCTCAGTACAGCCAGTGAGGGGCATCCCTCGGTACAGCCAGCAGGGACATCCCTCGGTACAGCCAGTGGGGGCATCCCTCAGTACAGCCAGTGGGGGCATCCCTCGGTACAGCCAGCAGGGACATCCCTCGGTACAGCCAGTGGGGGCATCCCTCAGTACAGCCAGTGGGGGCATCCCTCAGTACAGCCAGTGGGGGCATCCCTCAGTACAGCCAGTGGGGGCATCCCGCAGTACAGACATTGGGGCATCCCTCAGTACAGCCAGTGGGGGCATCCCTCAGTACAGCTAGTGGGGGCATCCCTCAGTACAGCCAGTGGGGGCATCCCTCAGTACAGCCAGTGGGGGCATCCCTCAGTACAGCCAGTGGGGGCATCCCTCAGTACAGCCAGTGGGGGCTTCCCTTAGTACAGCCAGTGGGGGCTTCCCTCAGTACAGCCAGTGGGGGCATCCATCAGTACAGACATTGGGGGCATCCCTCAGTACAGCCAGTGGGGGTATCCCTCAGTACAGCCAGTGGGGGCATCCCTCAGTACAGCCAGTGGGGGCATCCCTCAGTACAGCCAGTGGGGGCATCCCTCAGTACAGCCAGTGGGGGCATCCCTCAGTACAGCCAGTGGGGGCATCCATCAGTACAGTCATTGGGGGCATCCCTTAGTACAGCCAGTGGGGGCATCCCTCAGTACAGCCAGTGGGGGCATCCCCCAATAATAAGGCAGCAGGTAGGCAAACCGACTCATGCCTGCCCGCCGCTGCTGTTACCCCCCCCCCCCCCACCAGCTCCCACACTCACTTACACACACGCTGGTACCTGGTGGTCGGGGGGCTGGTCTGCCGTTCCCCCTGCCACATCTGTCATTCATGGGTCTCGGCCTTTCCTAGTTCCAGCCTACTGGGATTTTGCCCGGTATGCCCTATGGCCAGCCCACCCCTGGATACAGGTCAGGAGCGTCAGTCACCGTTCACATCAAATATCAGAATGGCATACCTCCCAAATGTCCCTGATTTGGAGGGACTGTCCCTTTTTTGAGTCCATGTCCTCCTGTCCCTCGTTGTTCTCATTTGTCCCTCTTTGAGGTGTAACATGCAGATCTGCAGCAATAAATGATTAATCTGCCTATTCAAAGTGTTTCTATTGTTGTAACTGTTACACCCTATCTCCTATCCATCCCTCAATGAGAGGGCGTGGCCTAATTTTCAGATTGTCCCTCTTTCCCACCCTGAAAAGTTGGAAGGTATGGAATGGGGTAAATGTGATCTTGGTGACAATGACCCCGGGCATGGTTGCTGGTGCCAGACGGGCTGGTGTGAGTCTGAAGCTGCTGATCTGGATTTACCCAGCAGTCTCTGGAGATTACACGGCCCTGCGCAAAACGCTAAAACAAGCTGTTAGAAGCAATGCTGATGGAAAGGACTTGAGATGAAAGCACACTGGCCGGGCCTGCTGGGAGCTCACACAAAGGCTACGCTAACTCAGATAACCTCTAACCCTAAAATGAAGGCCTCTGCCAAGCAACATAGCCTCCTGCCATGATCTGATCTGTGGAGCCTAATGTGGACCTAAACCATACCTCCCAAGCATCCCTGATTTGGAGGGATTGTCCCTCTTTTGAATCCATGTCCCCCTGTCCCTCGTTGTTCTCATATGTCCCTTTTTGAGGTGTAACATTCAGATCTGCATCAATAAATGATTCATTTGCCTATTCAAAGTGTTTCTATTGTTGTAACTGTTACATCCTATCTCCTATACATCCCTCAATGAGGGGGCGTGGCCTAATTTAACAAATGTCCCTCTTTCCCACCCTGAAAAGTTGGTAGGTATGCCTAAACCCCTGAAGACACAGCATTGCCTGGGCTGCATGGTCCCTAAACAATCTTTCCTGCCCCCTCCAACTGTGTGTAAGACCTACAATAAAAAGATACTTACCTTTTACTTCCAAAGCGCCAGCCAATCGGGAACCCAGGAATGACTGCACACAAGTGTGGCTGCCCAACTTCCACTAAGAAAAGGGGCGAGAGGTGCTGCAAAGTACAGTGTGGGCTCCCCTTCCCAGCACAACATGGAGGAAGAAGGAGGGAAGGTGAAAAAGGGGAAAAGATGGAGGGAACGCATATAAGAGAGGCAGAGGGAGGAAATATGAAAGAGAGGGAAAGAAGGAGGGAAGAAAGAGAAGAAAGAAAGATGGAGAGAATGTACAAAAGTGCAAATTATGGCGGGAATATAAAAGAGAGGGAAAGAATGAGGGCATAAAGAAAAGAAAAAGAAGAAAGAAAGAAAGATGGAGAGCATGTAAAAACGAGGTAAAGAAGAAGGGAACACAAAAAAGAAAGAATGATGGAGGGAATATGAGAAGGGAAAGAAGTGGGGGGGGGGTGAAGTAAAGAAGGCAGTAATGTGGAAAAGAAATAATGAGGGGATGTAGGAAAGAATAAAAGAAGCAGGCGTGTAGGAAAGAAAGAAAGAAAGAAAGAGGAGGGGGGTAGGAAAGAAAGAAAGATAGAAAGGAAGGGAACTGTAGAAAAGAAAGAAGGAAGAGGGGAAAGTAGGAAAGAAACAAGGAGGCAATATGGAAAAGAAGAAGGTAATGCAGAAAAGAGAAATGTAGAGGTAGTCTAAATATAACATGGAGGGATTTAAAAAAAAAAAATCAAAGAAAAACAGGGAATAAAGGGGAGGGAAAGAAGGAGTGAATGTGAAAAGAGAGGAAGAGAATGTGGAAAAGACAGAACAGAGATAAAAGAGAGAACAGAGATAGAGAGAACAGAAGATTTTCTGACCCTCAGCTGAGAGCAGCGCGTCTTGTGGCGCCCCTCGGGTGACAGCGCCCTATGCAGGTGCCCCATCTGCACACCCCATTGGCGGGTCCTGTGTATATATAAGTATACACATCTCAGTGTGTTTGTATAGAGAGAATCTAATCAGTTAGCGAGCCTGCTTCCCCTGCAGCGCTCATCATGATGATGCTTCGGCATCTGCTCTGCTGCCTGCCGTGACTCACCAGATAAATGGAAATCTCTCTTTTTTTTGGCTTCAAAGTGGCCGCTGCTAATTGTTGCTGTTGTGAGCGCGGGGCAGCACAGGTGAAACATGTGTTTTACATGCTCTATGATTACAGCGCCAGGTGTGCCCGCCGCCGGCCCGCGCTCTAATGCGCACCAGGTGAGGGGGTGCATACACTTTCCATGCAGCCCTAATGGGCTCCTCATACAGGTGTGCACTTTTACCCCACGGGGTGAGGTCGCTGCGCTAGACGGGGCTGTTTTGTGTCTGAGCAGTAAACACAATTATGTTGCCATCATTACCCAGCGAGCATGTGCCGCGTCTGCTCGCTAACCTCAAATCTCCTTTTACTTTTCTTCAGGCCGCACGCTGCTATGTGCAGGGCGCTGCTCTTCTCTTGTGTGATGCTACTTGTGCTCCATTAGGGACTGGAACAATCCCCATACAGATGGCTGGATCCTCAGTTTTTATCACGTGCATTCTGATTTGGGATGCCCCACATTATCTGAAAGACTTGAGTTGCTCTCTTTGGGGCATCCTGAATTGGGATGCCCCTCTTTGTAAACCCCCCGGAAGCCCAGTTTCACTCACCTTGCCCCGGAGTCCTTCTTGTGTCTCTGCGCCGCGGCCGCATCCCGGCTCGCCTCTAGCCATGCATGCACCTGCGGCCAGCCTTTCTGAAAGGGTGGCGCGGGCATGCGATATGCACAGTCATTAGAACAGCCAGCTCACCATATCCACCAGGGGGCACGGAAAAGGAGATCCAAGGCAGTCTTCCTCAATGAAGTCCAAAACAGTATCTTGTCCAGCCTCCTAATAAAACGTAACTTTTAATGTCCAAGGCTAAAATAGCCAAAAGTGAAATAAAGTGCCAACGTGCATAATAGCATGAAGATCCAGATGCCAAATGTGTCCTGTTCAATAAACATCCATAACGCGTTTCGGGCCGCTAGTGCCCTTAATCATCTAACCGGGCGGGCATGCGATAGCTAGGAGGTGAGTGGGGTGCCGCTGGAGGCACACTTGGCTCCCTTTGGCGCTGCTCGGCTGCTTAGCTGTCAGCAGAGCTGAAGGGAGCCAATCAGTGTGCTCATTCTTGTCCGACTCTGTGTCGTGGGAGCGACAGGAAGGTAAGTGACCTAGGAGCATACACACAGCGGCATCCCAGCTCTGGATGCCCCCACTGAGAGGAACAACACCCTGAAAAGTAAAAATCAGGTGTGTTGTTCCTCTTTAAAGGAGCACTACAATGAATCTGTGTAATATTCAAAACCCATATAAACACATTGGCTAATGAGAGAAGGGGTCACTTATACACCCAAACTGAATAAAACTCCCACCAAGCTTGTGGTTTTCTTCTCCTGGTAGGAATACAATTCAGGGGTGACAGAACCTGTCACTCAGTTTCCTCTTCCTTCTATTAATAAAAATATAAAACAAGCCTGGCTGGATATTTCTTGATACCGGATGTATAAGTGATCCCTCCTCCCACCATCCACCATATTTATATGGATTTTTATTATTGGCCCATTTTTTCATGATAGTGCTCCTTTAATGACTCACCTCATTTTAGGATCAGTACATTTTTGTCCCTCTTTGTGTTCCAGAGGTCAAGCATGTGGACAGGTGAATGGATGGTCAGGCAGCTAGGCAGGTAGGCGGGCGGATGGGTAGGTTGCTGGACTGTCAGATAGGTGCATGGATGGATGGGTAGGTGACTGGGCACTCAGATGGGCAGGCAGGTAGGTGAGTGGGCGGTTGGCCAGGTGGGTGGCTGGGCAGTTAGGCTGGTACAGTCAATATGTAGGTGGTTGGGTTGGCAGGTAGGTATGTGGGTGGGCAAGACAGTAGTTTAGTGAGTAGGTGGTTGGAGCCTAGGTGGGTGGAGCCCGGGTAGAGCCTGGGTGTGTGTTGGGGCGGACAGCGGTGACATGGCGGGCGGGCAGGGGGAGTTGGCTGGAGCAGAGGTATCTCGGCAGGGGAGCTTCTTCTCTCGCTGCTGAGATCCACCACAGTCGACTACCACCATAGCTAAATTTGCTACACGCAGTGAAATGAAGGCGTGGTGACGGACATTGTGGTGGATCATTTTTCTCTGCATTTAGCTCATTTGTGCATTGAGTGTACACATGCCCAGAGCGGTGACCTGCCCTACTTACGCCAGCCTCAAGGCTGCTTCCTTACCTCTAGGTCATGGCTGCCCCTCTTTGCTGGTATCTGTGTATAAACAGCACTTACTGGACGAGAGCTGGCACATGTGCAATGGGATTGACAGGGCATCCCAAAAATTGGTATGTGCCGGGGACAAGTACCTATCACTAGAATAAGTAATAGTCTTGATGGTAAGTCCACTTTAAGTGTGGTGAAGGCACCTAGGCAGAAGAATTAGTGGACCCCACCACAATTAATTATACATCAATCGTTGCCCTTGTTAACAAGTGGTAAAGGCGGTGGAAGAGCCCTAGTTTACCTCCCAAAGTGGACCAAAACCCAAGATTTTGAGTATCCTGGGTTTTGATCTTTGACCCCGGGGAACCCCAATAGGGGATGCCCCGCTGTGTGAAACCCCCCAGGTTGCCGGAACAAACTCACCCCTTCCAGGTCCTATGGCGCATATGGAGCCGCTTGTCCAATCAGCGTGCTCGGATCTACTTGAGCCTCTTTGTGCAGGAGCTTCTCTAATACGAGCGGATCCGAGCACGCTGGTGGGGGCATCCCGCACTACCCTCTAACAGGGAGCGTGCCCACCTCGGCCATTCACAAAAACGGGGAATGCGGCCGTGGCTGGCACATGTGCCATTGGACCGGAAAAGAAGGTGATTTTATGGGCTACCTAGTGTCTCACAGTGGGGCATCCCGATTCTGGTTGCCCCAAGGGGAGGGAATCAATCGGCCTGGGAATATTATAGATTCCTGGGCCAATATCCGTGAGTTTTGGTCCACTTTAATCAAGGCCTGCATTTTAGGGATTCCGTCCAGTTTAACACAAATGATATCCACAACGTATTTGGTGTTCATAGTGCCTTAGGCCCTTAGTGCTTGCGCCCCCTTTTTTTAAGTTAGGTCACCGTCCATATAAAAAAAAGTGTGGACGGGGAGAGGGTGCAATGGGTTAGATGCAGAGAATGTGTGTGGAGGAGGAAGAGGACACAAGGGGGAAAATGCAGAGGAGCAGGCAGTCATGCATTCTGACATACAGGCAGTCATGCATTCTGACATACAGGAGTCACATGACCAAAGCAGTGGAGCGGAGATGCTCTGGTCTGTGTTCAACCCCTTGCACACTGCTGGTGGTTTCTTGTTAGGAGGCATTAATGTACTGGATATGGAAGGTTTTAACTTCTTTTCTTTACTAGGGCAGTAAGGGCAGCACCCCCTCCCCAAGATTGCCACCCTAGACACATGCCTAGGGTTACCTAATGGGAAATACAGCCCTGTCCACAAATGAAAATATTTTTCCCCTGCACCTGATTGGGTGTTGAGATGCAGCAGTCGCTCAGGTGAGGCGCAGAATGATCCCATTGAGGTGGAGTTTCTTTTTTTCTAATTTATATGTAACAATCCCTTTGTTTCCTTTGGTTGGTGTGTGCGATGTTTGGCTGACCATCCAATAATCTGCATGTGGTGGGTCTGAGGTTCCCGAAAACTCCCCATGAGGTCCTTGTGTGTGTGTGTGTGATTGTACAAGGAGGTCCTTTCATTCTATGACATCATCACAAGAAACTGACAAAACCATTGCACTGAGAATTCGATGGCTTGACCGGACTGACCTCATCAGCAGAAGAGAAAGAGACAATGCATCCGAAATGATTGCAAAAGCCTTGTGTTACATTGTCTGCGGGGGGGAGAGAGGAAGCCTTTGCTGTAGGAAAGTCAGGGCCGGATTAAACCGGACCTTCACCCTGAATAAGAGCGTATCTTATATGTTCCCCATACCCTGTACATACAGATTGCCCACATTAAAAATCATCTTACCTGCACCTAGTGCCTTTTATGAGCCTTTAAACATCCAAGATGGTGGCCCATGGAGTCTCAGGCTGCCTGCAAACAGGAAGTGTCTTATGACTATGCCGCTCTGCATTCTGGGATTACTGTCCTTTTTCTGACCCCAGCAATTGTCCCTCCTATCTTCTCCTCAGTATGTGATGCTTCTGAGTCAAGATGGAGGCGCCCATATCCTAAAGTCCTGAACAGAGTTGCAGCCCAGTGGGGGAAAGAATAATAATTAAGTGACTTAAACCCTAAAATATATTAATGTTAGATGCTGGGGAATAGTTTTCTAAGGGTTTGGGCTTTTCATTAAATTATGCTGAAGATCCAGATTAAGTGTGGTGGAGGCCCCTGGGCACAAAATCTGATGGAGGCCCACGGTGTTTTTTTTTTCTTAAAATAATAGTCCAGCCAAGTAAGTGATTGGTGGTTGTCTGGCACCTTGTGCCCCCCTTGTGCGGGTGCGTGCTGCTGGGGAACTCCTGCTTTGCCATTCTGGGTGGGAAGTAGTATAATCGCCCGGCTGGTCCAGCAGAAAACAGTTCCCTGCATTGAGCTGCCAGCGGCTGTGCTTGGTGGCTTATGTGCAGTGACAGCTCTGCACCCATCACTGTAGCCTCACTGATGGAGGTTTTGCTGCTCTAGACTCTCCGTCCTGCCCTGTGGTGGCTTTTGCTGCAGATTTGCAAAAACAAAAAAAGGCTTGCCCAGGCGCTGTGTTGGAGGGGGGGGGGGGGGGGGGTTGCTGCCCCACGGCCTGCCAGACCAAAGACTTAAAAAGCCTCCTGCACCGGACCATAACCCAAAGGTTAGTGGAGGCCCGCTTTGCAGGGCAAGTTGTGGGGACACCAGGGCATTTCCCCCCCCTCATAAACCAGCCCTGAGGGCAGTCAGCAGCCAAAAGACCCCATGTCCTCCCCCCCCCCCCCCCCCCCCCCCCCCCGCATGTCCACTGTCCATTTCCTTCCCAGCCCACTAGCTGTTGACAAACACACTTGTTGACCTGTGGAGCACCTGGGGCTCAGGAGGATGGAGGGGTAGAGGGGGTGGTGGGGTTAGGTGAAAAGTAGAGGACAGCGGCAAGAGAGGTAAAGTAGTTAGTGGAGGACACCAGCAGGGGATGGAGGGTTATGTCAGTGGTAGAGGACAGTGGCAGGGAGTAAAGAGGTTAGGTGAGTGGTAGAGGACAGTGGCAGGGGGTAAAGAGGTTAGGTGAGTGGTAGAGGACAGTGGCAGGGGGTGGGTAAAGAGGTTAGGTGAGTGGTAGAGGACAGTGGCAGGGGGTAAAGAGGTTAAGTGAGTGGTGAGGACAGTGGCTGGGGGGGAAGAGGTTAGGTGAGTGGTAGAGGACAGTGGCTGGGGGGGAAGAGGTTAGGTGAGTGGTAGAGGACAGTGGCAGGGGGTAAAGAGATTAGGTGAGTGGTAGAGGACAGTGACTGGGGGTAAAGAGGTTAGGTGAGTGGCAGAGGACAGTGGCAGGGGGTAAAGAGATTAGGTGAGTGGTAGAGGACAGTGACTGGGGGTAAAGAGGTTAGGTGAGTGGTAGAGGACAGTGGCAGGGGGTAAAGAGGTTAGGTGAGTGGTAGAGGACAGTGGCTGGGGGTAAAGAGGTTAGGTGAGTGGCAGAGGACAGTGGCAGGGGGTAAAGAGATTAGGTGAGTGGTAGAGGACAGTGGCTGGGGGTAAAGAGGTTAGGTGAGTGGTAGAGGACAGTGGCTGGGGGTAAAGAGGTTTGGTGAGTGGTAGAGGACAGTGGCTGGGGGTGGAGGGCTTGAGTGAGTATTAAGAGGACAGAGGGTGGAGGGGTTAGGTGAGCAGTAGAGAACAGTGACAGGGGTAGAGGGGTTAAGTGAGTGGTGGAGGACAGCAGCAGGGGGTGAAAGGATTGGGTGGAATGGTAAAGGACAGTGACAGAGAAGGAAGGGTTAGGTGAATGGTAGTGAAGAGCAGAAGGGGTGGAGGGTTTAGGTGAGTGATAGAGGACAGTGGAATGGGGTAGAGAACATGGCAGGGGGTAGATGACAGTGGAATGGGGTAGAGAACATCAGCAGGGGGTAGATGACAGTGGAATGAGGTAGAGAACATCAGCAGGGGGTAGATGACAGTGGAATGGTGTAGAGAACATCAGCAGGGGGTAGATGACAGTGGAATGGGGTACAGAACATCAGCAGGGGGTAGAGAACATCGGCGGGGGGGGGGGGGGGGGGTTCACACAGCAAGGCATCCGAGATAGGGATAGTCAAAATCACAGGATTCGGTCCATTAGAATGCATTCACAATCCAAAACCCTATGGACCCCACACAGTCAGAATCACGGGGAGGCCGATTCATTAATAGCACCAGGTAGCGACAGATGAGCGCCAGTAGCGTGATTTTCTCAGCGCCAGCTAGTATTCGCTGTGCTTGGCCGGGGTTTGCTTGTTGACAGCGACTCAGTCGGTGTGCGGTAATGTTGAATACGGGCTGGGGGGTCGCTGTTTCACAGGTTCAGCGTTGTATGGGTGCGCCTGACAACGAATGCCCAGAGCGAACGGCTTGCTGCAGATTCATTAACAAATCACGCTCCGAATTTTTTCGCGCTGTGAATTCCTTGTTTAAACCCCAGAGCGCTGGCGGCGATGGATTTTAAATAGTTTTTAACCCCCAAACAACCATATTTTTTGATTGTTAAATTATACAAGTTTTTATAAACATTTTGTAATATGAATACATTAATATCAGACCTGTAATATCAATTCTGCACAAAAACTTTTTTTTTTTTTTTTTTTACCTTAAAAAAAAATCCTAACATTGCAGAAGTGGTCACACAATTTTTGACATTAAAAAAAAAAAAAAAAAAAAAACATTAATAGCAATTAATTATGATTAATTAAAGATTGCTCCATTGAAATGCATTGGAGAGCGCCAGGGAGCGACAGGTCAGACCTGGCGCTGTGATGGGATTAGCAGCGGCGCTGTTCGTTGCAGTCGGCTACATGATGAATCCCGCGGAAGCTGACGCTCTCGCCGGCGCTAGCCTCATTTAGCTTGATAAATGCGTCATTGTGGCCGACGCCGGGCGTACTTGAGTCGGTAGCCGCCGTTAGCTGGCGGGACCTGGCGCTCGTCAGACACTACCTGGCGCTATCGCTTGATGAATACGGGCAATAGTCATCTAATTTTGGGATCCTATGCTGTTCAAATGCAACATCAGAGGGGGCTTTCCTCTGCAGCAATGTCCCTACTCTGTGCTGGTCTACCGGGGGGAGGCACACATAGTGGAGGGATCATACTCATGGCCACATTTGAACAGCACAGGATCACGCAAATAGGTGAGTATGTGGCCACATTGGGCCTTAAAGTGGACCAACACCCAGCGGGATCGGCCCGGGAATCGATGCGATCCCTTCCCGCAGGGCATCCAAAATCGGGATGCCCCGCTGTGTGAAACCCCCCAGGACGCCCGCTGCACTTACCTGGATCCCGGTCCAACGGCGCATGCGCGGGCGCATGTCGCGCTTCTCTCTAGCCATTTGTGAATGGCCGGCACGCTCCCTGTTAGAGGGAAGCGGGAGATGCGGCCGTCAGCGTGCTCGAAGCTGCTGAGGTAAGACGTTGCATTGACGCGCATACCTCAGCGGCTCCGAGCATGCTGATTGGACGAGCGGCTGCGCATGCGCCATAGGAGTGGGGTGAGGTGAGTTGTATCTTGCGATCTGAGGGGATTCACACACAAAAGAAGGGGATGCGGAACCCCGCCGCTTCTACCTCCAATTTGGAGCACCAGATAATATTTTAAAATTCAATGGTTTAATTTTATTACACACACATACGTAGGATCTTACAAATACAACATCAAAGACAACACTTAATAAAAACAGCCGCATTCGTCCAATCTGGGGGGTTTCACATATGGGGGATGGACCAAAACCCAGGATAGTCAAAATCCTGGGTGTTGGTCCACTTTAATGAATGAAGTAGATCTCGGACAATATTTTTTATTCTCAACCCCTAATCGGCCATAGTAAGTACTGGCAATAGCGTATGTGGTGAGGCAGTCTACCTTTGCAATAGAGACGTCATAGTATCCCTGTATTGATATAGCTTCCTTTTAACCCTGATGGGGTCAGATGGTGTCATTGCAAATATATGTTCATAGTCTTCTATTTTGGTATTATTTTTATAAATGGTTTTTCCGCATTGGACTCTATACCCAGAGTGTGAACTTGGAGCTGTACATTGTATCAGACACACCACACCTTGGCAGTTTTCCAAATGACTTGCGTACATATAATGTATCTTTATTTTTGTTACATTCGTCTTGTTACACTTGTCAGACACAGTTGCAGGTATAGGATTCTTTTAGTTGAAAAGTGTTATAGTCTCTCAAAGTGATCACCTCTCTAATACAATATGTATCTGACTGTCCAGATGTTTGTTTAAAGCCTAACTACATCTGTAATCCCCTTTTTCCTGTGTATATATATATATATATATATATATATATATATATATATATATTATTGTTTATTTATATAGCGCCATCTTCTTCCGTAGCACTTTGCAAGGTATGATTGCAGACAAGGTAAAACATATAGTAAAGAGAACAATACAAAATTAGATGCCACAAGGATAAAACCAAGGGTTGTGAGCACAGGAGACAATAGGGAGGAGTGCCCTGCCCTTGCGAGCTTACAGTGTAAAGGATGGCGGTGGAGACAAAGGGGCGGGATCACAAGTGGCAGAGCTTGAGTTGGGCTGCATGTGCCATTTAAAGGTTATATGAGCTGCTTAAGCCAGGTTATATGCTTGTCTAAAGAAGTGAGTTTTGAGGGCACTTTTAAAGGCTTGGGGTGATGGAGAGTGGCGGATCGAGCGAGGAAGTGCATTCCAGAGAAGTGGGGAGGCACGGGAGAAGTCTTAAAGCCGGGAGTGCGAGGAGGTGACCAAGGAGGAGGACAGGAGAATGTCAGAGGCAGAGCGGAGCTTGCGCTTGGGTTGGTAATGCTGGATCAGAGATGAAATGTAGGAAGGGGCCTGGTTAGAGAGAGCTTTGTAGGTAAGTGTTAGAAGTTTGAACTGAACTCTATGGGAGACAGATAACCAGTGGAGGGATTGACAGAGGGGGAAGCACTGGAGAAGCGAGAGGAGAGGTAGATGAGGCAAGCAGCAGAGTTTAGAATAGATTGGAGGGGAGCCAATCTGTTTGTTGGCAAACCACAGAGGAGGGTGTTGCAGTAGTCCAGTCGGGATATGACCAGGGCGTGCACTAGCATTTTAGTGGTGTCAGGTGAGAGTAAGGGACGGATGCGGGAGATATTTTTGAGTTGGAGACGACAGGAGGTGGCCAGGGAGTGAATGTGAGGTGTGAACGAGAGAGAGGAGTCCAGAATGATGCCCAAGCATAGAGCTTGATGAGTTGCAGTTATTGTAAGATTATTTACAGAAATTGTGGTGTTAGAGAGGGGAGGGGAGTGAGATGGTGGGAAAATTACCAGTTCTATTGTATCAGGAAAGTGCATGACACAAATGATATTAAATATTTAATATATATTAAAAATTATTATATTACCACTTCTCTGCCCTTCTGGGGGGGCACTGGTACCCCCACCCCCATAGGTTTGCCCCTGAAAAAGTATATTTTTATGCCAGGATGTCCTCAACCTCAGGTTGAACATACTTAATAGCTTTAGGTCTGCTTTATTAAGGTAGTCTACATTTAGCTATACACCTTCCAGAATGCATAAGCAGATTGCACAAAATCTCATCAAGATGTTGCTCATCTTCCCCTGCGTTTACAATCCCAGATCTTCATTTGAAGGCATTCATTTGACATTATGGAGCCATCACAGGCTAGACTTTGGGCCATCTTCAGGTGGCAGTTTTGGTGCACCTGAGAACTCTGGTGGAGATATCTTATGACTTTAGCCCCTTGTAGCTATAAGAGGATATCCAAGATTCCATGTGAGAGAGCGTCCACGCAAAGCCAGACCCAGATCCTTGTGGGAACCTGTGTCTGGCTTTTCCTTGTCTAGTCATGATTCATAATGGGAATCCTTTGATGACTCCATTACAGCTGGGCCTCACATCTAACAGACATCTAGCGCTGCAGGAGTCCTTTATTCATGCTCTTCAGTGATGTCACTATGCTAAAAATGCATTTTCCATAATAAAATCATAGAAATCCAGATATTGTCAAATTTGCATTGCAGCTGTTTTCTGTTATGTGGGAGTGAGTGACACAAGGGTGATTTATCAGAATGTGGGAGTCATGACACTGACATCTCTGGGAAAAGTACGATTTACAGCCCTGGCAGCTGGCTCATTTTGTAGCTTAAAGTGGACCATCACCCTCCCGTGATCGGGAACACCTCCCCGGGAACACCTCCCTCCCCGCGGGACATCCGAGATCGGGATGTCCCGCGGGGTGAAACCCCCCAAACACCCCAAATCCCCTCACCTTGTCTTCCTTGTCTACCCCTCTAGACGTGAGCGCACCCGCGCCGGCCGTCTGTGAATGGCCGGCGCGGGCGCGCGTGCGTCAAGAGTGACGCGCGGGAGGCGGCGGCGGAGGAGCCGCTTGTCCGCGGCTGTCAAACCGCTTGTCCATCGGCGCTGGGAGCGGGGTGATGTGAGTTTTTCGGGTGATCGGGGGGGTTTCACACAGCGGGGCACCCCGATCTGGGGGTGCCCCACCGAAGTGGACCAAGACCCAGGATAGTCAAAATCCTGGGTGTTGGTTCACTTTAAAGAGGGACAGGAGGACTACTTTCTTCTATTGACTTTACGTGAAACACTATTTTTTAAGTGTTAAAATTTCGAGTAAAGCGTTGGAGCCAGCACTTGGCATGCCTGGGCTATTGCCGGGGCCTCTGGTGTCTACAGGGGCCCATGCTTGACGATTTGGATCAGTGGTGGACCGTTTCCCCATGTGCAAACCTGCTCACTAGTGTTGGGAGACCCGAAGCACAAAGTTCAGGTTCCCAATAGTGGACTCTTTTGCCAGCAGTGGTGATGGAAGCAAGAATTGGAGGATGATAAGCAACAGTGGAGAAAGCAGTAAGGACTGGAGGGTCATTGGAAGCAGTGGAGGAAGTGACAAACGCCAAAGGAGATCAGCAGTAGGTGGCAAGGACTAGACGAAGATTGGTGGCAGTGGAGAACATCAGAGAGCAGAGGGTAGCAGATTTTCTAAGTGTTTAAACCTTGATGGTTATTGCAAGTTGACTGCAAGGTGCAGATAGTAGTTACATTTTATTTGAAGATCTCATAAATCTCTCTTTTCAGTTTGGTGTGTGTCCTGGGCAGGAACAGGTGTCTACTGATGCATATCGTTGTAACCGGGATGACTGGGGCTTTTACAAGCAATATGGTTTTCTAGAAATTTTCTATATTTAAAAAACCTACAAGAAAAAGATTATTTCTTGATTTTTTCCACACACATTGAGATACATAAGACATTTTCGTTGGCGGGTTGGAGGAAGCCAGAAAGGAGGTGAGTATTCTGGTGCCCCAAAGGGGGTTTCACACATCCCAATATGGGATGCCCCGGGGAAAGGCCAAGAGCTAGCTCTGGAATCTTTTAGATCTTTTATGTTTTGTGCCACTTTACAACAGTACAACTTCAAAAGGTGGAGATTGACTCCAGTGTTGGCATGCTAAATAATCAGTGTTTAATATTTAATTCCTGTTGATGAAATAAGACATAAGGGTCTGAAACTGTCACTTGAAATAATAAAAAGAAAGAAAGTAAAAATGTTATATTTACACCTGATGCTGGAAAGTGAATGGCACTTTTCTTCCCCCCAAAAAAGTAGTGCACCTTTTACATCTGGTGTGGATTTATCTCTTCCATTTAGAACCAGTAGGGAGCCTTATTGCTAGTGCTTGCCAAATCAAAAGTTAAAAAATAAATATCAGTATCTTACCTTTCATTAAGTGGCTGGTGCGCTGTGATTCCTCCTCTGTCGGTCTTCCTAGTGAGGAAATCACTTCCTCATTCAGCTTTCAATCCTCACCCCGCTGACCTGGTCCATCAATCAACCTTCAGTGGACCAAGAACGGAAACACCCCCCATAGAGCACAATGGCCAGAACTAGATTAAAATGTTTAATGCTTCTAATTAATATTACACATATTTATTTGTACACTTGCATTGTGACTTGTCAGTAATGGAAATGCAGGACCTAGATGTTACAAAATGTATGTTCTGGAGCACCGGAGAAACGGCGGAACAAAGTGGCGCTCACTGGCGGCAGCTGGGTCCAACAGGCGCTGACAATGGGCAGCTAATACCTAGTGCAAAAATAAAGCTAATTAGTCCACAGTGCAGAGCCTGATAAAACAAAAATGCTGGGGCTCTGGAACTGGCGCTACAGCCACAAGAAAGATGCTAAATTACGCACATCATAAATAAGGCTCTACGTTTATTTGGGTTTTTTTTTACCTAACATGAACTTTTTACAATTGGTTCTGAATTGGCCCATACTGGTTTGCTGGAGTCATTGGATCCACATGTTTCCAGCTCTTCATCAAGTGTATCAATGTTTCCCAATATAAGATAAGGTGTGGTCTATGTACCAATAATTCCTCATATAGCATGGCCTTCCTGTAACACTGAGGTCATCACATTATCCTGCACACATTTCTGGCCAGGGGACTACCAGGATTTAATGATTCAGAGGTTTCCCATGAACGAAACAGGGTGGAGGGTTTGTGTTAATATAAACTGTTTTTCTGTATCTATATCAGCACAATTACAAACTTCTTGCCCAATTTTTTTTTAGTCTTGGATTTGAAGGCTAGAACCTGTTAATGTTATTAAAAACCTATTTCTATTTTTCTTCTCCATAGATTTAAGACAAAAAGTTCGGTCTAAAGCAGATCATAGTGGTTCAATTGAAGGCATTTGCATAGAACAGGGTTTCTCAACTTGCCACAAGAGCCACATTCGACGTGAACAGATTGAATACCCAAGTGAGTATGGAATGCCCCAAGGCCATCAAAATACTTATCCACTAGTAGAGATGGGCGTACCTGAAAGCAAAGTTCGTACCGAACCGTTTGGGTTTCCAAACAAGCAAGAAGACCATGTTCGAGTTTGGCACATAGCCCGAAGCTAGTTGATGGGCTGCTGAGCAACCCGCTTCCCCTAAGGGTGCACTCACCTCAGCCTGCCATCCTTAGCGGTGGTGACTGTGGTGGAGCAGCAACATTTGAATTTGGCCACAGCCGGGGGTACAAAAAGATGGCTGCCAGCTCCCAAGAGTGAGAACACTTTTAGTGCCAGCACTGCCAGCTGACTAGAAGTGTCCTCACACATGGGAGCTGGCGGTTATTGCCAAGTCAAAAGTTCAAAAATATATATCATTAGCTTACCTTTCATTGAGTGGCTGGGACGCTGTGATTCCTCCTCTGTCAGTCTCCATATTGAGGAAATCCCTTCCTCGTTCAGCTTTCAATCCCCACCCGCTGACCTGGTCCTTCAATCAACCTTTAGTGGACCAAGAACGGAAACATCCCCCACTACCTCCCCAGATGTCCTGATTGGCTGCCTCTCTCTGCAGCTATGAAAACCCGCCCTCGCCCCTCCTCTCTGGTCACACTATATGCTGGCATTAATCAATTATTTTTTTTACTATGATATATGTAAAGTACACAGTGTGCTTACATCACATCGCTGTTGCCACACCCACTGTTTCTAATTTTTTCTTTGCATCCCCAATGCTCTACTTTTACTAATAACTTAGGCACTACAGTTTCTTTTGGAAAACGGATCGAAGTTTGGGATAGTGCAACATGTAGCCCGAGACAATAGAACAACAATCGGGTGCTTGCCATTAGTATAACTATTAAATGCAATCAGTGCCACATGATGCCACTTTTTTGGCCTCAGCGGCATTCAGCGTTAGATTTAAGAAATAAAAATATGGCTGAGCAGCCCATCAACCCAGGGTGCACCCACCTCAGCCCGCCATCCTCATCGGTGGTGGTGGAGCAGCAGCAGCATTTGAATTTAGCTCCAGACGGGCTACAAAAAGATGGCTGCCGGCTCCCATGAGTCAGAACACTTCTAGTGCCAACACTGCCAGCTGACTAGAAGTGCCCTCACTCGTGGGAGCCGGCACCATCTTTCTGTAGCCCCTACTGGGGCAAATTCAAACGCAGCTGAGGGGAGTTACAGCAGAATGCTTACTGCCCCCCCCCCCCCCCTCGCTACAGCCACCGCCCAAAGTTCGGGCTCCCACTGATTTCAACGGGGACCGGGTTCAGGTCCCCAAACCCGAACATTTATTCAAACTTGCCCTCAAGATGTGAAAGTCATCCCAACCTAACACACTTTTTTACCTGCTTCCTAGGAATTTGACACAATGTAAAAACAAACGGGGTCGGCATGTTTCACTGCCTGTCAAACTTTGCATTAACCCCAGGGAAGGTACTGGCAATGCCCACCGTGTACCCCTAGCCTCAACCGTGTGCTAGTCCTCAACAAGTGTTCTGGTCTGGCAGACTAACGATGGGCCAGCAAGGGTCTGTGTCCACATGTTACAGGCTGGGAAGCCCTGGCATAAAAACACAAGAGACCATGTCCACTATGGATATTAGCTTCTCAAGGGTTGTAATTTCTCCCCATGTCTTTCTGGGGAACAGCAGTTTCCTCTTATGACCCAAAACATACTGGCAGGTTAATTAGAGCCTAAAAAAGGCAATAGTGTTTTTGTTTGCTAGAAACATTAATTAATGTTAGCTCATTCAAGGTACACGAGGAGGGGGGTTGTAGAGCAAAGAGGACACTGAGGGCACTGGAAATGGGACAACATAAGGATGTTTACAAGTAAAGTATCCAACCACCAAATTAATTGCATTAACTATAATTTGGGAGGTGGTGGTCAAGTGTGGGTCTCAGTTATATTGTATCTATAAAGCTACTGAGTTCAATTTATCCCCTGCTTACTTGTTCCCTTTCCTCAACCAAGCATGTCAGATTTTTACAGACATTTGTCATTTCTTAATAATTAACAACTAATAACATAACATTAATGTTGTCATGCTTGGTAGAAGAAAGTGGACAAAAAAAGAGAGGTTAATTAGATTTAGTTCCATATATACATAGGGGTGCACAGGAGGTAGTGGGAAGGACTGGATAACATTGGCACACATCGAAGGCAGTGGGTAGCAACAGAGCGTAAAGGAGGACAATTGGCAGCAAGGCGGTGCGAAGGTGACAAGAACCAGAAGACAATCGGTGGCAGTGGTAAAGTCGATATAGAAACATAGAAGGTTGACCGCAGAGGGAGACCGTACGGTCCATATAGTCTTCCCTTATGTGTATACTGTATGTTCTCTATATCTTAGGATAGATGTGTGCTTATCCCATGCATGTTTAAATTCACTGACTCTGGATTTTTCACTGATGGACCAGTGGCAGCAAAGGAACGGACATGGACTAGAGGATGATTGGTGGCAGTGGAGAAGGCAGTGCCAAAGGAAGACCCATCTTTGAAATTAAAGCTGAAGGGTGACATGGCATAAGTTGGTATGTGCCATGACACACCGCAAAGGGGCCCTCTAAGACTCTGTTGCCCAAGGCCCCACATAAACCCAGAGCCAGCCCTGCAACTAAGGAAGCCAAGAGCAGGAGAACCTGTATTTGTTTAATTAAACCAAGACCCAACAGAACGTACTGAATCACAGCAGAAGTCTGGATGGCCAGGATCAAGAAGGTGTATGAAGCAGTATTGAATTTTCCATGCCTGAGGATATGTATTGGGGCATTTGTGGTCAGACTTTGCTATACCTGCAATGCTATTAATGTGTTGCTGTTGAAACATGGAAATGCGCTCTCAAGCTCAATTAGGAATACAAACTTGCTTAGGTAAGTAATGACCAGGGTCACATTTCCATCTAGGAAACCCTAGGCCTGTGCTTAGGGCAGCCAGGGGCATTGGGTGGCCACTGAGATTTATTCGTGCCCTGTGCAAGATTTCATGATAGTGCCCCCAAACACAAAGTAAAAAAGGGAGCGGGAGAAGAGGGAACAAAACCAAAAAACTATATGTATGGAATGTGAAAAGAGAAAAAGACTGACAGATTGTGGAAAAACAAGGTGAGTGGATGGAGGGAATGTGAAAAAAGGATGGCATGTGGAAAAGAGAAGGAGAGAGAAGACATGTGGGAATATGGGATGTCACAGATGCAGGGAAAAGGGGGTGGCAATGTGGAAAACAAACTAGAAAGAAATATAGAAAAATGTGAAAGAAGGAGATGAGCGAATGAAGAAATATGTGAAAAAGAGAGAGAGAAGGAGGGAACCAGAAACAGAGAGATTGAAGGGATGAGAACAGAGAGGCTGTGCACAGATATCAGAAAGGAGACAATGTGGAACAGAGAGAGGGAATGTGGAGAAAAGAGAATTATAAAGAGAAATGGGGAAAGAGAAGAAGACAGAGGGAATAAAGGACAAGGGGACTGTGTGAATGTGAAAAAAAAAGACGAAGGTAATTTGGAAAAGATATTAACAAAAATAGAATGAGATAAGAGGAATATGCAAAAGAGAGAGAGAACGAGGAGAGACTGAGCGAATAAAGGGGACACAGAAAGGATGTGAAAGGAGGAAAACAGAAAAAAGGAACAGGAATGGAAGAGGGATGCAGATGTGTGTGTTCTGGGCAGTTGCACTGAGCCAGATGAATGGTGTCTGCTGTTGCCCCCTTACAGAGGGTTTGGAATGGCACCTAGTGTGACTGCACAGTACCCACACCGAGGGGCGAGTTTATAATTTCTGGGGCCCCATGCAAAGTTGTGTCTGGGGGCCCTAATCCAAGACAAATTTTGTATGGTGAAATGCAATAGTAATGCACCTTGTCGGGGATGTAGTTGTGGCCTGCTCATGCGCTGTAGGAGTGCGAGTGAACCCAGAGGGTTTCAGGGGCGTCCTGCCATTTTCCATCCATGGCATAGAGAATTGTCCGGGAATTGCCCACATGGTTGTCCAATTTCTACTCCCTGTGGCATCCCAAACTAGGATGCCCCACTGTGCGAAACCCCATTAAATCACCACAATCACTCAGGTATGCTTGTTCCAATGATGCAAGCGCAGGTGACTGCCTCGCTTTACCTTTAGATAGCCACATACCCCGGGCAGACATTTCTGATTGGCCGGCCCAGGCACGCCACTGACTGGAGTTGAGCAGGGACTGGCTCACATTAGTGTACAGTGGCTTCCTATCTGCTGCACTCTCTGCATTGTGTTAAACGACCCCTCACTCACCACAGCCCGCCCACTGGGTGCCGATATTTATTTTTTTTTATATAAAAAGTTGCCACTGATCTGACCCTGCCTCTGGGGCCCCCTGGCAGGTGGGGGCCCCATGCATCTGCATGGTTTGCATGGTGGATAAGCATGCCACTGCACACACCCCAAAGCCCTAAAGGCTGGCCAAGCTCTTCGCACTACATAGGTGTCTATGTATGTTTATTACCATTAATGACCCAAGACTAAACAGCTCAGGATGACTTCTTCTTGCAAATGTATGAGCGTTGCCCCAAAAGCATAATTAATTTACATTGTATAAACTTATTGTATGAACTTGCCAAAATGTACTAATTGCAAAGAATGATCTTTGTCCCTCCTCAGCACATACAGGAATGATTTTCACTTAGTCACCCATTAACAATCACATTAGGCATCTGGGATTATAATATAATTGGAATGTAGTAACTAAATGCTTGCAGTCCTTCCTCTCGCAGGAGGCACTCGTGATTCATGCCGCGAAATTCTCACCAATCTCATACTTGGCTTCCATAGTGGTGGGTGAACGGTGCCAGGAACCGCCCCTGCCTGGGAATAAATCCTGGTGTTATAATGCTATGTGTGGTTGGAGGTATAATTGTAGATACAGGATACTTTAAGTGAACCTGTAATTCTGTTAGTCTTGTTATCGCCTTCATCATAGCAAACTAAGAGTGTTCCACAAATACCTGTAATGCTCTGGATAGATTGATGGCCTTGCTTTAGCCATGGTGTGCTAATCTCTGCTGCATGCTTCGTCTATGGACAAGTCCCAGCATGGCTGGCAGACTATACAGAGACATGGTTGCCCCCAGGGCTTGGTGCACAAGATATAACACCTGAGGTGAGAGGCCAACAATTGCTCCATAGTAATACAAGAGAGATGACTAAGCCAAGAGACAGAGCAGAGGGGAGTTAACAGGTAGAACAGGCAGAGGTCAGGAAAAGGTTAATTGGAGCAGAAGCACCAATTGGCCCACAGGTGGACCGGGAAATACCCCAGTCGGTCTCTGTACTCAGGGTTCCTGCCCTGGGCACTTTGGTTCACATGGTGCTAATGCAAAGGGCCCTGCCTGGCGTAGCTGGGGCAGTGAGGAGCTAGGTGGTTTCTTGGACCTAAGATATGGGGACTCGGGTTGGTGTGGAGTGGGGTGCACTTACTTCTACCACGCACAAGAACTTTTTTCAGACTTCACTTCGGGTACAATTCAAGATATTTGGCCTGTTTCAGGGCCTCTCTTGCACACATTCTCGCCAACGGGAACTATGTCAAAGGACCGTATTAGGTCTATTTTTCGTGTTGTGTGGTTCAGAGCCTTGGTTTTTGTGGTCAAGTTGACCTTTTTGAGGGGAATTACATTATGCGTATGCCGAATCAAGTGTTTGCTGTATAAATACAGATCAAGGTGTCCGTGTGACTGCAATTATACGGGTTTTGCCTGCGCTTGCGCATGATTCAAAGCCTCGATTTTTTGGAATTTCTGATTCTAACTTACGCCATTTTTTTCCAACGGGAAAATTTTAAAGCCTTTTTGATGCTAGTGAAAATACAGCCTACATCCTTCGCACCTACAATGGAGCCCCTTGACGAGATCTGTGAAGAGTACGAGCGTCTACAGCCATGGGGTCTGTTAATCATGTACCTTCCAGAGCTTAGGCATACCCGCAGTCGCCTGGATATGGTTCATATGACTGTTCAGCAGGCTTTCGAATAGACTCGACTGAACCGCCTTTCTATTAAGAAGCTCTTCTCAGAGTTGCGTCCATGGCTGGCCCCCGCCACAAAAAAGAGGCGTGCAATTAGAGGTATGACCAAATTGCTTGGCTGCTTTCAATTTAGCGAATGGCTAGGTGGCAGTGCTAGGGGCACTGTTAATTGGCATGTCCCAGCCTTCGTCCAGCCACGTAGTAATTTCTCGGTGGCATGGCTGTCCTACAGGAGAAATACATCTTGTGATGGATCTCCGCCGCCGCTTCCACCTATAGACAAGCCCCCGCTTGCCGGGATGCGTAATATGCCTCGCCGGACACGGTTGCCCCCAGGACTTAAAAGGCGCAAAGGATGTCAGCTTACGGTGAAGGCAGATGAACCACAAGGGGTATCCCAAAAACGAGGTCATACACGGGTAGTCAGTCCGAAGGTGCGTCTACTCACAAGGGTAAGGCAGAAGAATGGTCAGAAACGAGCTGGGGGTCAGGTCGGGTGTTCAGAGGTGCGTGATATCCAAAGGGTCAGAAGGAGTTCGAGGTCGGGCAGGCAAAGGTTCAGTTCAGGCAGCAAAGTAGGAAGGTCAGATGAAGCCGGGTCAATCACGAGTAAAGCACACACAAGTCACACCCTGAGCAATATTGGCTATAATGGGCAAAGGGATCAGGGCTGAACTTTATTTTAAAGGGTGACTGGCCAATAGGGATAAAGAGAATTATGTGTAGTGATTGGTGCAACTGTGATGCAACCTGTGATTGGAACTAATACCAGGGGCTGGACTGCCCTAACCAGTCAGGCTGTCCAGCCCCTGAGACACTCAGGTGTAGTAGACCTTTAATTAGACAGAGAGGCATCGGCTGCGAGCCGCTCTGTCAACCAGCAGGGCGCGCGCCCGCGTACTGCTTCGGGGAAGCGAGGGAGGCAGGCAGGGCGGCTTCCAGGAGCGGTGAGTGTGCCCTGCACCAGACAGCCGGGGAATGTCGTGCACATCTCTTGCCATGACAGCATGGCAGCCTGGAATGCAATGAGGTTGGATTTTTTCAACATTGCGAATTTGCCAAGTGTCATGGGAGCCATTGATTGTACGCATGTGGCCCTGGTTCCCCCAGCTGCTCAGAAATATACATGTTTTGGTATGTTCACATAGCTCCTCCTTGTAGCCCACTTTCCTCTCTTGAGGCTAGGCTAGCTGCCCCTCCCCCCAAACATCTTCCCTGTGTCTCAGTCTGTTTAGGTCCACATTGCTCTTGTCGCCTTGTAGCCCACTCCCCTCTCTTGAGGCTAGCCTAGATTCTCCTCCCCCCAAACAGCCTCACTGTGTCCCATTTGGCCCTTGTTTAACTTTTTTATTACTTATTTACTCTTACTTTAGTGACCCTTTTTGATTAGTGGCTTCTTTTCAGCAACCGCAAGATGGGCCCCTCTCTTAATGTCCAATGTGTCGTGGGGCCGGATCTTTGCTTTTTCAGTGTTTTGACCGGCTTCCCTGGCTCCTCCCATGATGCATTTATCTTGAGGAGTTTCAGGTTATACAACCATTTTGAGAGTGGCGAGCTGACTGGCGGTTGGCATGTGGGTAAGTCTGTTTATTGCTGGAGTGGATCTGCCTGTTTATTGTTTATGTTGCATTTTCAATGTGTTTTTCATTTCTGTTATGTCCCCCATTTTGTAATTGGTCCAAGTTTCTTGTTTTAGCCAATTGCTCTCCCTGCCCTCAATCACGACTGTGCTCATGCATCTCTTTAAATGTTCCCTTCTCCCTGTTGCAGATACAAACTCTTAGTCCTAGCATCCTGCCTTACCTTTTGCTTGTTTGGCCCTACTATTTTGTAATACTTAATATTTGGTCTAAGGTGTTTTGATGTTGTTTTGCCTGTTGTAATTTAATTTCCATTTTCATTTGTGTTATAGGTAATTCAGGTTATGCCTGCTGCCCTGGCTCCTGACGCCCTTCTTGGGGTCCACCACCGCACACGGGCAATAGTTGAGCATGCCTTTGGGCTGTTGAAGGCCAGATTTCGCTGTCTGGACCACACAGGGGGCGTCCTTCAATACAGGTCCTGCAAATTATCATGGCATGCATTAGCCTTCATAACTTTGCCTTGAGCGAGAGGGTGGCAGCATATTTGGAGGAGACAACCCCTGCTTATGCTCCAGAGATTCCTGGCCATACTATATGATGGTACCCAGAGCCGTGCGGGCCAAAGTATTCAGCAGCATTTGGTGGGCTCCTCTTTTTCTTGAATTTTATTTTTTTTCTCAACTTACCTCATTTGTAATTTATTATATCCCTTGCTTTGTATTGGTGTGATTAAATAACATCCAAACAAAGTTCAGGTTTTTGGAATTCATTCTCTAATTACATATTAATTGTTGTTGGGTTAACTGTGGATGCTGGTCAACAGAAAATAAAAATCAATAAAAATGTGCCTGTTTGACGTAACTAAAGCACGGGGACCCCCCACAACCCAAAATCCAGCATGGCATGTTAGGGGGATGTAGCATGGATTTGGGTCTTTGCAACTTGCTGTGCCTCAACCCTCTCCAGCCTTTGAAAGACAACCTGGTTTGCCTCCAGCTATTGAAGGGCAACCTAGTTGGCCTCCAGCCATTGAAGGGCAACCTGGTTGGCCTCCACCAAAGTCCCAACCAGCGCCTCCATCTGCTGGTGGTGGCACTGCTGCTCCACAACCACAGCAGCCAGGTCTTTATGGAGCAAACTTGTGATCCGTCGCACAACTTTAAAAATATCGGCATTTTGCCGAAAAGTTGTGCTGTTGGCCCGTGAGTTTGCCTCCATGATTTGGCACTGCCTTACAAAAGACAGGTGACGTCTGGCTGCAGGCCGGGCTGTCTTCCTCCTGGACGCTCTGTGGAGCTGGTGGGGCTGCTACTGGCAGAATGAAGCTGAAGCTGCAGGGTGGAGTGGTGATGGCCAGTGTTCGTGGTGCCAGCAGCTGGTGGAGGTGTCCAGATAATATTGTGGGGTCTTGTCCAGTTGTTCAGAGTGCCCTTTCTCCAGCTCAGTTCATTTTGTCCGGGAGCCGTCTGTGTGGAGAAAGGTCAACATTGGTGTTAGTGGCTGTCTTGGTGGTTGGCTGGTGGGTGGGCATGGCCTTGATGTTGTCTTGGTGTTAGCCAAACCAGAGGGGCCAACTGTCTTGCGGGCAAGGTGCAGCTGGCTGGGGTTTTGCTGCAAAGTCAAGGTAAATGCACTGGTAGTTTCCTCTAACACTATATGTGCCCCTTCAAAATCCCTACAAGGGGTACACACTGGGTCTCACATTGACGTGGGCCCCCAAATTTTGGTCTGCTCATACCCATGTTAGGGGGTTACATATAAAGGTTGCCTAATACGCTTGGTGTGTGTAGTCGCACAACATATGTTGCGCAGGCAAGCTCTCATAGTTGGCTGTGCATGTGGGAACTAAGGTTGGTGTGTGGGGTGTTTGGTTGGCCTACTCCCCCTGTGCCTAGCTACAATTTGCTAACAAGTCTTTCCACTGGTGGGCACATGCTACCTGTCGGTGTCCATAATGCCTGACACCCCCGGATAGATGTTGGGGTGGAGCATTCCCAACACTCGCTCCTCAGCACAGGTAAATTGTACAGTTTGGGGAGTGGACCACCAGTTTGCAGGCTAGATTCAAACAAAGGAAAGGGTGGCTTTAGTGAGTTGTCCGATGTTTCCTGTACAAGCAGCCCTCTGGTTGTTCAGCACTTACCCCTCAGCCCGTCTGGTGCTGAATTTCTGATGAACCACCACCTTCAGGTCGTCCCACTTTTATGGCCTGGGCACCATCCTTGGGTTCTGGCCCTGTTGCAATCACATTGCGGTCATTCTCCAACCATAACTGTTCCAGCAACACTTTGGTGCTTGAGCGGGATCCAGCCAATCGATCATAAATTTTGCAACACTGTCCAGCAGATCCTTCAGCTGGGCATCATTAAATTGGCCACTGAAATTGCCCCTTGTTAGTTTTTGGATGAGTGGCCGATGCTGTGGTCTACTGGGTGGTGTCTTGGCTGAAGAGGGAGTCACTATGCCCACTCCAATGCCCAGAACGGATGGATTCTAGGTTACTGACCGGCTGTAGCAACACTGCTCAGCCTTTGGCTCCCCTATTGGTTCTGCATGAGGCTCCGCTGTGGACTCCGCAGTGGGGCCCGCGCTGGGGCTGTCATGGGGTCCGCATATTGCTCTGGTGTCCTGACCATTGGTCGGTCCGTGCTGGGCTGTGCTGGGAGCCCTGGTTTTCTGACTCCTGCTGCTGATGGCTGAAACTGCTGCAGGTAACCCGCTCAGAGTGGCTAGTGTGGGTATCTGCAGGGGAGTGCCTGCGAGATGAATGGAGGGTTCTGCTGGTTCCTCGGCCATGCCTGTGTTCCTGGCTCTGGGGGCTGTGGTGGCGCCTATGGTGTGGCATAGTGAGCTCTTAAGTCAGCAGTGGCAAAAAAAATCTGACCCTCAACTGTGTTCTTTAATAGCTAACTGAGTAATAAATTGTATTGGAAACTATTTGGTTTATTTAACAGCCCCTCAAAGGCGCAAGCAACCTATAGGCTACATGTGCGTAAAAAGGAGTGGAATAAGGAATGGAATAAGGAATAAAAAGGAGTGGAACTTGGGCGGCCCTGGGGTCTTTTAGACTTCAGGGCCTCCGATGTTCCTCTTTAAAGTGGTACATAATAAATCTTTGGTATAATATAGCTGTTATTGCCACAGCCTAGATTCCTAACCTTACAATTATCAACATAGTTAATAAGTGTTTATTTCTTTCATTGGTTATAAATCCTATATGGTACAGCTTACAGTATTGTATATGGTTTTAGGTCAGTTTTTCCACCTTTTATTACGAACTGTTATATCTCTGGCAGAAATTAGAGGGGGTAAGCAGATGCAGGACACTGGAGTTTGCTGACCATAGGAACCACAGGTTATTTTCCCAGTGGGCCACACTGCATTGAGGGCCAACTGCCTGTGCTGGAATTCAGCTAATCCTCCTCTAAAACCCCTTATTCTACTCTCTGCCTTCCAAGTGTCCGCTCTTCCCCACTGTAACCCCAAGCCAAGAAACCCCAACCCATGTACTGCTCCTGCAATGCTACAGCATAAACTTAGCATCATGGCTATGGGGGGGCATAACCACACCTGGCACAGTATTTGACCCTACAATAGTAAAGCTTCAGTACTATGGCTTCTGGAGTGGCCATATCCAACATGTAGTCCTTGTAATGCTATGGCCTAAACTGAAAAATGTACTTCTTGACCTGGGGGGCAGCACACTGGAGGCAGAGATCAGCAAATCATAGACTCATAGACTCATTACACACTAAATATAGAAACACTTGGTAAAACAACAATTGAAAAGGACACAGGGGTTTTAGTTAACAATAAGCTCAACTGTAGTAATCAATGCCAGGCAGCAGCTGCCAAAGCAAATAGGATCATGGGATGCATCAGGAGGGGCATAGGTGCTCATGACCAGAGCATTATTTTACCCCTGTACAAGTCACTGGTCAGACCCCATGTGTTCTGGGCACCTGTGCTTAAAAAAGACATGTCAGAACTGGAGCGCGTTCAAAGGAGGGAAACAAAGTTAATAAAAGGAGTGCGGGGGCTAGAGTACCCTGAACGATTGTCAAAGTTGGGTTTATTTACTTTAGAAAAAAGACCCCTAAGGGGTGATCTAATAACTATGTATAAATATATTCAGGGTCAATACAAAGATCTGTCCCACAATCTTTATTTATATTTATGTAACCATAGCCCGAGGGCATCCACTAAGGTTAGATGAAAGGTGCTTTCTCCACTGACATAGGAGGGGATTCTTCTCTGTAAGAGCAGTGAGACTATGGAACTCGCTACCAGAGGAGGTAGTAATGATGGATACAGTAAAAACTTTCAAAAGTGGCCTGGATGCCTTCCTGGCATGAAATAACATTTCCAGCTATGGCTACTACAGGAAGGAGATCTATAGTGGCCTGGATGCCCTCCTTGCATGTAATAACATTACTAGCTATAGCTACTAGACCACTGGAAGGAGATAAACAGGCTGAACTGGATGGACTAAAGCCTTTATTCAGCCTTATATACCATGTTACTATGTTACTGGTCATGGGCCAGCCAGGGCCATTAAACTCTTGGGTTGATTTTAGGCTCCAGTCTGCCCTTGGACATCACCATAGGGTGAATTTTGCTACTGTAGTTGGCCAAAAGTCAGGACATTCACAAAGGGTTAGTTGCTCTCTTATTCATAGTACAGTTGAACCCAACACTAAGTACATGACTAATATTCCTTATGTTAAGTAGAACAGTTCCTCTTTTTGTATCCTAATGGCCATTGTATCTGTTTAGCTGAAACCCATCTTTAATGTGTCTTATGTTGGCATTTCCCAACATCTCATGCCAATTTCCCCACCACAGATGAGTAAGAATTAAAAAGCTTGGCTGCCATCACTGTCTCATATCAGGTGTCGTAATGAGTGGTACAAGCAACATACAGTTTCATTATTTGACTGACAATGGCTGGCAGCGAGCTCGGGCTTGGCAGGGCTAACGATGCATTAATATAATTGAGTTATGTGAGGCATGAAAGGTTCCGGAGCGATTATCACACGCAGTTAATACATGGCAGGCTCTTCAGATACAAAGGCTTCAGTGTGACACGCAGGCTTCTATGCCAGTTGCCTTGCCTCATCATCGCCTCATCAGGTGTACACACGCCAAGGGGGAGACACAAAACTCTGACACTTTTACAATGATCGCTTATGCTGCTGATACTCGGCCTGTTTGAGATGGTCAGACTGCCTTAGAGCTCATTGTACGAGTGCCATTACTAAGCTGTGAGTCAGCAGCTACCAAGCAGAATCAGACATGACTCCCCCATGGAGCACCTGTCCTGAGTGAGCAAAACATTTGTAGACAGATAAGACCTTACTTACTGGACTGTAAATCAACTTTTTACTGAATATCATTTTAGTATAGGATTTAATACTCACCTCTAACAGGCTGATTCATTATTAGCGGCAGGTAGCGACAGATAAGCGTCTGTAGAAAGCATTCCAGAGCGCCCGCTAGTAGTCACTGTGCTCGGCCGTGGTTCGCTATTTCAGAGCGACTCAGTCGCTGTGCAGAATTGATGAATACATTGTGGGGAGTCGCTATATGAGCAGTACAGTGCTGTATGTGTGCGAATGGTAGCGTCTGGTCAGTGCAACCGACTCACAGCATATTCATAAAAAAAACATACAGTCATAAACAAAACAAAATACCGCGCTAACAATGGTATAGTAAGCTCAACGTGCAACCAAAAGTCCCTCCTCTTTTGTGATAGCAAACAAGTAAAAAAAAAAGCACAGAGCTAATCAGTGTAGATTCATCCGCTGAGAGTTTTCATCCCGTAGTGCATGTTCCACCACCTTGAGGTCAAGTCACCAAGTGTAATGCTACCGCTCTTACCAGATCAAAATGGATAAAGCGCCTTATAGATAGCCCCTCAGGTCTTCACTTAGTTCATCCTCTCAGGTTACAATATTAAGCCTTATTCAAAAGATGTCGTCACAAATAGGATATCTCAAGCAATTCATGTAAGGCAAACAGAGGAAAAACACTAGTGCAATACGTCCCAGTAATGGTTAAAATACTACTATTTAATGAATTACACTCACAAAAGTAAAAGCATATAAAAGCCTTCAATACAAAGAGACGACCAGTAGTTCTCACCGCCAGAACCGGCCGAAGGTTAAAACCATAGTCAGGGATCCAATCCTAGGTAATAAGTAGTCCAAGCGATCCAACGCGTTTCGTCGTAGATAACGACTTCTGCCGGAATGCTTGGAAAATGCAGTAAAAGGTCTTTTAAGCCGGAGTCTCGGTGACGCACGCGACTACGCATGCGCCGGCCAGCCGGAAGGAGGATTGGAGGAGACCTTCCGGGCTGGTGTGTCTCTGACTGAAGGTGCGGCGGGGACGCGTCGGTTTGCTATGGCAACCTGGTACGGCTTCTCATTATAGCAAGGTTATACCAATATTTTAATTTACGTTTTTTAACAGGGACCACACATGCCAGGGTCCTTCAGTTGGTGGGCGAGATGCAGGAGCTGCGCAACTCGTTGGGGACCACAGATGAAGAATAATGTTCTGTGGCCTGCCATTGCTATGTATTTTGTTTTTTATAGTTTTTTAATAGTAGTTTTTTTTAGTAATTTTAAAAAAAATTATATTTTATGATGGAATAAAAAAAAAGTTACAGTGTCATTTCATTTACAAAATACATTAACACAAAACTAATTGGCCCAGAAATGTTTAAAGATGAATATTCACATGACCGAGAAGTGATTTGGGTAAGTTTTAGGGGGCTAAAATGGAAGAAGAACCTAACCGCGAAGTGGTTTGGGTGAGCTTTAAGGGTCCAAAAGGGAAGATGGAGGAGAGTGCTAAGTGATTTAGCTAAACATTGTAGTAGAAGTGAGGGTGGCAAATATATAGGCGAGCACTTTAATGAGTTAAGTTTGCAGTGCGCAGGCGCAAGATCGTAAGGATTTCCGTTTGGACGAATATTTATTGAAAAAGGGAAACAGAATCTAACGGGAAACGTAAAGGATTCATTGGAGGATACGATGGGAAAAGGGCAAAAAACGAAAGCCTACGTTGTAACGTGAAAATGAAACGGAAAAGTCACGATGGAAAATGACATCCTCGTATTCGTAATCTGCCGTACGAACGGACGGAAACTTTACAGAAGGATTGCAATGCATGCATAGAATCGCTCGTACACTCATACGAGAGCGGAAACATTTAAAAAAAAAAAACAGATCGGCACTAAAACGGAAGTATTTTTTTGTCTCTCTGAATCGAGCCTATGGTGTTAAAGTTGCATGTATGGTGAATGGTGCCGAAGAAATAATAAAAGGAACGAGAGAAAGGAAAAAGGAAGTGAAAGGAAAAAATAATTAGAAGAAATGACAAAAAAACAAGAAAAAGATACTGAAATAGAAGGGATGACAGAAAACAAAGCAAGCGGGAAAAATAGAAAAAAAAAGAATGGCATAAAGAAAAACTACATAAAAGAAACCCAAATAAATGCTAGAAAGAAACATAATATAGGACTGATGATCACGAAGAAATCATTTAAGGAAAGAAACAATAGAAGGGGGGGGGGGGGTGGCAGAAGAGAGGGAATGGATGAAAGAAAAAAAAAACAAAGAATAGAATCATTGACAGAAAGAATAAAAGAAACAAAGAACATAAGGAGTGATGAGAGAAAGCAGGAAATACATTAAAAGAAGGTTAGAAGGAAAGAAAGGAAACTAAAGAAATGATAGCAGAACTGAAAGAATAACAGAAACAAAGTAAGGATAGAAGGAATGACAGATAAGAAAAGGAAGGAAAGAGAAGATCTGAGAGAAAGAAACAATCTCCTCATGTTCAATCTGCCCCTGGCTGAGAGTTCTGGTTTCTGCATAGAAGGAATGAGGTGGGGCCCTCCCAAGTTGTAGGTGCCCCGGCACCTGCCCTGGTACGGCCAGTGCTGACGCCTGCCCTGCCCTTGAGGTTTGGGTTTGGCAAGTTTGGCCGAGTTCTGTTTGGGTCCCCAAACTTGAGACGAACCCGGTCCCCATTGAAATCAGTGGGGATCTGAACTTTGAGAGGCTATTCTGCCTCGGGGGGCCTCTCCTCCCCCCTCACTCCTAACCCTCTGGGTGAAGGGGGCTGCAGCTTTCAAAGGGTTACCAGAGGCAGTATCACAACCGGAACTGTAAAGAAGATAGTAAATATGTGGTGATTGGGTTTGTGGGGGCTAATGCTTTAAACTAAATAACAATTTTAGCCCCCCCAAAAAAAGCTATACTCACCTTTTGTCCCACACAGACCATTGCGCCTAGTCCGGGGCAGCAGTGCTCACCTGAAAGGCTGGATCCATGTCCCTCGCCACCCGCTGTCTCATTGGGCTTCTCTTTCTGTATCCCTCCAATGTGGCGACGACCACGACCACCATCAGTCCTGGTCAGCTACCACGCCCCTTCTCCATCTAGGAGAAATCCAGGACCCTATTGGACCCAAGGATGCTGTAGAGGACAGAAGGAAAGTGATTATGTTTTTGCTCCGATGGGGGCAACTTTACTCTTCCATGTTTTTAATCGAAAGGAAAAACTGCCCCACCGAAAACAGACTAAAATGGCTGCACACAAACCTAAAGCTTGGCTGCTCGGCATCGGCACATCCTAAAGACACCGGAGCCTAAGCTGTCGCTAATGACTTTATTCCTTCATATCCGAAATGTCTACGGTGTATAAAACTGATAGACATGTACAAAATGAAATGTTAGTCAGATTATGTTGACTTTGCAACCATTTCCATTCCTGCCTTCAGAAGCTGTAAAAACCACAAATAACATTCTTTTTACTTAAAGATAAATCAGAAATGTTTTCCAAGAGTCACACCAGAAAAATATGCATTAGTCGGGCATTTTGCCCCGTTCTGTGCTGGCTGGAAAAACAGCTGAGTGTACACTGGAGGGAGGTCATACGGGACAAATTTGGCTTTTTCCTGACACATGTAGCTATTTTAAAAATGATGTTTTTATGACTTTTAAAATGAAATATAAATTCCTTCTTTTTAATGGCTGAGTAAACAATTAAAGATGGTAAAAACGAAGATACTGAGACATAAGGGTCGATTCATGGTCGGTGTGCATAAACGCTCAGGCGGAGTGCAAACGGCGCATGATTCATGGCTGCGTGTGCACCCTGGCCACGGGTGCGAAGGGCACCAAATAGCAGGCACTCTGCAAAAGCACAATTTGCGCCTTCTGGAAGGTAAATGTTCTGTTTTGAAGCGCAGATGGCCCTGCCCCATGCGCATTTGGCCAGCTAATTGCTTAAAGAGGAACTTCGGTGGGAGGGTAGAACCTCCCGCAAACCTCGGCAGACCATCCCCCCCCCCCCCCCGCACATTTACTATTACATTAGCAGTGCAGCAACATGCTGACAAATGTATAAATCATATTTTTCACTATTCTAATTTGCACTGACATACCACTGTCTGGCAGAAGTGCTTGATAAATCAGGCCCTCAATGTTGAGTCTCTGTGTCCTAATGCTACATCCAAAATCGGGATGCCCAGCTGTGTGAAACACCACAGGTTGCCCCATACACTTACCTTGATTCCTGGTCCAATGGCACATGCACGAACCGCGGCCGCATCCCCGCTTTTCCTCTAACAGGGTGCGTGCCCACGCCAGGCATTTGTGAATGGCCGGCGCAGACAAACTCCCTTGTTAGAAGGAAGCGGGGGATGCGGCCGACAGCGCGCTTGGAGCCGCTGGCCTTAGACGGAGGCTTACGGCTTTATTCATCAAGCGATAGCGACAGGTATCGGCAGGTGAGCGACGGACATGGCACGCAATTCCACATTTATGAAGCCGAATCTGGTGAGCGACTGGAACAATGCCATGTAGCGTACGATTCATCATTATCCCAGGCTCAGCCTACAGCGCCGGCGTTCAGCCTTGCAGAGCGCCACGTCTTACCTCTTGCTACCTGGCGCTCTCCCATATATTTCTATGGACGATCCTAAAATCCCTTTCCTGATCCCAATTTTTTTTCTTTATTTAAAAAAAACTCAAATCTTTCTGACATGTATCCTTGTCTAGAAAATTACATTTTTGAAAACTTTTTTGATTAATAATATTTTTATGCAGAATTGTCCTTACATGTCTGGTATTAAAGTGTTCATGTTACAATGTAATAACAATGTAATTCCATATGTTTTCGCTTTGTTACTAGTAGATATGTGTTCAAAAACAGACTTTAATCACACAGCTTCTGGCGCTGTGGGCTACAACGACCCGATTTTGAGCACCGGCGCTGTTTGAGGCTATTTTTTTTTATGAATGGGGTGTGAGTCAGTCGCACTGAGCTGGCGCTACCGTTCGTTCCCATACAGGGTAGCACTGCGACTCACAAAACATATTCATCAATGCCGGCCAGTAGAGATGAGCGAACTTCTCAAAAATTCGATTCAAGCGATTCGCCGAATTTCTCAAAGAAATTCAGGTTCGTCCGAATCGAACTTTAGCGAATCGCTCATCTCTGGTGGGAGCGGGGAGGACGGCTGCGCTGTCAGCGGGCGGCGGAAGCCGGCTTCCGCCGCCCGCTGACAGTGCAGCCGGCCTCCCCGCTCCCACTATACAGCAAACACTTACCGGCCGGCATTTTTTTTTCCATTTCACGGCTTGGTGGGAGCGGGAAGGCCGGCTGCGCTGTCAGCGCAGCCGGTCTCCCCGCTCCCAACATGCCAACATTTTTTTTTTTTTTAATTTCAGGGAAAATTCGGTCAGCACGAACCACTAAAAATTCGGGTTCGTGCTGAATCGAATTTTCCCTGAAATTCTGAGCGAATTCAGGTTCGTTAGAACCGATTCGCTCATCCCTACCGGCCAGCGAAGGCGCTCTGAAACAACTAACCATGGCCGAGCACAGTGACTACTAGCGGTCACTCAGAATTTCTCGCTACAGACGCTCATCTGTCGCTACCTGGCGTTAGTAATGAATCAGCCTGCCCGACGACGTGACGGCTGCGGCTCCTAGCGCGCTGATTGGACAAGTGGCCACGCATGCGCGGTGGGACCGGTAAGAAGTGAGTTGTCTTCTGCGATCTGGGGAGTTTAACAAAGTGGGGCAACCCAGGTCGGGGAAAGGACCAAAACCCAGGATAGTCAAAATCCTGGGTTTGGTCCACTTTAACTCTTCACTGATGATTACATGTCAATAGAGAAGTCTATCTGAGGGCTCATTTTGAAACCTGCTTGAAGCAAAAACAATATTAAAGCCTAAATATTCATAAGGTTACATTATATCAGCCTCACCCTGTAAGGGGTAACCTAAAATAACCTCTTTTATTTTCCTGCAGGAAGTAAAAGCATGTGTATTTTTATAGCATGATTCATCCAAACTCTTTGATATGTAATTAATCCCTGCAAAGTGACCTTAAATTGTAAAGGAGCCTGAGGCCCATCCATCCAGGCCTTTGACAAATTCCCTGGTCCTCTAATTAGCGGCTCACTTCTAAAGCCAAAAAGCGGCTCTAATTTATTAAATGTTTATTGTTGTACGTCAGGATGCTGAAAAATAGCGTATAAATATAGATTTCTGCTTGCGAGATCCCCTTTTGTTCCCCAATTTACATTCATTTTAATAGAGCTTGTTTATAATTAATCTTCCATAAATAGGACATGCTTTAGGACCTTATGTTTTTAAAGGTTTTGTTCCACGATGTGTCGAGATTTAATTCATAGGATGGAACGCCATGTTGCCATCTTAAACCGGACCAACACCCGTTATTACTTTACTTTCGCTCCCACAGAGCAGATCTGGGCGAGTGCGCTCAGCCAATCAGTGCGCTCGCTTTCACTCGGCTCTGCTAAGGGCTAAGCAACCGAGTGGCACTGCCAGCCGCATCCCCGATCACCTTCTAGCTGTGGGGCTCATTTAGAAAGGTCGGCATGGCTAGAGGCGAGCATGGATGTGGCCAATGCGGGATACCCCAAGGAGTGGAACTCGGAAGGTCCTGGAGTCTTTTAGACTCTGGGTCTCCGATGTTCCTCTTTATGGAGGGATTACTGTACATTTGCTTTACTTTAGTATTAAGATAAAATTGACAAGGCATTAAACCAGAGCAATACCCTTTTTTATTTTAATGGGTGTTGGTCCCTCTCGGTGCTGATAGCAAGAACCTCGGGAAGGCATCCAGAACGCTGGAGCCCCCCCCGCACCTAACCGCATAGAACGCTGAGAATATTCACCTCCATTATGAACCAGTGCCGGGAAAGGAGACCCGTGATTGGCCGGCAGGTGGTCATGTGTGCAGGTCCTGCTGGCGGCCGGCACAGAGGACGCGACTACGGCCCACGTAGTCGTAGTGCATTCTCAGCGTTCTATGCGGTTAGGTGCGAGGGGGCTCCAGCGTTCTGGATGCCCCCCGAGGTTCTTGCTAGCAGCGAGAGAGGGACCAACACCCGTTAAAGTAATAACGGGTGTTGTAGCGGTATAAGAGGACCAAAACCCACGAAGATCAGCCCAGGAATCTATAAGATTCCCAGGCTGATTGATTCCCTCCCGCGGGGCATCCAGATGCCCTACTGTGTGAACCCCCCAGGTTGCCCATAAACTCACCTTCTTTCCCGGTCCAATGGAACATGTGCGAGCCATGGACATATCCCCCCTATCCCTATAGCAGGGCGTGTGCCCGTGCCAGGCATTTGTGAATAGCTGGCGCCGGCACGCTCCCTGTTAGAGGGTAGCAGGGGATGCGACCGTCAGCACATCCGAGCACAATGATTGGATGAGCGACCGCGCATGTGCCGTAGGACTGGGAAGAGGTGAGTTTGTTCAGGGCGACCTGGGAGGTTTCACACAGAGTGGCATCCCCGATCGGGGTGCCCCGTGGGCAAGGAACAAAATCCTGGATAGTCAAAATCCTGGGTTATGGTCCACTTTAAGTCATTATAGAATCATCAGTTTAGCAAACGATGCCATTGTTTCTAAATCTTTGCTGCTTTATTTTGTAGAGCCAGGTGTCCTCTCAGGCCAATGTTTGGTGGCATTTTTTTTTAAGTTGATGTCAAAGCATTTTAGACCCAACTTAAGGGAAAAGTCCCTTTTTGTCAGGTTTTTGGTGTTCTGCCTTATTGTTTTCCTCTCCTGGGATGGAAAATAAACCTGTGTGTGAGGATTGTGCCCCCAGACAGGGCTGGAGTAAGTGTGGTGGAGGCCCCTGGGCAGAAAATCTGCTGGAGGCCCCAGATACAGTATTTTTTTCCTTTAAAATAATAGTCCAGCCAAGTAACTGATTGGTGGTTGTCTGGCACCCGCCTATTTACTGGAACGTCAGATCGAGCCCCTTGTGCCCCCCTTTTGCGGGTGCGTGCTTCTTTGCCATTCTGGGTGGGGGGTAGTGTAGTCACCCGGCTGGTCCAGCAGAAAACAGTTCCCTGCATTGAGCTGCCAGCGGCTGTGCTTGGTGGCTTATGTGCAGTGACAGCTCTGCACCCATCACTGTAGCGTCGCTGGCGGCGGCTTTGCTTCTCTAGACTCTCCATCCTGCCCTGTGGCGGCTTTGGCTGCAGATTCCCCCCCCCCAAAAAAAAGGCTTTCCCAGGCGCTGGGGGGTGGGGGAGGGGGGGGTGGCGATACTGCCACTGACAGCTGTGTTGCTGGCCCTGCGGCCCATAAGACCAAATACTGAAAAGTCTCCTGGACCAGATCATAACCCAAAGGTTGGTGGAGGCCCCCCTTGCAGGGCAAGTGGTGGAGGCCCCTTGCGCCCTCCTCATAATCCGCCCCTGCCGACAGGCCTGTGATTTACTTTTCAGCACATTCTTTCCAAGATTCTTATAAACCTGTGTGACTGTCTTGGTAAAGTAGGAGTGACTCTCCTGCCCTTTAGTAAAGCTGTTGGTTGTCCTGTCTTAATACAAGCCCCAGAATGCTTTCACTGTAACAGGTTAGCTCCTTATCAGATTTGGCTAGACAAAGCTGCAGCATTTACCACTCCACCTGAGAATGATGCCAGTAACCCCATAGCTACTAGAACACAGGACTCTGTTCCCCCATTTGAAAAGGAAATAGGGTTAAACTTGTCATCTGTGCCACAGCCAATTGATTATCAAGGTAGAATCAGATAGAATTTTGATCTGTACATCAGAACACCACTTTGATGTACATTGCTAAGGTAAACACTTTGTTGCTAGGGAGAACGGTTTTCTTTTACATAGAGTAGCAAAAAAAAAAAACAGATAAGCGCAGCATCTTGAGCACATCATATTGGTACATACTAATAGAAACTTTTAAAAATGCCATTGAAAGTGGAATTACTCTTCAACACTTGGTTTGAACCTCGTGGCATCTAGTTTTGTATTGTTCCCTTTACTATATGTTTTATCTTGTCTGTAATCATACCTTGCAAAGTGGTACGAAAGATGACGGCGCTATATAAATAAACATTAATAGCAATAATAATAAAGCCCTCTCATTGGGTTGTTTCATCCCTGTTATACCTGTTTGTTGAAAATTCAATAAGAAGCCTAGAAATCCCCCCCCCCCCCACTCCACCCACCTTACTGCAGCAACCATTTCCAAGTGAATGGGCACATCTGCTCATTGGAACTCACTGGCAGGTTGAACTGGCCACAGGGACAGCCAGCACAGTTTTACTAAAGGCAGAAGACTGCTCCCGAGTCAATGCACCAGCCTTGAAATGTATGTATTGCCTGGCATTCCAGTTCCCCTCACATGGACCAGAAATTGTGGCTTTGACCATCTGTTTAGTATAAGAGGTATGCTGTCTTTTTTGGTATGCTTTCTAGATAGTACAGTCTCTCTTTATGTGTCCCTGTTGTGGCATCTAAAGCACACCCTGGTTTAATTCCTGTTTAACCTTGTGTCTGTAGCTTTAATAGTGGTTCTGGTGTCAGTCTCTGTGGAGTTATGCCTAAGCTCCTTTCTTCACTATTAATCTATGAGCCTGGTCTTTACAAATGCCTTCTAAAACTCATTTATCAGTGCAGTGTATGTCTCGGGTAAGCTGCGCAACAACATGGCTGTGGCATGACTGTCTGTTATATTCTCACTAACTGATCTGAGTTGTTTGCTCACTTCCAACATGGCATTTATATGCTCCTGCATGTCCTGCTCTCTGCTAAGCCTCATTTTTTTAAGTTTCCTCAGCAGAAACAACTTGCTGTTTAAATTGTATCTCCCATGCAGTCTTTTCAGTACATTCCACATGTCTTTTGCTGTATCCTCACTAGTGAAGAGGGGTTGTTAGATACAGCAGTGCACAGATAGCCAAGAGTGCATGCTCAGGGCTACCAAGGTCTCCTTGTGGCCAGTCAGTCCCTGGCTGAAGGTGGTCTGGCTTCTCTTTGGCATCTAACCCACTGTAGGCCCACTTAAATCAATTATTTTTCAGATTTGTGAATTGTCCAATTTGGCCAGGCTGGAGAAGCTTCCATTTAGGACCAAACACAACCCAGGCCCACTTTAACTAGTTGTTATTTTTTAGCTATGGAGAATTGTGGCCTGGAGGTAAGGGGGAGAATTTGTGACCAGAGGTTGGCAGTTTCGAATCCCGGTCCTGTGATATCACTGTAGAGCTCTTGCGCAAGGTACCTAACCCTCCAACTTCTCCCCAGGTGCCGTAATTAGTGCTCTTGAGCAGGGCACTTAACCCTCCAACTGCTCCCTGGGCACTGTAATTAGGGAAGCCCACCATTCCGGGCATGTGTACACCCACTGCATGGATGGGTTAAATGCGGAGGAAGAATTTCTATGTGTGCGCAAGCATACAATGGCCACCTATGTTTAGAAGCTAGGAGCCCTTCTTGAAGTCCCTAAAAGAAAACTTACTTAAGGTATAACATTCAACACCTATATTTGACTGCAGAACTCGCATAAACCGTGCCCACACAAGAGAGAGAAGTATTTCCTGAAAGGCAGAAGGTGCTGCGTCTCAATTATTTTCATACCCACACAACAAAAGATCATTGCGTGATAGTGAAGAGCTGCTCTCAGCAGCCACCAAACCAGGTGTTCTCTCTCGGCAAAGGCAGCATAAAACAGTCCTTCAAATGCCAATCCTTCCATTGCAGCAGCTATGCCTTTCAAAGCGTGCCAGCGTCTAGGACAAACAAATCTATATTTTTTGCGTCAGCTTTTCTCCACCACACAAATAATAAAACAAAGTGCTCCTTTCTTCACTAATACATATCTATGAGCCTGGTCTTTACAAATGCCTTGTCTCCAGCTCATTGATCAATGCAGTGTATGTCTCGGGCAAGCTGCACAACAACATAGCTGCGGCGTGACTGTCTGTTATTGGTGGCTTGTCCAATTTGGCCAGGCTGGTGAAGCTTCCACTTGGGACCAAACTCAGTCCAAGCCCACTTTAACTAGTTGTTATTTGGAGATATCGTTTTTAGTTAAGGGGCAGTCATGGTGTGGAGGTAAGAGAGCAGATTTGTGACGGGAAGGTGGCAGTCTCGAATCCCGTTCCTGGCATATGACTGAAGTGCTCTTGTGCAAGGTACCTAACCCTCCAACTTCTCCCTAGGTGCCATAATTAGTGCTCTTGAGCAGGGCACTTAACCCTCCAACTGCTCCCTGGCCACCCTAATTAGGGCAGACCACTAGTCTGGGCATGTGTACACCCAGTACATGGATGGGTGCGCAAGCATACAATGGCCACCTATTTTTAGAAGCTAGGAGTCCTTCTTGATTGTCCAATTTGGCTAGGCTGGTGAAGCATTCACTTGGGACCAAACTTTGTCCAGGCCCACTTTAACTAGTTGTTATTTGGAGATATAGGCCCTTATTCATCAAGCGATAGCGCCAGGTAGTGTCTGTCGAGCGCCAGGTAGCGGCAGCTAACGGCGACTACCGACTCAAGTACGCCCGGCGGCGGTCACAATGACGCATTTATCAACCAAAATGAGGCTAGCGCCGGCGAGAGCGACGGCTAGCGCTGCATTCATCATGAAGCCGCCTGGACCGAACAGCGCCGCTGCAAATTCCCTCACAGCGCCAGGTATGAGCTGTCGCTCCCTGGCGATGCCCAATGCATTTCAATGGAGCAATCTATAATTATTCATAATTAATTGGTAATAATTTTTTTTTTTTTTTTTTAATGTCAAAAAATCGGAGAACACTTCTGCAATGTTAGGATTTATTTTTAAGTCAAAAAAAAAAAAAAAAAAAATATGTGCAGAATTGATCTAACAGGTCTGAGATTAATGTATTCAGATTACAAAATGATTCTAAAAACATGTATAATGTTACATTCAAAAAATATGGTTGTTTAGGGGTTAAAAACTAGTTAATACAGATCGCCGCCAGCGCTCTGGGGTTTAAACAAGGAATGGACAGCGACAGCACATTCGGAGCGTGATTTGTTGATGAATATGAAGCTAGCCGTTCGCTCTGGCCATTCGTTGTCAGGCGCTCACATACAACGCTGGACCTGTGAAACAGCGACCCCCCAGCCCGTATTCAACATTACCGCACACCGACTGAGTCGCTGTCATCAAGCTAATGCCGGCCAAGCACAGCGAATACTGGCTGGCGCTGAAAAAATCACGCTACAGTCGCTCATCTGTCGCTACCTGGCGCTATTGATGAATCGGCCTCATAGTTTTTAGTTAAGGGGCAGTCATGGCCTGGCGGTGAGGGAGCAGATTTGTGACAGGAAGGTGGTAGTTTCGAATCCCGGTCCTGGGACATGACTGAAGTGCTCTTGCGCAAGGTACCTAACCCTCCAACTTCTCCACAGGCGCCGTAATTAGTGCTCTTGGGCAGGGCACTTAACCCTTCAACTGCTCCCTGGGCACCATAATTAGGGCAGACCACTAGTCTGGACATAGATAGTTTAAATGTGGAGGAAGAATTCAATTCAATCAAAGCATACAATTGCCACCTAGGTTTAGATGCTAGGAGTCCTTCTTGAAGACCCTAAAGAAAACTTGCTAAAAACATTCAACACCTATATCTGACTGCAGAACGCGCATGAACCGTACCCACACAAGAGAGAGAATTATTTCCTGAAAGGCAGAAGGTGCTGCGTCTCAATTATTTTCCTCCCCACACAACAAAAGATCAGAGCGTGAAAGTGAAGAGCAGCAAAAAAAAGGCCGTCAAATGCCAACCCTTCCTTCAAAGCGTGCCAGCGCCTAGGGCAAACAAATCTATACTCTTTGCGTCAGCTTTTCTCCACCACACAAATAATAAAACAAAGCGTTCCTTTCTTAACTAATACATATCTATGAGCCTGGTCTTTACAGATGCCTTGTCTCCAGCTCATTGATCAGTGCAGTGTATGTCTCGGGCAAGCTGCACAACAACATAGCTGCGACGTGACTGTCTGTTATTGGTGGATTGCACAATTTGGCAAGGCTGGTGAAGCTTCCACTTGGGACCAAGCTCAGTCCAGGCACACTTTAAATAGTTGTTATTTGGAGATATATTTTGTTTAGTTTAGGGGCAGTCATGGCCTGGAGGTAAGGGAGCAGATTTGTGATGGGAAGGTGGCAGTTTCGAGTCCTGGGACATGACTGAAGTGCTCTTGCGCAAGGTACCTAACCCCCCAACTTCTCCTCAGGTGCCGTTATTAGTGCTCTTAAACAGGGCACTTAACCCTCCAACTGCTCCCTGGGCATGGTAATTAGGGCAGACCACCAGTCTGGGAATGCGTAAACCCACTACATGGATGTTTAGATGCCAGGAGTCCTTCTTGAAGACCCTAAAAGAAAACATGCTTAAGGTAAAACATTCAACACCTATATTTGACCGCAGAACGTGTATGAACCATGGCCACAAAAGAGAGAGAAGTATTTCCTGAAAGGCAGAAGGTGCTGCGTCTCAATTATTTTCCTCCCCACACAACAAAAGAGAGTGATAGTGAAGAGCTGCTCTCAGCAGCCACCAAACCAGGTGTTCTCTCTCGGCAAAGGCAGCATAAAACAGGCCGTCAAATGCCAATCCCTCCATTGCAGCAGCTATGCCTTTCAAAGCGTGCCAGTGCCTAGGGCAAACAAATCTATACTCTTTGCGTCAGCTTTTCTCCACCACACAAATAATAAAACAAAGCGTTCCTTGTTATACAGCTTTTCAGGTCAGTTTGAGAATTCAAACCTCCTCCTCTTCTAATATACACATTGCCATCAGAGGAGCTAAGGTCAGAGATTCCGTGTTGAAAATTCTAGGTGTTCTCCAACTGTGATAGAGGGAACACAGAGGATGTGATGCTAAATAAAGGCTAGGCTAGGGCCCCTATCAGCCATCTGTATCAGGCCCAGAGGCTGTCCATGGCTTTCATCTATTCCCCACTCGCTTATTCATTCATATCTTTACCGTATTTTTTGCCCTGTAAGACGCACCTGCCCATAGGACTCACCCCGGATTTGGAGGAGGAAGTTTTTTGCTAACCCCCCCCCCAAGAACTAAATAATAGGCAAGGTCCAGAATCCCCCACTTACAGTCAGAGTGGCATTCCCCCACCTCCATTCCCCATATAGGCAGTGTGGCATTCTGCCCTCCCATTCCCCATATAGGCGGTATGGCACCCCCCCATTCCCCATATAGGCAGTGTGGCATTCTGCCCTCCCATTCCCCATATAGGCGGTATGGCACCCCCCCATTCCCCATATAGGCAGTGTTGCATCCCCCCTTCCCATTCCCCATATAGGCAGTGTGGCTTCCCCCCTCCCATTCCCTATATAGGCAGTGTGACATTCCCCATTCCCCATATAGGCAGTGTGGCATTCCCCATTCCCCATATAGGCAGTGTGGCTTCCCCCCTCCCATTCCCTATATAGGCAGTGTGGCATTCCCCATTCCCCATATAGGCAGCGTGGCTTTCCCCTCCCATTCCTCATAAGCAAAAAAAACTCATATACCCATCGCTCCCGATGTCCCTGCCACTGCCTCTTATGCCTCACATGGTGGGATGGTGTGATCGTCAGGGACATCGGGAGCAATGGATACGTGAGTTTACTATTTTTTTTTTTTTTTGCTGTCTTTTTTTTTACATTCACCCAATAAGACACACTGACATTTCCCCCCACTTTTGGGGAAAATAAGTGCATCTTATAGGGAGAAAAATACGGCATATTCTAAAGTAAATCGAGACCTGGTTGCTGGCCCTGTTGGCAGCCAACTTCACTGTCACTTTACTGTCACTTCACCGGGTAACTGTACAAAGTGCAATACTGCCATTGAACACAGGGGGCATCAGCTGTCGGCTGGGCTCCAGTATGACCGAGCCTCAGTAAATGCCTTAAAGTGGACCAACACCCAGGATTTTGACTATCCTGGGTCTTGGTCCACTTCGGTGGGGCACCCCTGATCGGGGTGCCCCGCTGTGTGAAACCCCCCCGAACCCCCCGAACTCACCTCTCCCCGCGCCGACGGACAAGCCGCGGACAAGCGGCTCCGCCGCCGCCGCCTCCCGCGCGTCCCTCTTGACGCGCGCGTGCCCGCGCCGGCCATTCACAGACGGCCGGCGCGGGCGCGCGCACGTCTAGAGGGGTTAGGAGGTAAGATAAGGTAAGGAGTTTGGGGTGTTTGGGGGGGTTTCACCCCGCGGGACATCCCGATCTCGGATGTCCCGCGGGGAGGGAGGTGATCGGCCCGGGAATCTTATAGATTCCCGGGCCGATCACCCGTGGGTGTTGGTCCACTTTAACAGCAAAGAGCAGCAGGAGCGATTTTCCGTCCTTCCTTCAACTCTTCTTTCTTTTCTTCCTGCCCTTTTATTTTCACTATTTCTTTTTTTCCTTCCCTTAGCCTTCATTCTCTTTTTCTTCCTTCCTTCATTTTTACCTTCCTCCTTTATTTATTTATTTTTTCCTTCATTCCCTCTCTTTTCCTTCCTATCCTTTCTTCCTTTCCTCTCCAGGTTCCCTTTCCTTTGCATTGCTTCTCTGTCTTTCCTTCCATTCTTTTTCTGCCCTTCCTTCCCTCTCACTTCTTTTTTTATTTCTTTATTTTCTTTCTGAACACTTTCACACCTTTCCCCTCTTTCTTTCCACCCTTCCTTCTTTCTCAAGGGATAGCGGCAGGTAGCGCCTCGTAGCGGCAGGCAGCATCTGATGAACGCCGGGCGCTGTACGTAAAACCACATTTATGAAAGCGATTCTGGTGAGCGACTCTAACAGCGCCATGTAGCGTCCGATTCATCATTACAGGCAGCTCAGCTTATAGTTCCGGAACTCTATCTTCCAGAGCGCCAGGTATTACCTGTCGCTCTCCTTTACATTTCAATGGTCGTTCCTTTTCTTCTGTTTAAACAGGGTATTTTGTGTTTAATTTTTTTCTTTCAAATAATTGTGTGACCTCTCCTGACCTAGAAAGAGTCATTTTTGAAAACTTTTTATATTTTTTTATATTTTTATGCAGAATTGTCATTACAGGTCTGGCACTAAAGTATTAATGTCACAGTGTTACAACAATGTCATTCCATGTGTTTTCGCTTTGTTACTAGTGGATCAAAAACAGACTTTTATCACACAGCATCTGGCGCTCTATGCTATAGCAACCAGATCCAGAGAGCCGATGCTGTGTGTGTGTTTTTTTTTGTTGAATATGGTGTGAGTCGCTGAGAGTCGGTCGCAATGAGCTGGCGCTAACTATCGCTCCCTGCAACGCTGTACTGGTGTTAGAGCGCCCAACATACATCTCATTCATCAATGCCGGCCAGGTTACTACAGCGAATGAGGCGCTCTGTTACAGCGCACGATAGCCGATCACAGCTTATACTAGCGGTCGCTCTGTACAGACGCTCATCTGCCGATAGCTGGCGCTAGTAATGAATCAGCCCCACTGTTATGGGAGCCATTGGAAAAGCCACTGACTTAGGATGCCCCTGGGGCAGGCTAGTTGCCAGCACTGAAGTCTTTTAGATACCAGGACCCAGGGCCGGCTTCAGGTTTATGTGGGCCCTTGGGCAATAACAGTCTCAATAGGCCCCTTGTGGTGTGATATGACGCTATACATGGTGATAACGTTCTATGTATGGTGAATGTTGCCAAACAATAGAAAGACAAAAATAATAGGAATGGCAAAGTATAAATGGAATAAGGAATATAATTAATTACTGAAAGAAGAAGAATAAACAATGAAAAAATAGAAGGAAAGACAAAAAGAAAGAATAGATGTAAAGATATAAACAAATATAAAAATAAAAGGAAAGAAGGAAAGAACAAAAGCATAGAATGAAACAAAGAGAGAATTAAAGGAATGACAGGAAAGAGGCAAAATGAATGGAAGCAAAAATGTAGAGATGGGAGGAAAGAAAGGAAGAATAGAAGGATTGACAGAAAATAAGAAAGAGAAGGAATCACGGAAAGAAAGAATAAATGGAAAGAATGAAAGGCATAGAACAGTGGTTCTCAACCTTTCTAAAGCCGTGACCCCACAATACATTTCCTCATGTTGCAGTGACCCCAAACCAAAAAATAATTTTGGTGGCTACTTCAAAACTGTAATTTTGCTACAGTTATGTTTCGGAATGTAAATACCTGATATGCATTATGTATTCTCAGCGCTACAAATCAAACATAATTTAAACATAGTAATTAATCACAAAAACAATATTTAATTATATGTTGAGAAATATTTATTACTAATTCCAATAAATAACATTTCACCATGGCATAGCATGTGTCGGAAACTGTCATTTCTCCGCCTCTTATTGAAATTAATAGGAGGCTGCGGCGGATTGTGTGGTAACTCGAGATTCTCGGGAGCTCTCTTCCACAAAATCTGCCGCACTCACAATGAAATCAATAGGAGGTGGATTCAATGCCGGAAACCGCTGATTTCAGCAGTTTTCTCATTCAGAATATGGGAAAATAGTGGGATTTTTGGGAACAGTGTGCACTACATCTTATAGTGGTCTCTTATAGTATAAGACACTGTGTAAATGTCTGGTGCTTTGTGTAAGTGTAAGCTGCTTTGTGTACTGTGTAATGATTACACACAAAGCACCTTACACTTACACAGTATTGTGTGTATGGTGTGTGTACTGTTTTTACATTATTAACCTTTTTTACACCAGCAGGCTGTCTCGCAGGCTCTCTTGCCTCTCCGCCTCCTAGGCTTCTGTCCTCCGGCGCTTGCTGCGTCTGGCCACTGATGATGTCAGCAAGCGCCGGACACGCGTAATGCGCTGCTATGGACTGTCGAGCGTTCCCCCTGCTTCCCCCACCCAGGCATTCAGTTTGGAACGTGCATCCATAACGGCGTGCGTTCCAACTGAATAGCGCTGCTGCAGCCGGTAGCGCGACTTCTCAGCGGCTAAAACCATCGGAAATATGTATTTTTCGATGGCTTCTGGCGACCCCTGTGTTTTGGTCATTCGACCCCCGCCGGGGTCCCGACCCACAGGTTGAGAACCGCTGGCATAGAAGGAAAGGAAAGGTCTGACAGAAAGAAAGGCTCTCCCAAAGGCCAACCTGCCTCTAGCTGACAGTCCTTAGTCCTGGTTACTGAATGGCCCATGTGTCCTGAGGGGCTTCCCAGGGTGGAGGGAATGAGGTGGGGCCCTTCCTAGCTTCAGGGGCCCTGGCACCTGCCCAAGTATGCCCTGTGCTGACGCCGGCCCTGCCAGGACCAGCCAGCAAGAGTTTTGCGCCACTTTAAGGGATTACCTATCTTTAGAACTGCAAGCCAGTTGGAAACAATAGTTAGCACATGTCAATATTGTCAGCTTCATTTGAACCCAGAGGGCCACAGCTTGAGCATGTTTTATTAGAAGAAGAGGAGCCAACATAAAGGCTGCCTCTCCGGAGTCTTTGATAGGTCCACTTTAGCCTCCAGGCAAATGTTCCTTTGATTTGTGGCAGCCTCACACAACAGCTCTCACTCTTGGCACCTTCCATTCCTTAGAACAGGCCTTTTGGAACAAGATCGTATGTTAACAAACCACCCAGATGTTGGAGTGTCGCCCTCAGCCTGATGACTGTGTGGGTAACAAGACTCGACACTCTGAAAATAATTTCTGCTTAATAAAATAGACAACTTCAAAGAAGGGATGTGCCGTAGTTAAATAATCTTGAAATCGCCAGCGGCTTTTCATCTTGGGGCTGGGAAGATGGCGAAGTCGCGTGCCCCTCAAGAACGAGCCTCCATGGAGAAGTGGGCCACCAACACAGGAAGAAGAGGGATCCTTCTGTGAGGCTCAAGGAGTTCAACTGAGTTTATTTTCATAGACTAACGCAGCCCAGAGTCCTGGAAGAGCTTCTGTGAAAAGTCTGTAATACTATAATGTCTCTAGCAGAACATGCAGATCGTTTCCTTGGGCCCAACAAACTCAGTTAAAAGGCAACTGAAGGCAAAATATTTAATCCTTAGTTCTAACGAGCTCCTTAAAACTTTTCATCCTGTTCTAGTAATAAAATGTCATTTAGTTTCTTTAAAGTGGACCAACACCCAGAATTTTCACTATCCTGGGTTTTGGTCCACTTCCGCGGGGCACCCCCGCTGCGTGAAACCCCCCAGATCGCCCTAAAAAACTCCTACGCGAGCGCTCGTCCAATTAGAGCGCTTAGAGCCGCTGTGGTATGTATAGACAAGCGACAGACAACCACAGCGGCTCTGAGCATGCTGGAGGCCGCATCTCCCGCTTCCCTCTAACAGGGAGCCTGCCCGCCATTCACAAACGCGCGCCCTGCTAGAGAGAAGCGCGAGACGCGGCCTGCGCATGCGCCATTGGAACGGGGATAAGGTAAGGTTTCTGGGCGTCCTGCGGGGTTTCACACAGCGGGGCATCCCGATTTCTGATGCCCCGTGGGGAGGGATCTGATCGGCCCGATTCCGGGGCTGATCCCCCCTGGGTGTTGGTCCACTTTAAAGTCCCCTGTCCAGGCACACACTAACTCAGGGCAGGCATCAGCGCTGGACTTATCTGGGCAGGTGCCGGGGCCCCTGCACCTTGGAGGGCCCACCTCATTCCCTCCACCCTGGGCAGCCCCTATGCAGGATGCAGGGCTGTTCAGTAACCAGGACTAAGGACTCTCAGCCAGGGGCAGATTGGCCATCGGGAGAGTTTTTCTTTCCGTTAGTCCTTTGTTTCTTTCCTTCTATTCTTTTCTTTACATCTATTATATTGTTTCTTTAATCTGTCTATCATGCCATTGCTTTTTTTTCTTCTTTCCTTCTATTATATCTGTCAGTTTTCTATTCTTTTTGGGGTTTATTCATCAAGGGATAGCGGCAGGTAGTGCCTGGTAGCGACAGGCAGCGTCTGGTGAACGCGGGGCGCTGTACACAAAACCACATTTATGACTCTAACAGTGCCATGTAGCGTCCGATTCATCATTATGGGTGGCTCAGCGTATAGCGCCGGCGCTCAAGCTTCCAGAGCACCAGGAATTACCTGTCGCTACCTGTTGCTCTCCCATAGAGTCGGTCGCACTGAGCTAGCGCTACCTTTCGCTCCTTGCAACACTGTACTGGTGTTAGAACGGCCAACATACATCACATTCATCAATGTGGGCCAGGTTACTACAGCGACTGAGGGATTTATTCATCAAGGGATAGCGGCAGGTAGCGCCTCGTAGCGACAGGTAGCGAACGGTGAACGCCGGGCGCTGTAAGCAATACCACATTTATCAAAGCGATTCCGGTGAACGACTAACAGCACCATGTAGCGTACAATTCATCATTACAGGCAGCTCAGTGTACAGTGCCGGTGCTCTAGCTTCCAGAGCGCCAGGTATTACCTGTCGCTACCTGTCGCTCTCCCATACATTTCAATGGACGTTACTTTTCTTTCTTCTAAACAGGGTTTTTTTTTTTCCTATCAAATCATTGTGTGACCTCTCCTGGCATAGAAAGAGTCATTTTTGAAAACTTTTTTGATTTTTTATATTTTTATGCAGAATTGTCATTACAGGTCTGGCACTAAAGTGTTAATGTCACAATGTTACAACAATGTCATTCCATGTGTTTTCATTTTGTTACAGGTGGATATGGGTTCAAAAACAGACTTTAATCACACAGTGTCTGGCGCTCTATGCTATAGTGACCAGATCCAGAGCGCCGACGCTGTGTGTGTCTGTGTTTTTGTTGAATATGGTGTGAGTCGCCGAGAGTCGGTCGCACTGAGCTGGTGCTACCTTTCGCTCACTGCAGCGCTGTACTGGTGTTAGAGCGCCCAACATACATCACATTCATCAATGCCGGCCAGGTTACTACAGCGACTGAGGCGTTCTGTTACAGCGCCCAATAGCCAATCACAGCATCTACTAGCGGTCGCTCTAAGCACCTCTGCATCGACGCTAATCTGCCGATACCTGGCGTTAGTAATGAATCAGCCTGTTTGTTTATTTTCTTCGATTCTTTTTTTCTTTCCATCTATTATATTGTTTCTTCCATCTGTCTATCCCGCCATTGCTTTTTTGTTCTTCTTTCCTTCTGTTATATCTGTCAGTCTTCTATTCTTTGTTTCTTTCCTTCTGTTCTGTCTTTTACTTTCTTTCAATCTATATTTTGTTTCTATCTTTCATCAGTTCAGCCACAACCCAGAAACTGAAGCAAAGAAAGTGGAGTTGCTTAGAATACATAAGGTATTTACATATAATCTGGGATTTTGAGAAACAGCTCATTTTACACTGTTCCCAAGGGGGATAATGTGTGTGTGTGTGTGTGTGTGTGTGGGGGGGGGGGGGAGTTAGCACCTGCTTGGACAGGGACTTTAAAGTGGGACAAACCCTATTTTTCCCCCATGCCTGGCCAAGCGCCCTCAGTGCCCAAGTACTTAGGGTGATGCTGCCAGCTTGGTGGTGGTCAGATTAAAAAAACAGGTTTTCCACAGCCACTGGCACTTTTGAAATTGTAGATTGTCTGATCTCTAGAGTGCAGGGTGATGTTCCTCAGCCTGTTCCTCAGCTCTGAATAGCTGGATGCCCTACCTCCCCTAACATCCACCACTAAATAACAACACTAAACCACCATGTCTTTGGAAAGATTACAATTTAATTGGCCACAGCCCAACATATAAACAAGTTACAAGCAAATATAAGCCCCCCCCCCCTTTCTAGTTCCGGGTCTGAGAAGCCCAGGATATGACAACCATGGGAGGGGGAGAGATAAACACGACCGTAAGGGCGAAAGTTACCTCCCGACCCTCCGCAAAGCGGAAGCCAACATAAGCTCGCCCGCTTCCTTCCTAGGCCCGGGAGCTTAACTGGGCTATCCACCAGTGGTCAAAATTCCCCAACCCCCTCCTTAATTGATCCCCCAAATTCCTTATCTTACCTTTCAGAACCTTCCTGGCCGCATACCCTACCAAACTAAACCTGCTACCTCAGACCCGAAACCCGAGAGGAGAGGAGACCCGCCAACCGGCTGTGACAATTACATAACCAGTAACCCCCGTTACAACAAGAATCCCCCCATACATAAAGGACCATACATTAACGTTTTTACATCTCAAAGTCAAAATAACATTAAGACTGAAGCACCCCAAACCGATGCCAACAACAATAGTGCAAAAAAAGAACATTTCTTTTTTTTTTTTACGTAACATGTGCATAACCGACCTACATAACATACATCACACATCCCCCACACCCCAATTCCACCAGGACTGTGGCTGAACAAACCCGTCCATAACCAAAACAGGGCGGGCAGGTGGGACTGCTCGTCCATCCAAACCGGGGGTCAAAGAGGAAGGGGAAGGGGACAAACCCGTGGTTGGTGTTTAACAGCAGGAGAGGCAGCCACGTACATTTTACGTGGCTGGGGTTATAAGAGTTAATGCAACAACTACATCCTGTTTGCTTGTTATGCTATTGATAAAGTTAGTTAAAAAAAAACAGGAAGTCTTAGGCAGACCATGTGACTGTATGCATATTGTGTTTAACCTGCTAATAGAAAGGATCTGTCTTGCTTTGCTCTATATAGAGATATCTTGCTGATGTATCCTGTTTATGTTCCTGATTGTTGCTGAATATCCTCTGGGCATCGTCCCCTTTATAATCCCCCTCCCCCCTGAGGTCACTTCCCCCGTGACAACTTCCACAAGGCTGGTGTGCTTTCGGGCAGTAGGCCAGCCATGTGGGCTGCCATCTTTAAAGGGACAGCGCCTTCTGGAGTGTGCACAGCTACAGAGATGCCAAGGATTAGGCTGCCGGCGAACACATAGGGGTTGATTCAGAGCCTGGTGAGAAAACTCACTTCTTTTCTTTCTTTCTTTATTATTTCTTTCTTTATTATATTTGCTCCTTATATTGTTTCTTTTTCTGTCATTCCTTTTCTCTTTTTCTTGCTTTATTTTTTCTGTCATTTTTTCTATCCATTCTCTAGTTCTGTCTTTCATTCTATTACTTTGCTCTTTATTTCTCTTTGTTTTCGTTATTCCTTCAATTACTTATTCCTTCCAAAATGTTTTTCTTTCTTTGGCAATATTCACCATACATGCAACTTTCCCCCCATGTATGGAGTGTCATTCTACACTGTAAGAGGCCCATTGAGACGCTATCACACAAAGGCCGGGAGCCGGCCCTGCACTTGTTTCCTCCCACCTTATTCCCCATGAGAACAGTTTAAAATGAACCATTTCAAAGCATCTCAAAATCTCCTATTATAGGTACATTCAGCCACTAGTAGAAGCACTAGCTGAAATGATCAAATTAACAAAGCTAAGCTAATGATTCCCTAAAGTGAACCAAAACCCAGGATTTTTATTATCCTGGGTTTCAGTCCTTGCCCCCCGATCGGGGTGCCCGATGCTGTGTGAAACCCCCCAGGTCACCAAAACCAACTTACCTCTTACCGGTCCTACAGCGCATGTGCGGCTGCTCGTCCAATCAGCACGCTTGGATCCACTGACATCCCTTCGTCTAAGGCGAATGGCTGAGCCAATGGCCTGGGTTTTCGTCCACTTTAAAGAAGATAATAAAAAGGGTCCAACTCTCCCCCAATTGGCCCCTACTTACATTTTGGATGCTGCTGCCTGCTGCAGCGACATTCGGCTGCTTCAGGGTCCGATCCTCACCCCAGCCGCTGGCTTAGCCGTCTCTAACTGACAAGCATGGCCTTAGCCGTGTTTCTCAATGTCCCACGGCGATCTCGCAGCTCCACAAAGTCTTGCGGCATTTTGGGCAGCTCCATTGCACCCCATTTGTGGGCACTGCGCAGGTGCGAGATCGCGGCCGCACGCAGTGCCTGATGGGATGCAAGATGGCGCCGCCAGTCGGGAGGTTGCCCGAAATCCGAGGGACCCAGAAGATGGATCCCCTGGCGATGTGAGTAAATAATGAGGTTTGGGGGAAGTTTTAACCTCCTTTGGTGTTCCTCTTTAACAAAGTAAGTAAACTAAATACAATTTTCTTAATATAACACAACTGAATGTTTGAAAGGGCTTATTATTAGAATTATGGCTTCTTAGTTTTGGCTCCTGTTGTCCTTGCCATGATGTTTTTCTGGACATCAAGCCGCACCTCACTTTTAAAGTGGACCAAGGGGATCCCGAACTGGGATGCCCCGCTGTGTGAAACCCCCCCAGGGTGCCTGATATTCTTACCTTTCTCCCCGAGCCCATGGCGCATGTGTGGCTGGTGCCGGCATCACTCGGCTACCTAGAGGGAAGTCTGTTCATATGGAGGTGCCAGTTGCAGCAGTATTTAGTGTGGTTTCTCCCCCCCCCCCCAATGAAAGCTTGTGTCATAAGTGGGCATGAAATGACAGCGTGACATGTAAAGTACATTGGCTATATATACTACCTTCTGACATGGAGGACTGGATGTTGCAGCACACCAACACCTTCAATTGGAGGAGGTGCTAAGCGCTGCAGTGTGTCCTGTAACCTTATGGCCCTGATGTCATGGGAGCCTGACCTGGACAAGGTAAATATTGTTTCATGCACAGCAATACCGGTGGAAAACAATGTGATGGATTCAGATTAAAGAGATTGACTATACCAAGGAAGCCCTAATATTCTTACCTTTCCCCCCAAGCCCATGGCACATGTGTGGCCGTTGCCGGCATCAGTCGGCTCCCTTTTGGGCTGTGCGTGGCCCCCCCTGCGCAGCTGAATGGCTCGGCCAGAGGGAGCCGGGTTAGGCCACACACCACTCATAAGTGCGGCTAGTCGCAGAATGGACTCATGGAGAGGTGAGTGGATTTTGGTGTTCTTGGGGGGGGGCTCACACAGTGGGACATCAAAAAACGCGATGCCCCAGGGGGAAGGACCAGAACCTGGGATAGTGAAAACCCTGGATTTTGGTCCACGTTAAGCCGCATTGTTCTTGCTCTAGGTATTTTAAAACATTAACATTGTAATGTAATAACACTAATCTCAGCCAGTCCACGATGATGCAAAAAAAGCACAAATAAAGAAAGTGCTGGATTTGATATAAATGTTTACAGCATGCTGATGGAACTTTCTTAGAATAAATGACTCAATGGGTCCGGCTTCCAGAAATGTTGGATTAAGAGCACAAAAAATGTGTGTCCTCACTGCCTGGCTATCCCATATGAAAGTGCTTATGTGCTGCGGCCTATGGGGGCCTGCTGCTGTGCCATGATTGTTCATTCATTTGGCTGCAGACATGACAAGTCTTTTAGCTTATTGTCAGTTTATACCTTGGGAACATGAGAGCTTGTGTAATGTTATTAGGGGCCTGAATTATCAAGCACTTCTGCCTGACAATGCCATTCAAGTGGACCAACACCCAGGATTTTGACTATCCTGGGTTTTGGTCCACTTCGGTGGGGCACCCCGATCGGGGGTGCCCCGCTGTGTGAAACCCCCCAGAAAGCCCCGAAAACTCACCTCACCCCGCTCCCACGTGACCGCTGCAGCCAATCCCCGCCGCCGGACAAGCAGAGCGCGTCCGCCGCCTCCCGCGCGTCCCTCTTACAGGGAGCGCACCCGCGCTGGCCATTCACAAACGGACGGCGCGGGAGCGCGCCCTGCTAGAGGGACGCGCGGGAGGCGGCGGAGGTGGACGCGCATGCGCCGCTTGAACGTGGAAAAGGTAGGATTGTGGGCTTCCTGGGGGGTTTCACCCCGCGGGACATCCCGATTTCGGATGCCCCGCAGGGAGGGATCTGATCGTCCCGGGAATCTTATAGGTTCCCGAGCCAATCCCCCCTGGGTGTTGGTCCACTTTCAGTGCAAAATATGATTTATCATTTTTTTCAATTTTTTTAGCATGTTGCTGCACCTGTTTTAGTAAATTTGTTTCTTGCAGTGCAGCAACATGCGCAAATGTGGAACAAAAAAATAATAAATTATATTTGGCACCACTCTAATTTGCACCGATGTGGCACTGGCTGGCAGAAGTGCTTGATAAATCAGGCCCTATATAGTTTATATTGTCCAATATATCTGTAGCCCTTATTCATTTTCTAAGGTTACGCCACAATTTCTGAGCCAAATGAATCACTGGCTCCACTAAGGGTTGGCTCCATCCAGTTTCTATATGGCTGGTTTTTGCATGAAAAGTCACAAATGGGTAACTCTTTTATGGGACAGGTTGAGTAACAATGGGCAGATCCGGTAATCCTGAATCTGGAATACCTGCACTCATGTTCCGAACCCAACATTTCCTCTGCAGTGGGGAGCGAGATGTCAGAACCGGAGAGATCGGAGCTTCCGCCAATCTGTCCGGTTGTCGGTGACAGACGAAGCGGTTGGCGTGGGACAAAGGGGCCGGCCATGGATGAGGTAAGTATGGGGGAATAGAAAAATAATAAAATATTTTTTTTCTGTGTGGTATGTTTTTTTACATTTAACTTCTTGTGAACTGCTTAAGGGTCCTTGGAACATATACCACCAAAACCCCCTGCCCGTTACTATATTACCTGCATCCCCAAAACCCAGGGGGGCGCAGAAGAGCCTGCATAAGGGCTATGCAGTCTGTTAGCCTTCAGGGCCGGGGGGGCGGTCACTCGACCTCCACACCCTGTACTACCATCCTCAATAGCTATAGTCTTTTTTTTAATTAGAGTTAAACATTTACAAATCAGACATCAGCTCACTCCCAGTATAAAAGCCTCTCCCTGCAGGGGGGAGCTGAGATGTCGGGAGCCCGGCCGGGGCACTGGATTCTGCGAAGACCAGTGTGGTACAGCTTGCAAGCAGATGAGTTAGGATTTCAGGGAAAAGTGCAGTTGGCACCAACCCCCAAAAATTTGGATTCATGCTGAACTGAATTATCCTCGAAATTTGTATCCTCTGGGTCCCTCGGATTACGGGCAACCTCCAATGGGTAGCGGCTCATCAGGCACTGCGATCTGGCGTCTGTGCTGTGCCGATTATTGGGCTGCAGAGGGAGCTGCCAGAAAAGCCGCAAGAAGTAAAGAGTGGCTGGCAGCACGTCATGAGGAAGATCATTTAGCAGCATCTAAGCCCGCGGGTGGAAGGCAAATCAGGCCCTGATGCGGCCGGACGTCAACGGCAGCAATATCCAGAAGGTATGCAGGGCCCGATGAGGGGGGGGGGGATCAGCCTAACTCGAATACAGGTCTGATGTTGCTCTTTAAGTAAGCCTTGTTGCAAGTTGTGAGACAGACAGGGTCCTAGGCTGGCTAGTCCTTGATATCTAGGATTCAGTACTCCCAGATGCTGAGGGAAGATGTGGCCAAACAATTTGCAGGCCAAACTATGTGGTGCAGGCCAAGCTACTGGCCCCCGACCCTCGATTCTGGATGCCCCAGCGGGAGGGAATCAATCAGCCCGGGAATCCTATATATTCCTGGGCCAATCTCCGTGGGTTTTGGTCCACTTAAACGCAGAAACCATCCTCTTCTGGTCTGGCGGCTCTCAGGGGGTCCCCCAGTGGCTTCTCCTCCACCAGCAAAATCAGGTAACGTGACCATTACTTTCTCCAGGGGGAATCCCTTCATGTGATTGGGTGTCACTATGTATGAGAAAATAGTTGTGGTTGGGATCCAAAGCCCATGACTAACAGGATGGACCTGACAGGAAACTCAACCTGGAAACCCACATTGTAAGACTAAATCGAGGCCCATAAAAGGGGGGGGGGGGGGGGGCAAGCTGTGCTGCAGAGAAGGTCAACATCATGAATTCAGGGAGTGATATCCTGGAACGCTACAATGGGTTAACACAGTCCCTGTAATGGCAGGAACAGGAGTATTGCTGGAGGTCAAATCCCTCGACAGGCCGGGATCAGAAGCACAGAAGCCTATTAGGTTAACATGCCAGTGGTCAGTAGGTGCAGCGGAAGGACACAGACAAGGGTTAAGACAAGGGTCAAGTCGGGTCATCAAGATCAAGCATTGTCAGATGGTCCTGGGTCACAATGGGTAGGCAATGCGAAGGGCAGATCCAAGGAATGCTGGAGGAAGTCAGGTTAGCCTGGATTCAGGGGACTCAGGAAATCAACAGATAAGAGGGATACTCAAGATACCAGGAATATACAGAGAACCAGAATGGCTGAAGATCACCAGGAATCCAGGAATCGGTGAAGATCCCGCTGCTCAGTGATAACAACGGTGCGCACAAACAAGAGTGGTGTACTGACACAATGACAGTTAGCTTCATTTCTGCTCAAGCCACATATACGATAAATGTATGTATTTATATATGCATAACAAATGGTATTAGTAACACTTACCCATAATGCCTTTCTTGTTTAAGCTATGGGGGGTCCAGTAATTGCACGGTGTGCGTTAAAAGATGGTACGTGGACTAAACACTTCTGACTTTCTACAATCCTCAGCGTGTTCTATACCAGTAAGTGGAGGCTTCCATTGTACAGTTGGCTGAATCACTGTGATTTACTGCAGAACTTTGTATAGTTTGTGGTGTAAGAAAAAAAAACCTTGTTTAACAGTAACCAAAACAAATATCCTGACACAGGAACGATAGGCCTGTCTGTCCATAACAAGAGTGCTGTGCATCGCATGAAATGCATATTGTGTCTTTTTTCCAAAGGCTTACCGGAATGTCCTGTAAACCGATACACAGACTACAACCGCAAACACCACGTAAATACATTTTCCTGGTAGTAAAAAAGGCGCTTGCCAAAATGGCCACTAACTGCAGTGGGCTTAGGTATGCAGGCGCTTACTGTTACAAGAGGCGATTATTCCTGGGCTACGTGTTTGGGGAGTCTGCAAGTCTTCATATACGGTAAATGAATGTTGGTCAGGAACGTCTTTGACCGGAGAAGATTCCAACTCCAGTAACATTAGATGGGGCATCCAAGGGCAACCATTCCGGCGTGTGTCACTGAACTTTACTGGCACTCATAGAAGAAGACGCCTCACCTGAAGGCCAGGTAGAGCAGTAATGACCTTTCACTGTTCTAGCAACGACCTTCTTGGCAACCTTAGGGTTGATTCACTACCAGTCGTAAAAGAAAAACAGTTCCTTGCATCGACAGAATGGCGTCACAATTTTTGGGGGAACTGCCACACTCTTACCGATATTCCATATGTGGGTGCATGGTTCGTGGAGACGCTGCACAATCCAAGCACTCCAGACGTAATTCACGTCTAAAAGTATATATTGTAGATCCAAAGTATCAGTATGGTACTTAAGCAGTCCATAACTAATCCAAAATTTGCAAAGGTTGTAGGTCGACGTTTCGGGGTGTTCGGCAGCCCCCTCAGGACCAACCATATGCCAACAATCAAACAATTGTGAAGAACATGCCTGTTCCTTTAAATAGAGAATACAAATATGGGGCAGAGCATACTCCATGAAGTTGAAAATTGGCGCCTGACGTCATGCGTGACGTCATTGGCGCTTCTGCATAATAAATGCCAACATTAGGTACATCAAATATAAATAAAAAAATATCATCAAAGCAAAAAAAGGTGCAGATCAAATACTTACCCTCTGTCCGTTGGCATATGGTTGGTCCTGAGGAAGGGGGCCGCCGCGAACCCTGAAATGTCAACTTACAATCTTTGCGCACTTTGGATTATTTATGGACTGCTTATGCACCATACTGATACTTTGGATCTACAATATATACTTTTTGACATGAATTACGTCTGGAGTGCTGGTTCTTCTCTAAAGCTTGGCACCAAGGTCCACCAGCTAACCTTTTTATACAGAGGACTGTCACCCCCATCTTTAAGGTAGGTCTAAGGGCTCTTGAACCCCGAAACGTGTAACCTTTGTCAGGGGGGCGTAATGGAGTCACACCACTGCACGGGAAACGTATGTTTTTAAAAGGTCTATATTAAATGTTACGTTTTATAGGACTTGTTGAGCTGGATTCATGCATTATGGTTCACTGGGATTTACAGAGGTCCATCCGTGCTCCCAGGAGGATACCCTGATTGGGGATTTTTGAGCTGTTTATTACTATGAAGTAGTAGTATTCTCATATGATTCAGGGAACACATGCGAGACAATCTTGCACAACAAAAGGCAGTCAAGAAAGTTGCTCAAGATATCTTTCAGCGTGATCTATTTAATAGAAATTACAGCAAGTAGCCCTATTAAAGTGAGAAATGAAAGCGCTCTTGCATGAACGTTCCCATTACATAGCATACTTGCATAACTTCTGCAGCTCCAAAGGATCAGCTGAGTTTTCGTCCTTTTTCCTGCCTGCTGTACATTGAAGAATATTTGCTCCTCATTCTGATTTGTAGACATGTAATATTGTTTTATGTATTTTAGTATTTCTAACATGTATGTTATGCCTCATCTCTAATACTTCTGTTTTTTTCCTTTTCTTTTTAGTATAATCAGCTTTATTGGTTTTCAAAAAAGAAAATAGTAAGGGATGGGGGAGGGTGGGTACAGAAAAGAAGGTGAGGAGAGGGGGAGGGCATAGTCGTTACAGCACTATTAATTTATGAAACAGATCAACCATTCTATCCAGAAAAGTACATGCCTAGAGAGTTTATGATTGAAAATTGAAAGACCAATCTCTATGTCCTAATCTACGCACATACCTACAGTAATGCCCTCTAGCAGGCCACAGTCGCCCGCATGAGGCACCCTGCAGGTGACGGGTGCAAGTTCCTCATGTCGTAAGAGCAGTATCACAAGTAAGCCCCACACATCAAGACCTGATCCTGGGGCTTTCCTTTTCTTTTTAAAAAATCACATAATACCATAATTGTTAATAAAACTAATATATCATTAGTAGATTATACTGATTATTATTTCCCTTTTGTTGTTTAAATAATTAATATATATCACTATTTACACAAAATAATCTTAAATACATTTAAACTGGACCGTTACCCTAAATAAGAGCCTATCTTGTATGGTTCCCCCATCCTGTACATACAGATTGCCCACATTAAAACCTACTGCATGTTATGAGCCTTTAAACATCCAAGATGGCGGCCTGTAGAGTCTCAGGTTGCCTGAAATAGGAAATGTCTTCTGACTGTGCAGCTCTGCGTTCTGGGATTGCTGTCCTTTTCCTGAGCCCAGCTCTGCTCTGTGTCCAAAGCACAGCTGTAACCCGCCCCCTGCAGCTTCTGAGACAATATGGTGCTGCCAGTATCCTAGAGTCCTGAACAGAGTTGCAGCCCAGCGGGGTAAAGAATAATAAGTGAACGACTAAAACATAAAATATATCAATTAAATTGAATATTGGCTAATAGTTTTTTAAGGGTTTGGGCATTTCATTAAATGGCGCTGAAGGTCCAGATTAAAAGTAATAACATTAAAACATTTGGACAATGTTGGACAATGGACAATGAATAAACTTCCAGCAGAGGTAGCTAAGATAAAAGGTACATACAGTATACACATAAGGGCAGACTAGATGGACCATATGGTCTCCTTCTGCCGTTAACCTTCTATTTGTAAAATCAGGAAAATTAAAAAAAAAAGTGTTGGTCTGCCATTGCCGTGTCATTGTTACAGTGTTTAAACAATGCCATTCCGTGTGTTTTTGCTCTGGTGCTGGTGTATATGTGTTCAGAAACAGACTTTTTTATATTGCATCCGGCCCTCGATGCTAGAGCGCCCAGTTTTATAGAGCCAACGCTGGCTTTGTGATTTTTTTTTCTTAAATGTGGGCTTCAGTGCCGAGCGTCAGACGCACTTAACTGGTGCTACCTATCATTTGCTGCAGCGTTGTTCTGCTGCTTTATGTGGCGTTGCTCTGGGCGGCTTTCCCTCGGGGTGTTACATATGCATTGATTGAGGGAGAGCGCTTCTACAGCACCCTCCAGACATCACATTTAGCAATGCTGGACAGGATACTACAGCGTCAATTGTCCAGCGCCAAAGCTATGTTGTAGCACCAGACATTTTGCAGGGTCCACTAGCGGACACTCTAAGCGCCGCTACATAGACGCACAAATGACAATACGTGGCGCTAGTCTTAAATCAGCCTCCACATTTTTTAAGGGGGGCATGAAATATGAAATGCTGAATAGTTTTATTACTTGCATATTCGATGTGAATCTTGGGGCACGCATATGAAGGAGTAGAGAAGAATAGATGTGAGGTAGGTTGCTTCATTAAACTCTCTCCTCTAAATCGACCTGATCATGCCTTGGTTGTTAAAGGACATAGGACAGGCTTCAGGTGAGCTACTTGGTATCTTATTATTGCCATTGCCAGGACTGTCACTTTAAGTATACTTTAAATAAAAAAGCAGGTTGTTACAACTCTGCCTCTAAAACCAGGAAACCTTGTTTTATAGTCAGATTTCGAAACTTCCCAGTTGGCTATTTCAGGGGAAGTGATCCATGTTTACGAGGTATTCCTCAGAAAATACCCAGTTTCGTCCCAGCCAAGTCCTGTGATCATGTTGGGAGGCCTCCTGGGCGAGTCCTCTGGCAGGTTACTACAATTACGGAACGTATCACGTGTTACTGAACTCCTAGCCGTAGGCGCTCAGCTTGCAATTGTTGAAGATGTTCAGTAACGATTGTCCTCTCAAACTGTCCTCATCCGGTAACGAGCTTAAGAATTGTGTTTTTTTACTCTTATTGTGTTTTTTTACTCTACAAAGATCTGGAAGAGAATCAGAGCAGCAGAAGAAGTTACACGCTGTTATATTAGCAACATTCTTTATTGTTATAACAGACCTCTCGCCGCAAGTTCGAACCTCTCCTCATCCGGCAGTCTATCAAATACGACCAGACCTGTCTGTGCCAGGAACAACTACCAAGAACTATTTATGGCTACAGCGTTATTTGTTTCTTTCGTATAAAGATGTCTAAATGTGCAGTTTGCATTTATTTGTAATACCCATTCAGAAAAGGGTATATTAGAGAACTCTCTAGTGTCCATGGCAGACTAAACCCCCCCCCCCCCTTCGTCTCTAGGGCAGCCATCAGGAAAGGACAACCATAAACCATTATAAGACCCAAGAGCCCAGGTATGGCAGAGGGTCCAACCCTGGGGCAGGCAGCCCAGATGGAACCCCTGCCTTAAACCCTGCCAGCTGCCACAATATCACTTCCGATGCCCAGACATCGTATAAAGGTTCCAGGGGATGGTGAGGCTAAACTTTTTGTTTGCATCAGGCCCAAAAATGCACGATGGTGACCCTGCCAGCCTCTGCTGGGACCCAAGCATTTACACTTTAAAGTGGGTCAAAACCCTCACTAATCTAAAAGATTCCAGGCCCCATCGCTAGCCTGCCCCCAGGGCATCCTACACCACATGCCCCGCTGTGTGAAACCCCCCTGGAGTGAGCTATCAATCAATGCTGACTTTTAATCAGCCCAACGGTGGTGATGGCTTGGACTTGTCTCAGCTAGGTATTCTAGACCCCAAATTAAAGAATAACTCTGACAACTGTGAGATGAGACATATAAAGTGTAGAAGCTCCCCCATTTCACAGATGACAGAACCAACCAAGCTCCACATTCCTGCTAAATGACAAGCCAGTAGAGTGACATGTTGCTTTTTATTTTTGCTATTTCCAACCCGGCTTTAATTACTCTCTATTCTTATTTTTTAGTGGCGCTGGGTTCTCATTTGCGACTATCAGATCAAACAGACTTGAATATCCAGCAGAAATCCGCAGCCATTTATAATTTCTGGCAGGAACTGTACAATGTGGGGATGTATCTCCCCGGCGTTTAATTCGGCCCATGTGTCGGGGAGAAGGACGAGCGCTAGTGTTTTGGCTTCTACTTTTATGAGTGTATATATATATGAGTATATATATCCCAGATATGTCCTGAATTATTGGAGGAATGAGGTGCACACGCCATTCTCTCCAGTTGGGGGATAATGGCTGGATTCCTGTGATGTGGAGACCGTCTCCCACTCAGCCGTACAGAGTAGCTTCCTTCCGGTAAAGCTTTGGAGGCCAGAGATGTTGGCTTCTCCTCTTCTCTTAGGCATTAGGCCACAGCAAGGAGGTTTTCATTAGCAGTTACACAGCTGGAATAAGTGGGTGTTGTAGGAGAATTAAAAAAAGAATATCGCTGCATGTGTTCTACTAAAAGCAGAACAAAACCCGGGATTTAGATTTTCCCATGTTTTGCTCTTTGCCCCCTGGGGCATACCGCACTGAGATGCCCCACTTTGTGGAACCCCAAATGATTGCCCGGAACAACTCCCCACTATGGATTGGTTTTTAATGCATGTTATGTGATTTTAATACAATAAAAAGTTTTGATGGATAGGGTGATTAAGTTATTGGGGTGAATGGTGCCAATGCCAATGTACCGCTTTTTTGTGGTTGCTGGAGCCACACGCTTTGGGAGAGTTTGCATAGATTTGCAGCACTCTTTGGGCGCATCCCCCCCCCCCCCCTTTCTCGATTCACTGGCTATTATTATAGTAAGAATGGTGGTGCACTTTTCTTGTGTTTGATAGAGCAGTGTGTGGGAACTGCTTAGACATAAAATCTTTTACATTCCCTGGGAAAGCTGGTGACCAGCACCAGGGCCAGCTCCAGGTTTGTGGGGGCCCTTGGGCAAGAGAGTCTTAGTAGTAGTGAGTCACATGATGTCACCTTTCAGCTCCGCTGCCACAAATGGTCCATCTCCTGCTGCTGATTGCCCTCCAGTCCTTGTCAGTTGTCACCTGGTTCCCCCGACCTTCTGAGCTTCCATCAATTGCCCTCCATTCCATGCCACCTTCTCCAGTGTTGATGATCATCCCCTGTTGCTGAGGCCAGTCATGAGCAGATCTGCACACAGCACCCGGCATTCGGTGGTACAGGTCCACTGTAAAATAATACCATGGCCAAGTGTGAGCCTGAGTGGGCCCCTGAAGGGGCCCTGGCAATTGCCCAGGTTTGCCCTGTGCTGGCACTGGCCCTGACTAGCACAGTATGTGGACATCACCTATGAGGTTTCCTGTGCCAGTTCCACCCATAGTTTTCCTGATAAAAATTAACACAGAGGGAGAGGTAACAAGGTCACAGACAGAAAAATGAAAGCTAAAGTTTTCCTAACTGTTCCCTGGTCTGTCCAGAGTTTAATCAAAGTTTTGGCTTGAAGATTTATTTTTAAAAAATCTTAATGACTGGTTTTAAACTGAAAATCGGACTCTTCCTCGCATACAATTACATGATTACTCATAAGTCTGTGAAGTGATGCTTTCCCAAAAGCTGTGGCTTCATGGACTTCTGGTAAGTGATCGTGAACTGATCTGGAATGAGGGTCAGATGTAGTTTATATCTGAGAACATGAAGACTGTCCCATGAATTCTGTATGGATGAGAAAGATGCACATACAGCCTCAATCAGTTTATATATGTATTGGGGCGAACGGCAGTGACACGGACAACAGTTCTTCAACAGCAAAAGCAGGTTTATTGAGAAATAAAGTGTTCAAAAGCAAAAATATCTCTCACTTCAGAGATTGCAACAATGCAATAAATCAAAGTGGTTACTTCACCAATTCAATGTCAGTCCAGGGCTGGGTACTCCAGCAAGCTGCAATTCCAGTGTAAGTCAGGTCCACTTTGCAGGGCATACAAGCCCTCCGCTGCTCATCCACACAAGTCCAAGTTTAAGGGGGCACAGAAGCCAAGTCCTTCGGCTTAACTTCAGTCCTTTTATTCACCAGTGTGCAGTGCAGCCTGGGCTCCTTCCTTCAGGCTGGTCAACAGACAACTGACAGGCTCAGTGGCACCTTTTTATTCAGGCTTCCCCTGCAATCAGCCTGATCACCTGTGCAAAGCCTGAGATCAGGGAACAAACCTGAAAAGGATTGGGGAAAGTAACCTGGGTCCTGAAAACCCGACCGTGCCTGATACAGCCTAGCAGGGGAAAAATACACACCATTTATGACATTTCCATACATTTTACCACAATATATCAATATATATATATATATATATATATATATATATATATACATACACAGAGGAGTAGCGAGGCTTTCTGGCACCTGGGGCAAAAATTTTAAATGGTGCCCCCCACCTGTTCTTAGGCCCCCCTTTGGCACCTCTCTGACCTGCTGCACCCTGTTCCCCCCTAGATAAACCCAGTATATATATATATATATATATATATATATATATATATATATATATATATATTGTGGTGATTAGCACTGGTAGACACCCGGAATAGAGGCTCAGAGGCGAAAGTTCAACTTAAAGTCCGTGTTTATTCACACAAAAATCCATAAAACCGAATGTCCTTTTTGGTTACATCACCTTTTCTGTAAAATGCAGCAGAAATAAATCAGACAGGCAACGGCGTTTTTAGTCCATGGGCAAACTTGCTACTTTGCAGCCGATTCCGCCTGTGGTCCGCATGAAACAGCCTGCACAGGAGTTTTCAGCCAGGTCCACAGAGTCTCACTTCACAAGTGAGCTCCAGTCACAGACAGTGCACAGCTGACTCCCCAGGCTATTTATGCGGCCTGTAAAACCCGGACCTGGGTAGGGGATGGAGTCCCACCCTGCTCTACTCCATCCCAGTAAAACTGTCCCGGGTTAGCCTTTCGGCTATACTAACACTTCAGCACCAGACTGCCATTAGCAGCTGATGCTGGTAAACAAAATATATATATATATATATATATATATATATATATATATATACCCACTTTATGTAAAATTAGCGTTGATTTGGTTTAAAGTCATTCCTATCAACCATCAGGACTCCACCACTGACCAGACGTGATAATGGCCCATTGAGAATATTAGCTGCGCTGCCTATGACCAGTCTGCCACTGCTCCATACAGGACTTGATGGCAGCCTTCTGAGATTCCTCTGTTATTGTTTCATACATATGGCCACCCATCTCTTTTAACGATATTAACAGACTTAATAATCAAGGATTTACACACGTTCATTCTACTGTAGCTCAGCTATCACACTGCTACTTAACACCTCGCACAATTTCGGCCATCTTTAATGGAAAACAAATTAAAAAGGTTTTGTTTCCCGAGCAATGTAATATATTTCAACACCTCCTTTATAACCTAACTGATCTCCGAATTTCACACCCTCCTGATCAGACGGCAATTTTATAATCCCAGAGAGGGCTCCATCAGCTGTCCGATGGGAGGGAAACTGAAGCCTTATTGCGGCAGTTATAGGATGCCGGCATTTGAGCTGCGCACTTTGGGTCAGAGCACCGCCAGTGATTGAGTTCTGCTATCATAGCGGTGAGTCACCAGGAGCGGACGGGTGACATCAGCGGCGAGGGGAAACACATGGCGTATTTAAGGTTCCATCTCTGGATTAAGGAATCAGTTTAATAAAAAAAATATCCAGACAAAAGGATTAGGACTGCTGGCAGCGGAGGAGTGCTCTAAAAGAAAAATGATTTTCCATTATGTTGGCAACATTTATATTTTATTTTTAATTTTACAGCTTCTGATGTTTTAGGTGGGCCGATTATTAAAGCGGACCTTTAGCATCATTTATTGAAAAGTCCAAACCTTTAAAAAACTATTCTCCAACATCTAAAATTAATATATTTTACATTTTTAGTCACTTACTTATTATTCCTTCCCCCACTGGGCTGCAACTCTGTTCAGGACTCTAGGATACGGGCGGCGCCATTTTGCCTCAGAAGCATCACATACTGAGGAGAGGAGGCAAAAGTGCAGGGGCGGGGTTTGCACAGACAGAGCAGAGCTGGGGTCAGGAAAAGGTCAGCAATCCCAGAATGCAGAGCAGCACGTGTCAGAAGACACTTCCTGTCTGCAGGCAGCCTGAGACTCCATTGGCCTCCATCTTGGATGTTTAATGGTTCATAAAATGCAGTAGATGCAGGTAGGATGATTTTTTATGTGGACAATCTGTATGTGCAGGGTGGGGGAAACATATTGGCTCAGATAAGAGTATTAATCCCTTCTGCTGTAATTCAACATCTTCAGATGGGAGGAAAACAATCTTGAGTTCCAGTAGCTAAAGCACATGAGTCAAACTCAAGGCCCGGGGGCCGGATGTGGCCCTTCAAACCTTTTTACGTGGCCCTCAGACAGGTGCCAGACAGTGGTGGCTGAACAGTGCTTGTCCTAGCTGGCCCGGTCACTCCAAGGCTTCTGACAGCGACATCACATACTTGCACCTGTGTGAGGTGCTGCCAAGGGATGCGCTGGTATGCTGCACTCACCTGTGGAGCACAGTACCACCTTTAATGCCAGGTACGGTGGGATTGGTACGCAATTTTTTGGGAGGTAGGAAGAGAGTAGCTGTTCTTTGTCTCTCTATCTCTCTCTTCCCACACAAGGAACAAAGGTCCCCCTAACCCACCCAACAAACTGCCACAGCAGAAGGTCCTACATTCTGCATCTGCATCTTTCCTGGGAAAAATAATTCAGCATCTGCATTCAGGGGCGGACTTGGCATAGGGAGACCCGGGACAATGCCCGGTGGGCTGCACAGCTTTGGGGCCAATTGGGCTGCTGCTTTTTACACCCACATTCAATCCCTGCCCCCTTAGTCTTCCTCTAAGCCCCCTCTACCCAGCCCCACTGTAGAGACAAGCCAAGGAACCCCAGACTCCAATGCTATAGTCTCAGCATCATGGTTAGGGGGCCTCAGCAGGGATGGCTCAGGCCGGGTAAAATCCAGGGATGATTTTTGTCCCCAGTCTATCACTGTCTGCATCTGTCCTGTGCAAAAACCTCTGTGCCTATCCTGGGCAAATGAATTCTGCATCTGCCCTGGGTAAAATAATTCTGTAGCTGTCTGCATCTGTTCTAGGAGAAATCGTTCAGTAATCATACATTTGAATGGTCATATATGCATTGTGTTTTTTGTCTGTAATGAACTGGCCCTTCCAAGTCGACCTAAACCCAGGATTTTGACTATCCTGGGTTTTAGTCCTTCCCCCTGTGTGAAACCCCCCAGATCGCCGAAGCCAACTCACCTCTTCTCGGTTCTACAGCGCAGCCGCTCGTCTAATCAGAAGAGGCAGCGGCAGGAGCGATGGATATATGAGTTTACTTTTTTCTTTTGCCTATGAGGAATGGGAGGGGGAAATACCACGCTGCCTATATGGGAATGGGAGAGAGGATGCCACACTGCCTATATGGGGAATGGGAGAGGGGATGCCACACTGCCTATATGGGGAATGGGAGGGGGAAAAGCCCCACTGCCAATATGGGGAATGGGGGGAGGAATGCCACACTGCCTATATAGAGAATAGAAGGGGGGGATGCCACACTGAATATATGGGTAATGGGAGGGGGAAAAGCCACACTGCCTATATGGGGAATGGGGAGGGTGCCACACTGCCTATATAGGGAATAGGAGGGGGGGTGCCACACTGACTATATGGGGAATGGGAGAGGGGATGCCATACTGCCTATATGGGAATGGGAGGGGGGAAAGCCACACTGCCTATATGGGGAATGGGGGGATGCCACACTGCCTATATGGGGAATGGGAGGGGGGAATGGCACACTGCCTATATAGGGAATAGGAGGGGGGATGCCACACTGACTATATAGGGAATAGGAGGGGGGATGCCACACTGACTATATAGGGAATAGGAGGAGGGAATGCCACACTGCCTATATGGGAATGGGAGGGGGGAATGCCACACTGCCTATATAGGGAATAGGAGGGGGAAATGCCACACTGCCTATATAGGGAATAGGAGGAGGGAATGCCACACTGCCTATATGGGAATGGGAGGGGGGAATGCCACACTGCCTATATAGGCAATAAGAGGCGGAAATGCCACACTGCCTATATAGAGAATAGGAGGAGGGAGACTGCCACACTTCCTATATGGGGAATGGGGGATGCCACACTGCCTATATATAGAATAGGAGGGGGGAGACTGCCACACTGCCTATATGGGGGATGAGGGGTGCCACACTGCCTATATGGGGAATGGGGGTGCCACACTGCCTATATAGGGAATAAGAGGGGGGAGACTGCAACACTGCCTATATGGGAATGGGAAGGGGGATGCCACAATGCCCATGGGAAATGGAGGGGGGATGCCACTGTGACTGTAAGTGGGGGATTCTGAACCTTGCCTATTTGGTTTCTGGGGGGGGGGGGCAGTGTTTTAGCACAAAACTTGGTTCAGTATATTTTTCTTCTTATTTTCTTATAGGCAGAGTCCTATAGAGTCATATGAGCAGGTGCGTCTTATGAAATACAGTATGTGTGTCCCAAAAATTGGGAGATCTCTCACTGTTAGAATAGGACTGCACGAAAAATAGATGCTGTGACATGGCCCTGCAGCTTCCCATACACTTGCAAATGTGTGCGACGAATATCTCTGTTTTTTAATTTAGACAGATTGTAGGATTTGTTACAGGCTGGTAGGGATTTGAGTGTCGGGGTATTTCTTTTTGTTTTACATGTAGATAGTTGTTTATGGACAAATAAAACTTCCCTTGAAAATAATGCATCTTTTGAAGCAAAAATTATTATAAGAGCCTGTCTTATTGTCGGAGAAACACGGTACTTGACACTTCGGCCTTCCCCTCTGCTTTGTTTTCCTCACAATCATCATTGGGGGAAGCCGCAGGTAGAACTGCTGTTGGGGGTTATTCATCAAGGGATAGAGGCAGGTAGTGCCTCGTAGCGGCAGGAAGCATCTGGTGAACGCTGGGTGCTATACGCAAAACCACATTTATGAAAGTGAATCTGGTGAGCGCCTCTAACAACGCCATGTAATGTACGATTCATCATTACAAGTGGCTCAGCATATAGCGTCGCAGCTCTAGCTTCCAGAGTGACAGCTATTACCTGCCGCTACCTGTCACTCTCCCATACATTTCAATGGACGTTCCTTTTCTTTTGTTTATTTATTTATTTTTTTCCCTCAAATAATTGTGTGACCTCTCCTGGCCTAAAGTCATTTTTGAAAACTTTTTAGATTTGTTTGCTTTTTATGCAGAATTGTCATTACAGGTCTGGCACTAAAGTGTTAATGTCACAATGTTACAACAATGTCATTCCATTTGTTTTCGCTTTGTTACTGGTGGATATGTGTTCAAAAACAGACTTTAATCACACAGCGTCTGGCGCTCTATGCTATAGCGACCAGATCCAGAGTGCCGACGCTGTGTGTGTGTCCTTTTTTGATAAGTATGGTGTGAGTTGCTGAGAGTCGGTCGCACTGAGCTGGCGCTACCTCTCGCTCCCTGCAACGCTGTACTTGTGTTAGAACGCCCATCACATTCATCAATACCGGCCATGTTACTAGAGCGACCGAGATGCTCTGTTACAGCGCCCGATACCCGCACATCAGCGTCTACTAGCGATCGCTCTAAGCGCCACTATACAGACGCTCATCTGCTGATAACTGGCGCTAGTAATGAATCAGCCTCTACAACAGCCTGATCTCCAATAAGGTACCTGACACTGATACTCCATCGTGCCCAACACCAACAATATACATCTGCACCAACTAATAAAGAGCAGACTGTACATTCACTAGTCATATACTGTATTCCTTCTGCTTTAAAGTGGACCAACACCCAGGATTTTCACTATCCTGGGTTTTGGTCCACTTCCGCGGGGCACCCCGATCGCTCCTATGCGATCGCTCGTCCAATTAGAGCGCTCAGAGCCGCTGTGGTATGTACGGACAAACGACGGACAACCACAGGCTCTGAGCACGCTGGAGGCCGCATCTCGCGCTTCCCTCTAACAGGGAGCGCGCCCGCACCAGCCATTCACAAACGGCCGGCGCGGTTGCGCGCCCTGCTAGAGAGAAGCGCGAGATGCGGCTTGCGCATGCGCCGTTGGAACAGGGATAAGGTAAGGTTTACCGGCGTCCTGCGGGGTTTCACACAGCGGGGCATCCCGATTTCAGATGCCCCGCGCGGAGGGATCTGATCGGCCCGGAAATCTTATAGATTCCTGGGCTGATCCCCCCTGGGTGTTGGTCCACTTTAAAAGCTTAGATTTCTTGATTGTTGATTGTATCTGCACCATTCAAGAACAGAGCGGCCATACTGTTACATTACAAGTGAATGGCTCCGGCACTCCTGTATTGATTGAAACGCGTCCAGCCCAGGCTCCTCTGAACTGTCAGTCACAGGCCTGAGCCATATCTGGCGAGTGTTCTGACCGTTTCCCTGGATAGAGTATCAGAGGAAATCAAAAGCAAAGCATACAAAACACAATCAGCCAGCGAATGTGAGTACTGGCGTCCACTTGTGCTTCCCTTGGCACGCCATTGTGTGCTCTGCTAAATTTAGTATCACTGACAAAGTAAAATAAGCCTCAACCCCGGTGTCAGCTGAACAGAAAGGTTCTGCTTATTTTATTTATTACGTTTCAGCATCTTTGCTTTATAAAAGAAGTTCAAGAAGTTAGGGCTGGATTTAACCCTCGTCTGCGTCGGCCTTAGAGAGAGTGTTGGTCGCCCTGTGAGAGATTTCTGGATGGCGCCCCCTAGAGAAACACGAAGCAAATGGAAAAACGAGCAGCAGAGGAAACATGGAAAAGACAGAGGAAACAGATTGAGAGGAGGAAAAAGGAATTTAATATGAAGAGAAGGTGGAAAGAGAGAGGATGGATGGAAGGTGGAAAAGAGAAAGGAGAAAAAAAACGAGAGAGAAAATAAAAAAAGGATACGATAACATAGAAAGTGAGAGAGAGAAGGAGATTAAAGAAATGTGATCAGAGAAAGATGGAGATATTATGCAAATGAAAACAAGATGCAAGGAATGTAGAAAAACCAAAAAGAGAGAGAATGAATAAGGGCTTTTTTTCATCAAGGGATAGCAACAGGTAGTGCCTTGTAAGCGACAGGCAGCCGCAGGTGAAGGCAGGGCGCTGTACGCAATACCGATTCTGGTGAGCGCCTCTTACAGCGACACGTAGTGACCGATTCATCGTCACAGACGGTTCAGCGGATCCCAGTGACGCTCTGGCTTTCAGAGCGCCTGCTATTACACTATCACACCTGTCGCTCTCCCATACATTACTTTTTTTCTATTTAAACAGGGATTTCTTTTAATTTTTTTTGTTTTGTATTGAAAAATGTTTTGATTTTTTTTTTTATGCAGAATTGTCATTACAGGTCTGGTATTAAAGTGTTAATGTCACAATGTTACAACAATGTCATTTCAAATGTTTTCGCTTTGTTACTAGTGGATATGTGTTCAAAAACAGACTTTAATCACACAGCGTCTGGGCTACAGTGACCCAATTTTGAGCGCCGGCGCTGTGTGAGGCTGTTTTTTGGATGAATATGGTTTGAGTCACTCACACTGACCAGTCGCTACCGTTCGCTACCTTATAGCGCTGTACTGGTGTTATAGCAACTCACACATCAAATTTATCAATGCCGACTCAGTGACTGAGGCGCTCTGTAATAGCAACTCACGGCCGAGCAGAGCGACCACTAGCTGTCGCTCTTAGCGCCGCTGTACAGACGCTAATCTGTCGTTACCTGGCGCTAGTAATGAATCTGCCTGCCAGTAGAAAATGAGTAATATAGAACAAAGAGAGTAGAGAAGAAAGAAAGCAGGGCTGAAAAGGGCTATAAAAAGAGAGGGAAAAATTGGAAATGCAGAGAATGAAAGAAAGAGAGAGAGAAAGAAAGAAAGAAAGAAGAAAAAAGACAAAGAAAAAAGTAAGAGAGAAAAAAAAAGAAATAGGGAGAACAAAATAAACTGGAAAAGAAAGATATAGGGAATGTAAAAAGGGAGGAATATGTAAAGAAGTTAAAACATAGTCGCAAGCCAGCATGTGGAGAGACCCATGTTAGGCTTAATATGGGGGGGGGGGGTAAAGAGACAAAAAAACCCTCTACTTAGGTAAAGGAAAAGAGGAGCTTTCCTAGAACGGAATGTATCTGCACATTACCCAGTCCAAGGACAGATAGCATTACCCATCTACCCTTGCAGTAGGCGGAGCTATGCAAATCATCTCTTTACGTCTCTGTGCCATCCAAGGCCCTTAGAACCGCTAAGGGTGCAATGCCAAGGGTTAGCTTTAAATTTTATACAGCCAGACACATCCAACTAGTGGCCACGTGTTTCGAGCTTTAGGCTCTCATCAGCACTAGGACGGATGCCTCTTGCTGTATGGGGGGGTGAGATTGGTGAGTACCAAAACATAGTCGCAAGCCAGTAAAGAAGTTAAAAAGAGAGGCAGATGGGAGAAAGGAGACAAGAGAAAGATGGAGGGAATGTGGAAACTGATAAAAGGGGGGTTGGAAAAGAGATAGGGGGTTCGGGATGCCGCCGCAGAGAGGAATAACACACAGGAAAGTGAAATCCATGTGTGTTGTTCCTCTTTAAAGCAGAGCGGAGGCTGATTCTGGAGCTGGTTAGGCGGCTGATCATTGGTTCCAGGTGCCAGGAAGATCTCCGATGTTTTCAGGCCTGTTTATTTGGCAAGTGCCGCGCTTCTCTGATTTAAGTCCGCTTCTGTTCCTGAGCGTGCCGTCCTACTTTAGGATATTTAAGGTGAACAATCAGAACCACATTGATGCCTGCCCAAAGCTCGCCTTTGATCTATTAAGCAAATCAGCGACAAATCGGCTGCAGACCAGGTCTGGATTCAAAGCAGGTCGGGGGGGGGGGGGGGAGGTAAGCGATGAAATGGCTCTTCTCACATCTTTAATCAAAATAAAGATATTAATTCCTACTGACTCTCGGCCAATGCTCAGAGCCGACGCGGACAGACTTGGCCTAACTTAAACTGCAGACGAGTCTGAACATCATGGGCGCTATGCGGATCCCTTTGATAGCATTCCAAATCATTGGAAAGATTTCCAAGATCTTTTAGGAGAATTACAGAAAGGGGAAGAGGGGGAGCGCGGCGTGTGTCTATTTACATGACATGTCACTTTTACTGGCTACAGGAGCCTTTCTGCAGCTTGGAGCCTTTCATCTCAATTTGTAATGTAAATCAGGGGCCGCGCGGGTGATGAGCTTTATCCTGATGCTGAGGCCGTAATTATTATAGATAATGAGTTTACATCGCACAGCGCTGGGAATCCAAAACGCCGGCTAAACAACGTGTAAGGAAGTACGGCATACCTCCCAACTGTCCCTGATTTGGAGGACCTGTCCCTCTTTGGAGACCATGGCTCCCTGTCCCTTGTTGTTCTCATTTGTCCCTCTTTGAGGTGTAACATGCAGATCTGCATCAAGAAATGATTAATTTGCCTATTCAAAGTGTTTTCTGATTTTGGATGCCCCGGCGGGGAGGGAATGGATTGGCCTGGGAATCTTGTAGATTCCCGCGCCGTTCCCGATCGGTTTCAGTCCACTTTAAGCCCATTGTGGTTTTCAACCATGGAAGTGCATGGACAGTGTAGTACCTTTAATTAGACTCAAGATGGCAGTAGTGGGATTAGGCCATAGACAATCACTGGGCCATAGACTTGAATGGAGATTAAGAGGCTGATTCATTAATAGTGACAGATAGCGGCTGTTGAGCGACTTTAGCGGTATTTTGACAGCGACCACTAGTAGTCGCTGTGCTTGGCCATTGTTCGGTGGATGATAGCGACTCAGTCGGTGTGCCGTAATGTTGAATACAAGATGCTGAGTCGCTATTTGACAGGTTCGCTGTTGTATGGGAGCGCATGATAGCGACTGGACATAGCGACCGGCACCCACCATATTCATTAAAAAATCAGCCTTAAAAATTCCTAGCGCTGTGAAATGGATGTTTAAATCCCAGAGCGCAGTAGGCGATGTGTTAAAAGTAGTTTTTTAACCCCCTAACCACCCAAAAAAAAATGGAATTATTTTGAAATAATATTCAAACCTGAATAGTTTAAAATAGTTTGTAATATCAATTCTGCAAAAAAAATAATTTTTTTTTAAATCCCCAAAAAATAAATTTTCAAAGGAAGAAGTGTTCACAGATTTTTTTGGGGAAATTAAAAAAAAAATATATATATATATTAAAAAATAATTATTAATTAAAATACATTCTGCCATTGAAATGCATTGGAGAGCGCCAGGTAGCGAGAGGTCATACCTGTCGCTGTTCAAGGATGTTTGCTGGTGCTGTGGGATGAGGCTGGGATAATGATGAATGAGTTGCTAGGTGGCGCTATCTCAGTCGCTAAGCAGTATCGGCTTGATAAATGTGTGATTGTGGAGGGTTTCTAGTTGCGGTACCTGGCTTTACTGGCCAGCTCCCCAGTCGCTATCTGTCGCTATTCCTTGATAAATAAGGCCCTAATAGTCATAGCAGGATGCTGGGTGGAAACATCGGAGGATTGTTGAGTACTAACCTCCCCTGTAACAGCACCCTAACACCCCACCTAAACAGACACACGTGGAGCACCCTGGGCCCAAAAGAACCTGCTCCCTGCTGTCCCCACCGAACACCTGGTGTGTGAGGGCTACACATGTCCCCCTGTCCCTCAATGTTCTCATTTGTCCCTCTTTGAGGTGTAACATGCAGATCTGCAGCAATAAATGATGAATTTGTCTATTTAAAGTGTTTCTGTTGTTTTAACTATTACATCCTATCCATCAATCAATGAGGGGGAGTGGCCTAATTTAGCAACTGTCCCCCTTTCCCACCTGAAAAGTTGGTAGGTATGCCTATCCATCACCATGGCTTAAAGTGGACTAAAACCCACTGCGATTGGACCAGGATAGATTCCCTCTCCCCGGGGCATCCAAAATCGCTGGGTGAAACCCCCCCAAGTCGCCCCGTTCACTTACCTTGCTTCCCGGTCCAATGGCACATGCGCAAGCTGTGGGCACATCCTCGCTATCCCTCTAGCAGGGCGCATGTCCATGCCAGGCATTTGTGAATGGCCGACGTGGGCACGCTCCCTGTTAGAGGGAAGCAGGGGATGCGACCGTCAGCGCACCCTGTGCTGCTGGCCTTAGATGCCTTCTTAGATGGTGTGACGTCAGCGGCTCAGAGCGCGCTGATTGGACGAGCGGCTGGACATTTGTCGTAGGACTGGGATGAGGGTCCAATCGGGGTGTTCCAGGGGAAAGGACCAAAACCCAGGATAGTCAAAATCCTGGGTTTTGGTCCACTTTAATTTAACAAATGTAAAGGTATGCGTGTAGCAATAAATCCACCCGCTGCTAATCCGCTCCTTTCTTGCTACATTGTGCAGCACAGTGCTGTACACCTGAGGATCCGATTGACAGCAGAGATTGGGATGAAAAGCTGAAGGATTCGGGGGTGAATGTAGGGGCCTGGGTGTAAATAGGAACATGTCAGTTAGTTAAAAAGAAACCCATGTACATAGAGTTAATAAGACATTAAACCCTTTGTGGTTTCCAACCATGGAAGTGCATGGACAGTGTAGTACCTTTAATTAGACTCAAGGTGGCAGCAGTGGGATTAGGCCATAGAATTGAATGGAGATGTATGTATGCTGTACACCTGAGGATCCGATTGGCAGCGGAGATTGGGATGAGAGGCTGAAGGATCCGGGGGGGGGGGGTGAACCTAGTGGCAAAAGACCTGTCACTGGAAGGACCCGGCAGCAGGACCCAGTGCATACCTCACAACCTTTTAGGCTAGGAAGGAGGGACAATAGTTAAATTAAGCCACACCCGCTCATTGGGGATGGATAGGATAGGAAATAGGTTGGAACAGTTACAACAATATAAACACTTTGAATGAGCAAATGAATCATTTATTGATGCAGATCTGCATGTTACACCTCAAAGAGGGACAAATGAGAACAATGAGGGACAGGGGGACATGGACTCAAAAGAGGGACAGTCCCTCCAAATCAGGGACATTTGGGAGGTATGCCAGTTACTGGAGGCAGTTGCAGCAATAGACTCCCATAGGCCGATCTAAATGGCTGTTGCTGGCAGGGTCGGATTATGAAGAGGAGGTAAGGGGCGCGCACCCAAGGGACTACGCTACCTGCCCTGCAAAGGGGGCCTCCACCAACCTTTGGGTTAGGGTCTGGTCCAGGAGGCTTTTTAGTCTTTGGTCTGTGGGGCCAGCAAAAGAGCTATTGGTGCCCCCCCCCGCGCCTGGGCAGCCAAAGCCACCACAGGGCAGGACGGAGAGTCTAGAGCAGCAAAGCCGCCGTCAGCAACGCTACAGTGATGGGTGCAGAGCTGTCACTGCACATAAGCCACCAAGCACAGCCGCTGGCAGCTCAATGCTGGGAACCAGCCGGGTGACTACACTACCCCCCACCCAGAATGGCAAAGCAGGAGTTCCCGAGCAGCACGCACCCGCACAAGGGGGGCACAAGGGACTCCATCTGACGTTCCAGCAAGTAGGTTACTTCGATTCAGTTACTTGGACTAATATTTTATACTGTATTTGGGGCCTCCACCACACTGAATACGCCCTGCCCCTCCTATTAGCACTAAATCACATGTAATAGCTTAAATATAAAAAAAAGACGCTCACCTTCACCCTGAATCCAGTGGCAAAGTCGGCGATGCTGCAGATGCTGTAGAGTTTGCCCACCACAATGTTCTTGAAGTCCCGTCTGGCATTAACATGACAAGTAAAACACTTCAGGAGGTTGATTTTGATATTTCTGGTGCAACACACTAATTTGGAAAAAAACAATTTGAAAATGTGATCAGAAGTGCACAGGAAATGGCACCAGAACTGGAGCAGGACAGAAGGATGCATGGGAGAAAGAGGCGCTTGGATAATGAATCACAGGATGAACAAATAAGAGGTCCTAAATAACTATTCAGGGTGGAATTCTTTAATCGGGTCCTTGATTGTGCCATACAGTCTGCTGTGCAGTGAAGGGAACATAGCAATGTGTTTGGATTATTGTATCATTTGAACCAAATAAAGGATCTGACCCCAGAATGCCTCCAAGAGCAGTGAGATGAGCTTAAAAAAACAACAATCGCATGACAATCTGTGTGACATTGATGGAGCTGATCTGTGTTATAAACTTAGGCCCTTATTTAACAAGGGATAGCGCCAGGTAGTGACTGGTGAGCGAATGGTAATGACGGTCACCGCCACGAGAACGCCGGCTCCCCTCCGCAATCACACATTTATCAAGCCGATCCTGCTTAGCGACTGAGATAGCGCCAGATAGCGACTCATTCATCATTATTCCAGCCTCACCCCACAGCGCCAGCGAGCGACCTTGAACAGCGACAGGTATGACCTCTCGCTACCTGGCGCTCTCCAATGCATTTCAATGGAACAATCTTTAAATATTAATAATTAATTGTTAATATTTTTTTTTTAATGTGAAAATTTCTGTTACCACTTCTGCAATGTTAGATATTTTTTTAAGGTAAGAAAAAAATAAAAAAAAAATTTGTACAGAATTGATATTACAGGTCTGATATTAATGTATTCATATTACAAAATGTTTTTATAAAACTTGTTTTTTTTGGTTTCCCAAAATATGGTTGTTTGGGGGTTAAAAAACTACTTTTAACCCATCGCCGCCAGCGCTCTGGGGTTTAAACAAGCATTTCACAGCGCGAGAATTTTTGGAGCGTGATTTGTTAATGAATATGGTGGGAGCCGGTCGCTATGGCCATTCGCTATCATGCGCTCCCATACAGCGCGGAACCTGTCAAATAGCGACTCATCACCTTGTATTCAACATTACTGCACACCGACTGAATCGCTATCAACAACCGAACAACGGCCAAGCACAGCGACTACTAGCGGGCGCTGTGAAAATACCGCTACAGTCGCTCAACTGTCGCTACCTGGCGCTATTAATAAATCAGCCTCTTAAAGTGGACCAACACCCACCGCTGATCGGCATTCCCGGGCTGATCAGCTCCCTGCCTGCGGGGCACCCCGCTGTGTGAAACCCCCCAGGACGCCCGCAAATCCTACTTGTTCCTCGTTCCAACGGCACATGCCGCCGGCGGCGGGCACTCTCACCTTGTCCGTCGACGGACCTCGCTTGTTCGTCGGCGGTGATTGGTGGAACGCGTCATGTGGGAGCGGGGTCAGATGAGTTTTTGGGGCTTTCTGGGGGGTTTCACACAGTGGGGCACCCCCGATCGGGGTGCCACGCGGAAGTGGACCAACACCCAGGATAGTGAAAATCCTGGGTGTTGGTCCACTTTAAAGCGGACCTTCACCCTAAATAAGAGCCTATCTTATATGCTCCCCCCACCCTGTACATACAGATTGTCCATATTAAAAATCATCCTACCTGCACCTAGTGCATTTTTTTAACCTTTTAACATCCGAAAATGCAGCCCAGGGAGTCTCAGGCTGCCTGCAGACAGGCAGTGTGTTCTGACTGTCGCTCTGCATTCTGGGATTGCTGTCCTTTTCCTGACCTCAGCTCTGCTCTGTCTGTGCAAAGCACAGCTATAACCCTGCCCATCTACACTTTTAACCCCTTCTCCTCTCCTCAGTCTGTGATGCTTCTGAGGCAAGATGGCGGCGCCCATATCCTAGAGTGCTGAATAGCGTTGCAGCCCAGTGGGGGAAAGAATAATAAGCATGTGATTAAAAACGTAAAATATATCAATTTTATATGCTGGGGAATAGTTTTTTAAAGTGGACCAAAACCCAGGATTTTGACTATCCTGGGTTTTGGTCCTTGCCCCCGGGGCAGGCCGATCGGGGGTGCCCCGCTATGTGAAGCCCCCCAGGTCACCAAAATCAACTCACCTCTTCCTGTTCCTATGGCGCATACACGCGGCTGCTCGTCCAATCGGCGCCCGCGGAGCCGCTGACGTCGCGTCGTCTTAGCCTTCCTCTAAGGTGAGCATCTCTGAGCGTGTTGACCGCACATCCCCCGCTACCCTGTAACAGGGACCATGCCCGCGCTGATCACTCACAAATGCCTGGCGTGGGTACGCGCCCAGCTAGAGGGATAGCGGGTATGCCCCCGTGGCTCGCGCATGTGCCGTTGGACCAAGAAAGAAGGAAAGTGTATGGGGCGACCTGGGGGGTTTCACACAGCGGGGCATCACGATTTTGGATGCCCCAGGGGAGGTAATCAATTGGCCTGGGTATCTGCGTTTTGGTCCATTTTAAGGGTTTGGGCTTTTCAGTAATTGATGCTGAAGGTCCAGTTTAAATCTCTCCCCAGATACATACCTACAAACTGCCATACTTCAAAGAGTATGGATGGGGCGCCATTCCATAGTTTGTCTCCGGCAGCAGTGAGGCAGGTTCACCCCTGATGAAGCTAACCAGAATCTAAAAACTCAGCACCAAATACATTTCACATGTCACATTAATTTTCAAAGTTACATTTTGTGATTTTTGTGCCAAAAATCTGAGGCCAAAATCCAGGCAGTGACAAGATAGAAGGTAGATATTGGTAGTATTAATATTCTTATATTTACTGAGCCATAAGTGCTATTATTGTATAGTATTATTGTATTGTATTATTGTATTGGTAGTATTAATATTCTTATATTGACAGATCCATAAGTAGTATTATTGTATTATTGTAAAGTATTATTGTATTGTATTATTGTATTGGTAGTATTAATATTCTTATATTTACAGAGCCATAAGTAGTATTATTGTATTGTATTATTGTATAGTATTATTGTATTGGTAGTATTAATATTCTTATATTTACAGAGCCATAAGTAGTATTATTGTATTGTATTATTGTATTGGTAGCATTAATATTCTTATATTTACAGAGCCATAAGTAGTATTATTGTATTGTATTATTGTATAGTATTATTGTATTGGTAGTATTAATATTCTTATATTTACAGAGCCATAAGTAGTATTATTGTATAGTATTATTGTATTATATTATTGTATTGGTAGTATTAATATTCTTATATTGACAGATCCATAAGTAGTATTATTGTATTATTGTAAAGTATTATTGTATTGTATTATTGTATTGGTAGTATTAATATTCTTATATTTACAGAGCCATAAGTAGTATTATTGTATTGTATTATTGTATTGGTAGCATTAATATTCTTATATTTACAGAGCCATAAGTAGTAGTATTGTATTGTATTATTGTATTGGTAGTATTAATATTCTTATATTTACAGAGCCATAAGTAGTATTATTGTATTGTATTATTGTATTGGTAGTATTAATATTCTTATATTTACAGAGCCATAAGTAGCATTATTGTATTGCATTATTGTATAGTATTATTGTATAGTATTATTGTATTGTATTGTATTGTATTATTGTATTGGTAGTATTAATATTCTCATATTAACAGAGCCATAAGTGTTGCTGTGAGTTCTCGTTCTGTATTTTTCTTGTGGCTGTTTATGAGATGCTGTTGTGGTGAATATCATGTGAAAGGTTCACTGATTTCTAGTGAAATCTCCAAGGTGTCTTCCTGGGAATTGCCACTGTGGGCTGAGGAGAGGCCTTTTATTTTGAGAGCCTGTCTTCTCTGGAGCCTGACCCGTTCTGAAGATAAGGCCCCGCACAGGCCCTTGTAAGCCCTTCTGTCATATCAAACTATGGGGGTTATTTAAAGCGGACCTTCACTCTAAATAAGAGTCTATCTTATATGTTTCCCACACCCTGTACATACAGATTGCTCACATTAAAAATCATCCTACCTGCATCTACTGCATTTTATAAGCCTTTAAACATCCAAGATGGCGGCTTATGGAAGCTGCCATTTTTGCAGGCAGCCTGCAAACAGGAAGTGCCTGCAAACAGGAAGTGACTGTGCTGCTCTGCATTCTGGGACTGCTGACCTTTCCCTGACCCCAGCTCTGCTCTGTCTGAGCAAAGCACAGCTATAACCCGCCCCCCTGTACCTTATCCCACTCTCCTCTCCTCAGTAAGTGTGATGCTTCTGAGTCAAGATGGCGGCGCCCGTATCCTAAATTCCCGAACAGAGTTGCAGCCCAGTGGGGGAAAGTATAATAAATTAGTGACTAAACATGTAAAATATTTTAATTTTAGATGCTGAGGAATTGTTTTTTAAGAGTTTGGGCTTTTCATTAAATCATGGTGAAGGTCCGGTTTAAGAAGGGATAGTGTCAGGTAGCGGCAGGTGAACGCCGGACACGGCACACATTTACACTTTTATCAAGCAGAATCTGTGGAGTGACTGGGATAATGCCATGTAGCATCCGAATCATCATTATCACAGCCTCAGCGAACAGCGCCGGCGTTCAGCCTTGCACAGCGCCAGGTATGACCTCTCGCTACCTGTCGCTCTCTCATACATTTCAATGGACGATATTTTTCTTCCCTTTAAACAGGTTTTTTTTTTTTTTTTTAATCATGTTGTGACCTCTTCTGGCATTGAAAAGAAGCATTTTTCAGTGCCAGAGTTGTATGAGGCTGTTTTTTTGCTGAATATGTTGTGAGTCGGTCGCACTGACCAGTCGCTAACATGCGCTCCCATACAGCGCTGTACTGGTGAAATAGCGACTCCTCACAATGTATTCATCATTACTGCACAGCGATTGAGTTGCTATAAACTAGCGACCCACGGCCGAGCACAGTGACTACTAGCGGGCGCTCTGAAATGCCTGCTACAGACGCTTATCTGTCGCTACCTGGCGTTAGTGATGAATCAGCCTGTTAGTAAGCCAGCCTGTTGTGCAAATCGAGATATTGCCAACTACTGGAATGTGTTACACTGCTCGCCGTCTCAGCCAATCACCTTCCCCTACCTTCACATCTCACAACCATTTGTTCTACTCTTCTCCCCATATCGGGAAATAATTGTATTATCTTGTCATGCACTTCACTTCCAAGTGTGTTCAAATCAAAGGAATTAGAGCTGGCAAACCTTCTTTTCTCTTGAGTTTTTGGAATACTCATTGCCGGTTTAGCCATATGTGATTGATCTTTTGGATTATGTACCTAAAAATTGCTTTATTTACTTGTATGGATTCTTAATGTAGTGGATTTTATTCATGTTAATAAATTGTTTTTATTTTTGTTGAATGTAATGGATACTTACCTGTCTTCCCTGATCTTCCAACCAGAGCGTTTTGCGGTCATTCTAACAGTGCAGCTCCCGACTCCTCCTCGCCGGCCACCGCCCCCCGCTTCAGTCTCCGTTGCCATGACAGCACGCCGCAATGTGGTGTTGCAGGGTGGCACAGACAGCCGGGCAGTTTGGGGGGCGGGGGAATTGCGAGTGACGCGGCCGGTTTCGGATAGCTTTTTTTTTACAGTGTACGCTTCGAATGTAGTGCAGCGACTGCCGGCCGCGGCTGCGTGCGTAAGGGAGTGTACGCTGATTAGGGCTATTCAGGCACACCTGCACTAATTAGGTTGGAGGTATAATACAAGTTGGGAAGACAGATAGGTATCTTTCCTGGCACCTTGAAGAAGTGGGCTTGTCTTACGGAACGCGTGGGTAAAGGAACACCAGGCTGCAGTGGGGATTTCATTCGGCCAATATACAGGGTGATACTCTTTTATGTTGCATTTTCCTGGGCACTTTAAAGCGTTTCTCTTTCTGTATTAGGCATTTGCACTTTATATCAGCACTTTAGGTACGCATAGGTGTTTGCACAAACTGTTTTTACATACACTGTTCATACGCGAGATGGTTTTCTGAATACTTTGTATTTATTTTGTAAATATACTTCATTGGCTGTGGTATGGCACTTTTTGGCCTTATGATCCCTACTGTTAGGAATGTTTTTAGATAATTGTTGTAAGTCTTTGTCTTTTTAATAAATCCATGATTATGATATGATATAAATGTTTGATCAGTGAAATGACTGGGTTGGTGGTGTCGCTGTGGGTCTTCCTTGTGGTTGCTGGGGCCACAAACTGTTATATTGTTTCAAATTGGCTATTTTCTTAGGGCTTCCCACATTGACACAACCCTTTTGAATTGTGTGTTTTTGATACTTGGGGTGGTTCAGGGTTTTTTTTTCTTGTCCTTTTTAATAGAGCTTCTTTTCTCTTAAACCGGACCAACCCCCGTTTTTACTTTAACGGGTGTTGGTCCCGCTGTCTGGTGATCGTAAAATCTTGGGGGCTTTTCACCGCTGGCTCGTAATAAAGGTGAGTATTACAAGCTTTGTGTGCAGTTAGCTGCAAGGGGGGCTCCAGCATTCTGGATGCCCCCCCCTGAGCTTCTTGAGATCACCAGACAGCAGGACCAACACCTGTTACAGTAAAAATGGGTGTTGGTCCGGTTTAAACCATACTTTCGGCATAATTTAATGAAAATCCCAAACCCTTAAAAACCTATTCCCCAGCATCTAAACTTCAGATATTTTACGTTTTTATTCGGTTACTTCTCTTATTCCTTTCATCGTAACTCTGCTCTAGTATACGGCACGGCCATCTTGCCTCAGAGGCATCACATACTGCAGAGAGGAGAAAAGGAAAGCAATCCCAGAATGTAGAGCAGCATAGTCAGAAGACACTTCCTGTTTGCAGGCAGCCTGAGACTCTAAGGTCCGCCATCTTGGATGTTTAAAGACTCAGAAAATGCAATAGATGCAGGTAGGATGATTTTTAATGTGGTCAATCTTTATGTATGGGGTGGGGGATACATATAAGATAGGCTCTTTTTTAGGGTGAAGGTCCGGTTTAATGGAATTATTCACAATTATTAGCCTTGGCTGGACGAGGAGCAGTAGGAAAGGAGGCAGAAAAAGTAAAAGGAACATAGCCAGAAATAAGGCTTTAAAAAACGCTGTAAAGCTTAAAGTGGAACAATCCGGCCTGGAGCCTCCAGGGCCAGCTCATTCCCTACCCCAAGGGGACTCCCCTGTGTGAAACTCCCAGGCTGCATGCAATTCTTACTTTTCCGCTGAGCCCATGGTGCATGCGTGGCTGGCGGTGGCATCACTCTAATCCATTTTCAGTTGTGCAGAGCCGCAATTGAATAGCTGTGTGTGTCTGCGCACAGCCGAAGGAGAAGTGATGCCACGCCTAGGCAAGTTCCTGACATTTTCAGGTTTGGACTTGGCCATGAGATGAATTTCTAGTTGACCTGTGACCCCTTAGACCGGTGAGGCGGGTGTGCCGAGTGCAGACCTGCTCAGTGCTGGTCTCGGGATCAGGGGAAGATCAGCGGCAGTGGAGTAGTTAGTGAGAAATGAAGGGTCATTGATGGACCAGAGGACGTGCAGCAGAAGTGGAGCCTTTAGCTGCAGTAGAGAAGGCAATGAAGATCAGAGGTTGATCTGCAGCAGCGGTGGACTTTTCAGTGGCATAAGGGATGATCAGTAGAGATGAGCGAACTTTTGAAAAATTCGATTCGACTGATTCGCCGAATTTTCCGACAAAAATCGTTTCGACCCGAATAAATTCGCGACGAATCGCTATTAAAAACGGCTATTTCTGAGCCTCCTACAGCCTCAATAGGGTTGTAAACCATTCAGCCTTGCTGTAACACGCACAGGATGCGTGCTGGGTTAGTTAAATAATACTTTTAAGAAATATCACATGCAGATCAGAGGCATCGCTAATAGAATCGCAGAGCGGCACAATTGCAGAGAGTTGAAGTGGCATCACTATGAGGGGCAGAAGGAGCCCAAATATACACTGGAGTTGGCTTCAGGAGCCCAAAAATTGGATGAATCACACCCTGGAGTTGGCAGAAGTTGGCAGCAGCAGCAGCAGGAGCCCAAATATACACTGGAGTTGGCTTCAGGAGCCCAAAAATTGGATGAATCACACCCTGGAGTTGGCAGAAGTTGGCAGCAGCAGCAGCAGGAGCCCAAATATACACTGGAGTTGGCTTCAGGAGCCCAAAAATTGGATGAATCACACCCTGGAGTTGGCAGGAGTTGACAGCAGCAGCAGCAGGAGCCCAAATATACACTGGAGTTGGCTTCAGGAGCCCAAAAATTGGATGAATCACACCCTGGAGTTGGCAGAAGTTGGCAGCAGCAGCAGCAGGAGCCCAAATATACACTGGAGTTGGCTTCAGGAGCCCAAAAATTGGATGAATCACACCCTGGAGTTGGCAGAAGTTGGCAGCAGCAGCAGCAGGAGCCCAAATATACACTGGAGTTGGCTTCAGGAGCCCAAAAATTGGATGAATCACACCCTGGAGTTGGCAGGAGTTGACAGCAGCAGCAGCAGGAGCCCAAATATACACTGGAGTTGGCTTCAGGAGCCCAAAAATTGGATGAATCACACCCTGGAGTTGGCAGGAGTTGACAGCAGCAGCAGCAGGAGCCCAAATATACACTGGAGTTGGCTTCAGGAGCCCAAAAATTGGATGAATCACACCCTGGAGTTGGCAGGAGTTGACAGCAGCAGCAGCAGGAGCCCAAATATACACTGGAGTTGGCTTCAGGAGCCCAAAAATTGGATGAATCACACCCTGGAGTTGGCAGAAGTTGGCAGCAGCAGCAGCAGGAGCCCAAATATACACTGGAGTTGGCTTCAGGAGCCCAAAAATTGGATGAATCACACCCTGGAGTTGGCAGGAGTTGACAGCAGCAGCAGCAGGAGCCCAAATATACACTGGAGTTGGCTTCAGGAGCCCAAAAATTGGATGAATCACACCCTGGAGTTGGCAGAAGTTGGCAGCAGCAGCAGCAGGAGCCCAAATATACACTGGAGTTGGCTTCAGGAGCCCAAAAATTGGATGAATCACACCCTGGAGTTGGCAGAAGTTGGCAGCAGCAGCAGCAGGAGCCCAAATATACACTGGAGTTGGCTTCAGGAGCCCAAAAATTGGATGAATCACACCCTGGAGTTGGCAGGAGTTGACAGTAGCAGCAGCAGGAGCCCAAATATACACTGGAGTTGGCTTCAGGAGCCCAAAAATTGGATGAATCACACCCTGGAGTTGGCAGAAGTTGGCAGCAGCAGCAGCAGGAGCCCAAATATACACTGGAGTTGGCTTCAGGAGCCCAAAAATTGGATGAATCACACCCTGGAGTTGGCAGAAGTTGGCAGCAGCAGCAGCAGGAGCCCAAATATACACTGGAGTTGGCTTCAGGAGCCCAAAAATTGGATGAATCACACCCTGGAGTTGGCAGAAGTTGGCAGCAGCAGCAGCAGGAGCCCAAATATACACTGGAGTTGGCTTCAGGAGCCCAAAAATTGGATGAATCACACCCTGGAGTTGGCAGAAGTTGGCAGCAGCAGGAGCCCAAATATACACTGGAGTTGGCTTCAGGAGCCCAAAAATTGGATGAATCACACCCTGGAGTTGGCAGGAGTTGACAGCAGCAGCAGCAGGAGCCCAAATATACACTGGAGTTGGCTTCAGGAGCCCAAAAATTGGATGAATCACACCCTGGAGTTGGCAGAAGTTGGCAGCAGCAGCAGCAGGAGCCCAAATATACACTGGAGTTGGCTTCAGGAGCCCAAAAATTGGATGAATCACACCCTGGAGTTGGCAGGAGTTGACAGCAGCAGCAGCAGGAGCCCAAATATACACTGGAGTTGGCTTCAGGAGCCCAAAAATTGGATGAATCACACCCTGGAGTTGGCAGAAGTTGGCAGCAGCAGCAGCAGGAGCCCAAATATACACTGGAGTTGGCTTCAGGAGCCCAAAAATTGGATGAATCACACCCTGGAGTTGGCAGAAGTTGGCAGCAGCAGCAGCAGGAGCCCAAATATACACTGGAGTTGGCTTCAGGAGCCCAAAAATTGGATGAATCACACCCTGGAGTTGGCAGAAGTTGGCAGCAGCAGCAGCAGGAGCCCAAATATACACTGGAGTTGGCTTCAGGAGCCCAAAAATTGGATGAATCACACCCTGGAGTTGGCAGAAGTTGGCAGCAGCAGCAGCAGGAGCCCAAATATACACTGGAGTTGGCTTCAGGAGCCCAAAAATTGGATGAATCACACCCTGGAGTTGGCAGAAGTTGGCAGCAGCAGCAGCAGGAGCCCAAATATACACTGGAGTTGGCTTCAGGAGCCCAAAAATTGGATGAATCACACCCTGGAGTTGGCAGAAGTTGGCAGCAGCAGCAGCAGGAGCCCAAATATACACTGGAGTTGGCTTCAGGAGCCCAAAAATTGGATGAATCACACCCTGGAGTTGGCAGGAGTTGACAGTAGCAGCAGCAGGAGCCCAAATATACACTGGAGTTGGCTTCAGGAGCCCAAAAATTGGATGAATCACACCCTGGAGTTGGCAGAAGTTGGCAGCAGCAGCAGCAGGAGCCCAAATATACACTGGAGTTGGCTTCAGGAGCCCAAAAATTGGATGAATCACACCCTGGAGTTGGCAGAAGTTGGCAGCAGCAGCAGCAGGAGCCCAAATATACACTGGAGTTGGCTTCAGGAGCCCAAAAATTGGATGAATCACACCCTGGAGTTGGCAGAAGTTGGCAGCAGCAGCAGCAGGAGCCCAAATATACACTGGAGTTGGCTTCAGGAGCCCAAAAATTGGATGAATCACACCCTGGAGTTGGCAGAAGTTGGCAGCAGCAGCAGCAGGAGCCCAAATATACACTGGAGTTGGCTTCAGGAGCCCAAAAATTGGATGAATCACACCCTGGAGTTGGCAGGAGTTGACAGCAGCAGCAGCAGGAGCCCAAATATACACTGGAGTTGGCTTCAGGAGCCCAAAAATTGGATGAATCACACCCTGGAGTTGGCAGAAGTTGGCAGCAGCAGCAGCAGGAGCCCAAATATACACTGGAGTTGGCTTCAGGAGCCCAAAAATTGGATGAATCACACCCTGGAGTTGGCAGGAGTTGACAGCAGCAGCAGCAGGAGCCCAAATATACACTGGAGTTGGCTTCAGGAGCCCAAAAATTGGATGAATCACACCCTGGAGTTGGCAGAAGTTGGCAGCAGCAGCAGCAGGAGCCCAAATATACACTGGAGTTGGCTTCAGGAGCCCAAAAATTGGATGAATCACACCCTGGAGTTGGCAGAAGTTGGCAGCAGCAGCAGCAGGAGCCCAAATATACACTGGAGTTGGCTTCAGGAGCCCAAAAATTGGATGAATCACACCCTGGAGTTGGCAGAAGTTGGCAGCAGCAGCAGCAGGAGCCCAAATATACACTGGAGTTGGCTTCAGGAGCCCAAAAATTGGATGAATCACACCCTGGAGTTGGCAGAAGTTGGCAGCAGCAGCAGCAGGAGCCCAAATATACACTGGAGTTGGCTTCAGGAGCCCAAAAATTGGATGAATCACACCCTGGAGTTGGCAGAAGTTGGCAGCAGCAGCAGCAGGAGCCCAAATATACACTGGAGTTGGCTTCAGGAGCCCAAAAATTGGATGAATCACACCCTGGAGTTGGCAGGAGTTGACAGTAGCAGCAGCAGGAGCCCAAATATACACTGGAGTTGGCTTCAGGAGCCCAAAAATTGGATGAATCACACCCTGGAGTTGGCAGAAGTTGGCAGCAGCAGCAGCAGGAGCCCAAATATACACTGGAGTTGGCTTCAGGAGCCCAAAAATTGGATGAATCACACCCTGGAGTTGGCAGGAGTTGACAGCAGCAGCAGCAGGAGCCCAAATATACACTGGAGTTGGCTTCAGGAGCCCAAAAATTGGATGAATCACACCCTGGAGTTGGCAGAAGTTGGCAGCAGCAGCAGCAGGAGCCCAAATATACACTGGAGTTGGCTTCAGGAGCCCAAAAATTGGATGAATCACAGCCTGGAGTTGGCAGGAGTTGACAGTAGCAGCAGCAGGAGCCCAAATATACACTGGAGTTGGCTTCAGGAGCCCAAAAATTGGATGAATCACACCCTGGAGTTGGCAGGAGTTGACAGTAGCAGCAGCAGGAGCCCAAAAAATGGCCTAAAGACATAAATATGTTTTGCACCATTTGGAAAGTGTAAAACGTGGCACCATGCTGAATCTAGTCGCATGCATCAGGCATTGGTGGGTGGAAATCCTGGCTGATCCATCCCTGATTCATTTTGACAAAGGTGAGTCTCTCCACATTTTTAGTTGACAGACGAGTTCTCCTCGCCGTAACTATGGCCCCCGCCGCACTAAACACCCGCTCAGATGGCACGCTACTTGCCGGGCAGGACAGCTTTTCCAGGGCAAACTCTGCTAGTTGCGGCCACAAATCAAGTTTGGCTGCCCAGAAGTCCAGCGGATCCTCAAGGTGTGTTGGCATGGTCATGTCAAAGTATGACATGACCTGCTGGTTCAGGTCCTGCTCCAGGTCTTCCTGCTGCTCATGAGTAGCCTCACTATGCGGGTGTAGAAAGCTACTCATTAGCGACTGAAGACTGAGGCTGCTGCTGCTGATGGAGCTTCTGCTGCTGCTGCTGCCAACCCCCCCAGCGGCCATGGCAGTGGAAGGTGAGCGCAGAGGTCCCCTCGAGTCAGACCTGCGAGAGTATGGACCATGGCGCAGATAGGCATCGGCCAACTGCCTACGTAGAATGTCTTTGTAGTAGTTGAGTTTGTCCTCCCTCTCGGTGGGTTTAAAAAATGCCCCCATTTTGTGCCGGAAGCGAGGGTCCAATAAGGTGGACAGCCAGAAGTCATCCCGCCGACAGATGGAAACAATTCTGGGGTCACTACGCAAGCACGTGAGCATGCTTCGTGCCATTTGCGCAAGTGACTCGGATGGACTACCTGTCTCCATCTCCACTGCATACTGCCACGGTGTGCCCGGGTCCTCTGTCTCTCCTTCCTCAAAAACCTCTAGCTCCTCTGGCTGCTCCTGCTCCTCCTCTCCTGTCCGCTGACTAGATAAACCAGCCATTTCGCCAAGCCTAAACTGTGTTTCGCTGGGCAACTCCTCCTCCTCCTCTTCCTCCTCCTCCTCCTCCAGTTCAGCTCCAAGGGGGTTCATGTGGCCGTAAGATGTAAACGCCATGTCTCCAGTGCCCTGACCAGCCATGGTTTCCAACATGTGCTGCAGTACATGAAGCAGTGGAATCACGTCGTTCATCCCGTAATCCTGCCGACTGACAAATAAAGTGGCTTCCTCAAAGGGCCTGAGCAAACGGCAGGTGTCACGTATGAGCTGCCACTGGTTGACATTGAAGTTACACAGGGGAGTCCCCCTATCTGCTTGGATCATCAGGAAATCCGTGATGGCTTTTCTCTGTTCATATAATCGGTCCAACATGTGAAGGGTGGAATTCCAACGGGTGGAAACATCGCAAATCAGACTATGTTGGGGGATACCATTCTGACGCTGTAGCTCAAGAAGGGTGTGTTTGGCAGTGTAGGAGTGGCTGAAGTGCATGCAAAGTTTCCGTGAAGTTGTTAGGATGTCCTGCAGATGGGGGGAACACTTCAGAAACCGCTTGACAACCAGATTGAAGACGTGAGCCATGCAGGGGGCATGGGTCAGGCTTCCTTGGCGCAGCGCAGACAAAATGTTCTTCCCATTGTCGGTAACCATGATTCCCATTTTAAGTTTTCTCGGAGTAAGCCATGTTTGGATTTCCTGATGAATACATTTAAGCAGTTCCTCCCCTGTGTGACTCCGTTCGCCAAGACAAACCATGTGAAGCACTGCGTGACACCTCCGTGCCCTGCACACATGGTAGACTGGAGGGGCACTGAGACTTGAGCCTACAGTGGAGGGTGAGGAGATGGCGGAGGATGAGGAGGCCGAGTCGCACGGTGTCACAGGCCCAATGGGCAGAGAGCGCGGAGGCCGAAGCGGCGTGACCTGTCCAAGTTGCTGCTGCAAAGGGACCACATTCACCCAGTGGGCCGTAAACGACATGTACTGCCCCTGACCGTAGTTACAGCTCCAGATGTCGGCGCTGCCATGTATTTTGCTACACACCGACAGGCTCAAGGACTGGCCCACCTTCTGTTCAACAAAAGTGTGCAGCGCTGGTACTGCCTTCTTGGCAAAGAAATGACGGCTTGGGACTCTCCACCTCGGCTCGGCACAAGCCATCAGTTCTCTGAAAGGTGCAGATTCCACCACCTGAAAAGGGAGCGACTGCAGCACCAGCAACTTGGACAGGAGCACATTCAGCTTCTGCGCCGTAGGATGAGTGGGCGCATACTGCTGTCTCTTGGACATGGCTTCGCTGATGGATTGCTGGCGGGATGCATGACTTGGAGGAGGAGGAGGAGGAGCAGGAGCGACAGAGGATGGGTATGACGCACAGCTGCCTTCGGCTGAGGTGCTGGAGCCTTGGCTGGCAGAAATTGGGAGCTCACTTGGTGAGGAAGCAGACTGGACCACCCCTTGGGAGCCTCGGTTCTCCCAGGTCGTTTTATGGTGACGCATCATATGTTGACGCAGGGCCGTGGTGCCAACATTTGGACCCTGGCCACGCTTCACCTTTTGCCTACATATCTTGCATGTGGCCATGTTACCCTCCTGCGGATGCCTCAGGAAAAACTGCCACACTGCCGAGTAGCTACTTTTCCCACCCCCTGGCCTCACTGATTCACTGCTGCTGTTGCCAACTCCAGGAACCCCTGCTCCACTACCTCCCGATAAGGTAGACTGCCGCACAGCAGGTGCTCTACCCCGGCCCCGGCCCCGGCCGGCTCCAGCCTTTGGAATTGTGCCCCCATGCTGACTGCTACCACTTTGCTGCCTCAGCTGCTGACTCCGGGGCAACCTGCACCCCTCTTCTCCTGATGATGACGATGAAGCCCCTTCATCACCCGGCTCCCAAGTGCGATCGGCTTCATCGTCATCATCATCATCATCATTGTGGCTGTACGTCACTGATGTTCGTGGATTCGTCAACAGTGTCTGGCGCAGGAGCTGGAACGCTCGCAGCACCCACGACACTGTCCACATCACTATTTGTCTGCCTAGCTAAAGAAGCCACCTCCATTTCTTGGCTGGGCAGTAGCTGCTGACTGTCCTCTATCTGATGGTCCTCCTCACTAAAGAGTGGAGCTGAACCCAAAGCATAGGATACGTCGCTGGGGGAGGGAACGGCGTAGGCCAGAGGCAATGGGAGGACAGGGACTGCTCTCGGGGCATGCCAACTCAGGGTTGTGTCAGAGGAACCTACCGACCCTAGACTGGGGGTCTCAGACGTAAGTTGTGATGATGTTGTTGATGAGCGCGTCAACCAATCTACCACGGCAGATGCGTTACTGGTGGAGACCCGACCGCTAGCAGATACTGGCAGATTAGGTCTCTCAGCGTGACTCCTGCTGCTACTGGCCCCCAGTCTGATGCGAGCTCTTCCTGCGGAATCTTGGCCTCTGCCACTCCTCTTTTCACTTCCAGGCACTTGTCTGCCCGACATAGTCTAACTGGCGTGGTAGTAGGTGATATTTAAAAAAACCCCGGGCAGCGGTGGGTCTATATGAAACAGAATATAATGCACACCAAAAGTGAGCAGTAACACTCAGCCTCCAACAGGCCTGCTTAGTGTAAATAAGAGAGCTGCTTAGTGTAAATAAAGAGGGGTATGCTATGTTACAGAATGGGATGCCTCAACAGAAGTGCACCTGGCAGGCAGCAGTAAGCCTATGCCCAGCAAAAGTGTCTTATAATATAAATATAATAAGAGCAAATGCTTATATGGTCTTAAACAGAGGCTGCTTTAGTCACAGAATGGGATGCCCCGGGCAGGAATCGAGCTGCCAGGGTACAGTAGTGCTTTGGCCAGCAAAAGTGTCTTTATCAGGCCTAATTTCAAATATGATTAGAGCAAATGGTTATATGGTCTTAAACAGAGGCTGCTTTAGTCACAGAATGGGATGCCCCGGGCAGGAATCGAGCTGCCAGGGTACAGTAGTGCTTTGGCCAGCAAAAGTGTCTTTATCAGGCCTAATTTCAAATATGATTAGAGCAAATGCTTATATGGTCTTAAACAGAGGCTGCTTTAGTCACAGAATGGGATGCCCCGGGCAGGAATCGAGCTGCCAGGGTACAGTAGTGCTTTGGCCAGCAAAAGTGTCTTTATCAGGCCTAATTTCAAATATGATTAGAGCAAATGCTTATATGGTCTTAAACAGAGGCTGCTTTAGTCACAGAATGGGATGCCCCGGGCAGGAATCGAGCTGCCAGGGTACAGTAGTGCTTTGGCCAGCAAAAGTGTCTTTATCAGGCCTAATTTCAAATATGATTAGAGCAAATGCTTATATGGTCTTAAACAGAGGCTGCTTTAGTCACAGAATGGGATGCCCCGGGCAGGAATCGAGCTGCCAGGGTACAGTAGTGCTTTGGCCAGCAAAAGTGTCTTTATCAGGCCTAATTTCAAATATGATTAGAGCAAATGCTTATATGGTCTTAAACAGAGGCTGCTTTAGTCACAGAATGGGATGCCCCGGGCAGGAATCGAGCTGCCAGGGTACAGTAGTGCTTTGGCCAGCAAAAGTGTCTTTATCAGGCCTAATTTCAAATATGATTAGAGCAAATGCTTATATGGTCTTAAACAGAGGCTGCTTTAGTCACAGAATGGGATGCCCCGGGCAGGAATCGAGCTGCCAGGGTACAGTAGTGCTTTGGCCAGCAAAAGTGTCTTTATCAGGCCTAATTTCAAATATGATTAGAGCAAATGCTTATATGGTCTTAAACAGAGGCTGCTTTAGTCACAGAATGGGATGCCCCGGGCAGGAATCGAGCTGCCAGGGTACAGTAGTGCTTTGGCCAGCAAAAGTGTCTTTATCAGGCCTAATTTCAAATATGATTAGAGCAAATGCTTATATGGTCTTAAACAGAGGCTGCTTTAGTCACAGAATGGGATGCCCCGGGCAGGAATCGAGCTGCCAGGGTACAGTAGTGCTTTGGCCAGCAAAAGTGTCTTTATCAGGCCTAATTTCAAATATGATTAGAGCAAATGCTTATATGGTCTTAAACAGAGGCTGCTTTAGTCACAGAATGGGATGCCCCGGGCAGGAATCGAGCTGCCAGGGTACAGTAGTGCTTTGGCCAGCAAAAGTGTCTTTATCAGGCCTAATTTCAAATATGATTAGAGCAAATGCTTATATGGTCTTAAACAGAGGCTGCTTTAGTCACAGAATGGGATGCCCCGGGCAGGAATCGAGCTGCCAGGGTACAGTAGTGCTTTGGCCAGCAAAAGTGTCTTTATCAGGCCTAATTTCAAATATGATTAGAGCAAATGCTTATATGGTCTTAAACAGAGGCTGCTTTAGTCACAGAATGGGATGCCCCGGGCAGGAATCGAGCTGCCAGGGTACAGTAGTGCTTTGGCCAGCAAAAGTGTCTTTATCAGGCCTAATTTCAAATATGATTAGAGCAAATGCTTATATGGTCTTAAACAGAGGCTGCTTTAGTCACAGAATGGGATGCCCCGGGCAGGAATCGAGCTGCCAGGGTACAGTAGTGCTTTGGCCAGCAAAAGTGTCTTTATCAGGCCTAATTTCAAATATGATAAGAGCAAATGCTTATATGGTCTTAAACAGAGGCTGCTTTAGTCACAGAATGGGATGCCCCGGGCAGGAATCGAGCTGCCAGGGTACAGTAGTGCTTTGGCCAGCAAAAGTGTCTTTATCAGGCCTAATTTCAAATATGATTAGAGCAAATGCTTATATGGTCTTAAACAGAGGCTGCTTTAGTCACAGAATGGGATGCCCCGGGCAGGAATCGAGCTGCCAGGGTACAGTAGTGCTTTGGCCAGCAAAAGTGTCTTTATCAGGCCTAATTTCAAATATGATTAGAGCAAATGCTTATATGGTCTTAAACAGAGGCTGCTTTAGTCACAGAATGGGATGCCCCGGGCAGGAATCGAGCTGCCAGGGTACAGTAGTGCTTTGGCCAGCAAAAGTGTCTTTATCAGGCCTAATTTCAAATATGATTAGAGCAAATGCTTATATGGTCTTAAACAGAGGCTGCTTTAGTCACAGAATGGGATGCCCCGGGCAGGAATCGAGCTGCCAGGGTACAGTAGTGCTTTGGCCAGCAAAAGTGTCTTTATCAGGCCTAATTTCAAATATGATAAGAGCAAATGCTTATATGGTCTTAAACAGAGGCTGCTTTAGTCACAGAATGGGATGCCCCGGGCAGGAATCGAGCTGCCAGGGTACAGTAGTGCTTTGGCCAGCAAAAGTGTCTTTATCAGGCCTAATTTCAAATATGATAAGAGCAAATGCTTATATGGTCTTAAACAGAGGCTGCTTTAGTCACAGAATGGGATGCCCCGGGCAGGAATCGAGCTGCCAGGGTACAGTAGTGCTTTGGCCAGCAAAAGTGTCTTTATCAGGCCTAATTTCAAATATGATAAGAGCAAATGCTTATATGGTCTTAAACAGAGGCTGCTTTAGTCACAGAATGGGATGCCCCGGGCAGGAATCGAGCTGCCAGGGTACAGTAGTGCTTTGGCCAGCAAAAGTGTCTTTATCAGGCCTAATTTCAAATATGATTAGAGCAAATGCTTATATGGTCTTAAACAGAGGCTGCTTTAGTCACAGAATGGGATGCCCCGGGCAGGAATCGAGCTGCCAGGGTACAGTAGTGCTTTGGCCAGCAAAAGTGTCTTTATCAGGCCTAATTTCAAATATGATAAGAGCAAATGCTTATATGGTCTTAAACAGAGGCTGCTTTAGTCACAGAATGGGATGCCCCGGGCAGGAATCGAGCTGCCAGGGTACAGTAGTGCTTTGGCCAGCAAAAGTGTCTTTATCAGGCCTAATTTCAAATATGATAAGAGCAAATGCTTATATGGTCTTAAACAGAGGCTGCTTTAGTCACAGAATGGGATGCCCCGGGCAGGAATCGAGCTGCCAGGGTACAGTAGTGCTTTGGCCAGCAAAAGTGTCTTTATCAGGCCTAATTTCAAATATGATAAGAGCAAATGCTTATATGGTCTTAAACAGAGGCTGCTTTAGTCACAGAATGGGATGCCCCGGGCAGGAATCGAGCTGCCAGGGTACAGTAGTGCTTTGGCCAGCAAAAGTGTCTTTATCAGGCCTAATTTCAAATATGATAAGAGCAAATGCTTATATGGTCTTAAACAGAGGCTGCTTTAGTCACAGAATGGGATGCCCCGGGCAGGAATCGAGCTGCCAGGGTACAGTAGTGCTTTGGCCAGCAAAAGTGTCTTTATCAGGCCTAATTTCAAATATGATTAGAGCAAATGCTTATATGGTCTTAAACAGAGGCTGCTTTAGTCACAGAATGGGATGCCCCGGGCAGGAATCGAGCTGCCAGGGTACAGTAGTGCTTTGGCCAGCAAAAGTGTCTTTATCAGGCCTAATTTCAAATATGATTAGAGCAAATGCTTATATGGTCTTAAACAGAGGCTGCTTTAGTCACAGAATGGGATGCCCCGGGCAGGAATCGAGCTGCCAGGGTACAGTAGTGCTTTGGCCAGCAAAAGTGTCTTTATCAGGCCTAATTTCAAATATGATTAGAGCAAATGCTTATATGGTCTTAAACAGAGGCTGCTTTAGTCACAGAATGGGATGCCCCGGGCAGGAATCGAGCTGCCAGGGTACAGTAGTGCTTTGGCCAGCAAAAGTGTCTTTATCAGGCCTAATTTCAAATATGATTAGAGCAAATGCTTATATGGTCTTAAACAGAGGCTGCTTTAGTCACAGAATGGGATGCCCCGGGCAGGAATCGAGCTGCCAGGGTACAGTAGTGCTTTGGCCAGCAAAAGTGTCTTTATCAGGCCTAATTTCAAATATGATTAGAGCAAATGCTTATATGGTCTTAAACAGAGGCTGCTTTAGTCACAGAATGGATGCCCCGGGCAGGAATCGAGCTGCCAGGGTACAGTAGTGCTTTGGCCAGCAAAAGTGTCTTTATCAGGCCTAATTTCAAATATGATTAGAGCAAATGCTTATATGGTCTTAAACAGAGGCTGCTTTAGTCACAGAATGGGATGCCCCGGGCAGGAATCGAGCTGCCAGGGTACAGTAGTGCTTTGGCCAGCAAAAGTGTCTTTATCAGGCCTAATTTCAAATATGATTAGAGCAAATGCTTATATGGTCTTAAACAGAGGCTGCTTTAGTCACAGAATGGGATGCCCCGGGCAGGAATCGAGCTGCCAGGGTACAGTAGTGCTTTGGCCAGCAAAAGTGTCTTTATCAGGCCTAATTTCAAATATGATTAGAGCAAATGCTTATATGGTCTTAAACAGAGGCTGCTTTAGTCACAGAATGGGATGCCCCGGGCAGGAATCGAGCTGCCAGGGTACAGTAGTGCTTTGGCCAGCAAAAGTGTCTTTATCAGGCCTAATTTCAAATATGATTAGAGCAAATGCTTATATGGTCTTAAACAGAGGCTGCTTTAGTCACAGAATGGGATGCCCCGGGCAGGAATCGAGCTGCCAGGGTACAGTAGTGCTTTGGCCAGCAAAAGTGTCTTTATCAGGCCTAATTTCAAATATGATTAGAGCAAATGCTTATATGGTCTTAAACAGAGGCTGCTTTAGTCACAGAATGGGATGCCCCGGGCAGGAATCGAGCTGCCAGGGTACAGTAGTGCTTTGGCCAGCAAAAGTGTCTTTATCAGGCCTAATTTCAAATATGATAAGAGCAAATGCTTATATGGTCTTAAACAGAGGCTGCTTTAGTCACAGAATGGGATGCCCCGGGCAGGAATCGAGCTGCCAGGGTACAGTAGTGCTTTGGCCAGCAAAAGTGTCTTTATCAGGCCTAATTTCAAATATGATAAGAGCAAATGCTTATATGGTCTTAAACAGAGGCTGCTTTAGTCACAGAATGGGATGCCCCGGGCAGGAATCGAGCTGCCAGGGTACAGTAGTGCTTTGGCCAGCAAAAGTGTCTTTATCAGGCCTAATTTCAAATATGATAAGAGCAAATGCTTATATGGTCTTAAACAGAGGCTGCTTTAGTCACAGAATGGGATGCCCCGGGCAGGAATCGAGCTGCCAGGGTACAGTAGTGCTTTGGCCAGCAAAAGTGTCTTTATCAGGCCTAATTTCAAATATGATAAGAGCAAATGCTTATATGGTCTTAAACAGAGGCTGCTTTAGTCACAGAATGGGATGCCCCGGGCAGGAATCGAGCTGCCAGGGTACAGTAGTGCTTTGGCCAGCAAAAGTGTCTTTATCAGGCCTAATTTCAAATATGATTAGAGCAAATGCTTATATGGTCTTAAACAGAGGCTGCTTTAGTCACAGAATGGGATGCCCCGGGCAGGAATCGAGCTGCCAGGGTACAGTAGTGCTTTGGCCAGCAAAAGTGTCTTTATCAGGCCTAATTTCAAATATGATTAGAGCAAATGCTTATATGGTCTTAAACAGAGGCTGCTTTAGTCACAGAATGGGATGCCCCGGGCAGGAATCGAGCTGCCAGGGTACAGTAGTGCTTTGGCCAGCAAAAGTGTCTTTATCAGGCCTAATTTCAAATATGATTAGAGCAAATGCTTATATGGTCTTAAACAGAGGCTGCTTTAGTCACAGAATGGGATGCCCCGGGCAGGAATCGAGCTGCCAGGGTACAGTAGTGCTTTGGCCAGCAAAAGTGTCTTTATCAGGCCTAATTTCAAATATGATTAGAGCAAATGCTTATATGGTCTTAAACAGAGGCTGCTTTAGTCACAGAATGGGATGCCCCGGGCAGGAATCGAGCTGCCAGGGTACAGTAGTGCTTTGGCCAGCAAAAGTGTCTTTATCAGGCCTAATTTCAAATATGATTAGAGCAAATGCTTATATGGTCTTAAACAGAGGCTGCTTTAGTCACAGAATGGGATGCCCCGGGCAGGAATCGAGCTGCCAGGGTACAGTAGTGCTTTGGCCAGCAAAAGTGTCTTTATCAGGCCTAATTTCAAATATGATAAGAGCAAATGCTTATATGGTCTTAAACAGAGGCTGCTTTAGTCACAGAATGGGATGCCCCGGGCAGGAATCGAGCTGCCAGGGTACAGTAGTGCTTTGGCCAGCAAAAGTGTCTTTATCAGGCCTAATTTCAAATATGATAAGAGCAAATGCTTATATGGTCTTAAACAGAGGCTGCTTTAGTCACAGAATGGGATGCCCCGGGCAGGAATCGAGCTGCCAGGGTACAGTAGTGCTTTGGCCAGCAAAAGTGTCTTTATCAGGCCTAATTTCAAATATGATAAGAGCAAATGCTTATATGGTCTTAAACAGAGGCTGCTTTAGTCACAGAATGGGATGCCCCGGGCAGGAATCGAGCTGCCAGGGTACAGTAGTGCTTTGGCCAGCAAAAGTGTCTTTATCAGGCCTAATTTCAAATATGATTAGAGCAAATGCTTATATGGTCTTAAACAGAGGCTGCTTTAGTCACAGAATGGGATGCCCCGGGCAGGAATCGAGCTGCCAGGGTACAGTAGTGCTTTGGCCAGCAAAAGTGTCTTTATCAGGCCTAATTTCAAATATGATTAGAGCAAATGCTTATATGGTCTTAAACAGAGGCTGCTTTAGTCACAGAATGGGATGCCCCGGGCAGGAATCGAGCTGCCAGGGTACAGTAGTGCTTTGGCCAGCAAAAGTGTCTTTATCAGGCCTAATTTCAAATATGATTAGAGCAAATGCTTATATGGTCTTAAACAGAGGCTGCTTTAGTCACAGAATGGGATGCCCCGGGCAGGAATCGAGCTGCCAGGGTACAGTAGTGCTTTGGCCAGCAAAAGTGTCTTTATCAGGCCTAATTTCAAATATGATTAGAGCAAATGCTTATATGGTCTTAAACAGAGGCTGCTTTAGTCACAGAATGGGATGCCCCGGGCAGGAATCGAGCTGCCAGGGTACAGTAGTGCTTTGGCCAGCAAAAGTGTCTTTATCAGGCCTAATTTCAAATATGATTAGAGCAAATGCTTATATGGTCTTAAACAGAGGCTGCTTTAGTCACAGAATGGGATGCCCCGGGCAGGAATCGAGCTGCCAGGGTACAGTAGTGCTTTGGCCAGCAAAAGTGTCTTTATCAGGCCTAATTTCAAATATGATTAGAGCAAATGCTTATATGGTCTTAAACAGAGGCTGCTTTAGTCACAGAATGGGATGCCCCGGGCAGGAATCGAGCTGCCAGGGTACAGTAGTGCTTTGGCCAGCAAAAGTGTCTTTATCAGGCCTAATTTCAAATATGATTAGAGCAAATGCTTATATGGTCTTAAACAGAGGCTGCTTTAGTCACAGAATGGGATGCCCCGGGCAGGAATCGAGCTGCCAGGGTACAGTAGTGCTTTGGCCAGCAAAAGTGTCTTTATCAGGCCTAATTTCAAATATGATTAGAGCAAATGCTTATATGGTCTTAAACAGAGGCTGCTTTAGTCACAGAATGGGATGCCCCGGGCAGGAATCGAGCTGCCAGGGTACAGTAGTGCTTTGGCCAGCAAAAGTGTCTTTATCAGGCCTAATTTCAAATATGATTAGAGCAAATGCTTATATGGTCTTAAACAGAGGCTGCTTTAGTCACAGAATGGGATGCCCCGGGCAGGAATCGAGCTGCCAGGGTACAGTAGTGCTTTGGCCAGCAAAAGTGTCTTTATCAGGCCTAATTTCAAATATGATTAGAGCAAATGCTTATATGGTCTTAAACAGAGGCTGCTTTAGTCACAGAATGGGATGCCCCGGGCAGGAATCGAGCTGCCAGGGTACAGTAGTGCTTTGGCCAGCAAAAGTGTCTTTATCAGGCCTAATTTCAAATATGATTAGAGCAAATGCTTATATGGTCTTAAACAGAGGCTGCTTTAGTCACAGAATGGGATGCCCCGGGCAGGAATCGAGCTGCCAGGGTACAGTAGTGCTTTGGCCAGCAAAAGTGTCTTTATCAGGCCTAATTTCAAATATGATTAGAGCAAATGCTTATATGGTCTTAAACAGAGGCTGCTTTAGTCACAGAATGGGATGCCCCGGGCAGGAATCGAGCTGCCAGGGTACAGTAGTGCTTTGGCCAGCAAAAGTGTCTTTATCAGGCCTAATTTCAAATATGATTAGAGCAAATGCTTATATGGTCTTAAACAGAGGCTGCTTTAGTCACAGAATGGGATGCCCCGGGCAGGAATCGAGCTGCAGGGGTACAGTAGTGCTTTGGGCAGCAAAAGTGTCTTTATCAGGCCTAATTTCAAATATGATTAGAGCAAATGCTTATATGGTCTTAAACAGAGGCTGCTTTAGTCACAGAATGGGATGCCCCGGGCAGGAATCGAGCTGCCAGGGTACAGTAGTGCTTTGGCCAGCAAAAGTGTCTTTATCAGGCCTAATTTCAAATATGATTAGAGCAAATGCTTATATGGTCTTAAACAGAGGCTGCTTTAGTCACAGAATGGGATGCCCCGGGCAGGAATCGAGCTGCCAGGGTACAGTAGTGCTTTGGCCAGCAAAAGTGTCTTTATCAGGCCTAATTTCAAATATGATTAGAGCAAATGCTTATATGGTCTTAAACAGAGGCTGCTTTAGTCACAGAATGGGATGCCCCGGGCAGGAATCGAGCTGCCAGGGTACAGTAGTGCTTTGGCCAGCAAAAGTGTCTTTATCAGGCCTAATTTCAAATATGATTAGAGCAAATGCTTATATGGTCTTAAACAGAGGCTGCTTTAGTCACAGAATGGGATGCCTCACAGCAGACTTAAGATCAGTTCAGTATATATGCACAGTTAGTTACTATAAGCAGCCTGAAAACGCTAACAAAGGCTGGATGAAAAAAAAAAAATCTCCCTGTCAGCCAGCTCCGTTTTTCCTACCTTTCCCTGGCTTTCTGTCTGTCTCCTGTCTGTCTCCTGCCTGTCTCCTGCCTGTCTCCAGCCTGTCCCTGTCTGTCCCTGTCTCCAGCCTGTCTCCAGCCTGTCTAACTGCCTCAGCTACACAGCGTTCTGTCTGTCTGTCACGAATGCAATAGAGAAATGAGGAAAAGCAAGATGGCCGCCGTTAAATACCGCTGTGTGACGTCACCGGGCTTGCTGGCTGCTGATAGGCTGCATGTGACTGCCCCAGCTTGCACTGGCGCGGGATACATGTCCAGACATGTCCCGCCCGCCATCTTAGAATGCCTGTAATGTAAATGAATGGATGTTAAAGGAAAACTTCGAGTGATCGAATCGCGGGGAAATTCGGATTCGATCCGAATCGAATTTTTCCTGAAATTCGGATCGAATCCGGGTTCGTCCGGATCGATTCGCTCATCCCTAATGATCAGCAGCGCTGCAGCAGCGTAGAAAGCAGTTAGGAGTGGGGTGTGATTGGTGGCAGTGGAGAAGGATACAAGAACCAGAGGATGATCAGTTGTAGCAGAGAAGGTGGCTAGAGGACATTTGCTGTGATCTCCTTGATGCCGCTATTGCAGCCCCCCCCCCCCCAGATCCCTGGCACCTGGAGTGAGGGAGACCCCTCCTGGATCCTTGGCGTCTCACCAAGCTAATGGTAGGGAGGCTTTTATACCACAGAGAAGGAGCCTCTGTGGAATCTGCCCCATGAGAATGACATCACTGGAGGAGAATCTTTTTTTTTATTTCAAAACAGTTTTTATTAATTTTTTAACTGTTTGTGAATGGTAAGAGGTCCAAGGGACAGCTGGAGGGGAGCAACTGATGGGACTGGTGGGCGACTGGTCGCAGAGGAGAAGGACACAAGGACCATAGGATGATCAGTGGCAGCAGAGAGCGTGGCTAGAGGGCAGCTTCAGGATCAGTAGAGGCAGAACCATTGGAGCTGAAGGGTGGCATGAGGTTATATAACATTTGACGTGACACACCACAAAATGTCCCACTGAAAATGGCCCTGCTTAGCACTCAGCATCTTGGTGGGCCCCCCACAATTCTTATGTGCACAGTGCAAATCCATACCAAAGTGCCCAATTTACTTATGCACACCTCCGCAATATCCTGTACTCTCCTCTGCACATACAACCGGACTCCAGGTGCTGGGTATACTGACAGGCGCTGCAGGAGCAGTGGCAGGTTCGAGGGCTTGTCTCGTATCTCAAACAGCACTACTGATCTGGGATCTGTGTAGAAGTGGACTTTCAGTGGCAGATCATTGGTAGCATAAGTGGAGAGAAATGGGATACGGGTCATTGGCGGACCAGAATACAATTGGCAGCAGTGTTGGATCCTTCAGCAGCAGTGAAGAAGACCAGAGGGTGATTAGCAGCAGCGTTAGACCCTTCAGCAGCAGTGGAGAAGACCAGAGGACTATTGTCAGCAGCGTTGGACCCTTCAGAAGCAGTGAAGATTGTGGAGAAGACCAGAAGACAATTGACAGCAGCGTTGGACCCTTCAGTAGCAGTGGAGAGTTTGGAGAAGACCAGAGGACGATTAGCAGCAGTGAAAAATGTGCAGAAGATCAGAGGACAATTGGTGGCAGAGTTGGACCCTTCAGCAGAAGTGAAGAATGCAGAGAAGACCAGAGGACAATTGTCAGCAGCGTTGGACCCTTCAACAGCAGTGGAGAATTTGGAGAAGACCAGAGGACAATTGGCAGAAGTGTTGGACCCTTCAGCAGCAGTGGAGAAGACCAGATGACAATTGGCAGCAGTGTTGGACCCTTCAGCAGCAGTGAAGAATGTGGAGAAGACCAGAGGACAATTGGCAGCAGCGTTGGACATTTCCCTGGCATTGGAGAAGACATTAAAGACAGGGGAAAATCATTTAGGACTGAAGAGCGATTGGTGGTAGTGGAGCCATCAACAATGGACTTTTCAGTGACCATGGAGAAAGGACTGGAGGATAATCAGTGGCAGCAGAGAACGCAGTCAGGACTAAAAGACGATTGGTGATAGTGAAGATGGTGACATGGAGAAAGGACTGGAGGATAATCAGTGGCAGCAGAGAACGCAGTCAGGACTAAAAGGCGATTGGTGGTAGTGAAGATGGTGACAAAGACCTGAGGATGATCACTGGCAGCAGAGAAGGTGGCTAGGGGTTAGGGGATTGCTGGCAGTAGAAACGACAGAGAGAACTGGAGGGCCATCAATAGCAGAGGCAGTTGGAGCTAAAGGGTGACATGACGTGATGTAGCATTTGACACACTACAAAAGGCACCACAGAAACCTGGACCCGGCCCTGCTGGGCATCCGGTATTTTAGTTAGCTCCCTGCAATTTCAGCTTTATCTGTGCACAGAAAACAAGGAGGGGTGGCAGGCAGTCAGATCAATTTATAACTAACCTGGGAGGTGCACGTGAGCAGAGCAATTCGGATACACAAGTCTTAAAGGAGCACTCAACCCTGTTAGCTTGCAGCCAAACCTATAATGTGTCTCTAAATCTGGTTAAAAACAGAGGACTCAGTCCACACACATCTTGTCAGGGACCGCCGGACACCCTTCTTTCATGAGCCAGCAATCCCCAATCTCCACCGCCTCTTGTGCCTATAGACAAGCCCCCACTCGCTGGAGACACGGGTTATGCCTCTCCAGACTCGGTTGACCCCAGGACTTACTGGCACAAATATTGCTAGCTTATGGTGAAGACGGGTGAACTGCGGGGTATCCCAAATCAGCAGTTCAAGCGAACAGAGTCCAAAAATGTCAAAACCAAGGGGCAAGGCAAAGAATAGTCGAGACAAGTGAGGGGTCAAGGCAGGGTGGTCACAGAAGCGCGGTATCCAAGGGGTAAGCAGAAGCAAGGTCAGACGGGCAGAAGGTCGGTGCGGGCAGCGGACAGGAGTGGTCAAAGACGGAGCCGGATCAAAACACGAAGACGTAATTCCAACAGCACACCCAAGCTAGAAATGGCTATAACGGGCACTGGTGGTCAGGGCTAGGACATATTTAAGGGGGAACTGGCCAATAGGAAGGGGGAATGTAGTGATTGGTGCTACTGATGATTGGTGCAACTAAGAACTTGCTCCTGATAGGAGCCACCCCAGGGACTGGACCGCCCTGACCAGTCAGGCTGTCCAGTCCCTGGGTTCATCAGAGCCGAGGGACCCCCCTGGACCGGGGTAGGTCCATTCAAATCTGCCCCCCGGCGAATGGGCTGGGAGCAGCGCCGGCGGATAGCATAACTAGAATGTGCTCGCGCGCGCGAGCACGTGACTGACTGCCGGGCGCGCCCCTCGAGAAGGAGGGAGAGGAAGCTCCAGCCGAGGAGGCGGAGGAGCCGCCCGCGCCGCCGGGGACCCCAGCCGCCGCTGACGCCGAGGGGGAGGGGGAGGAGGAGGCCGAAGCCCCAGCGAGGGAGGAGGACAGAGAGCCGGCCGAGACCGCGCGGAGGCGCCGCGGGACCGGCCCCCAGGTACGTTTCTTACACATCTGCAGAAGTCTGCTGAAGCTGCACCATGTGTCATGGTGCCTCTGTGAGGTGCAGGCCTAACTCTAATCTCTGAGAGCCCCCTTTGGGACATACAATACAACAGATGCATTGGGAGCAGGCTTACCTGGGGTTGCCCTATAACCTTTGCAGTGCAGTGCAGGTTATAGGGACAGTATCTTACACACACCAAGGTTCTCAATTTCTTTATGCACGCCCCAGCCATGTCCCGTACTCTCCTTTGCACATCCAGCCAGACACCAGGTGGCGAATATAGTGACGGGAGCTGTGGGAACAATGGAAGATTGTCAGGTGCCTCAAATGGCACTCGGGATCTGCTTAGATGTGGACTTTCAGATTCAGTCTTTCCGAATCCTTGGCCATATGGCATCAGAGGTTCAGAACCCAACAGAGTCATATTCCCGCAACACTACCTTTGGCCCTAACATGTCACCCATATTGTTCTCACTTAACATATGAGTCGCCTGAGTTCTAAACATTCCCCGATACATTTTGTACGGGTTGTGTATAATAAATTCAGTGCGGGACATTTATAGCGCACGCTTCTTACTGATGAGACAATACTTTTACAAGATGACTTTTTATAAGTAGAAACAGTTGTCCTTCCTGCAGCTGCAGCTCCTGGCAGAAGTTAAGAAGCAGAGGAGCTACAGCAGTGCCAGTGTGTCGGCCTGACAAAACATTTTAATAGCTTGATAAATGAGGAACGGACAAGTCATCACTATTATTTAAATGGGTGAGTGGGGGCGGGGGGGGGGGGCGGTGGTATTGGAAGCTGCCATAATCCACCATGATGTTCCAATAATGTGTACAAGCGATTAGGGCCGATAACTGAGTGAACCTGAGCCATGTTGCAAAAGTGTTTCAGTGTTTTTTTATGTTTGTTGAACCATTTGCATTGGTATGTTCAGTAATGTGTAGCTGGGGCCGACCTCTTCCATAGCTGAAAATATGCAGAAACACATGTCTATACCACGGCCTGCCAAATCTAAAAACGCCGGCGAGTGTCAGCCTAACGGGGATCAAAGGAGACGTGCTTCCCAAAGAACCCAAACAAGTCTAGTCAACAGGAGCCCTTAAAATTAAATTCCATTTATTGGAAGCAGCATTTCTTACAGTTTGGTTCAGTGAACAGAGCAGAGTCACGTTGGGCTGAGGGTTAGAGTTTGAGGTTTATTCATCAATGGATAGCGCCAGGTAGCGCCTCGTAGCGGCAGGCAGCGTCTAGTGAACGCTGGGCGCTGTATGCACTATCACATGTATGTAGCCGATTCTGGTGAACGACTGTAGTGTCCGATTCATCATTACAGGCGGCTCAGCCTACAGCGCCGGAGCTCTAGCTTTCAGAGCGCCAGGCATTACTTGTCGCTACCTGTCCCATACATTTCAATGGACGTTCCTTTTCTTCTGTTTAAACAGGGTTTTTTGTTTTTATTTTTTTTTTCCTCTCAAATAATTGTGTGACCTCTCCTGGCCTAGAAATAGTCATTTTTGAAAACTTTTTTGATTTTTTTATATTTTTATGCAGAATTGTTATTACAGGTCTGGTATTAAAGTATTAATGTCACAATGTTACAACAATGTAATTCCATGTGTTTTCGCTTTTTTACTGGTGGATATGTGTTCAAAAACTGACTTTAATCACACAGCGTCTGGCGCTCTATGCTACAGCGACCAGATCCAGAGCGCCGACGCTGTGTGAGTCTGTTTTTTTGGTTGAATATGGTGTGAGTCGCTGAGAGTCGGTTGCAATGCGCTGGCGCTACCTTTCTCTCCCTGCAACGCTGTACTGGTGTTAGAGCGCCCAACATACATCTCATTCATCAATGCCGGCCAGGTTACTACAGCGACTGAGGCGCTCTGTTACAGCGCCCGATAGCCGATCACAGTGTATACTAGCGGTCGCTCTAAGTGCCTCTGTACAGACGCCCCTCTGCCGATACCTAGCGCTAGTAATGAATCAGCCTGCCAGTGTCGCACATTCACACCTAGCGTCCTAGCGGGATCACCCTGAACGCCCTGTGGGTTAACTATTAACCTTAAAGGTAGGTGGGGGGGTCTTGTAGAGGGGCACCAGAGCCACAAAGTGGGACGATACAGTTTTCAAACTGCGAGCATTAGTAAGTAAATATACTTTGTTTTTATAAAATGCAGCAAAGTTTATTTTGTAATTTTACATGTATCAAATAGTTTTAATACAATTTCTATTTCCCCTCTAACAGGGGGCATATAATCCTGCTCACCTACTCCATATGTGCTCCATATGATTAACACAATCAGACAACCCATTTGTTGATCAAATTTATTAATGAAGTCTTAAATTGTAAGTTGTTATTTATTATCTTTTAATTTATATATGGTTTGAAAATTCAAAGCAAAACACTAGCAGGCTGATTCATTACTAGCGCCAGGTAACAGCAGATGAGCGTCTGTACAGCGGCGCTAAGAGCGACCGCTAGTGGTCGCTCTGATCGGGCGTGAGTCGCTATTACAGAGCGCCTCAGTCGCTGTAGTAACATTGCTGGCATTGATTAATTTGATGTGTGAGTCACTATAACACCAGTACAGAGCTATATGGGAGTGAACAGTAGCGACTGGTCAGTGTGAGCGACTCAAACCGGGAAAACAGCCTCACACAGCGCCGGCACTCAAGATTGGGTCGCTGTAGCCCAGAGCGCCAGACGCTGTGTGATTAAAGTCTGTTTTTGAACACATATCCACTAGTAACAAAGTGAAAACACATGGAATTACATTGTTATTACATTGTGACATTAACACTTTAATACCAGACCTGTAATGACAATTCTGCATAAAAATATAAAAAATCAAAAAACTTTATAAAAATGACTTTTAATAGGCCAGGAGAGGTCACACAATGATTTGATAAAAAACAAAAAAAAATGTAAGAAAAAACCCTGTTTAAAGTGGACCAACACCCAGGATTTTGACTATCCTGGGTTTTGGTCCACTTCAGGGGGGCACCCGCGCGGAACTCTGACAGTGCGCGCGCCCGCGCCGGCCATTCACAAACGGCCGGCGCGGGCGCGCGCACGGCTAGAGGAGTGCGCGGGAGGCGGCGGCGGCAGCAGGTGGGTTCTTTTGGGGTTTTGGGGGGGTCCCTCACCGCGGGACATCCCGATCTCGGATGTCCCGCGGTGAGGGGGGTGATCGGCCCGGGAATCTTATAGATTCCCGGGCCGATCACCCATGGGTGACGGTCCACTTTAAAGTGAAGTAAAAGAAAAGGAACGTCCATTGAAATGTATGGGAGAGCGACAGGTAGCGACAGGTAATACCAGACGCTTTAAAAGCAAGAGAGAGCGCCGCTGGGATCCGCTGAGCCATCTGTGATGATGAATCGGTTGCTATGTGACTCTGTAAGGGGGCTCACCAGAATCGCTTTGATAAATTTGGCATTGCCCGTCGCTTACAAGGCACTACCTGTCGCTGTCCCTTGATGAATAAAGCCCTTAAAGTGGAACTAAATTTCAACACAAACAAAACACTGAATGTTTGGGATTATGCTGCACAAAATAGAATCATGACACATGTGAAGTTTATCTTCTCATTTTAATTGTGTGATTAAAATAAATATTGATGTTTTTAAGCACAGTAAATTGTTAAATGGTCATCACTTGAATACATTTATATGGTCTGTATAAGTGGAATAGACTGAGGGCCTTATTTATCAAGGGATAGCGCCAGGTAGTGTCTGACTAGCGCCAGGTACCGCCAGCTATCGCCGGCTACCGACTCCAGAATGCCCGGCGGCGGACACAATGACGCATTTATCACGCTAAATGAGGCTGGCGCCGGCGAGAGCGACAGCTAGCGCGGGATTCATCATGTAGCCGACTGCAACGAACAGCGCCGCTGCTAATCCCATCACAGCGCCAGGTATGACCTGTCGCTCCCTGGCGCTCTCCAATGCATTTCAATCGAGCAATCTTTAAATATTCATAATTAATTGTTAATATTTTTTTTTTTAATTTTTTTAAATGGCAAACATTCTGTGACCACTTCTGCAATGTTATATTTTTTTTTTAAGGTAAAAATATTACAGGTCTGATATTAATGTATTCATATTACAAAATGTTTATAAAAACTTGTTTAATTTTTTATTCAAAAAATATGGTTGTTTGGGGGTTAAAAACTACTTTACACCCATCGCCGCCAGCGCTCTGGGGTTTCAACAAGGATTTCACAGCGCGAGAAATTTTTGAGCGTGATTTGTTAATGAATATGCTGGGAGCCGTTCGCTCTGGCCATTCGCTGTCAGGCGCACCCATACAGCGCGGAACCTGTCAAACAGCGACTCCTAACCCCGTATTCAACATTAACGCACACCGACTGAGTCACTCTCAACAAGCGAACAACGGCCAAGCACAGCGAATACTAGCTGGCGCTGTGAAAATCACGCTACTGGCGCTCATCTGTCGCTACCTGGCGCTATTAATGAATCGGCCTCCCCGTTTTTCCTTCGATATATCGAGGACTATACAAATTTTCACATATTTTGCACATATTTCTGAATCCCCAGTACACTCAAAATAAATTGAACAGCTAAACCTGGGCATTTCAGACATTTAACCTTGAAGGTGCCAGCCTGTGAATGCTTGTTTTTTTTCTGGAAATGAAATTGGGAATGCTCGTATCATTCACAGACGCGTTCTGAGAAAATTTTGTTCATGCGTGAGCGACTGTATTTGCTTTGCTTACGCATATGGTTTAGCGGAGCATTTACAGTATTTACAGCCAAAGAAATTTCGGAAGCCGAGTTTTTGCCTGTTTTCGGACGTAACTTGCTGTGGATCCCATTGTTCTTGGTGTGCCGTGTCCTTCTGTGGCTTCCGGTGTAAGCCTTTTTTTGTTGTAACCAGTTTTTTGAATGTGCCTCCCACTGTCCCCGGGCAGTGTACCCATGGTAGTCTGCATGTCCTTGCACATACTTACCTTTGTCCCCCCTGCTGGCATCTAGGGCATCCCATTGTAGTCTGCATGTCCTTGCACATACTTATCTTTGCCCTCCCTTGCTGGCATCTAGGGTATCCCATGGTAGTCTGCATGACCTTACACATACTTACCTTTGTCCCCCTGCTGGCATCTAGGGCATCCCATGGTAGTCTGCATGACCTTACACATGCTTACCTTTGCCCCCCCCCCCCGCTGGCATCTAGGGCATCACATGGTAGTCTACATGTCCTAGCACATACTTACCTTTGTCCCCCTGCTGGCATCTAGGGCATCCCATGGTAGTCTGCATGTTACCTTGGTTGCCATGTCATCTGCGTCTACCCACTGTTACTCACCTCATACTTTGTCCACTTTCGGTGTTCTGTTTTTCACCGCTGTTTGTTTGCTTAGCGTCTGCTTTATGTAGTTGCATAGAAAACACGCCACCACGTAACATATAACTTTAAAACTATTGTTTTATTAAAATGTTTGTTTTTTATTTTTGTAAATATATTTACATTACATTAAAAAATAAATAAACTATATACAAAGTTAAAAAAAACAATCCACTTTGACTACATGTGTGCCTGTACATGCACACAAATTTTTACATACTTACCCAAACTGGTTGGCCACCCTCTTCCGCGGCGCCATCTCTTCTTCAGGGTCTGTAGAGGGAAAGAACCCGAATTAGTATTTATGGGCATGTGTTGTTTGTGTAATTCTGGGTATTGTTCTGCTTCACACCCACCTGAGTCTTGTGCCTCTCCCATCTCGGATGGCCGCATCGCCGCGTACTCACCCTCTGATGAATCTGTAGGTACAGAGAAGCACAACACACCGACACTTAGCAAACATGTTATTATACTTTACATGCAGCACAACCTGTGTGTTTTGGGCATTGGCCTATTGGAGTGTGCAGGAGCTGTGGGCAACTCCAAGACCAACACACGCTCCTCTTCAGTGGGTTCCATGGATGGTGGTGGTGCTGCTTCAGAGGATGAAGAGGACATTGGCAGGGTTTGGGGCCACCATCTTACACCCACACCCTGTCGTCCTGGCCACACTGGTCGGACCCCTTGCCTCTGGGTGGGCTGATCTGCAGCCAGAACTTCCCAGCTACAAAAGAAAATATATATTTGTTAAAAATGTTAATCATTACCCTAATAGCTCACCTTCTCTGTTGTACATCCACTTAATGAGGGGAGGGTCACTTATACACCCGAAACTCTCGCCAAGGTTTTCTTCCCCTGGTGAGAATAAAATCCTGGGGTTAAAGGTTTAGTCTATGATGGGTGACAGAGTCTGTCACCCGAGATGTCCTCTTCCTTTCATTAAAATAAAAAAAAACAAGCCTGGCTGGATGTTTCTCTATACCCGGCGGATAAGTGACCCCTCCTTCCTCCATCCGGCATATTTATATGGATTTAGATTTTTATTCTTGGGCCATTTTTTCCGCGATAGTGCTCCTTTAAGCTCTACAACAAGTAGTCAGCTAATCTATATTAGTTCGGGTTCTTCTCAGCCCAACCAATGTAATTATTAAAATATTAAAACGCAACAAAACATCACCTGCAGTAGGCCATGTGCAGAACTGAAAGACTAGGGGGGCAAGTGAATGCTTTAAAGAGACCTTGTAATGTACTACCTCCCATGACGCTATGGGCAGTGGCTTCACATTGCGGCATCCCCTCTATGCACGCATCTGATGGCCTATTAATTTGGCTGGGGCCTAGCGGCAAACACAGAGCAGGGGGCTACTGTTTTGTGCAGCCTTGCTACGGCTGCCGCTAAAAGCACTGGTGAAACGCTCTGAACCCGAGAGCAGGTGAGTTTTTTAGCATTGGGAAAAGAAGGTCAGGGGGAGAGGAGGGGTCATGCAATTTATATTATAGTGTCTCTTTAACAGTTTGCTAACTGACACACTAGCATCCCATTATGGCCATGTTTGGTTATTATTTTTAAAGTTAAATTGGACCAAAACCCATCTAGAGGCAAGCTGGGATGTGGCTGTTAGAGTGCTCCGCTGCATTTGCCTCTTTAACTCCTTAACTGATTCCTAGCCGAAAATGATAAATGGAGTTGAGCACCCTGATTGGCCGCACCAGTCAAGGCGGGCATCTGCCGGGGGCCCCTGGCCTCCAGTGGGGCCCACTGACAGGGTCGGTCTTTGGGGTTTGCAATGGTTCTTGACCTGTGGCGGACTGGGAGGGCACCGCCACAGCTGGCCCTCACACTACTTGAAAGGTGTGCCGGCGGGCTGCGGGAAATCAAACAGCAGGCGCATCAAGGAGACCGGGAGTGAGTGCCGAGAGGGAAAGCACTGTAGAGGTTAGTTTCTTCTTTTAAAGAAGGATCTTGTGATCCTTAGGGGACATCCAGATTTGGGACATCCCTCAGTGATGTGACGTGACTCTTCACCACAAAGGGGCCCACTGAGACCATGCCGCCCAAGGGTCCACATAAACCTGGAGCTGGCCCTGGGCTGCACGTCCAGCGCAGGCGCTGTAGGCCTGGGGAAAGCTGAGTTTTTATGGCCGAACTGTGAAGTATTACACAGTGGGACGAGGTCCAAAACCTATGATAGTCAAATTCCAGTTTTGGTCCGATTTAAGTCTAGATTACCCCAGAGCCAGTATCAGTCAACATTTCCAGGGTTGACTGTAGTGATCTCCAGTAACTTGGACGTGATTTGGCCAGTAAGCCTTTCTCTTTATCTTGGAGTTATGTTTACCTAATTAAGAGCCTTTAAGTTATCCCCAACTAGTTAATTGTGTCATTTGCAGCAGTTCTGACAAAGAGAACAACTCGTGTCTGGGCTCTGAAGCCCCTGTTAGTTAAGCCCGGTGGGTTTTGCCTCAGGAGAGCTGGCTGAAAGCTTGTGCAGTTTGTATAGCACAAAGTGGAATAATTGGTCCCCAGAGCTCAGAGCCCAGCCTGCTCATCTGCCAATACGGATTGTTTTTTTCTTTTCTTTTTTTTTTTTTTGGAATAAAAAGCCAGACTGCCATGACTCTGCTTCTGTATATTAACTTGTGGCTTGTGCTCATGGCGGCTCGTGCTAGAGATTAGATAACCGAGTGATTCTTACAGCTGTCCTCTTAGCAGTGATCCAAACTGCAGCCAGCGTGCAAACTGACAGTCCTTAATGACTGCTAAGCATTGCTAAGCTTTGTGATAGCCGCACCAATTACCAATGCACTCCAGCAGAAATGCGTCGGCGAGGGGGAAGAAAATACACAAGACTTAAACTTGTGCCGCTGTTTGAGATTTTTTTCTTTTAATCCTGTAAATTATTTTTTTGGTAGAACAGAATTGCAAAATCGGGTTTCACATTAACCCCCCGCACTTACAGTTTTGCCTTAAAGTGGTCCAAAACTAACGGCAAACATCCTGAGACGATCAATTCCCTCCCCCCGGGGCATCCAAAATCAGGATGCCCTGCTGTGTGAAACCCCCCAGGTCGCCCCATACACTTACCTTCTTGCCTGGTCCAACGGCACATGCGAGCCGCGGCCGCATACCCGCTATCCCTCTAGCAGGGTGCAGGCCCTTGCATTTGTGAATGGCCGGCGCGGGCACGCTCCATGTTAGAGGGTAGTGGGGGATGCGGCCGTCAGTGTGCTCTGATCTCCTCACATTAGACGAAGGCTTAGACGGCGTCGAAGGCTTAGACGGCTCCGAGCGCGCTGACTGGATGAGCGGCTGCGCATGCGCCGTAGGACAAAGGAGAGGTGAGTTGGTTTTGGTGATCTGGGGGGTTTCACACAGCGGGCACCTCCCGATCGGGGTGCCCCGGGAGCAAGGACCAAAACCCAGGATAATCAGATGAGGCATAAAGAGCCCTCTCTGTTGTCCCCCGCTGTCGTCCCAGCACATGCGGGTTGCTTTTTTTTTTAAATGTATGGGCTCTGATTGGTAGATCAGTGGTCTGCCCCCACACCGGTCCCCTCCAGATGCTTCTGTTGAGAAGAGCAGCTGACATGTGGCTCATGTGATGTGTTGCAAGGAGGTGTCTGCCAGAGCCGACCATGCACCTTTCAAATGTCAGCACGGGCACACAGCGGGACACAGCAACTGTGATTCATTTAAGTGTGTATACTGTGACAGCACCCCTTACCCAACCCCCCAGTTGCTGATCTAGGCCTTTAACCCCCTTGCTGACCTAAACCCTTCACCCAACCCTCTCTTAACTGCTGAGCCAAACTCCTTACCTAACACCGTCCTCCCCAGCTGCTCACCTAAACCCATCACCTAACCCACCCTCCCCAGTACTGACCGAAACACCTTACCCAAGCCCCCACCCAGCTGCTGACCTAACCCTCTCATCCAACCCCTCAGCTGCTGGCCCAAACCCATCACCCCCCCAGCTGATGATGTAACCCCTCAACTAACCCCCTTCCCCAGCTGCCCACCTAAAGCCCTCACCTAACCTCTCTCCCCATCCATCGACCTAAATCCCTCATCCACCCCCTACAGCTTCTGATCTAAACTCCCCAGCTGCTGACCTAAACCCCTCACCCAACCTCTCTCCCCATCCACCAACCTAATTCCCTCATCCACCCCCCACATCTGCTGACCTAAACTCCTCACCCTCCTAGCTGCTGACCTAAACCCCTCACCTAAAACCCCCTCCGCTGCTGACCCAAACTTATCACCTAACCCCTCTCCCCATCCACCGACCTTAATCCCTTATCCACCCCCACACAGCTGCTGACCTAAATTCCTCATCCCCCCCACAGCTGCTGACCTAAACACCTCACCTGCCCAGCCACAACCCTCACCTAACCCCCCCCAGCCTAGTCAATGAATCATCAGGTTAAATTGCTGTGTTGGCACTTTGCAAGTAAGTGGGTTTTGGATTGAAGTTTTGGCCCTCGGTCTCTAAAATATTCTGGATTAATGCCTTAAATACACTCCTTACAAGCTGAGCTAATTTAGGTGGCTTCTTCTAACACTTTCTAATGGCCCATTTAGACGGAGCGGTTATCAAGTGAGAAATCGCTAAAGCGGACGCAATTTAGCGATAATTGCTGCGTGAAAATGACCGATTCAATCTAGTGACGAACGAGACTTGGTTAATTAGTCAGCCATCATCAAAAATTTCTTGCTCATCGCTTGATGGTTGGAGTGTGTTAACAGCACCGCCATCAAGCTCTAACACTCATCACTCCCTGCCATGGCCTGGCATGCCACCTTCATTGCAATAATAGAGTCAACGTGCTTTGGTCAGTGTATTGCAAATGCAGGGGCGACCCCATGTCTTTTTAAAAGCAGATGTTGGAATACTGCACTCCCATTTGTCAGTCTTGCTGCAGGGTGCTGCTGTGAAAAAAGCAAATAGCAGTGCTGTCATCTAAGAACAATGTCATAATATTTGAAATGCCTTATTTTATTCAACGTTTCAGGGTTTCAACAGGCACCTTTATTTGTTTCCTGAGAAAGGGGCTCATTGAGACCTTTAAAATTTTTCATAAAGCAAAAGATTACAAATGCCTGTGAATTGAGTTCTTCTTGGTGGGCCGACCTGCACCCTGCATGACTCCGGACACAGGACATTTTATATGGAACAGCTACAGAGGGTGAAAGGTGAGGATGGTATTTCTCTTTTTTTTGTCTGAACAGACCCATTTATTAAAAAAATGAGTGTTCATGTATTGTTAGTTGTTTTACTCTGTAATTCCACATTGTACAGCTCCATGGAAGATGATGGTGCTTTTAATAATTAAACAATAATAATAACAATAACAATTATTATTATTGATAATAATATTTGTTTATAATAGCACTATCATCTTCCGTAGCGCTTTACAAGTTAAGATTACAGACAAGATAAAACATATAGTACAGGGAACAATACAAACTAGATGCCAAGTGTTGTGAGCACAGGAGACAATAGGAAAGAGAGCCCGGCCCTTGTGAGCTTACAGTCTAAAGGATGGGGGTGGAGACTAAGGGGGCGGGATCACAAGTGGCCGAGCTTAAGTTGGGCTGCATGTGCCATTTGAAGGTTATAGGAGTTGCTTAAGCCAAGTTATATGCTTGTCTGAGGAGGTGAGTTTTGTGGGCACTTTAAAAGTCTTGGAGTGCCCCTGGGCACGAAATCTGGTGGAGCCCCAGATACAGTATTTTTGTTTTTCCTTTAAAATAATAGTCCAGCCAAGTAGCTGATTGGTGGTTGTCTGGCACCCGCCTACTTACTGGAACGTCAGATTGTGCCCCTTGTGCCCCCCTTGTGCGGGTGCATGCTGCTCGGGAACTCCTGCTTTGCCATTCTGGGTGGGGGGTAGTGTAGTCGCCCGGCTGGTCCAGCAGAAAACAGTTCCCTGCATTGAGCTGCCAGCGGCTGTGCTTGGTGGCTTATGTGCAGTGACAGCTCTGCACCCATCACTGTAGCGTTGCTGGCGGCGGCTTTGCTGCTCTAGACTCTCCATCCTGCCCTGTGGTGGCTTTGGCTGTAGGTTTGCGAAAACAAAAAAAGGCCTTGCCCAGGCGCGCAGGGGCCCCCACTGCCACCTATGTTTTGTTGGCATTTCCCCATCAAGACTGGGCCCAGCAATTAGACATCGGTGGTCATGTGGTCTGGAGTCCTCTCAGTAGCTTGAACCCAGAAGGGGACTCTGGCCTGCATGATGGCTGGTCAATTGCTGGGCCCTGTCTTGCTGGTAGAGTGAGAAGGAGGTAAATGAAAACTAGTTTTGTAGTGGGTGATCAGGTGCAATCAACACAATTGATTAAAGCGGAAAAAAATGTGTCATCTGGCTGCTGACCTTTCTCTGGGTCATCCCAAATTGGGAAGCCCCTGCTGTGTTATAATCCCCCCCCCCGGGTTGCCGCAAAAATCACCCTGCCCTGGTCCCACAACGATGTAAACATTGGCGACTGCTCTTGTGTCCAGCCATTCAGATAGGCTGGGGGCTGAAATGCTCCCTTGTCTTAAGGGAAATTGGGGATGGCACCGCTCCAGCTCCCTATTGCCGAGCTCTGCGTGTAAACAGAGCCATATGAAAATCAGTAATGTGCACAGAGCTGATTGGATAAGACGGTACAGGGCTTTTTTGGGGGGTACTGAGCGGTTTCACCTCATGGAGCATCCCAAAACAAGATGCCCACATGGCACAGATCAAAACCAGGGATAGTGAAAATTCCAGGTTTTGTCCTGCTATAAAAAAATGGAAAATCTAGAGAAAGGATAGAATGAGGAATAGAAAAGGAAGAGGCCCGGCTGTAAAGCAATAGGCATGAAAATCATGCTGCTTATACACATTTTTGGACATTATTTATTGGCCAAAATAAAAATGACAATGTCCTTCCTCCGGGTTTGACCATAAATCCACCTTTTATTAGTGCCAGGATTGGTCACAAGAATTAATCTTAGAGACAGCGGCCTGCACGGGCGGCGATGGGCTTAGCTGCTCCTTGATCGGCTCCTTCATCAGCTGCTTTCTGATTTCATGAGTAATCAGGATGGGACAAACATGATGGCACTCCGTCAGGCCCATTTGTTGCGCAGGGTGACGTGCCCGAGCAGCTGGTTGGCGCTGGTGCCAGCAGGCTGACTGGACACAAGTGGAGGAGCGGAGCCGTTTCTTCACCAGAGGCAGAGAATTGCTGGAGCGCCAAACATTTCATACCAGCGTGTTAACATGCTCCAGCCGAGGCGCCAGGGCTCAATAGACTATCGTAACGTCACAATCCACTTGTTCCTATCAAAATATGGCCTTAAAGTGGACCAAAACCCACGGAGATCTATAAGATTTCCGGGCCGATTGATCCCCTCCCCTCGGGGCATCCAGAATCGGGATGCCCCGCTGTTTGAAACCCCCCAGGTCGCCCATAAACTCAACTTCTTTCCCGGTCCAATGGCACATGCGCAAGGAACGGTCACATGCCTGCTATCACTTTAGCAGGATTCGTGCCCGTGCCAGGCATTTGTGAATGCCCAGTGCGGGCACGCTCCCTGTTAGAGGGAAGCAGGGGATGCAGCCTCCAGCAAGCTCACTGATTGGACGAGTGGCTACACATGCGTCGTAGGACCAGGGAGAGGTGAGCTTGTTCGGGCAACCTGGGGGGTTTCACACAGGGGAACAAGGACCAAAACCCACGATAGTCAAAATCCTGGGTTTTGGTCCACTTTAAAGGGGAATAATCACTAGGATTTTCACTAACCTGGTTGTTCTGCCGCGATTTGGGGTGTCCCGCTTTGTTAAAAAACACCCCTTTGGGCAGGAGCTGGCCCCAAAGTAGAGCAGCCCACATTGTCCCGGGTCTCCATATGGCCAGTATGCCCCTGCCTACTACACTTTCCGCTGGTACAAGCAGGCGCCAAGGAATTAACATGTGTCTCTGTTGTTTCAGTCTTTAGTTGTATAGCTGCCTCCAACTGGCCTCCAAAGACTGAAAAAACCTTACTGTATGAGCCTTGCCAGGGCCCCATTTAATGTTCGCACCAGGGCCCCATGACATTTAGTTACGCCACTAGTAACAGGTACTTCTATAGGCCTACCTATGGGCCCACATAGTGAGGACATGACTGTTTTGAGGCCCGATAATGCTTCCTTGTCACTTGAAACATCCTAAAATTGTCAGTCAATGATGTGCTTGCAGAGTAATCTAACATTTCCCACAGATATTTCTATGCGAGGTTAGACGTTCCTGCTCCTGGCGGTTAATAACTGCTACTTCTGCTACTTCTCCTATCAGCAAACAGCACTCCCACAGCACACAAAGCGTCCCGGCTCTAATACAAAACAGTGGTTTACCACAACTGAGAGCGCTGCGTCTGGCGAGGAAATGCCGCGAGAGGCAGACCTTTGATTCTGCTCTCAGATGATTTTCCATTAGGAAATAAAGAAGGTAATTGCTATCAGTGAAGACATGTGTTTGGCCCTGTAATTAGATGCAGAGCGGAGAGATGTGAAGCGCGGAGGAGCTCATCTTCTTCTACCTTGTAAAGTTGTCTTCTGCTTAGTGTTTCCTCCTTGCAGACGGCATGGTCCCCTGTGGTCATGGGTCTAATAGGAAGCAGATGGGTGATGAGATCTACCTGTAAGTGAGGGAAATATCAACCATTTAGCACATGATTACACGGTTCACCCTAATGTCATATGACAACTGCTGTGCGAGAAACTGATGCGGATGCCTGCTTCCTAAGGCTCCTTTCACACTTTCCTGCTTGTCGTGTTGGGAGTAGAAATAGTTGAGTAGAATAGTGGGAAATTTTTTTAAATGGTAATTTATTTCACATCTATGCATTGTGTTGTACTGCATTTTTCGAAATTCTGCATGCATCTTTTTGACCACATACCCACAGCAAATAAAAGTCCAATGCATCACAATTTGCCTGCTTTGCACTGCATTGCGGTCATCATTGCTCTATCACCTCACTGCTAAATTGCCACCCTTCTGCATGGTCTTCCACTACTAGCAGCCTCTTCCAATACAGCTGCCTGGATCTCCCCCTCTGTCACTGGTCACGTGGATTTCTACACCAACCTCTGCTTCCTTTGCTTGGTAGTTTTCTGCCACCACTCCCTTAGGTTCCTCATCCCTGGCCTTTAGTGTCTAACCATTGCCTACCACCTAGTCTTCTTCTTCTGCTGCTGCTGCTGCCTCTGGTTCTTCACTACTGACGTCTTCGGCCTCACCATCGCCTACCGCCTGGTCTTCTATTGCTATTGCTCCCTTGAGATCCTGACTGCTGGTCTCTTCTGCCTCACCACATCCTACTATCCAGTCTTCTCCTGCTGCTGAATCCTCATTATTGGCCTTTAGTGTCTAACCATTGCCTACCGCCTAGTCTTCTGCTGCTGCCTCTGGTTCTTCACTACTGATCTCTTCTGTCTCACCATCGCCTACCGCCTGGTCTTCTATTGCTATTGGTCCCTTGGGATCCTGACTGCTGGTCTCTTCTGCCTCACCACTACCTACCATCCCATCTTCTTCTGCTTCTATAAGACTCCAGGGCAGGCCTACTCGCTCCCCCCCCCGGGGCATCTTGAATCTGTGTAGAACCCACAAGGTCTCCTGGAAACTCACCTTCCGCATGCACGAACTGCTGCCGCATCCCCGCTATCCCTTTAGCAGGATGTGTTTCCACGCCAGGCATTTGTGAATGGCCGGCGCAGGCACGTTCCCTGTCCCCGTTCCCTTGGGGGTTTTACACAGCGGGGCATCCTGAATCTGGATGCCCCGGGGGAAGCGAGGATTCTTGCTCTGGAGTCTAATCGAGTGCACTGACTGGATAAGAGGCTGCGCATGCACCATAGGACCGGTAAGGGTGAATGAGATCAGGCGATCTGGGGGGTTTCACACAGCGGGGCATCCCTGATCGGGGTGCCCCAGGGGCAAGAACCAAAACCCAGAATAGTCAAAAACCTGGGTTTTGCTCCAGTCTTTGAGCTTGACTGCGATACCGAGATCTTCACTGGTCCCCCAGAGTTCTCACTTCTGGGGGACACATATCTCCTACATAAGTCTATTATCCTGCTAGAGGAATGGCATAACTGGCTTGAGGAAATCCTTTTATACCCTTAGTGACAGTGGCGGACTAGGATTTTACTGGCACCTGACCAAAACCCTAGATCACCTCTGCATTCCAAATGTGCTTCCTGGCTGGTCAACGTGTGCACTCCACGGCTGAGGCTAAAGCATTAGTGGAAGAACATGAGCTGGGGTTTCTCAGCTTGGGGTGGGGGAGTACAGTGATGGCCTGTAAAGGGGACTGGGGTGGGGATGGGGGGGAGGCATAGATTAGATGCACTGTTTAAGAAGTACCAGCCCAGTGACCATTCTGCCCTTGTCCAGGGAGTGACTTATTGGCTTTCTTCCGGCGCCATATTGATGCTCAGGTTGAATGTATCCATTACCTGAAGCTCATCCCTCGTAAGCAAGGTCAGCAACAGGTTAAAAGCAAAATTACACCTGTAGCTAAGCAGCGGAGTAACTAGGCTTTCTGGCACCTGGGGCAAAGATTCGAAATGGCGCCCCCCACCTGTGCTCAGGCACTCGTTTGGTGCCCCCCTGACCTGCTGTACCCGGGGCATGTGCCCCCCCTGCTCCCCCCCCCCCCCCCCAGCTATGCCCCTGAGCTAAGAAACTGATGTTAGCACAGGTGAGGTAATGTGAGACTGGGGAAGATTTTTTTGGCCTCTGGCTAATAAGGATAGGTTCTAGGAGTCTATGGCTGCACCATCGCCGTACTTATTTTTAGATCGAGCAGTTTCTGGTTTACTATTTATCTATTTTTACAATTTTAAAAAATCCCTTCAATTCCTGGACGTGGCTTCAGGAGAAGGTTCAGTAGCTGCCAATGGTCATTAGCACATTAGCACATTAACCCTTCTACTCGCGGATGAATCATCTCTGGTGTAAATACAGTCGGAGTATGGAAAGCCCCTAAATGTTTCCCTGGGAGAGACTATACCCTGGAAGAGGAACAAGTGGAACCGGAGCTTTCATGAGATTCTGACTCACCATCACCTGTCTCTTGAACGTTACACAGCATCACTGCTACAGGCAGCGGGAGCTCAGACACGGTGTATCTGTAACAGGTTTCAAAAAGCGAGCATAACAATCCGGGATGACCTCAGGCCATGGAACAAAACCCGGGATAGTCAAAATCATACAGTCAACAATTCTGTCAAAAGTGGAATGTATAAAATGTCAGTGACAAGAACTGTAAGCAGAACAAAGCAATGCAAATGTATTGTTAGAAACCACACGATCAAAGAAGTGATGGGAACTAAAGTGCTTAGAAACTGCAAAACAAATGTACAAACGGGTACTAGAATAATAAAATATAACACAAAACTGAAGAAAAAAACTCAAAGGCTATATTAATTTAAAAGACTTGAAAAAAGAAAGTTTATCAGTTTATACTTACCTGTCATTTTCTTCTCTTCTCTTTAGCAGGGGGCATCAAGCATCATATGCATAATAATGCCACATTACAGCTGAGCCGCTCCCACTGCCTTCCCAGTGTTCCGTGTATTGCAATAAGCGCAATAAGTATGCGCTGCATTATTTTTACTTTCAGCCTCCTTGTCACTTTTTAATCTATAAACCAGGATCATGTGACCCGTGCTCGGTATAGACTACTCATGACCCAACCTTCCCCTTTAGATTGGAAACCCGCAAGGGCAGCCCCTCCCAAGTCTAATGTATTTCAGTATCCCTTGCCAGTTTCTCAGTCCTTCCTATTGCTGTCACACTGCCGCCACCCACATGCCATGCATAATAGGGATACCCCACAATTTGATACAGGCTATAGCACCTGGCTGGGCCCAGTATAGCCAATAATTTGGTGCAAAAGGTGCTGGGCTAGAGGACATAACATGGGTCCTGAATTAAAGGCTGGGCCCTCATAACCTAAAATCTGGTGGGGTCCCCTGGAGGCCCATGTCATATCCCCGGCCCCAGCAATTTCCCTACCATATTCTTGGCTAGGGGTGCCCAGCCTTTACTTTGGGGCCCATATTTTATGGGGGGGGGCAGCTAGGCCCTATAGCTTGTCTGTTTTGGGGCCTTCTTAGGTTGGCGAAATGGTTGGGCCCTTGACATGGGCCCCTGAAGTAATTTGTCCTTCCCCCCCCATAATAGGGGGCCTCAATAAGTAGGGAAAGTGGTGGGGCACGGTGGCAAGACATGAGCCCCGGTGGTGTAACTAACGGGCCCAGGTGCAAATATTAAATGGGCCCTTTCAAGGCTCATCCAGTAAACTTTTTTCTGTCTTTGAACTCAGTCGGATGCAGTTTGACAACTAAAGACAGAGACAGCAGCAATGACTGGTGCTTCCTAAATCTATCTAAATGATGTCAATTGCGCACAAATATAATAAATAAGGTGGAGGAGCAACAATGATGGGGCTCCCCTGACCTTCTGGGCCATGCTGCGGTTTCATCCCCTATAGTTACACCCCTGATGGGCCCCTTAAGTTGCCTGTGTGCCCCCTTTAATTTGCCACTGTGGCAAGACATGGGCCCTAGTGCCGTAACTAAATGTGACGGGGCCCTAGTGTGAACATTAAATGGAGCCCTTTCAAGACTCATACAGAAACGTTGTTTTGTTCCACTTCCTGTCTTTTTAATTGGAGCGCTCCAATGCCGCATGTGCGGACTCTCATCCAATTAGAGCTGGCTGCTGTGACTACATCATCCAGCAGGCGGCTCTTATTGTTTATATTCAGATAGGCTGGGGCGGGAGCACAAGCACGGCTGGGGATGTAGGCGATGCGTTAGTGCGTGCTCCCCACTGATTTGAATGAGAGCCGTCTGCCGAATGACATCACCTTTCTCTAAATAATGCCAAGTGAGCACAAATATGATAAATAAGGAGGAGGAGGAGCAGCAATTATGAGCCCCCCTGACCTCCTGGGCTCTGGTGTGGTTGCATACCTATAGTTACACCACCAGTGATGGGCCCCTAAGTCCAAGTGTAGCCCGTCCCCCTTAATTTGCCAGGGCCCCCCCTTGTAACTGTTAGGCTTGAAAAAAGCCCTTTACCTTTCTTTGCTATCTATAGTATGCAGCGCTGCTTCACATGCCTGATGCCTCCATTCCTTCTTGGTAGCTGAAGATAGAGGTGAGCCGTAGGGTGCCAGAGGCGCACGTGAGACTTGGCGCTTCTGTGAGCTCTGTGCAGACTCCGTTCTGCTCAGTGCACAATGTTGCCTGGCGATGGCGGGTGGGGGTGCTAGTGTTATTTCTTATAAATTTCTTACAAATTTCACAGCGCTGTTGCTCCACAGAGCACCATGCACATCATAGCAGCAGCGGTGCCTCCATTATTGCAGGCGGTGGCTGGGTCCCCTTAGGTGCACTCAGGCCTGGGACCCGGGACACAAGTCCTGCCCCCCCCTGATTGCGGCCCTGTTCATGTGTGTCTCAAGTCAACACATCATAGTGTGCTTCTTGGTACCATGTACAATGGAAGTAGCGCATTTAAGAAACGTGCTACAGTGTAAGTGTTGGATGCAGCGGAGTCAATTCAGATAGACATTGTGGAGAACACAAATTGTATTTTACTGGAACATCTTACATGGTGAATCACACAGACAGTAAAAAAAAATCAGTTCAGCTCAATGTACAGAAAATACAACATAGTCTAGAAATGCATAGAGAGACTACAGATAAGTAAAAGTAACAGCGACATCTACTGTCATAACTGTTAACTGCAGTCACTCCAGCAGTATAGATGCAAAGTTGTGCGCTGTTTCACAGTACTGTATCTCCACCAATTGTGGGCTATTATCAATTTTAGAATGTGTGCGTAACAATGAGCTAATCTGATGTAACCCAGAATGAACCCAAGTAATTAACGCCAATTGATATTGGAGGTATCCAATAGTTTCTCAAAAGAACAGTTCTTTTGGACTACTACCAATGTGTAAAGATGAGCTATATACTTTTTTAATGTGAACTTGTAAAGGGTCCAACTATTTGAGGAATTGGAAAGGGTTCAACTACTAGGTGTCATTGATATTGGAGGTATCCCAGGGCTGCATAAAAGAACAGTTCTTATGAGGAATATGGGCTACAATTAATGTCAGTGCATAATGATGAGCTTATCTGATTGATCAACCCTTGAGTGAACCCAACTCTAATTGGTGCCACGGTAGTGTGTAGTGTGTCGTTGATTATTTGGTGCCACTAACATTGGATATAGGCCACAATCATCAAAAGAATCAGTTATATTGAGGAACGTAGGCTACTACAAATCATTGTGGTCACTGACATTGGGAGTAGCCCAAATGTTCATGTGAGAAATGTGGGCTACCACCAATGCCAATGTGTCTGTATATGATGAGCTCGTTTGATTTATCAACCCTTGATTGAACCCAACCCTTCCTGGTGACATGTGGAGGCACGTTGGCCAAGTTGGATTGGGTTCAAACAAGGTTATATCAATCAGATTAGCTGATCATTACACACACACACACACACACTCATATTTAAACCTAAAATATAATACATGTAGAATCAATGCAATCAAACACGATAGAGAAATGTGGTCAGAAGACTTTGAGACAAACACCATCAGGACTATGGTGGAGGCGGCCAATGGAAATTGGCAGCAGCTGCCAGCAAGTGTATGTCACCATCACAAAGGCGTGCAGGGAACAGCAATGGTGTTTTGGGGAAAAGTGCTGATCCGGCAGGCGTTTCACAGAGATCCTGGGAGAGATTAAGCAGATCCACTTCCTTCTGAGGTTATTTTTACCAAAGCTGAGCTCTGGACGGGAGATGTGAAACTGCTGAGAGGAGGAAAGATGAGGTGCCGCCTGGCTCGGGGCAGCTGGATGTGAGCCCGGCCAACACAAATAATCTGCACACTCACACCATGAGGGAAGGGGCGCTCTAGATGGGGGGACTCGCTCTGTTTATGTTCTAGCCGAGCGCTGGATGGCCGCTGAAATGCTTTCTGACATACCGCAGCTTGTTTCTGTTGAAGGAAAAGGGACACCATAAAGTTACCGACAAGTGGTTGTGCCCCATGAACTGGGCCCCAGTTACACCTGCTGGGGCAGTTGCACAGGAATCCCAAAATGGTTGTACATGCACCAAGTTGCTTTGATGGGCAACTTGCTCCCACCCCCAGTAGCTACCAGCCCCGTGCCACACCAGGCATCGAAGCTGGTAACCCCAAAGCTCAGTAGCCACACATCTGATTTCCAGCCATGTAGAAAACCATCCCCCTCACATTGGTCTAGTTCTCCAACCCAGTTCCCAGGAGGTGGGTGCAGGCAAGGTGAGTATGGTGTAACTAAACTAAGCTAGCAAAGACAAACATGACAAGGTGCACACAAAGTCAATGCTGGAAGGGGATTAGAAGGTTGTAAACATATACACATGAGACTGAATAACCCATCTACACCACCAGATAGGCAAGTCGCTGACCGCCAAGTAGAGAACTTGTTACTAAGCCACGTCTTCAGCAGCTGCCGTTGGCAGAGGGTACACTAGGCCCGGACAGCCCTGTGGTGGTTGCAGACTTGGGAAAGGGAAAACAAGGGGCAGACGGTACACAATGGACAGAAGCTAGCCAGGAGGCTAGTGGATGGCCCAAGACTTTTACTGACAATGGGGGGTTTGGGCACTGGTACAGAAAACAGGAGGGTCTGGGCCCCAGTACAGACAATAGAGGGTCTGGGCACCAGTACATAAAATGAAGGGTCTGGGCCCGAGTACAGACAGTGGAGGGTCTGGGTCCCAGTACAGACAATAGAGGGTCTGGGCACCAGTACAGACAATAGAGGGTCTGAGCACCAGTACATAAAATGAAAGGTCTGGGTCCAAGTACAGGCAATGGAGGGTCTATACTCGAGCACAAACAACAGAGGTTTAATATTGCTCCTCCACCCTAAAGTGAAGCTAGTGCCTAAGGAACATGTAAATATTTTAACAGGTAAAGGGTTCAGAGAGTCTATCAGCAGGGCAATGCAGATCATGCCGGCAATTTAGACACATGTATGACTTCAGGGTGTAGGTCCGCTTTAAAGCCATAAAAATGCGAAATATTTTTTTTCATTGCTTTGATCTCATGTGACAGCGTTTCATTAAGCGGGGAGATGAAATGAGACAGGTGGGAGCTAATCTGGCGCGGCAATGAGAGGGGAGTCATTTTATATGGGTGGGACAGAAATGCAGCTGGTGCCCGCTTGCTATGCTGACTTTACCCCATGGGTATAAACTCAAGGGGGGGGGGGTGTATCTGTAGACTGGCACATTGTGGCTGGATCCTTATCCTTTCATAAAGGAAGCAGCGCAGGACCCAAAAACGAAGTCGCCAACAACTGCAGCGGAGAGGTTCAGCCGCCTGATGCAATCGTCCCCTGACTAAGTGCAGCTGTCCAAGCCGTCATCATTCCACCTACTCAGTCATTTCTTAGGATAGGAGTTGTCGGGAATTGTAAATACAATCCGGATTATTTCCACTCCTGGGATCATTTCTTTTTTGTTATCTCTAAAGCTTAGTAAATACTACAGAAGCTTTTCCCGTCCCGGCAGCCTCCAGAGACACCCAGTGAATCCTTTCCCTGTTTCCGAAGCTTTTTCAGATTGACGGAAACCATTCCCCCAATCTTCCCTAATGCCCTGCAGGGCTGCTAAATACACATTGATGGCTTTGATATGCCGAGTCAGATGTATAGAAGAAGCTATTGGCTGCCTCCAGTCACATGATGCTTAATAGCCAGGGGGACTCTGTAGTTGCCCTTAAACAACCTCAGTGAAGTATTCGGAGGTTGCTGCCATTAGACTGGGAAGTTGTGGGCTCACCGGGAGCTGACTCACCCACCCTATAGTTACATGTATATATTACTGTCTTTTTTTAGGGCTTATGCACGCGGAGGCATTCATTTCTAACGCCAGGTATCGGCAGATGAGCGTCTGTATAGCGGTGTTTAGAGCGACCGCTAGTAGATGCTGTAAGCGGGTATCGGGCGCTGTAACAGAGCATTTCGATCGCTGTAGTAACCTGGCTTGCATTGATGAATGTGATGTATGCTGGGCGCTCTAACACCAGTACAGCGCTGCAGGGAGCGAGAGGTAGCGCCAGCTCAGTGCGACCGACTCTTGGCGCTCCATACCATACAAGAAAGGACACACACACACAATGTTGGCGCTCTGGATCTGGTCGCTATATCATAGAGCGCCAGACGCTGTGTGGTTAAAGTCTGTTTTTGAACACATATCCACCAGTAACAAAGCGAAAACACATGGAATGACATTGTTTTATCACTGTGACAATGACACTTTGCCAGACCTGTAATGACAATTCTGCATAAAAATATAAATAGTCAACAAAGTTTCAAAAAGTGTTTGTTTGCAGCCAGGAGAGGTCACACAATGATTGGAGCAAAAAATAATAATAATAAAACCCTGTTTAAACAGAAGAAAAGGAACATCCATTGAAATGTATGGGAGAGCGACAGGTAATACCTGGTGCTCTGGAAGCTAGAGCATCAGCGCTATACACTGAGCCGCCTGTAATAATACATGTGACGCTACATGGCGCTGTTAGAGTCGCTCACCAGATTCGCTTAATTTCAGATTCAAAAATGTGGTTTTGCATACAGAGCCCGGCGTTCACCAGACGCTGCCTGCCGCTATCCCTTGATGAATAAACCCCATAGACATTATGCCAAATGATAGTGTGTGTGTGTGTGTGTGTGTGTGTGGCCATACCTCCCAAGTGTCCCTAATTTGGAGGGATCGTCCCTCCAAATTGAGGCCATGTCCCCCCTTTTGAGGCCATGTCCCCCTGTTTATTGTTGTTCTCCTCTGTCCCTCTTTGAGGTGTAACATGCAAATCAGCATAAATAAATGGTTCATTTGCCTATTCAAAGTGTTTCTATTGTTGTAACTTTTACATCCTATCTCCTATCCATCCCTCAGTGAGGGGCATGGCTTAATTTAACAATTTTCTCTCCTTCCCACCCTGAAAAGTTGGGATGTGTGTGTGTGTGTGTGTGTGTGTTTGTGTGTGTGTGTGTGTGTGTGTAGAACAGCTACATTCAGCATTACCTAATACTCCTATCATAGAAACATGGGCCGCATACTAATTAATATCACATACAGTAGCGCTCTATCTGTTCAGCTTCCACTGAGCACTGGAGCTATAGAGAGGCCCAACCTAAAAACCGTCAGACCATTTTGTATTCAGGTGCTCAATAGACAGAGCGCTGGGGCTTCTAGCACCACCTGGGCACCCAGGGCTGGGTGCCCAAGGGTCCATTAAATCAGGAGCCTACCAGATCTACTTCCATAGTGCTGTACAGGGTATACTTACAAACAAGGTAAAACATATGGTACAAACTGCATGCTACAAATTTCATAGCATAGCATAGTTATGAACACAGGAGACAATAGGAAAGAGAGCCCTTCCCTTGCAAGCTTACTAATGCAGCTGGATTTTCACGCTGCCCATCCATAGGGCCCATGCTCGACGCTGCCCATCCATAGGGCCCATGCTCCACGCTGCCCATCCATAGGGCCCATGCTCCACGCTGCCCATCCATAGGGCCCATGCTCCACACTGCCCATCCATAGGTCCCATGCTCCACGCTGCCCATCCATAGGTCCCATGCTCCACACTGCCCATCCATAGGTCCCATGCTCCACACTGCCCATCCATAGGTCCCATGCTCCACGCTGCCCATCCATAGGTCCCATGCTCCACACTGCCCATCCATAGGTCCCATGCTCCACGCTGCCCATCCATAGGTCCCATGCTCCACGCTGCCCATCCATAGGTCCCATGCTCCACGCTGCCCATCCATAGGTCCCATGCTCCACGCTGCCCATCCATAGGTCCCATGCTCCACGCTGCCCATCCATAGGTCCCATGCTCCATGCTGCCCATCCATAGGTCCCATGCTCCATGCTGCCCATCCATAGGGCCCATGCTCCACGCTGCCCATCCATAGGGCCCATGCTCCACGCTGCCCATCCATAGGTCCCATGCTCCATGCTGCCCATCCATAGGTCCCATTACCCTCCTCCAACCAGACCCCTTCCACATCCATTTCTCTTATTCCCAGCTGTGCCCCATCCATCATCGTATTACCAGCTCTGTCCCAGCCATCCCTTTCCTTCCAGCGCTGCCTCTGTCCATCCCTGTTACTAGAGCTGTAGGTTCCATATGGCAAAACTAAAAAAGGCTGCTGCTGTCAGATTTATCCCTCAATGCCCAATAGAGATATTGCTGGGAGGGGGGTGCGAGCAGCCATTATTTTGCGGTGTCTCTGCGAACCGTGCACCCACCTATGGAAGACTAGGTAAGAGTGCGGCAGTCCCCTCCCCCCGCCCCCCCCCCCCCCCCAAATTCTGTGCTGCAGCCATTATTTAGTTCTGCTCATGGAATACATACCCCTTTGGTGTGCTGATTTCAAGTACAACCCCCCTCCCGCCTGGACCTTCAACTTGTCACAGACCATGTTAAAAGTATCTCAACTGAATGTACTTGACTACCCCTGGCCTACACGATAACCAATAACATTTTCTCATTTTCTGTAAACTTTATTGAAAACTGTCAATAAAAAGATTGAAAGAATAATAATAATATAATAATAATAATTTCTGTCCCATCCCTAGGCAGCAACAATCAATTAATTAAATAGAACAATATAACAATAAGTTAAAGGACCAGTCCAGCCAGACTGTCCGGTTTTTCAAATACCTTGCCCTGCTACCCTTGTAACTGCAGTTATTGGGGTCAGCTTTAATTGTAATCTAAAATCAGGCAATGTCACTGCATACAGCTATGGTAGGCAAGGGTAAGGGTTAATGGGACTGCAGCATGGGGAGATGACAATATGGTATCTCAGCAGACAGAAACTAAAGGTAAGCAGGATAAGTGAAAGCATCAGCTTGTTTTATTGTTGCAGGGTCATGAAACGAAAGGTTTAATGCTTTAATCTATATCACGGTGAAATACACAGTTCCCAGTTCACAGGCCAATAAACTTGCATCGCTTGTAGAAAAGCAAACAACACACATGCTTTATAAGGGTGTTTCAGGCATCAGGCATAGAACACAGGCACTCTTGCTTATCAGAACATTTCAGCACAGGGGCTAGGCAGTATTATATGTCTCAATATACAGTAGGCCTTTTTTCAGAGGGGGCATTCGGGTGGCTAACATCCCACTTTGAACTGAGCACCCCTTCGTAGTGGAGACCATCTATGGGGTATCCCAGACTGGGACGCGGAATGGCCCGACAGGGTCCTCTCCTTTCAGAATGGACCTTCCTGCACCTCAGTTTGACTGCTGCACCACAGCCAGGTCTTCTCACTCGCTCTCTGGCCTCAACGGCACCCGGGCCTCTCCCTGTAGTAGCCCCACCAGACGTCTTATGCAGGATGCTACTCCAGTCTTCCCCTTAGCAGGGCTATGGAGGATCTTCCTGTATCTCCCTCTGGCTTTCCCTCATAAAATTTTATATTACCTCTGCTCTATACAATGTTGCCTGCAGTTTTCCCTCCAAAATGCTCCCAACAGCAGTTTCCTGTTGTTTTCCAAATGTATCTTATGCCCCCTGACTCCTCCTAAAGGGGTATCCTACACCAAGATTCTAAGAGTCTGAATTAAATTTTCTTTTCATTTATGGTCTTATACTCCCACCTAGTGTTTAAGGTTGGAATAGCAACCACAGTTTTAATTTACTGGACAATTCCACAGATATTCCTTACCCATTAATTTTAAGCAACCCCAAAAATGTATGTGGGCTTAATGTCATGCTGTAATGAGCTCATTCAAGTGAGTGTGCGTGCAGGAGCACGCTTCCGGCAGCACAGAGTGGCCGGCCAGGGACAGAAAAAAATGGCGGCAAGCAGCGCCACAATGAAACGACGATTAGCGATGGATTGCGGGACAGGTAAGTTGTTTTGAGTAATGTACCCCCTCACCCTGTGCTTTAGTGCTAGGGGAGGGTGGCAAGCAGCTCTGTTATCATTTGTCTTTTGGAGCACAGACTGACGGAGCCTTTTTCTGGCTGACAGACGCAGTTTTTTTATGTTATTGAAGGAGTTGTACTGTATACGAACTTTTGGAGGCTGATTCACTACTAGTGCCAGGTATTGCCAGATGAGCATCTGTATAGCGGCGCTTAGAGCGACCGCTAGTATACACTGTGAGCGAGTATCGGGCGCTGTAACCTAGCGTTGCGGTCTCTGTAGTAACCTGGCCGGCACAGATAAATGTGATGTATTTTGGGCGCTCTAACAGTATAACGCTGCAGCAAGCGATAGGTAGCGCCAGCTCAGTGCTCAGCACTACATTTGCAAAAAAACTACACACACACACACAGTGTCGGCTCTCTGGTCGCTGAAGCATAGAGCATCAGACGCTGTGTCATCAAAGTCTGTTTTTGAACACATATCCACCAGTAACAAAGCGAAAACACATGACATTGTTTTAACACTGTGACAATAACACTTTAGTGCCAGACCTGTAATGACAATTCTGCATAAAAATATAAAAAGTCCAAAAAATTCTTAAAAGTGTTTGTTTGCAGCCAGGAGAGGTCACACAATGATTGGAGCAAAAAAAAAAATTGGCAAACATGCCTTTTATACACAACTAATGAAACCCCATTGAAATGTATGGGAGAGCGACACTGAGCAACAGGTACTACATGGCGCCTCTGAGCCTAGAGCGCCGCGCTATACGCTGAGCCACCTGTAATAATACATGTGACGCTACATGGCACTGTTAGAGTCGCTCACCAGATTCACGTTCTTAAATGTGGTTTTGCCTACAGTGCCCGGCGTTCACCAGACGCTACCTGCTGCTACGAGGCGCTACCTGACGCAATCCCTCCTTAAATTAGTATGAATGTCACCTGCCATAAGGAATTTATGAAGATTCAGAAATGTGACTTTCTATTCACGGCAAGCTAAGTATCATCTCTCTAGTGTTCTTTTTTTTTGTCTGCTTGGAGTTGCGCTTTAAAGCATGTGAATGGACACATATGGTGCTGTTGTTTAACATAGGTTGTAAGATGCTGGCCAGATAGCGCTGCAAAGAAGAGCTCAGCCACCTGATGGCAGAGTGTGGTACTGCAGCTGGCTGTCATCACTCAGAGAGTGAGATTTACTAAAGTGTCATCACTGTATAGCTAGCTGTCCAAAGAATCCTCGGCATGAGGCAGAGAGCTCACTATTATATTTGTGAATATTGCCTTCTGTAATTGGGATGCCCCACTGTGTGAAACCCGCGGGGCACCCTTAAAACTCACCTTTCTCTGCTCCAATGGTGCATTTGCGGCTCTCGTCCGATGCCATGACTACACCATTCAGGAAATAGCTGATTGTTGTGAATGGGGAGAGTGCGCTTCCCATTCTAGTCAGTGAGAGCCATCTGGGCAGCATTCTGGCCCAAACTGGAATCCCCTGGGGGACTGGAACTAAGCCCAGGAAAGTCAAATACCCGGGTTTTGTTCCTCTTTAAAGAAGACCACTTTATCTCCAATTAATATTTGTTTTTGCTGGTCTTTGTCAGAAGACCCCTTTAGCCAATTAATGTTTTTTTTATTTTACTGTAAAAAATATCCCCCCCCCCTTTAACCAATGTAAAGCATTTTTATGTAATGTTAGAGACCCCTCCTTTAAGAAAACATGTATTCTTACAGTGAAAGAAGAAGCCCTCTTTAACTACAGTAATTAATTTCTATATAATTGCTGGAGAGCCCCTTTAGCCAACTAATGCATTCTACTGTGAAAAAGAAAGAATTAAAATATAGCAAAACATCTGTATGAAATGTATGTGATGTTAACAAAAAATTGTTAAAGTGGACCAAAGCCCACGGAGAATTTATAAAATTCCCATACCGATCAATTCCCGGCCCCTAGGGCACCCTGATCGGGGATGCCCCACTGTGTGAAACCCCCCGGGTCGCCCATAAACTCACCTTCTTTTCCGGTCCAATGTCGCATAGGCGAGCTATGCCTGCATCCACGCTATTTCTCTAGCAAGGTGCGTGCCCGAGCCAGGTATTTCTGAATGGCCAACGTGGGCACGCTCCCTGTTAGAGGGTAGCGGGGGATGCGGCCGCCAGTGCACTTGGATCCGCTCACCTTAGACAAAGGATTAGACGAGCTGACGTGAGCGGATTCGAGCGCGCTGATTGGATGAGCAGCCGCAGATGCGCTGTAAGACCGGGAAGGGGTGAGTTTGTTACGGCGACCTTGGGGTTTCACACAGTGGGGCACCCCCGATTGGGGAGCCCTGGGGGCAGGGACAGTCAAAATCCTGGATTTTGGTCCACTTTAAAGTGGAACAAAACGCTCAAAGCATGGCCCTGGAATCTAAAAGGTTCCATTACTGGCTGCTGGCATTCCCATGGGGCACCCCAGATCGGTGCATCCTCCTGTGGCAAATCCCTGGGACACCGCAACACTCACCTGCTTCTGGGTTTAATCACCATTGTAAATACCGGACAGCCGCATTCCCTGCATCTTTGGGTTGTGCGCATGCTACTGCGTCCAGTCATTCAGATAAACGGGATGCAGGAGCGTGTATTGCAGGGGATGCTGGAGCTCACTCTCCGATTGCCATAAACAAGAGAAGTTTGCTGACCATTTAATAGACACGGCAAACAGCTCTGATTGGACGAGAGCCCGCACATGTGCTATAGGCCCGGGAAGTAGTGAGTGTTCTGGGGGAACTGGGGGTGTTTCACACAGTGGGGTACAGGGTCTTTTGTGAATGGCCGATGCGGGCACGCTCCCTGTTAGAGGAAAGTGGGGGATGTGGCTGTCAGAGCCGCTGCAATTAGATGGGGAAGACCGGGAAGAGGTGAGTGAGATCGGCCAATCTGGGTGGTTACACACAGCGGGGCACCCCCGATCGCAGTGCCCCCGGGGAAAGGACCAAAACCCAGAATAGTCAAAATCCTCGGTTTTGGTCCACTTTAATGGTAGAGGTCCCCTTTGGCCAAGGAATGAATTTTTACTGTCAAAAAGATAGAAAACATTCCATGAAATGAAAACATCTCTACGAATTGTTAGCGATCCGTTTTAGTGTGAGTATTTTTACAGTGAAAGCAGGAGCACTCTACAGCTCCAATGATAAATTTGCAGATAACGACCATACATACATAGAGACCCTTGGCCAACTAATACATTTCTTAAAACATATAGTAAAGTCCACAATTATTAAAAATTAAAAAATCTATATGTTATGTAAGTGATGTTAACAAAAGAATAATACACTGTAAGTGAATACACCATTGGGTTAGGCTGCATGTAAACCTCCAGAGGCTGTTAATTATAGATCCTGTTACCAGGGCCAGATTAAGTGTGGTGGAGGCCCCAGATACAGTTTTTTTTCCCTTTAAAATTAATTAAAATTTCCCTTTAAAATAATAGTCCAGCCAAGTAACTGATTGGTGGTTGTCTGGCACCCACCTACTTACTGGAAGTCCCTTGTGCCACCCTTGTGCGGGTGCGTGCTGCTCAGGAACTCCTGCTATTCCGCCATTTTGGGTGGGGGGTAGTGTAGTGGCCCAGATGGTCCAGCAGAAAACAGTTCCATGCATTGAGCTGCCAGTGGCTGTGCTTGGTGGCTTATGTGCAGTGACAGCTCTGCACCCATTACTGTAGCGTTGCTGATGGCGGCTTTGCTGCTCTAGACTCTCCATCCTGCCCTGTGGTGGCTTTGGCTGCAGGTTTGCAAGAGCAAAAAAAGGCTTCGCCCAGGTGCAGGGGGCCCCGACTGCCACCGATAGCTTTGTTTCTGGCCATACGGCCCGTCAGACCAAAGACTGAAAAGCCTCCTGGGCCGGACCATAACCCAAAGGTTGCTGGAGGCCCTCTATGCAGGGCAAGTGGTAGAGCCCCCGATGCAGGGCAAGTGGTGGAGGCCCTGCGGCACACGCCCTCCCCATAATCCGGCCCTGTATGTCAGCCCTGCTAGTATGTTCTGGTGCTGGCAGGGGGAGCTGGCACCTCTAAAGATAACAGAAGCAGGAAATATTTTTCTGGTGGCAGCTCAGCGCTGGATCAGCTTCCTGGGGGGGGCAAGGTGACTTTTTGTGATTTGTGTACAGATGTGGACCTTACCCCCAGCTTCATTCAGCTAAGAATCCGCTAAGGGCCATATGGAGCCAAATGTGGCCAAGGGCGCTAACAGACGCATCCCTGCCACAGCCTCCAGCAGGGTGTGGGCCCGTGCCGCCCATTCACAAATGCCTGTTGCGGGCATGCAATTGGCTAAAGGTATAGCATAGTGTGCCTGTAACTTACGCATGCGTCATTGGATCGGAGATCAGGTAGGTTTTACTTGGGATTCAGGGGGTTCACAGAGTGAGGCATCCCTGGGAGAGGGAATCAGATGGCTCTGGAGTCTTATAGACTCCAGGGCTGCCCGAGATGGGCATACCTACCAACTTTTCATAGTGGGAAAGAGGGACATTTGTTAAATTAAGCCACGGGATAGATAGGAAATATTGTGTAGCAGTTAAAACAATTGAAACACAATAAATAGACAAATAAATAATTTATTGCTGCAGATCTGCATGTTACACCTCAAAGAGGGACAAATGAGAATGAGGGACAGGGGGACATGGGCTCAAAAGAGGGACAGTCCCTCCAAATTAGGAACACTTGGGAGGTATGGATGGGTCACTTTAATTGTGAGGGTGGTCCCTATGTATGGGGGGGGGTTTACACACAGTATACATTTCCCATGCCTCCCACTCCTAGGATTCCATTCTGTTACACTGTTTGTATGGTGTTACACAACAGGATGACTAAATGGAATTTCCCAGGTTTTCAGCTGGAAACATGGCAACATGGCATACATGAATGTGCAGCCCGGATTGCCAGATGACCACATGCTTTCCCTTGTAAAATCTGCTCCGTGAGTCAGCTAAGAGGCGCAAAGTCACCAAACACCATTTACAGAAAATGTACAGTTCAAATATTGTTTCATCAGAGCAGGGAAAGGCTGTATGTAGGGATGCTCAGAAGGATCTGATTGGATAGAAATCGCTCATATTCTATTATCTGACCCTGATTGCACACAGTAATCACAGCTTCAAATATACAAAGTGCACAGTCACCAGACCGGATTGTACACAGTAATTGAAGATTTAGTTGTATACAGTTAATACAGCTTGGAGTGTAACCTGTTCTTGCAGATTGGAACATACATAATAATAAATACAAGAAAATGACCTTTACTATTATGTACCAACAACAGAGACTAAATAACAGTGGTCATTAACCTTTTCACAGCAAGTACACCAAGTACCCCCTAATGACAAGCAGTTACAAGTTACAACCAAGTATCATTTTGAAATATTTTTCCCTTGATTCTTTGTCAAATACAAAGTGTACAGAATACAAAATGTACGAATAACAAAGTGCACGGAATACAAGGTGTGCTGACCATGATGTGCATAGACTATGAGGTGCAAAGAATAGGAGGTGTACGGAATACGAGGTGTTCGGAATACGAGGTGCAAAGAATACAAAGTGTATAAAACCCAAAGTGTTGGGTATACGAATTTATGGAATTCAAGGTGTTCAGAATATAAGGTGTGGAGTATATGAGGTGCAAAATACAAAGTGTAGGGTATACGAGGTGCATTGGACTGAGGTGTGTGGCATATGATGTGCAGAGTATAATAGGTGTATGGGATACCAGATGTACGAAATACAAAGTGTAGGGTATACGAGGTGCATGGGACTGAGATGTATGGAATATGATGTGTAGAGTATAATAGGTACATGGGACACAAGATGTACAAAATACAAAGTGTAGGGTAAAGGAAGTTTATGGAATTTGAGGTGTACAGAATATGAACATAAGTATGGCAGGTGCATAAGCAAAAAGGTGTACACAATGCAAGGTATATGGAATTGAAGCGTACAACAACATAGGTGTACAAATGAGGTAAAAAATATATGAGATACTGTATACCAAATTTGAAATGTACAAAACACGAGGTGTGACAGAATATGGGGTACGGAGTGAGGAAAGTGAGGTCAGCCCCCACAGTTGTTACTACTAATCCACTGAAGTTGTTTTTTTCAGTGACATTTGTTTCTTATCGGGAGGTCACACAGTCTTCTTACTGTTTCAGCAAGATAAAAGTATACAAATGTCATCTTGACGGTGATATAAAAAACAAATATATTCCAGGTCCACTTGTTTTACCTTTTCCACCCTCCTTTGGACCGCTGATGATGGAAACTTTATCTGACGTGGTGTGGCTGCAGAGCGCCCTGCTACTGCTCACATCCATGGAGAGAACATAGCCATCGAGGTGGTCGCACAGCAGCTGAATTGGATTCAAGTCTGGGGAGCCCCAAAATTATTTTATTGGCTACATTTGTCTCAGGTTCCCATGAAACTCACGTTTCTTAATTGTTTTGTCGTTATAAAACATTTAGATATTTTTGGTGCTGGGCAAAGGGAACCATGACATTTCTAGACAGGACTAAAATCAAACAACCGCTGGATCAAACCTCTTTGAAGGAGCGGAGGTCTCTGCTATAAACACGTGTGTAACACAAGGCAGGAGGCGGTGGAAGCACTAAGCCCCTTGTTTGTACTACTCTCCTGGTCTCCGACATTGTGTGTCTGGATGAGGGTGGTTAAATTGTCTAGACACCAGTGATATTATGAACTAGTAATGCAAGCCCCCCCCAGCTTCCTCATTGTTTCCATCTCTGCCTACAAAATGTTTCCTGGACTCAAGTAACATCTACATGTGCTGTCTACATCTCATTCCACATGTTATACAGAGAGACATTCCTTCCTCGTTTCTACAGTGCATGGGAGCTGTCTGTAGCCTCTGGGGACATCCTCAGGGGTGAACTTCAACCAGCTGTTCAATCCAAAATTTACATACAAAACATCTGTTTTATAGTTAGGGTCAGGTCGAGGTGAACAATGTGTAAAGGTTGAGTTCTCTATTGGGTCCAATCTCCATCTCAAGCTTGATGGTCTAGCCCCCACTAAATCAGGAGACCTGAAACCCCTACTGGACACTTGGATCCAGGGCTGGATTATGAGGGGGGCACGTGCCCCGGGGTCTAGCCCACTTGTCCTGCAAAGGGGCCCTCCACCAACCTTTGGGTTATGGTCTGGTCCAGGAGGTTTTTTAGTCTTTGGTCTGACAGGCTGCTGGGACAGCAACAAAGCTATGTGGAAGTGGGGGGCCCCCTGTGCCTGGGCAGCCAAAGCAACCATAGGGCAGGAGGAGAGTCTAGAGCAGCAAAGCCGCCATCAGCAACGCTACAGTGATGGGTGCGTGCAGGGCTGTCAGTTGGCGGCTCACAAGCACAGCTGCTGGCAGCTTAATGCTGGGAACTGTTTTCTGCTGGACCAGCTGGGCGACTATACTACCCCCCCCCCCCCCCCCCCAAGCAGGAGTTCCCGAGCAGCACGTACCCGCACAAGGGACTCCATCTGACTTTCCAGTAAGTGGGCGGGTGCCAGACAACCACCAATCAGTTACTTGGCTGGACTATTATTTTAAAGGAATAAAAAATACTGTATCTGGGGCCTCCACCAGATTTTGTGGCCAGGGGCCTCCACCACACTTAATGCGGCCCTGCTTAAATCCCACTGTAGTTTCATTCGGGATGAGGTAGCACCTTTGACATGGATGAGACTAACATCCCAGCAGGGCACAACAAAGATACAGATGTATGGGAAGTCAAGGTCAGGCTTAGGTCAGTAACCAGGTCAGTTGAGGAGTTTAGCTGAGAAATAAGCCTAAAGGTCAGTTGGGGTGCTCGCTGAGCATCAACATCCATTTACGCATAACACAATAGGTGTTGGTCGCTGGTGCCCCTGCACTGGGGCAGGTTCCAAGTAAAATAACATTTACCAGTACGTGCCATGCTGTGCCTCTTTCTTAGCAGCAGGCAGTGCCCCCTCCCCATGATGGGGGGATAAGGGGTCTGGAATCTAGCCGGCACCACTAACAGTGACCCTCACAGCACTGCCAGGTGCTAGGCTGACCTCTGCTATGGCCAGGGTCAGATTATGAGAGGGGCACACGTGGCTCGTGCCCCAGGGCCTCCACCACTTGCCCTGCAAACCTTTGGGTTATGGTCATGAAGCTTTCAGTCTTTGGTCTGATGGGCGGCAGGGCCAGCAACAAAGCTATCAGCGGCAGTGGGGCCCTCACACACTTTTTTTGTTTTTGCAAACCCGCAGCCAAAGCCACCACGGGGCAGGACTGAGAGTCTAGAGCAGCAAAGCCGCCCTCAGCAACGCTACAGTGATGGGGGGGGTGCAGAGCTGTCACTGCAGATGCTGGACCAGCTGGGTGACTACACTACCCCCCAGAATGGCAAAGCAGGAGTTCTTGAGCAGCACCCAAGGAACTCGATCTGACATTAAAGTAAGTCGGCGGGTGCCAGACAACCACCAATCAGTTACTTGGCTGGACTATTTTAAAGGAAAAAAATACTGTATCTGTGGCCCCCACCAGATTTTGTGCCCAGGGGCCTCCACCACACTTATCTGGCCCTGGCTATGGCACGGCACTACCCACTCACTACCCATTTACTGCGTTCTTCTGCAATGGAGTGGGACTTGCCTTGACGAGCTCTCTCTGTACAAGTCTCCCATGGAGAGCTCTGAAGCAGGGGCGGGGGAAAAGAGGTAAGTATCTATTTCTTTTCAGCCCTACCTGGACAACTTAAAGCAGACCACCAGTCAAAAAATTAAATCTGAGCAAATTGCTCCCTTAAAGCCTTCCCTTACAATTAAGTAATGTGAGAGGGATTAGAAATCAGCATTAATGACTCACTGCTGCTCAGAAAGGTGAGTAACTGTGAGGAATAGGTCAAATATTATATTGCACCTTATCGCTGATGTCGGCATCCCCCTTTAAGAAACCCCACCTATCCCAGGTTAGAGTTTCCTTTAATCCCCTGTTCTAAATGCACACGTCCTTAGCTCTATTCAGGAAGAAATAATTAGCATGTATGTGCTGAATAGCTCAGAGGACAGACCTTCACACTGGTCTTGTCACACCTTAGGCTGGGAAGCTGCCGGCCAGTCTGTAGCTGGCTCGACCCCTGGCTGTAAATTTGTCATAGCAAGGATTAAATCGCAGACTAGCGGCACCAACAGAAATTGCTCCATAACTGCGCGTCCATGTGTCGCAGCGCCAAACCAGTTACAGAATTAGTACCGGCTCACAAAACCGCACATGGGGATAGGTTATGAGGGAATAGGAAATACAGGAATGCCCCGTAAACGGAGATCTAAGGTTCTGGTCAGCGTAGGAACCCGATTTCTGGACTCATTGCGAGCACGGCATCCAGCCCGATAGTTTGGTACCGCTTCCAAGGCCATACGACCCCCCTGCTCCAAGTTATAACCCCTAAAGGGTTTTAGGGCAAAAATACACGCCAGAACCATAGGAGGTGACGGCCCATCCCACAGAGGGGAGGGGGGTAGAGAGCCCTTGCAGCATAAATAGGGTGGTCTGGAACTAGGTAATGGTCACTCATCTGGAGGGGATATGCGGTCAGCATACTGGGGGTGGCCATCATCATCGATAAGCTCTTGACACACCCCTTGTGATGAGCTCCCCATCATCACTACTACTCTGCAACTGCATACTAAGGTAACTACTTATTGTTTCTCTGTGTAATGCACTCAATCCTTTAACCATCTCAGAATAGCATAATTGTATCATCTGTATCATATTATATTACATAGAAACATAGAAACATAGAAGGTTGACGGCAGAAGGAGACCATACGGTCCATCTAGTCTGCCCTTATGTGTATACTGTATGTTCTCTTTATCTTATGTGTATACTGTATGTTCTCGTTATCTTAGGATAGATGTGTGCTTATCCCAGGCATGTTTAAATTCAGTGACTGTTGATTTTTCAACTACCTCTGCTGGTTGTTTGTTCCAAGCATCTACTACTCTTTCTGTAAAATAATATTTTCTAACATTGCTCCTGATCTTCCCCCCGACTAGCTTCAGGTTGTGCCCCCTTGTTCTATCATTAAGCTTCTTCTTAAAAACACTTCCCTCCTGAACCTTATTCAATCCTTTCACATATTTAAATGTCTCAATCATGTCCCCCCCTCCCTTCTTTCCTCCAGACTGTACAAATTAAGTTCTTTAAGTCTCTCCTGATAAGTTTTAAGTTTAAGTCCTTCCACCATTTTCGTTGCCTGCCTTTGGACACGTTCTATTTGAATAATGTCTTTTTGCAGGTAAGGTCTCCAGAACTGCACACAGTATTCTAGCTGTGGCCTCACCAGGGCTCTATACAGCGGCATCACAACCTCCCTCTTCCTACTGGTGATGCCTCGAGCTATGCAGCCGAGCATCCTGCTTGCTTTTACCACTGCCTGGCTACACTGTCCACTCATCTTGCAGCTATCAGTACTCAGTATCCCTAAATCTCTCTCCTCCGAGGTCCTGGCTAACACAGTGCTGCCCATACGGTACTCAGAGCAGGGATTCCTTCTACCCAAGTGCATGATTTTACATTTAGAGACATTGAACTCTAGTTTCCACAGTTTTGACCATCTATCCAGTAAAGCTAAATCATTTTCCATGTTGCAGACACCTCCAGGAATATCCACCCTATTACTAACCTTTGTATCATCAGCAAACAGACAAACTTTTCCTACCAAGCCTTCTCCTATGTCACTTACAAATATATTAAAAAGAATGGGGCCCAGGACAGAGCCTTGCGGCACACCACTTGTGACTCGCCTTTGTTCAGATTGCACACCATTTACAACAACGCTCTGATACCGATCCCTCAGCCAACTGGAAATCCACTGAACTATCCAGGGATTGAGTCCTACCTTCAATAACTTATCTATGAGCTCCTTATGTGGTACAGTGTCAAAGGCTTTGCTAAAATCCAGATAGGCGATATCCACAGCACCACCTTCATCTAACACTTTAGTGACATTGTCAAAGAAATCAATAAGATTGGTCGGACATGATCGGCCCTCAGTAAAGCCGTGCTGTTTTGGGTCCAATAGGTCATTAATTTTTAGATGGGAAATTATCTGTTTTTTTAAGAGTGTTTCCATTAATTTGACCACTATAGATGTTAAACTAACTGGCCTGTAATTACTGGCTTCTTCTCTACTCCCCTTTTTATGGATTGGTACGACATTGGCCATTCTCCAATCATCTGGAACCTCACCAGTTGAAAGGGAATGGTTAAGTAAATCAGTCAGAGGGGCTGCAATCACAAACCTAAGTTCCCTTAGAACTCTGGGGTGGATTCCATCTGGACCCATCGCCTTACTTACCTTTAGCTGTGCCAGCTCGGATAGGACATCAGCCTCCAGAAACTCCGGAGCTGTGCCCTCCCAGCTGGATGCTGTGCTATGGCCATGCCTGCTACTATCTGAAAATACAGAACAAAAGTAGCTATTCAGATGGTCAGCCACAGCCTTATCTCCGTCAATATATTTATTTTCCCTATTTCTACTATATCTTCTATTTAACATCATAGTTAAATGCTTGTTATCAGTGCCTAGTGTGCTTATAGCATTAAAACTTACATTTTAACTTGAGTGATCTGTTTGCCTTAAACCAAGGATCTGTGTGTCCGTGGCTTCGGGCCTTGTATCCCTGGTAGGAGGGGTCGGACAAAGGGTTTTGGGGAACGCGGTCCGTGTTTACGGAGGTCCCTGGTTTGTAGTGGGACCACGTGACCGCGGTTCCCTGACAGTAACATTGTATCAACATTGTGAAGAACTATGGAGAGAGAGACAGTAGTCCGCTGTGTGCTGCTGGGACATCTAGACCTGCAACAGGAAGGTGAGTAAGTCCATGGGGATTTTTTAATTATTCTGGGGGTTTTGGTCAGCTTTAAAGTGATACTGCAGACAGCAGTAATTTACAGTAACAGTACATTTGGCGCTGCCCTAAACTGTTTTTAAATTGAAGCAGAAATGGCCGAGATATCGGGGTTTACAGGTTCAGCCAAAGACATTCTCTTTTTCATCCTGTCCTCCAATCAGCTCAGCAGAGCGGGACAGGATTGCTGGTCCCTCCCTCCTCCCGCCCCACCACCTCTGCCTCCTCCTCCAGGTTCATCACAGATTATGCAGCATCACAGATCCAAGGGGCACGCCAATTTTTTTCGGAACAGAAATCATGAGCTGAACCTGTAGACCCTAATATCTCGGTCATTTCCTTTTCAATTTAAAAATGGAAAACAGTTTAGGACAGCGCTAAATGTAGCCTGAGGCAATGGTGTAACAATTACCTTTGCCAAGTAACCTTTGCCTGCAGTAAAGTGGACCAAAACCCAGGATTTTGACTATCCTGGGTTTTGGTCATTTTCCCCGGGGCGCTCCAATTGGGGATTCCCTGCCGCGTGAAACCCCAGATCATGGAAGCCAACTCACCTCTTCCCGGTCCAACGGCGCATGCACGGCCGCTCATCCAATCAGCGTGCTCCGAGGCGCTGATGTCACATCGTTTAAAGCTTACACTTACCTTGTTTTCCCCCGCTACCCTCTAACAGGGAGTGTTCCCGCGCTGGCCATTCACAAATGCCTGGTTCAGGCATGCGTCCTGCTAGAGGGATAGTGGGGATGTGGACGGGGCTCAGGCATGCACCATTGGAACGGTAAACAAGTGCATGGGGCGACCTGGGGGGTTTCACACAGCGGGCATCCCAATTTTGGATGCCCTGTCCCGGGTTGATCGCCATGGGTTTTGGTCATCTTTAAAGTGGACCAACACCCAGGGGGGATCGGCCCGGAAATCTATAAGATTCCCGGACCGATCATATCCCTCCCCGCGGGGCATCCAAAATCGGGATGTCCCGCGGGGAGGAACCCCCCAGGAGGCCCACAAACCTTACCTCAGCCCCGTTCCATCGGCACATGCGCGAGCCGCGGCCGCGTCTCGGGCTTCCCTCTAGCAGGGCGCGCACCCGCGCCGGCCGTTTGTCAATGGCCGGTGCATGCGCTCCCTGTTAGAGGGATAGCGCGAGACGCGGCCTCCAGCGCTCAGAGCCAGCTGAGCTGGTATGCGCGTCCAGGCGGCCTTGGACGTGCATACCACAATGGCTCTGAGCACTGTGATTGGCTGGCGCGGTCACGTGGGAGCGGGGAGAGGTGAGTTTTTTGGGGCTTTCTGGGGGGTTTCAGACAGCGGGGCACCCCCGATCGGGGTGCCCCACCGAAGTGGACCAAAACCCAGGATAGTCAAAATCCTGGGTGTTGGTCCACTTTAAGCCCTTTCAAAGAGCTTACACTGATCATCTGAGAAGGAGGGTTTCGGGGAGAAATTTACTAAATAAATGCTATTGCTGCATATTTCCTTTAAAGAGGATCAAAACCCTTTGGCTATCCTGGGTTTTGGTCCTTACCCCCAGGCACCCTGGTTGCCCCGTTGTATGAATCCCCCAGGTCGCCCAATCTGACTTACCCTTTCCCGGGCCTACGGCGCCCTGCACAGCCTCTTGTCCAATCAGCGCATCCCCTGCTGCCCTCTAACAGCGATCGTGCCTGCATCGGCCATTCACAAATGCCTGGCAGGCACGCACCCTGATAAAGGGATAGGGGGGGATGCGGCCACTGCTCCCACATGCATCGCTGGAGCGGGGAAGAAGGTGAGTTTCTGGGCAACCTAAGGGGTATCAAACAGCGGGGCATCCCAATTCTGGAGGGAATCAAGAGGAATCTATTACGGGGTATTGTTCCTCTCCAGAGGGAAATACCAATTTTATGCCCCCCTGTATACCCCCCTGACAATCAATGGCCTGCCCTCCATTCAACTTTTACTAGCCATCAAGGTATAAGCACGGGCTATCGGTCGCTCCCCTGCAACAGCCGTTCAGACTGTGGGTTTTGGTCCACTTTAATACACGGGCAGATATCAGTAATAGTAATTAGCAGTGGTTCCTGGGAGCACCGCCATGTACTATCTGGTCTGAAACCATTTTTTGCATATTAGGTTGGCAGTGGATGAACAGTCCCAACAAAATTTAAAGGAGTCGCCTGCTTCTCGCCCTCTGTTAGTAACAGGAGCAAACATGTTGTAAATCAAGCAAGTGTGTCAGATTGTGGTTTTACTTGTATCACCCGGCCCCAGAAATAATAATGTAAATGTTTAATGCTGGCACCATGATACAGGCTGATTAACAGGGAGCTCAGGAATCCCGAGCATGATCCGAAGGTCGGTATAGCCACAAGAATGACTTATTCCACCATAACCAGGCGAGAGATTACCGAGATGCTGCCTCCAGCTCCAGATAGGCACATGGTTTATGTAAAACAGAACAATATCTCATTCTTCTATTAGATCTTTATTGTTCATTTAAACACCCCATTTATTTTCCTTTAAAATAATAGTCGAGCCAAGTAACTGATTGGTGGTTGTCTGGCACCCGCCTACTTACTGGAACGTCAGATCGAGTCCCTTGTGCCCCCCTTGTGCGGGTGCGTGCTGCTCGGGAACTCCTGCTTTGCCATTCTGGGTGGGGGGGTAGTGTAGTCACCCGGCTGGTCCAGCAGAAAACAGTTCCCTGCATTGAGCTGCCAGCGCCTGTGCTTGGTGGTTTATGTGCTCTGCACCCATCACTGCAGCATTGCTGACGGCGGCTTTACTGCTCAAGGTTTTGGTCTACTTTAATGAACTGTATGAACAGTAATGTTCACAGCAGGGCCACATCACATTTAGTTTTGCCACTGCTCTGGTAGGATTTTAGCGATGAAAAAAGGTTGCGCTTGAGTTCTCCAGAGGAGGAAATGCCAAGGGATCCGCATACCAGTATAAAATATAGGCCCCAGCCTATGAAATATACTGTTCTTATTTTAAAACCTGGGCCGGTACCAGGTTAGTGGGGGCCCTTGGGCAAAATAGTCTTAGTGGGCCCTAAAGTAGTGTGTCACATGATGTCACCTTTCAGATCCGCTGCTACAAATGCGTCATCTCCTGCTGCTGATCGCCCCCCAGTCCTTATTGTCTTCCCTATAGCCACCAATCGTCCTCTAGTCCTTATTGCTTTCCCTATAGCCACCAATCGTCCTCTAGGCTTTATTGCCTTCCCTATAGCCACCAATCATCCTCTAGGCTTTATTGCCTTCCCTATAGCCACCAATCATTCTCTAGGCTTTATTGCCTTTCCTATAGCCACCAATCATCCTCTAGGCTTTATTGCCTTCCCTATAGCCCCCAATCATCCTCTAGGCTTTATTGCCTTTCCTATAGACACCAATCATCCTCTAGGCTTTATTGCCTTCCCTATAGCCACCAATCATCCTCTATGCTTTATTGCCTTCCCTATAGCCACCAATCATCCTCTATGCTTTATTGCCTTCCATATAGCTACCAATCGTCCTCTAGGCTTTATTGCCTTCCCTATAGCCACCAATCGTCCTCTAGGCTTTATTGCCTTCCCTATAGCCACCAATCGTCCTCTAGTCCTTATTGCCTTCCCTATAGCCACCAATCACCCTCTAGGCTTTATTGCCTTTCCTATAGCCACCAATCATCCTCTAGGCTTTATTGCCTTCCCTACAGCCACCAATCATCCTCTAGGCTTTATTGCCTTCCCTACAGCCACCAATCATCCTCTAGGCTTTATTGCCTTCCCTATAGCTACCAATCGTCCTCTAGGCTTTATTGCCTTCCCTATAGCTACCAATCGTCCTCTAGTCCTTATTGCCTTCCCTATAGCCACCAATCACCCTCTAGGCTTTATTGCCTTTCCTATAGCCACCAATCATCCTCTAGGCTTTATTGCCTTCCCTATAGCCACCAATCATCCTCTAGGCTTTATTGCCTTCCCTATAGCCACCAATCATCCTCTAGGCTTTATTGCATTCCTTATAGCCACCAATCATCCTCTAGGCTTTATTTCCTTCCCTATAGCCACCAATCATCATCTAGGCTTTATTGCCTTCCCTATAGCTACTAATCATCCTCTAGTCCTTATTGCCTTCCCTATAGCCACCAATCATCCTCTAGGCTTTATTGCCTTCCCTAAAGCCACCAATCATCCTCTAGGCTTTATTGCCTTTCCTATAGCCACCAATCATCCTCTAGGCTTTATTGCCTTCCCTAGAGCCACCAATCATCCTCTAGGCTTTATTGCCTTTCCTATAGCCACCAATCATCCTCTAGGCTTTATTGCTTTCCCTATAGCCACCAATCATCCTCTAGTCCTTATTGCCTTCCCTATAGCCACCAATCATCCTCTAGGCTTTATTGCCTTCCCTATAGCTACCAATCGTCCTCTAGTCCTTATTGCCTTCCCTATAGCCACCAATCATCCTCTAGGCTTTATTGCCTTCCCTACAGCGACCAATCATCCTCTAGGCTTTATTGCCTTCCCTATAGCCACCAATCATCCTCTAGGCTTTATTGCCTTTCCTATAGCCACCAATCATCTTCTAGGCTTTATTGCCTTCTCTATAGCCACCAATCATCTTCTAGGCTTTATTGCCTTTCCTATAGCCGCCAATCATCCTCTAGGCTTTATTGCCTTTCCTATAGCCGCCAATCATCCTCTAGGCTTTATTGCCTTCCCTATAGACACCAATCATCCTCTAGGCTTTATTGGCTTCCCTATAGACACCAATCATCCTTTAGGCTTTATTGCCTTTCCTATAGCCGCCAATCATCCTCTAGGCTTTATTGCCTTCCCTATAGCCGCCAATCATCCTCTAGGCTTTATTGCCTTCCCTATAGCCACCAATCATCCTCTAGGCTTTATTGGCTTCCCTATAGACACCAATCATCCTCTAGGCTTTATTGGCTTCCCTATAGACACCAATCATCCTTTAGGCTTTATTGCCTTTCCTATAGCCACCAATCATCCTCTAGGCTTTATTGCCTTCCCTATAGCCACCAATCATCCTCTAGGCTTTATTGCCTTCCCTATAGCCACCAATCATCCTCTATGCTTTATTGCCTTCCCTATAGCTACCAATCGTCCTCTAGGCTTTATTGCCTTCCCTATAGCTACCAATCGTCCTCTAGTCCTTATTGCCTTCCCTATAGCCACCAATCACCCTCTAGGCTTTATTGCCTTTCCTATAGCCACCAATCATCCTCTAGGCTTTATTGCCTTCACTACAGCCACCAATCATCCTCTAGGCTATATTTCCTTCCCTACAGCCACCAATCATCCTCTAGGCTTTATTGCCTTCCCTATAGCTACCAATCGTCCTCTAGGCTTTATTGCCTTACCTATAGCTACCAATCGTCCTCTAGTCCTTATTGGCTTCTCTATAGCCACCAATCACCCTCTAGGCTTTATTGCCTTTCCTATAGCCACCAATCATCCTCTAGGCTTTATTGCCTTCCCTATAGCCACCAATCATCCTCTAGGCTTTATTGCCTTCCCTATAGCTACTAATCATCCTCTAGGCTTTATTGCCTTCCCTATAGCTACTAATCATCCTCTAGTCCTTATTGCCTTCCCTATAGCCACCAATCACCCTCTAGGCTTTATTGCCTTCCCTATAGCCACCAATCATCCTCTAGGCTTTATTGCCTTCCCTAAAGCCACCAATCATCCTCTAGGCTTTTTTGCCTTCCCTATAGCCACCAATCATCCTCTAGGCTTTATTGCCTTTCCTATAGCCACCAATCATCCTCTAGGCTTTATTGCTTTCCCTATAGCCACCAATCATCCTCTAGGCTTTATTGCCTTCCCTATAGCTACCAATCGTCCTCTAGTCCTTATTGCCTTCCCTATAGCCACCAATCATCCTCTAGGCTTTATTGCCTTTCCTATAGCCACCAATCATCCTCTAGGCTTTATTGCTTTCTCTATAGCCACCAATCATCCTCTAGGCTTTATTGCCTTTCCTATAGCCGCCAATCATCCTCTAGGCTTTATTGCCTTTCCTATAGCCGCCAATCATCCTCTAGGCTTTATTGCCTTCCCTATAGCCACCAATCATCCTCTAGGCTTTTTTGGCTTCCCTATAGACACCAATCATCCTCTAGGCTGTATTGCCTTTCCTATAGCCGCCAATCATCCTCTAGGCTTTATTGCCTTTCCTATAGCCGCCAATCATCCTCTAGGCTTTATTGCCTTCCCTATAGCCACCAATCATCCTCTAGGCTTTATTGGCTTCCCTATAGACACCAATCATCCTTTAGGCTTTATTTGCCTTTCCTATAGCCACCAATCATCCTCTAGGCTTTATTGCCTTCACTACAGCCACCAATCATCCTCTAGGCTATATTTCCTTCCCTACAGCCACCAATCATCCTCTAGGCTTTATTGCCTTCACTACAGCCACCAATCATCCTCTAGGCTATATTTCCTTCCCTACAGCCACCAATCATCCTCTAGGCTTTATTGCCTTCCCTATAGCTACCAATCGTCCTCTAGGCTTTATTGCCTTACCTATAGCTACCAATCGTCCTCTAGTCCTTATTGGCTTCTCTATAGCCACCAATCACCCTCTAGGCTTTATTGCCTTTCCTATAGCCACCAATCATCCTCTAGGCTTTATTGCCTTCCCTATAGCCACCAATCATCCTCTAGGCTTTATTGCCTTCCCTATAGCTACTAATCATCCTCTAGGCTTTATTGCCTTCCCTATAGCTACTAATCATCCTCTAGTCCTTATTGCCTTCCCTATAGCCACCAATCACCCTCTAGGCTTTATTGCCTTCCCTATAGCCACCAATCATCCTCTAGGCTTTATTGCCTTCCCTAAAGCCACCAATCATCCTCTAGGCTTTTTTGCCTTCCCTATAGCCACCAATCATCCTCTAGGCTTTATTGCCTTTCCTATAGCCACCAATCATCCTCTAGGCTTTATTGCTTTCCCTATAGCCACCAATCATCCTCTAGGCTTTATTGCCTTCCCTATAGCTACCAATCGTCCTCTAGTCCTTATTGCCTTCCCTATAGCCACCAATCATCCTCTAGGCTTTATTGCCTTTCCTATAGCCACCAATCATCCTCTAGGCTTTATTGCTTTCTCTATAGCCACCAATCATCCTCTAGGCTTTATTGCCTTTCCTATAGCCGCCAATCATCCTCTAGGCTTTATTGCCTTTCCTATAGCCGCCAATCATCCTCTAGGCTTTATTGCCTTCCCTATAGCCACCAATCATCCTCTAGGCTTTTTTGGCTTCCCTATAGACACCAATCATCCTCTAGGCTGTATTGCCTTTCCTATAGCCGCCAATCATCCTCTAGGCTTTATTGCCTTTCCTATAGCCGCCAATCATCCTCTAGGCTTTATTGCCTTCCCTATAGCCACCAATCATCCTCTAGGCTTTATTGGCTTCCCTATAGACACCAATCATCCTTTAGGCTTTATTTGCCTTTCCTATAGCCACCAATCATCCTCTAGGCTTTATTGCCTTCCCTATAGCCGCCAATCATCCTCTAGGCTTTATTGCCTTCCCTATAGCCACCAATCATCCTCTAGGCTTTATTGGCTTCTCTATAGACACCAATCATCCTCTAGGCTTTATTAGCTTCCCTATAGACACCAATCATCCTCTAGGCTTTATTGCCTTCCCTATAGCCACCAATCATCCTCTAGGCTTTATTGGCTTCCTTATAGACACCAATCATCCTTTATGCTTTATTGCCTTTCCTATAGCCACCAATCATCCTCTAGGCTTTATTGCCTTCCCTATAGCCACCAATCATCCTCTAGGCTTTATTGCCTTTCCTATAGCCACCAATCATCCTCTAGGCTTTATTGCCTTCCCTATAGCCACCAATCACCCTCTAGGCTTTATTGCCTTTCCTATAGCCACCAATCATCCTCTAGGCTTTATTGCCTTCACTACAGCCACCAATAATCCTCTAGGCTATATTTCCTTCCCTACAGCCACCAATCATCCTCTAGGCTTTATTGCCTTCCCTATAGCTACCAATCGTCCTCTAGGCTTTATTGCCTTCCCTATAGCTACCAATCGTCCTCTAGTCCTTATTGGCTTCTCTATAGCCACCAATCACCCTCTAGGCTTTATTGCCTTTCCTATAGCCACCAATCATCCTCTAGGCTTTATTGCCTTTCCTATAGCCACCAATCATCCTCTAGGCTTTATTGCCTTCCCTATAGCCACCAATCATCCTCTAGGCTTTATTGCCTTCCCTATAGCTACTAATCATCCTCTAGGCTTTATTGCCTTCCCTATAGCTACTAATCATCCTCTAGTCCTTATTGCCTTCCCTATAGCCACCAATCACCCTCTAGGCTTTATTGCCTTCCCTATAGCCACCAATCATCCTCTAGGCTTTATTGCCTTCCCTAAAGCCACCAATCATCCTCTAGGCTTTTTTGCCTTCCCTATAGCCACCAATCATCCTCTAGGCTTTATTGCCTTTCCTATAGCCACCAATCATCCTCTAGGCTTTATTGCTTTCCCTATAGCCACCAATCATCCTCTAGGCTTTATTGCCTTCCCTATAGCTACCAATCGTCCTCTAGTCCTTATTGCCTTCCCTATAGCCAACAATCATCCTCTAGGCTTTATTGCCTTCCCTATAGCCACCAATCATCCTCTAGGCTTTATTGCCTTCCCTATAGCCACCAATCATCCTCTAGGCTTTATTGCCTTTCCTATAGCCACCAATCATCCTCTAGGCTTTATTGCTTTCTCTATAGCCACCAATCATCCTCTAGGCTTTATTGCCTTTCCTATAGCCGCCAATCATCCTCTAGGCTTTATTGCCTTTCCTATAGCCGCCAATCATCCTCTAGGCTTTATTGCCTTCCCTATAGCCACCAATCATCCTCTAGGCTTTTTTGGCTTCCCTATAGACACCAATCATCCTTTAGGCTTTATTGCCTTTCCTATAGCCACCAATCATCCTCTAGGCTTTATTGCCTTCTCTATAGCCACCAATCATCCTCTAGGCTTTATTGCCTTTCCTATAGCCGCCAATCATCCTCTAGGCTTTATTGCCTTCCCTATAGCCACCAATCATCCTCTAGGCTTTATTGGCTTCCCTATAGACACCAATCATCCTTTAGGCTTTATTGCCTTTCCTATAGCCACCAATCATCCTCTAGGCTTTATTGGCTTCTCTATAGCCACCAATCACCCTCTAGGCTTTATTGCCTTTCCTATAGCCACCAATCATCCTCTAGGCTTTATTGCCTTTCCTATAGCCACCAATCATCCTCTAGGCTTTATTGCCTTCCCTATAGCCACCAATCATCCTCTAGGCTTTATTGCCTTCCCTATAGCTACTAATCATCCTCTAGGCTTTATTGCCTTCCCTATAGCTACTAATCATCCTCTAGTCCTTATTGCCTTCCCTATAGCCACCAATCACCCTCTAGGCTTTATTGCCTTCCCTATAGCCACCAATCATCCTCTAGGCTTTATTGCCTTCCCTAAAGCCACCAATCATCCTCTAGGCTTTTTTGCCTTCCCTATAGCCACCAATCATCCTCTAGGCTTTATTGCCTTTCCTATAGCCACCAATCATCCTCTAGGCTTTATTGCTTTCCCTATAGCCACCAATCATCCTCTAGGCTTTATTGCCTTCCCTATAGCTACCATTCGTCCTCTAGTCCTTATTGCCTTCCCTATAGCCAACAATCATCCTCTAGGCTTTATTGCCTTCCCTATAGCCACCAATCATCCTCTAGGCTTTATTGCCTTCCCTATAGCCACCAATCATCCTCTAGGCTTTATTGCCTTTCCTATAGCCACCAATCATCCTCTAGGCTTTATTGCTTTCTCTATAGCCACCAATCATCCTCTAGGCTTTATTGCCTTTCCTATAGCCACCAATCATCCTCTAGGCTTTATTGCCTTTCCTATAGCCGCCAATCATCCTCTAGGCTTTATTGCCTTCCCTATAGCCACCAATCATCCTCTAGGCTTTTTTGGCTTCCCTATAGACACCAATCATCCTTTAGGCTGTATTGCCTTTCCTATAGCCACCAATCATCCTCTAGGCTTTATTGCCTTCTCTATAGCCACCAATCATCCTCTAGGCTTTATTGCCTTTCCTATAGCCGCCAATCATCCTCTAGGCTTTATTGCCTTCCCTATAGCCACCAATCATCCTCTAGGCTTTATTGGCTTCCCTATAGACACCAATCATCCTTTAGGCTTTATTGCCTTTCCTATAGCCACCAATCATCCTCTAGGCTTTATTGCCTTTCCTATAGCCGCCAATCATCCTCTAGGCTTTATTGCCTTCCCTATAGCCACCAATCATCCTCTAGGCTTTATTGGCTTCCCTATAGACACCAATCATCCTTTAGGCTTTATTGCCTTTCCTATAGCCACCAATCATCCTCTAGGCTTTATTGCCTTCGCTATAGCCACCAATCGTCCTCTAGGCTTTATTGCCTTCCCTATAGCTACCAATCGTCCTCTAGTCCTTATTGCCTTCCCTATAGCCACCAATCTTCCTCTAGGCTTTATTGCCTTCCCTATAGCTACCAATCATCCTCTAGTCCTTATTAGCTTCCCTATAGCCACCAATCGTCCTCTAGTCCTTGTTGCCTTCCCTATAGCCACTAATCGTCCTCCAGTCCTTGTTGCCTTCCCTATAGCTACCAATCATCCTCTAGTCCTTGTTGCCTTCCCTATAGCCACCAATCATTCTCCTGTCCTTATTGCCTTCCTTATAGCCACCAATCGTCCTCTAGTCCTTGTTGCCTTCCCTATAGTCACCAATCGTCCTCTAGTCCTTGTTCACTTCCCTATAGCCACCAATCGTCCTCTAATCCTTGTTCACTTCCCTATAGCCACCAATCATCGTCCGCTAGTCCTTGTTGCCTTCCCTATAGCTGCCAATCACCCTCCAGTCCTTATTACCTTCCCTATAGCCACCAATCGTCCTCTAGGCATTATTGTCTTCCCTATAGCCGCCAATCACCCTCCAGTCCTTATTGCCTTCCATATAGCCACCAATCGTCCTCTAGGCCTTATTGCCTTCCCTATAGCCGCCAATCACCCTCCAGTCCTTATTGCCTTCCCTATAGCCACCGATCATCCTCTAGTCCTTGTTGCCTTCCCTATAGTCACCAATCATCCTCCAGTCCTTGTTGCCTTTTCACTATAGTCACCAATCATCCTCCAGTCCTTATTGCCTTCCCTATAGCCACCAATCGTCCTCTAGTCCCTGTTGCCTTCCCTATAGTCACCAATTGCCCTCGTGTCCTTGTTGCTTTCTCTATAGCTACCAATCGTCCTCCAGTCCTTGTTGCCTTCCCTATAGCTACCAATCATCCTCTAGTCCTTGTTGCCTTCCCTATAGCCACCAATCATTCTCCTGTCCTTATTGCCTTCCTTATAGCCACCAATCGTCCTCTAGTCCTTGTTGCCTTCCCTATAGTCACCAATCGTCCTCTAGTCCTTGTTCACTTCCCTATAGCCACCAATCGTCCTCTAATCCTTGTTCACTTCCCTATAGCCACCAATCATCGTCCGCTAGTCCTTGTTGCCTTCCCTATAGCTGCCAATCACCCTCCAGTCCTTATTACCTTCCCTATAGCCACCAATCGTCCTCTAGGCATTATTGTCTTCCCTATAGCCGCCAATCACCCTCCAGTCCTTATTGCCTTCCATATAGCCACCAATCGTCCTCTAGGCCTTATTGCCTTCCCTATAGCCGCCAATCACCCTCCAGTCCTTATTGCCTTCCCTATAGCCACCGATCATCCTCTAGTCCTTGTTGCCTTCCCTATAGTCACCAATCATCCTCCAGTCCTTGTTGCCTTTTCACTATAGTCACCAATCATCCTCCAGTCCTTATTGCCTTCCCTATAGCCACCAATCGTCCTCTAGTCCCTGTTGCCTTCCCTATAGTCACCAATTGCCCTCGTGTCCTTGTTGCTTTCTCTATAGCTACCAATCGTCCTCCAGTCCTTGTTGCCTTCCCTATAGCCACCAATCATCCTCTAACCCTTATTGCCTTCCCTATAGCCACCAATCATCCTCTAACCCTTATTGCCTTCCCTATAGCCACCAATCATTCTTCAGTCCTTCTTGCCTTCCCTATAGCCACCAATCGTCCTCTAGTCCTTGTTGCCTTCTCTATAGTCACCATTCGTCCTCTAGTCCCTGTTGCCTTCCCTATAGTCACCAATTGTCCTCTTGTCCTTGTTGCCTTCCCTATAGCTACCAATCGTCCTCCAGTCCTTGTTGCCTTCCCTATAGCCACCAATCATCCTCTAGTCCAGGTTGCCTTCCCTATAGTCACCAATCATCCTCTAGTCCAGGTTGCCTTCCCTATAGCTGCCAATCATCCTCTAGTCCAGGTTGCCCTACCTATAGCCACCAATAATCCTCTAGTCCAGGTTGCCTTACTTATAGCCACCAATTATCCTCTAGTCCAGGTTGCCTTCCCTATATCCACCAATCGTCCTCTAGTCCTTGTTGCATTCTCTACTGCCACCAAGCACCCATCAGCCCTTACTGCTTGCTCCGCTTCCACTAAAGACTCCATCATTGCTGTCAGCTGTGCCCTGGTTCTTGCCACCTTCTGAGCGTCCATCAGTTGCCCCCCATTCCATGCCAACTTCTCTATTGTTGCTGACCATTCCCTGTTGCTGAGGCCAGCCATGAATAGCTCTGCACACAGCACCCGGCATTCGGTGGTTTGGGTCCACTGTAAAATAAGAATGAGACTGAGTGGGCCCCTGAAGATGCCAGGGCCCCTGGCAATTGCCCAGGTTTGCCCTGTGCTGGCACCAGGCGTGTCCAGTCTGATTAGCTGACCCCCACCTCCTGGGCACTGTGAATATGAACCCACTGCCCATCAGCAGGCCTGTGTGTTCCTTCAGGGCACCCCTAGAAGAGCACCAAACCCTGAGGGACATAGGGACTGGCATGCCACCCCATGTCCTTTAAATTCTTAAAATTGAAGACAATGGGCTGCACGAGACAGTCCTCTATTGGTCATACAATGCATTATAGTCAATGATACCACACACAATGTTGTAATAGTAATACAACATGATTACTCATAGGATGTGTGGTAAGACACGATAAGCCACTACATGTAGCAGCATTAGCTCTAGGCAATCGCCTCTTCTCTATTTGTCAATGTAATTTTCTCATTTTGGTTTGTGGTTTCCCCAAGTGAAAGTTGAGCTACACAATGTGACAGAATAGGGACACAGTGCTGCGGCTTCCGCATGGGGATATAATGCCCAATTTTCTCATTTAGGGCCCGTGGAGGGCCCAGCCCAGCTCAGCGGCATTCAGACATGAGTAAGTGATGAGACCGACGCTATCATATCATACCTACCAAGTGTCCCTGATTTGCAGTGATTGTCCCTCTTTTAAGTCATTGTCCCCCTGTCTCTTATTCTTCTCTGTCCTTCTTTGAGGTTTAATATGCAGATCTGCATCAATAAATGATTAATTTGTCTATTCAAAGTGTTTATATTGTTGTAACTGTTACAGCCTATCCCGGACCCATCAATTAATAAGGGGGCGTGGCTTAACTTAACAATTGTCCCTTTTCCACCATGAAAAATTGGAAGGTATGATCATATGACCACAGCCGGTGATCACTGGGACTAGGGCCGGCGCCAGCACAGGGCAAACCTAGGCAATTGCCAGGGCCCTTGGCATCTTCAGGGGCCCACTCAGGCTCACACTTGGCCATGGTATTATTTTGCAGTGGACCAGAATCACTAAATGCCGGGTGCTGTGTGCAGACCTGCTCATGGCTGGCCTCAGCAACAGGGGATGAACAATAATAATGGAGATTGTGGCATGGAATGGAGGAGGGCAATTGATGGAAGCTCAGAAGGTGGCGAGAACCAGGTGACAACTGACAAGAACTGAAGAGTGATCAGCAGCAGGAGATGGACCATTTGTGGCAATGGAGCTGAAAGGTGACATCATGTGACTCACTACTTTGGGGCCCACTAAGACTCTCTTGCCCAAGGGCCCCCACAAACCTGGAGCCGGCTCTGACTGGGACCATTATTGTCGGTGGTTGCTTGATACAGCTGGAGATGCTTATAGACATACATCTGCATACCTCCTAACTGTCCCTGATTTGAAGGGACTGTCCCTCTTTTGAGTCCATGTCCCTGTGTCCCTTGTTGTTCTTCTCTGTCCTTTTTTGAGGTGTAACATGCAGATCTGCATCAATAAATGATTCATTTGCCTATTCAAAGTGTTTCTATTGTTACCGTTACACCCTATCTCCTATCCATCAATCAATGATGGGGCGTGGCTTCATTTAAAGAGGAACAACACACATGAATTTCACTTTCCTGTGTGTTGTTCCTCTCTGCAGGGGCATCCCGAATTGGCGCATGCGCCGTAGGACCAGGAAGAGGTGAGTTGGGCTTGGCCATCTGGGGGGTTTCACACAGCGGGGCATCCCCAATTGGTGTGCCCCGGGGGAAGGGACCAAACCCCAGGGTAGTCAAAATCCTGAGTTTTGGTCCACTTTAAAAAGCAAACAAAACAAATATTGTATATATCATTGTATTACTCTAGCGCATGTTTAAATGCAAATCTAACTTCCTCCCTCCACTACTGAATCACACAATTTTTTAATAAATCAAGCCTCATTGTGAAATAAAGTGTAAAATTCGCGCAAAATGTAAGATTGAGGCCTTTATTCAGAAAACTGATTCATGGAAATTAGAACGTTGCCAATAGAAACAGATTGCAGATAGTGAAAACTGCTTCCATAAAACACATATTGGCTAACATTAGAAAAACATCTAAGTGCTAGATCAGCTTTAAGACATCATTTTGCCGCACAAAAATATAGACTTTCCAAAATCCAATGGAAAGTAGACTTACCCTTTAAAGATCTGTGACCACAGCCTTGCTTGTGGGCCCTAAATCATCTTCATGTGATGTTCTGGTGGTGCTGACCACACACATTAACCCAGCGCTGAACCTCATCTAGCCATATGTATGTTGCCCATAAGTGACTAGAAGCCTTAGGCTGGCTCTAACCACAAACATTAGCCAAGCCATGGCAGAAGACCTCAGACCATATGTGACCATACACCACAGAAGGGGCGACTTAACATTAACCCGGCGATGACCACAAAAAAAAGTTTCTCAGCACTGACCACATGTATTATCCCAATGTTACTAGACCACATAGATAAGAGCAACCATCACCACAAGCACTAACACACACCTGACCACAGGCCTTAGGCAGCATCCATATGAGCCATTTATCATTAGCACTTCCTAAATGCAATGTAAAGTTTGTCGTGAAAAAGAAAAAAAATGGGAAGAATGTGCAAGAGATGGGCAGAAGGGGGGAATATTAAAAAAAGAAAGAGACGGGGAATGTGGAGAAAAAGATGAAGGAAGTGTTAAAAAAAAGAAACAGTGTAAGAGGAAGACACGTCTGCGTAGGGATTGAGCCCCTCCGCCATCAGTCACAAGGGTACAACCACATTCTCTTTATTCACTGCAATAGAGCTGCGTTTCAGGCCTAAAAATAGAATAGTTTTATTCACCAAGTACACAGTGTATAAAGGAAATATTTATGGCAGTTTTAAACTACGCTTAAGGGAAAGGCAGGTATAGGGAACATCTTCTATAACACAGGGGTACCAAGAGATGTGCAGGGGTGCACCAACATATGAATCTTGTATATTCTATTCACAGTAAAACATTATTCCTTTTTGTTTTAAAGTGGACAAAAATCTAGGATTATGACTATCCTGGGTTTTGGTCCTTGCCCCCGGGGCACCCTGATTCAGTATGCCCCGCTGTGTGAAATCTCCCAGATTGCCCAGTAAACTCACCTATCCCCGGTCCTACGGTGCATGTGCGGCCTTTTGTTCAATCAGCGGTGCTCCGCTGCGCATGTCAAATCGGCTAAGACATGGCTAAGGGACAAGTCTAGTCGAGCTAGCCGGCGGCCACATCCCTGCTACCCTCTGACAGGGCAATCTGAGGGGTTTGACACAGTGAGGCATCCCAAATCTGTATGTGTGGGGGCGCTTGGCTGTATGTGTGGGGGGCTTGGTTGTATGTGTGGGGAACCTGGCTGTCTGTGGGGAGGCTTGGCTGTATGTGTGGGGGGTGGCTTGGCTGTATGTGTGGGGAGGCTTGAATGTATGTGTGGGGGCTTGGTTGTATGTGGGGGGACTTGGCTGTGTGTGGGGGTACTTGGCTGTGTGTGTGGGGGTGGGCTTGGCTGTGTGTGGGGGTACTTGGCTGTGTGTGTGGGGGTGGGCTTGGCTGTGTGTCGGTGTACTTGGCTGTGTGTGGGGGGCTTGGCTGTGTGTGGGGGGCTTAGCTGTGTGTGTGAGGGGGCAGGCTTGGCTGTGTATGGGGATGGGCTTGGCTATGTGTGGGGGCGGGCTTGGCTGTGTATGGGGATGGGCTTGGCTGTGTGTGGAGGTAGGGCTTGGCTATTTGTGGGGGGGGGGGGGGCGGGCTTGGCTGTCTGGGGCAGGGGCTTGGCCTGTAATTTATTATTATGTAATTATTAGGTGGTGTTTCCCTTTAAGGGTGTAGCTGGGGGCATGGTTTAATGACGAACTCTGTGCTCAGTACAGCAAAGGAAATCTGAATCAAACATGCACGGCTGATGGACCAGGAGGAGGTGAGATTTTTGGAAATCCCAGAGGATCCACAGAGAGGGGCATCCCCAATCAGGATGCCCCACTACAGAGGAACAAAAAAGCGAAATTCCTGGATTTTGTTCCTCTTTGAGACATTGCAGCGATGCTGATTCAACCCCTAGGTTACAGTATATGTGACATTTTTATTTTGCGTTACTGTTTTTTTTTTTAGAGTAAAAAAAGACATGCAATGATTCTGTTTTCATTTTCACCTAAATTGCACTTTTTTTTTACAAGATGGAATTTTTGCACCTGGTGCTGAATCGACCCCCTAATCTTCATCCATCAATATGTTAAAAATGAATATCAAATACCTCTAGGTATGGAGGGTGAGTAGTGAGGGTGTGCGCCATCCTGTGCTAAGCCATGGTGGGGGCCTGGGCTGGCCGCTCACAGCTGCTGTAGGGCTAAGTCTGTCCAGCACCCGATGGTGACTCTGCAGATTCTATTCTGTACAGACATAAATAGAAATAAATAAAAAGCAGCTGCTGTATGAAGACACGGTGTGAGCGGCCATGTTTGGTGAGTCAAAATGGTGGAGAAAAGGAATGAATTAGAATAAACAATGTCCTACCTGCAGCCAGCTTATTACATACCTTCCAATTTTTGGATCAAAGTGGATCAAAACCCAAATTTTTAACTAGAATTCTCTGATTTGCTCCCACCATGAATAGTACATTTTGCCAATTTTCCATGCTCCCGCTTCACTCTAATCCCAGATAACGCCGTATGTTTTAGCTGTAAAGCTCCGCCTCCTCCATTCATTTCCACTGCTGTGTGTGGCAGTGATGTCATTGCCACATCTATGCAACCGCTGATCTCCTGCCATCCTGCCGTGTTCAAAGACAATTCAGAAAGCGAAAATATCCATTTCTAGTTCTACCCCGTGAGAAGTGAGAATCAGCACGGGCTTTGGCCAAATGTATTTCACAAATTCAGTGGGTTTTGGTCCACTTTAAGCCACACCACCTCATTGAGGGATGGATAGAAGAGGTTGTTTTCAAGATTTCGATGGGGACCTGAACCCTGGCTCTCTATGCTACAGTGCCCAGCTTTAGAGCGCTGATGCTGTGTGTGTGTAGTTTTGTGTGGAGCGCTGAGTGCTGGACGCACTGAGCTGGCGCTATCTATCGCTCACTGCAGCATTATACTGTTGCTAAAGCTCCCAACACACATCACATTCATCAATGCCGGCCAGGTTACTACAGCTACCTACCACAACGCTAGGTTACAGTGCCCGATACCCACTTACAGTGTCTACTAGCGGTCGCTCTAAGCACCGCCATACAGACGCTCATCTGGCAATACATGGTGCTAGTAGTAAATCAGCCTCCACGTGTTTTCTCAGGTTTCCTTATGGCCAGTCCAGAGGTAGGATTAAAAACCCACGGAAATCGGCCCAGGGATCTATAAGATTCCCTGGCCGATTGATTCCTTCCCCCCTGGGGCATCTTGATGCTCCAGGTCGCCCATAAACTTACCTTCTTTCTCGGTCCAACAGGGAATGCATGACCAGCGACCACATCCCCACTATCCTTCTAGTTGGAAGGCCAATGAATGGCCGGTGTGGGCCTGCTCCCTGTTAGAGTGAAGCAGGGGATGCGGCCCCCTCGAGCGGATCCGAGCGCACTGACTGGGCGAGCGGCCGTGCATGCGTCGTAGGACCGTGAAGAGGTGAGTTTGTTCGGCGACCTGGGGGGTTTCACACAGCGGGGCATCCCCGATCAGGGGGCAAGGACCAAAACCCAGGGTAGTCAAAATCCTGTGTTTCGGTCCACTTTAAAATTATTAACTACCTGTTCAGCATGCATAAAGTTGTCTGTGCTGCATACATTTCGATTTTTATAATAAAGTTTTGGATATAATCTAATAAACAGCAAACTGTGAAATACTATTACAATGTCTCTAAGCAATAATAAGGGATTGTATAACTTATTTGTGACAGTTTTCCTTGGTTCTGAGAGCTGCTACAAACTTAATAACTGGTTCTGCTGAACAGGGCCGGCACCAGGACCCAGCAAGGTTGGTCAAGAGCTGGGTGCCCTGGCGCCATAAAAGGGCCCACAGTCACCCACCGCAGGAACCTTTTCTATAGCCATGGCGGGTGCGGGGTGCCGATAAGGACTACAGAGAGCGCAAGCAGAAGTGGCGTGCTGTATACTCAGAGCTTGCCCAGCTCCCGTCTGTATGAGTTACGCTGACCTCTGTGTCACATGACTAAGCCTACGTCATTGTGCGGCCCGTGGCCACACTTCGCTATAACTTTAGCCAGGTACGTGCCTGTCCCAGCACAAGCACACCCCCAGCTTGATGCTAGCGGGGACACATCAAGACCTTTCGTCGGCTAAGGGAAGCTGAACAGAGCTGAGAGTGCTTATTGACTGCACACCTGCACATGCGCTGTTAGTTTGGGGGTCAGATAAGTGTTACAAGTGGACCAGGGGGGTTTCCCACAGCAGGGCATTCCAAATCAGGATGCCCCAGGGGCAAGAATCAAAACCTGGGATAGTCCATATATCGGGTTTTGGTCCATTTTAATATGTGAGGTGAGTATCCCAGCGATCCCAGAAAGTTTCACACAGCGGAGCGTGTGCAGTGACTCAAGGGGCCCACTTTGTCACCCGGGGGCCCACAAAACCCTGGAGCCGGCCAGGGCTGTATTTGCCATTAGGCAACCCTGGGCACGTGCCTAGGGTGGCAACCTGGAAGGGGGGAGGCACTGCCCTTACTACTGTAGTAAAGAAAATGAATTGAAACTCCCATAGCCAGAACATTGCCAGAACAATGCCTCCTAACCCCCCCCCCCCCCAGCAACACATGGACGCCCAGTGTATTTGTGTGAAGGAGGGGGGGGGCAATGGGTTAAACACAGGCCAGAGCATCTCCCCTCCACTGGTGTGGTCATGTGACTCCTGTATGTCAGAACGCAATAAAAGATGGAACATGCTTGCCTGCTCCTCTGCATTTCCACCTTCGTGCCCTCTAGCCCATTGCACCATTCCCCCCTACATACTGTGACCTACCTTAAAGTGGACCAACACCCTGAGGTGATCGGCCCGGGAATCTATAAGATTCCCGGGCAGATCACCTCACACACCGCGGGACATCCGAGATCGGGATGTCCCGCGGGGTGTAAACCCCCCAAAACCCCCGAAAAACCTTACCTCTCCAGCCGCTGCTTCCGCCGCCGCCTCACTCGCGCTCCTCTAGACGTGCGCGCGCCCGCGACGGCCGTCTCTGAATGGCCGGCGCGGGCGCGCACACGTCAAGAGTGACGCGCGGGAGGCGCTGACGGGCAAGCTGCTTGTCCGTCGCTGTCAATCAGCTTGTCCGTCGGCGGTGAGGTAAGTTTTTTGGGGCTTTCTGGGGGGTTTCACACAGCGGGGCACCCCCGATCGGGGTGCCCCGGGGAAGTGGACCAATACCCAGGATAGTCAAAATCCTGGGTGTTGGTCCACTTTAAAAACCTAAATAAAAAAAGGGGGCGCAAGCACTTAAAGTGCCTAGGGCTCCATGAACACCAAATACGGCCCTGGAGCCAGCCCTGCTGTTGAATCCCACCCCTGGGTTTAGGTACGCCCCTGCACATGCTCCCAGTCACTGGTGTCATAGTATAGATAATGTGGATAATTATCCCCGGTGTTATTTCTCAGCTGCTGTGTGTCTATCTGGGTCGGGGCAGGAACTCATGTCTGCTCCAGGGATAACACTGCCCTGGCACAACTTCTAGGGGAGCCGCAGTTTCGGTAACAAGGCCCGGCCTATGTACTTTGCTGTGTCGCAGTGTTTTTTTTTTTAGTTTCACAAGTCCCTTTGTCCTGCTTTGCATGTGACTTGAATGACTTCTTTATAACCTCAGGATGGAATTTTAGATGTTTGGTTTCCCAGGTATCTTTGAAGTTTTATAGTCAGGCTTCTGCTGCTCTCACACTCTTTGAAGCTCATCTTGTTTCCCAGAAACAGCAAACAAAGTAAAATATATGGTTTTAAGCTAAACTGCTGTAAAAACCTTTGTTTTTAGTTTTTAATGGTGTAAGGAGAGGATAAAGCCCCTATAATAGTATTTTTGGCTGTGGATACACACAGTAGGGCATCCTAACTCGGGATGCCCTGCCAGAGAGCAACAAAATCCAAGAAAATGGAACAAAATCCAGAATTTTTGGGGTTTGGGGCATCCCGAATTGACATGTCCCACTGTGTAAAATCTCCCACGCCCTATAAAACTCACCTCTTTCCTGATCCAACGATGCATGCGCAGGCTCTCGTCCAATCAGAGCTGTTTAACTTATGTCACTCAGCAAACAGCTCTGATAGAATAGGGAGCACAATCAGTCGCATCCCTATCAGCATGCGCGCTTCTGGGCGGGAGAATGTGCACAGCCTGAAGTTGCAGGGGATACAGCCCCTCGCATTCCCCATTGTAAACAATCAGAGCTGTTTACCGAATGACATATGCAGGGCCGGCTTCAGGTTCTTGTGGGCCCTTGTGCATTAGAGTCTCAGAGGGCCACTTGCAGTGTGGAATGACGCACCATACATGGTGATAAAGTTGCTTGTGTGGTGAATACTGCCAAAGAATAGAAAGAAAAAATAATTGAAGGAATGACTAAGTATGAAAGGAATAGGAAAAATTACAGAAAGAAGAGAAAAAAGTAATAAGGAAATAGAGGAAATGACAGAAAAAGAGAGCAGGAAAGATAAATAAAAGAGAGAAAAGGAATGGCGTATTTTTCGCCCTATAAGACATACCTGCCCATAAGAAGCACCTAGGATTTGAAGGAGGAAAATAAAAAAAATATTCTAAACCAAATGTTGTGCTAAAACACCCCATCACAGGCAGTGTGGCATTCCCTCATCCCAATCCCCATAGGCAGCGTGGTATTCCCCCATCCAATTCTCCATAGGAAGTATGATATTCCCCATAGGCAATGTGGTATTCCCCCATCCCATTCCCCATATGCAGTGTGGTATTCCCCCATCCAATTCTCCATAGGCAGTATGGTAATCCCCCATCCAATTCCCCATAGGCAGTGTGGTATTCCCCCATCCAATTCCCCATAGGCAGTGTGGTATTCCCCCATCCCATTCCCCATAGGCAGTGTGGTATACCCCCCTCCCATTCCCCATAGGCAGTGTGGTATTCCCCCATCCAATTCCCCATAGGCAGTGTGGTATACCCCCCTCCCATTCCCCATAGGCAGTATGGTATTCCCCCATCCAATTCCCCATAGGCAGTGTGGTACACCCCTATCCCATTCCCCATAGGCATTGTGGTATTCCCCCATCAAATTCTCCATAGGCAGTGTGGTACACCCCCATCCAATTCCCCATAGGCAGTGTGGTATACCCCCCTCCCATTCCCCATAGGCAGTGTGGTATTCCCCCATCCAATTCCCCATAGGCAGTGTGGTATACCCCCCTCCCATTCCCCATAGGCAGTATGGTATTCCCCCATCCAATTCCCCATAGGCAGTGTGGTACAGGCAGTGTGGTACACCCCCATCCAATTCTCCATAGGCAGTGTGGTATACCCCCCTCCCATTCCCCATAGGCAGTGTGGTATTCCCCCATCCAATTCTCCATAGGCAGTATGGTATTCCCCCATCCAATTCCCCATAGGCAGTGTGGTATACCCCCATCCCATTCCCAATATACAGTGTGGCATTTCCCCTCCCATCGGCAGTGTGGCACCCCACCTCCCATTCCCCATAGGCAGTGTGGCAATCCCCCATTCCGTAGGCATAGAAATGAATGAGTAATGAATGAGAGAAACAAAAAATGAGAATGAATAAATGACAGCAGAAAAAAAGAAAGAAGTAATGACAGAAATAAAAGAAGGGATGAGAGAAAAATAGCAGGAAAGAGAGAGAAGGAATAGGAGGAAAAAATAAGATATGGACGGAAAGAAAAAAAGAAAGGGAAGTAATGACAGAAAAACTAGAAAAAATGACAGAACAGAATAATAGAATCAAAGAAAAATGAAAGAAAAGAAATGGCAGAATGAACAGGTAAAAGAAGGAAACCTGCAACCCAAAGCAGAACAGCCCACTAGAAATTCTCCAGGGTCTCTCTTTTTTTAAAGCTCTATAAGACGCACTTTTCCTCCAAGAAGGCGGGTGGCCATGGCCCCAGTTTTCAATGTACGCTTTTTGCAGACCACACCCACCGCATGGACACGAGCCCAAAGAGAAGGAGGGTAGGGACTGCCAATAATGGGGAATAGAAGGGAGGGTGCCTCATTGCCAACAATTAGGAATAGAAGGAAAGAGAATGCCACACTGCCCATGGTGAATGGGAGTAGAATGAGGGGGGATGCCACACTGACTATAACGGGGAATGAGGAGTGCCACACTGCCTATAAAGGGGGAAAAGGGGGGGGCACACTGCCTATCAAAAGGCAATGAAGTGATGCCACACTGACTGTAATAAAGGGGGTATGGAGCCAGAATGCTGCCACACTGACTGTATGGGGGGGATTCTGCACCCTGCCTGTTATAGGGGGATTGGGGGGTACCTTGCCTATTAGTGGTTTCTTGGGGGGATGGTGTTTTATAACCTGAATATTTTTTTCTTACTTTTCCCTCTAAACCCTAGGGGCATCATATTGTCAGGGGTGTCTTATGTACCTCTGGAAGTGCAGTCCAACTCCAGTGTATCCATTGCGCTGCACGTGCAACAAAGGTGGAACTCATATAGATATAAGACTGCAACAACAGTTGCAGTTGTTGCAAAACTGAAAATCTTCTCAATGATCATGTAACGTCACAATCAAGTGAATTTACCAAGAAGTCTGGTTATTATTTTAATAAATTGTCTTTCCTATTTCGTCTGGCTGCGGAAATACATTGAAAGCCAATGGAAACTGTCAGCTAAGTAGCTGGTGCTCATTAGTGACTGCAGAACTGTCACAGTCACTGAATTAAAAATTAATCCCTATTATGGCTCAACAAGTCCAAGGAAGCTCTTACCTCATAAGTTTGGAATTCTTTTATTTCTCTGGATAACTTTTTTTATAACGGCTATCGCCCAGGAAAAAAAAATTTAATCTCACAGGGGTATTTTAAAATCTATTTTAAGTTTATTTATTAAATATCAGGGCAATTTACTTTAAACGTTTAACTGACAGCCTAGCTAGAGATTTTGTCACCCTCTGTTGCCAGCCCATTTATTTTTAAATTTTGAGCTATGTATGTTTAACTGTGATTTTTGCAGGAAATTCCACGAGCATTATACATTTTTCAGCACAGTTTGGACTTTAACATAAAATGTCTTGTTTGTAATTTTCTCAAAATTCTTGGGTGAAATATGTATATAGTTTGTAGATTTTCTACTCATTCCTCCTGATTGCAACGGTGCCACATATGTATTGGTAGACACTCATTCCTGTCCAGGAGACACCGCAAAGTGAAAAGAGAGCTTTAAGCAACATATTCATGGTCCACCTTAAGCAACATATTCATTGTCAAACATATATGTGTACATATAACATATATATAGTAAAGTCAAGGAATTTCTTGTGGTAGGATCTGCTTTTTCCAGGAGCCAACTGCCCTGGACCTCAGTCCAAGGTGTCACTTGGATTGACTGATGGTATAAAAAAGTAAAACGTTTTGGTAAGGGTGGGATTGGCACCTGCCCAGATCGACATTCCATGGCTTGTTCTAAGGAAGTACATAGATGATTGGGAGAAGGTGGGCTAGTTGGAGATAAAAAAAAATCAGTAATGTAAGAGTTTTGAATATATCTGGTTATACCAAGAGCCGACTGTCCGGCCATCTGTCCAAGTTGCCAATTAGATTGTCTGATAATTTAAAGTGTACCTATACACAGATAGGAAGTTTATGTCATCACCATCTACCCCAGCCCAGTGCCCCCAGAACAGCCCGTGTTTCTTTTTTTGCCCAATATACATAAAAACACCAATAGGAGCTAATATGACATTAAATGGTGGCCATATGCTAATTCATTCAGTTTCAAGGCAGTTTGTAGTGCTTACCGTGTTTCCCCGAAAGTAAGACACTGTCTTACTTTCTTTTTATCCCCAAAAGCCCCACTACGTCTTACTTTCGGGGTATGTCTTATATTGGAAAAAACCCACTTTTTGGGGAATCCTTCAACGATGTCTTCTCTCACACGCTGCTCCTTCCCTCACACAAAGATGGCGGGCTCGCTCACTCCCTTAAATATGCCGGATGACGTTGGTGAGCGAGTCCGTCATTTTCATGTGAGGGACAGAGCAGTGTGAGAGAAGGCCTTGCTGGCCAATAGGGGGAGACCTAGTAATTACATCAGGTGGAGGGGCGGGGTTTACAAAGCCGCAACAACTCACAGTGACAGTAGCTGTGAGCGGCGGTGCCGGCCGCCGCGGACTTCACTAGGGGGGGGGTGATAGCCTATGCGCGGGGATGATCACCGGTGAGGGGGGCCCCCGGTCGGGGTTCAGTCACGTCGGGCTCCTCGCAGCGCCCGCAGCTCACCTCCAGTCACGGCGCTGCTCCCGCTCTGTGCTGCAGTGAGAGCCAGATGACAGACGCTCCTCTGCACCCGGCGCCGCTCGTCTTCTGTGGGTCACCCGCGGTCTCTGGGGCACAGGAGGGGGGAGACCGCCCGGCAAAGCGGACCTCCCGTACAGATGCCCCGGCCTCTACAGTCAGTGGGGGCGATAGGTCAGTGGCAAGATGGCGGCCGTGCCTCAGCTCCTGCGCTCGCAGCCCCGGATCCACCGCCGCCTCTCCTCCTCTCAGGTAGGTCCCGTCGGCGCAGGGGGATACACGCCGGGGGGGGGGGGGCTATATCGCTTCCCTCAGCCCCGTTCGACAACAATGTTATTTCCCCGAAAGTAAGACATATGTCTTACTTTCGGGGTACGGCTTATATTAGGCGACCCCTCTGAAACTCCCCATACGCCTTACAATCGGGGGTGTCTTACTATCGGGGAAAGACGGTAGATTTGATGCAGTTATTGTAACTGATAAGGCTACCCCTCAGTACTAAGCTGTGTTTAACTGAATGTAGTATTGCTGGAAAGCACCAGGGGAAGGCTTTAGTAGAGAAAAAAACACAGGCTGTTTTGGGGTACTGGGCTGGGGATAGAAGGTGATAATATATAACTTCCTTTCTGTGTCTTTAAGTAGATGGTAGGCAGAACAACAGGAAGTAGTTAAGATTTTTTTGGTTCTGACAGTTTTGGAGGGATTCCTAATATGTGTTGTTGTCCATGTATCGTTGGACTTGTGAGTGAGGGAGGTAACAGGGTTGTAATTGGGCTGAGCCATATGTAATTTAAAGTGGACCTTCACCCTGGATGAGAGCTTATCTTATATGTTTCCTCCAACCTGTACATACAGATTGCTCACATTAAAAATCATCCTACCTGCATCTGCTGCATTTTATGAGCCTTTAAACATCCAAGATGGTGGCACATGGAGTTTCAGACTGCCTGCAAACAGGAAGTGTCTTCTGACTGTGCCGTTCTGCATTCTGGGATAGCTGTCCTTTCCTGTCCCCAGCTCTGCTCTATCTGAGCAAAGCACAGTTATAACCTTGTACTTTTGCCCCCTCTCCTCTCCTCAGTATGTGTATGCTTCTGAGGCAAGATGGTGGCTCCCAAATCCTAGAGTCTTAAACAGAGTTGACGCCCAGTGGTGGAAAGAATACAAAATAAATGGCAAAAACATAATATATATTAGTTTTAGATCCTGGGAAATAGTTTTTTTAAAGGTTTGGGCTTTTCATCAAATTTTGCTGAAGGTCCGGTTTAAGGAATAACCCAGTTAAGAGTCCGTGTCCTGTAGTCTGAGGAGCTAATGGAGAACTAAGCCTAGAAAGAGACCATGCAGCTGCATAATGGAACTGGAAAACCAGTGGCAGCCCCAGAAGCTTGGGTTGGAATCACTACATAGGAGCTCATCAGTGCATACTCGGCAATAGTCTCAACATCTATGCCCTAGGGACTGGGTTGGGGGGGGGGGGGGGGTGACAGTCTACAAGTACCTCCTATTACCCATACTGCACTGGGTCTCTCACTGTTGTGAGGTCATCTCTGGTAGCTTCTCTTTGGTAACTCTCTGGCTGCTGGGAATTATTACATACAGCTGCTGTTCTGATATTTTCTTTATCAAACTGGACCTTCAGTATAATTTAATGAAAAGACCAAACTATTCCCAGCATCTAAAATTTTATGCTTTTAGTCACTTACTTATTATTCTTTACCCTGCTGGGCTGCAACTCTGTTCAGGACTCTGGGATACAGGCACCGCCATCTTGCCTCAGAAGCATCACATACTGAGGAGAGGAGAGGTATAAAAAGTTCAGGGGGCGGGGTTATAGCTGTGCTTTGTACAAACAGAGCAGAGCTGGGGTCAGGAAAAGAACATCAATCCCAGAATGTAGAGCAGCACAGTCAGAAGACAGCCTGATGCTCCATGAGCCGCCATCTTGGATGTTTAAAAGTTCAGAAAATGCACTAGGTGCAGGTAGGATGATTTTTAATGTGGGCAATCTGTATGTACAGGGTGTGGGAAATATATAAAATAGGCTTTTATTAAGGATGACGGTCCGGTTTAACTGCATGTCAGACCTTACAACTTGTCAGGGTGGGAAAAAGGGACAATATGTAAATTAAGCCACACCCCCTAATTGAGGGATGGATAGGAGATTGGATGTACCAGTTGCAACAATAGAAACACTATGGCCTTGATTCAATAAAGGTAGAAAAAAATTCTCATGGTAGTAAAAAATTAAATTCATAAGAAAAAAGCCTGAGAATTTCACTGTAGCTGAATCACCAGAAAAAAAAGACAATGAAAGTCAATGGCACTTTTTACTACCGGTACTAAGGAAAATTAGAGAACTTTTTACACTGTAGTAAAAAGTGCCATTGACTTTCATTGTCTTTTTTTCTGGTGATTCAGCAACAATGAAATTCTCAGGCTTTTTTCTCATGAATTGAATCTTTTACTACCATGAGAATTTTTTTCGACCCTTATTGAATCGAGGCCTATGAATCATGAAACACAAATGAATCATTTATTGCTGCAAATCTGCATGTTACACCTCAAAGAGGGACAAATGTGACAACCAGAGACAAGTGGACATGGACACTTGGTAGGTATGGAGATGATTAGTGAGGTACAGTATATGCACACACCAATTTTACCCGCACAGCTGCTCCTGGTAATAGTAGCAACATAGTAGCAACTCAAAGACAGTACAAAAAATGTTTAGATGGAACAACAAAGTTTTTATCAAATAAGTAATTTCTGTCAAAACTGCAATATTGACTTTGAGCGTCTAGGCACCTTGTTGGTCTTGAAGGGGTTAATATGTCTCCTCTGAAGATGTAAAAATGTGCAACTTGGGACTTTAAGGCACAGAACAAGTGTCATCAAGTGCAAAGTTCATGAAAAGCTAACTGCCTAATATTCAATTCTCATTCCATCTATCATTTGAAATCTCCGAATGGAGCCCGTCCGTGCCGCTGATGAATGGGTCAGCGAGCTTCTGCTGATGCAGATATCAATTAGCGGCCTTCTTGTTTTCAGATGTTTGCATTAAATGTAACTGCAAACAGATTTTTTACAGCCTCAAATGTCTGAGTGGAGATTTAGGTCGCGGTATGGCAGTTTAATTTTTGAAGCCGTAAAAAATAATGATTCCCGTTGTGAAGGATTTTATAATTTGGTAAACCACATGACATGGAAATTATCCCCAATGAAAAAAAAGAGGGAAGAAAAAGTTTTAGCCTTTAGTTTCTACAAGTTTTAAAAAACACATATGAAATAAAATTGGCCAAAACCAGTAGATGGCTATAGAGAAAATTAACGCTGAAAATTTGGAAAAATTGGCCACCGCGTAATTATCAGGGCTGCTTGTATACAGGTTAGGGGTAAAGTCATACCCAATTTTGTAGATCAGGACCGAATTTGGTGTGAGGTAAGTCTATTTCTAGTCTATAGTCTTGAATTTACAGACAATAAGGTCAATTCACAGCCTCTTTTGCCCTGCAATTACACATGAAAAAGCATGTGTATGTGTAATGTTTAGGTCCATTTTTTGAGTTTCTTGTGCATTTTTTTTTGTATTCGCGTTTTTGTGGTTACGTCTATGTCTTTTCATTAGCAACTCTAATGTGTAATTGCTTTGTATTTTTTTAGCCTTGATACGTATAAGCCGTAATTTGTGAGGGCTTGCGTATGATTCAGAGTCCTGATTATGCCTGCGAGAGTGGCTAATAAAACAGGATATTTTCTGCTCCACTTACTGGCTCTATTTCCTGGTGAGTTTGTACTTTCTTGGTGTGTCGGCAAATGGAATGGAGTCCTGCAACGATGTGGCGGTATGACCCTTGGCAAGCGTTTCCAGCAACCAGCGTTTTTGTCTGGACCTTGTTGGACACTGAAACATTTTGTTGCAAGGTACGTGAAAAAACGCTAGGAGACGAGTGTTTCGCTTCAACATATACAAAAGCGTTGTCAGTGAAAAGGGCCTCACAGCTTTTTCGTCGGCTTATGCAGCTATGAAAACAGTACGAAACGCTCTGAATCATGCAGTCGCACATATACTGAACAAAAGCTAAGTGTAATGTTCACATTTAGGAACAAAAATGAGATGGAACATAAAAGGCTCTGAATCAACCCTCATGTTTGATTTTACCTGGACACTTTGGATTGAAAGTTTTAGGTGTTAATAGGTGTTGAAGTTCTAAGTATTAATAATTCAAATGCCTGTAAGGTTCTCTCTTCTTTGAATCACCCCTTATTTTATCTCATTCCTTATTTGGAAATAATGCTTGAAATATGTTGCCCACACACCACTAACATGACTGAGCAGCATGAGGTGTCACAGATTCTTTGAGGTCCTGAGGGAACTGTAGGGATCCTACTGTATTTGTACATACTGTATATTTGCTGAGAGGCATCACCATTGGTCAGCAGTCTGTTTCCTGTTACAGCAGCAGCAAGTATAGACAGTCCTTGCAAACATGCACTGCACTAGAGGGCTGGAGCTGACAATCTATTGGTACCTCATAGAATGCTGATAGTGTAACTGATCCAGTCCCCCTAAGCTTGACTGTATCCTCCTTTGGAGCTGTGCTGGCTTGCTTACTGGCTGGCAATAATGTTTTGCAGCTACCCCTGGTGTGTCTCCCTGTGTGCACCCGACATGCTTTCTTTGTGTGCTCACCTTAGTCTCTGCACTAGCACATGCCTGACTCACCCTCAACCAGGAAGTGTCAATAATATATATATCAGTTCTTTTTTTTCCAGGCTGCATTGGGGTCTCTTCATGTGATGTGATCTCCAGCAGCTTCTGCCTGTTAACTCCATAGCTGCTATTACTTACTATATGCAGTTTAGCTCCTTATTAGACAGATATATTTAGTGGAGTCTATGCACATCTATTCTTAGCCAGGCCACACTCACCCCCTCAGAAAACTATATTATCCTCAACATCGTAGTTGGGAGTAGTTGAGAACAGGTGTATTGGGTCTACCTGACCAAAGTTGTGTTCTGGTAGAGGTTTCTACCATTCAAGTAGTATGCATGCAGTGTCAGACTGGCTGTGTGTGTTTTCCCCAGATGTCTACTGTAGTAGGCTATTTATTTGTGAACTTGTCTCTTTCTCTTTTTGAGTGGAAGGGAGGTGGTTACCTAACATATAAAAGAAATTAAAAAATAACAGTAAGAATCCTATTCTGCAAAATCTATCTACATTCCGAAGGTTTTTCTGTAAAGAAGGAAAAAAGACTGCAAATTGTTATTTCAATATTGTATTAGTCCATAAACAGTTTATTTGGATCAACTTTAGCTTGATCTTCTTTTCTTTCATCTTGGGGTCTTCAACACATATAACATAATATTATACTAAGTAATAGAACATTTTATGCTCTTAGTCCATTAAAATGTATTTTAAAGTTCTCTGAAAAACAGGTGGTTGGTAGGTACAATTCAGGTTCCTGGTCAGCAGGCAATGATACCTGTTTTAACTGAACAAACTTTGGTACGGCATTTGGTTCACCCAATGTGTCCTAGGTTAAAGTCTTAGGTCTTCTTCTCTCTCTAGTAGATACCTTTCTGCTTGGCAATTCTTCTGATGTCTCAGTTTCTTCAGTTTCTGCATCCTCAAGTTCAACTTCTAAAGTTGGCTAATTCTCTGGTTCAGCAGTTATTGAATCAACAGTTTCTAGTTCCACAGCTGGATCAGCCGTTTCAGTGTTCTCTGTTGGTTCTTCCACGTTACCTCTGGAGTTGCTTCAGGACTTTGTGGAGTTTCTTCGCACTTTGCATACTTATCTGCTGGTACTTGTGGTATAAACTCTGTAGCTTTAGGGTCTAACACACTTCTATGTCGAGGATAGCAGCTAGTTCTTTTTGGTATTCGTAGTACATAGGTATTATCTTCCTCGTCTGAACTTTCAGAGTTGTTGTCTATAATCTGCTTCTGCTATGTCTTCTTGAAGGTCTTCTTGAAGGTCTTGAGGGATTTATTACTTCAAGGTTGGATCTGACTGGTGGCAAGTAGTCACAAGGTAGTAACAGTATCAATGTAAGATTCTAGTTCTGTTACTTGAAACTGGAAATGAAAACGGACCTATTTCCCAGCATTTAAAATGAATATATTTTAAGATTTTAGTGGCTTATTTATTATTCTTTCCTCACACTGGGCTTCAACTCTGTTCATTACTCTAATATATGGGGGCGCTGCCATCCTGCCTTCAGAAGCATCACATACTGAGGAGAGGAGAGGGGGGAAACTGTAGGGGATGGGTTATAGCTGTGCTTTGCAAATTTTGCAAATTTTAGAGCAAAGTCATTAAAGATCTTCTCTACTGCAGTCTTTCCAGACATGTTTGAAGTAGCATAGGCTGGTCCATAGCACAGTTTCTTCGAGTCCTCTAAACGTCATTTGATGATACACATTTGTGAACACTAGTTGTGAACTTGGTTCTTTCTTGCGTTGTTGGATACCTTCTGAATTCAGGTTCAATGTCGGTCACACTTTCGGCAAAGTATTTGTAGCTGCTAACTCCATTTCTTTTTCTCTCTTGCTAGGAAGTCTATCATGGTTGTTGTACTGGAGTACTATTCCAATGACTTTATCTTCTTTTTCAGCTTTCTTGATTGTTTCTTTTGAAAGCTGGCAGCTAGAAAACGTGGAGCTCTGTTTCAGGTTTTTCACTCTTTCTTCCACGATAAGAGGAGACCACATTGGCATGTACTCTTCTCTCTGGATCTGTAATGCTTGTATGGTGCTTACAATAGCTTCCATACTAACTTCTTCATCTGGTTTTAAAGGCATTCTTGATAGTACGTCTGCATCAGAGTTGAACTTTCCTCAGCAAGTTCAGCAACCAATCTCTGACCAGCTGCATTGAGTTTTGCAGTAGTGAGGACATAGGTTAGTGGGTTGTTGTCTTTGTAGACCAAGAACTCTGGACTGTAGTACAGGTAGTCTCTGAATCTTTCACATATGGCCCACTTCATGACAACTCCATAGCCAATGACTCTTAGGTTGCCATCTTGATGTTGGTACAGGACTGCTCCAAGTCCTACTTTAGATGCGTCACAGTGTAGTAAAAATGGGCTTATTAGACAGAAATGTTTAGTGTCTTTAAACACCTATTTTTAGCCGGGCCACATATAGCCATTATTTTCATTGGATATTTTAAGGAGGGTATACTGAATCAAAGCCTTTGTTTTCCCCAGTAGTTGTAGCTTGTTTGCTCTTAAAGAGGACCAAAACCCAGGGCCACTTGATCCCCCCCCGCGCGGGCACCCAGATCCAGGATGCCACACTGTCGGCAGGTAAACTCAACTTCTCTCATGATCCAGCTGCACTTGCATGAGCAGCGGCCATTCTCTGCTATAGCTTTAGAATGCCCGGCGCAGACATACTCCCTATTACAGGGTAGCAGGGATGCAACCCCTGGCATGTTCGGCTGCACCCGGCATGAGCTCGCTGATTGGACCAGCGGCCATGTATGTGCCATAGGACTGGGGAAAGGTGAGTTGGAGTGGGCAACCTGGGGGGTTTTACCCAGCGGGGCATCCTGCATCAGGGTGCCCCGGGGGCAAGGACCAAAACCTGGTATAGTGATCCTGGGTTTTGGTCCACTTTAAAGTGCATAAATACCCATCACATGATGATTAGTAACTAAAGACATGAGTATTTCTTACCCAAAAAACATGCACAAATTAAGAAAGTTTTTATATGGCCAATAAATACCTCTAGCATTATATTCGAATATGTTTTACCATAAAAAAGGGTATTTATTAACAAAAACACTGAATAAAAGAGGGGAAGAGTTCAGATGTGCTGGTTTTCAGCGCTTGCCGGTAGCTATGTGCAGGACATCCCTCCAGACTTGAGCAATGGCATTTTAAGGAACAAATCAGGTGTGAGTAAAGTATAGATGGAAGCAGATCAGTTGGGGCTACTCTCAAGTGATAATAGCACCACTATTGCAATAGACGACATTACTGTTCGTTGCTGCTGATTTTCTTTTGGCTTAGGGATATGATCCAGACTGCACAGACTGTTGCGACGTAACACACTCTGCAGATTCTACCCTCAGACCCTGGCTTGAACGTGACCATCCATTGCCTGGCTTTTTGCCACTTCAACCTGAGACATTGAGTCTGATCCACCTTTGTCCAGAGGGGCAGTGCCCCTACCGGAGAGGTGCCCTGTGACTGAGCTTTGATCCCTTTAGAGCAGGGCTCAGTGTGGCCCAGTGGAGCATCTGGAGGAAGTGAGGGGGGGAGAGGAGGAGGCTACTGTTGATAGGGACCATTGGTCCTTTCCTCCCCCTCTTTGACCCCTCATCACTGCACTGGACAAGCAGTCTCACCCTCCCACCCCTGGTTTAGTGGGTACTGTTTGATGTTGTCTTTGGAAAATTTATGCAATGGATTGTATGATGTTTTATATAAAGAAAAATGCAAAGAAAAATTACAGGAATCCGAAATACGGAAAAGAAAAGACTACGCTTGTAGGGATGAGTTGACCCCCCCAAAGTTTGGGCTCAGCAAGTTCGGACAAACTTTGATTAAAGGTTTGGGGACCCAAACCCAGTTCCTATTAAAATCAATGGAGACCCGACTCCAGTGCGCAGTGCTGCCAGTGCTGGCACTAGGAGTGTCCTCACTCTTTGGGAGCGGTGGGCATTTTTCCATGGCCCTTGCAGTGGACCATTTCAAAGGAATGCTGCCGCTGACAGGAAGGGGAACGTGGGCCTTAGGTACGGTTTTCAACAGCATCGTCTGCTTCATCCTTTAGGTGAAGCTGGTTGAAGGGTTGCTCAGCTTTTCCACGTTCATGCCGGACGCCCAACTCAAATACTTACATCTGGCTGAAGTCCATGTTCACAAAGATCGTTATGGTGCGGTTTGCCTATTACTATTTGCTTGCATTTATTTCTATTAATAAATATTTAAAAAAAGAGAGAGAAAAGAGTCAATTGTCATTACAGCTTGTATTGGTTAGATGATTGTGTGTTTTGATTTGTAATGTGTGTAGGCAGCTGTTTCAGCTGAAAATGGGCCAGGAGTGCCAGAGGGGTTACGAGGTAGGGGATGGCTACAATTTTTGGGGGTAGCCATGGCTGCAGTAATTTTGCACCCAGGAAATTAGTCCTGTTGAGCCTTTGTAATTTTTTGTTGTTCAGCTGTGGACGATTAAAAGTAGGTGGCAGTTGGGGTAATAGCAAGAGATCTCATGGAGCACTAGTCCAGTCACGGTGCTGCCTACCTTCCTGTGAACACTAATACATTTTTGTCTACCCTATTATAGCTCTGCTTAGACCAAGCATAGGTTCACTCGGGTAAAAGAAAAATGTGTGTACTGTTATTTAGTGTTGCTTAGTGTGCAGTTTGGGCACCAGTTGTGTCATGCTCCTCCTGTGGCCCTGCCCGGACTCTATACTCGCTGATGCAAGCCGAGGTGGCTACACCCGCGAACAGATCCAACAATTCTCCTTTTGACCTCAACTAGGATCAGGTTCCCATCTGTGCAGCCAGGGAACCCACCGGGTGCACCCACAGGTAGAGGGCCAACTGGGAAATCATCCAACAATTTAAGAGCCACACTGCATCAACCGACAAGATTGGGCCTTTTCAAAACTTGAACTACCCTGACCTCATGTGACAACCAATTCATACTAATATCAAGCATTTCACAGCATATTTAAAGCAGCATGGCAAGGGTGTTGGTAGCCGCCGATGTTATCTGACAGGCGGGGTGGAGGCAGCCAGCATGCTGGAGCCCCCAGAGTGCACGTAATCCCCAAGGATGCCTGTAAACCTTACCTTAACTTCCCCCATCGGGAATCTTGCGCTGCAATTGACTGCCTGACGTGGGCAGTGATGTTCCAGTCGTCGAATGTCCTGCCCATGTGAGCACTGGGCAGCCAATCACAGCACTTTCACTGCCCACGTCAGTGCTGGCCAACCAATCACGGCGGTGGATTCCTGGCAGGGGAGCGAGGTTAAGGTAAGGTTCACGGGCGCCCTGGGGGTTTATGTGCTGGGGGGGGGGGGGGACTCCAGCATCCAGCATTCTCCCTCCAGACTGTCAGATAGCAGCGGCGCTGGTGGCTACCAGCATCCTTGCTGCGGAGTCCCTCTGATGAATCCAAATTTTTCTGGCCTTCTGGCTGAAGTCTGTGTTCGGGTCAGAGCAGAGCAGTTCAGGTCCTCTCATCTCTACTCGTGTTACATAGGCAGGAAGAGGAAACAGGTAGGTCCTTATAAACCCGATGCAGATGCCTGGCCTAGTGTCCTAGAAGCAACATGTAAAGCATCCTCTTCAGATTCCCCATAAAGCTTTGTATCAGGTATGTTGTTTCTTGTATTTTTTAAAATCTCTGTTCGTATGTTTTGATCATTTGCAATGTTTGTAGTATACTTTGGCTGTTTTTCTTTTTTGACCCCACGCCAAGATCCATGAAGAGACTCAGCACAACAATAGCTCATTGAAGTGAACATTGAGCAATTATGAATGCGTTCATAGAAATAGAGGGGGGGCAGTCTGAGAAAACTTTGTTTTAATAGATGTGACTCACTGTCTGTTTCTTCTGGAGCTTGTGGGCGAAGCAACCTGGACACAATGGTGATTTGTGAAGAAGTTCATTCTACGGGAACCTCATCTGCTAATGAGAGCCGAGATGTCGGCTGATCCGGTGTAATTACTCTGAATCAGTTAACAATGTAGCAATTTAGTAGAGATCTTCCTGGGAACATTGTTGGGGCCTTTGTTGACACGTCATTTATCTACTGCTTCTGCTGTAGCTGGAGAACAATGCTTTAATGCCACAATGTTACATGGTGTATGGTTTGTGGCCAGACTCACGTGAAGGCCACAGTGAATGTGGGCTTCTATTGCAGTGAGCACTGTGGCCATTCATTAGGAATATAACTGTGCCTGTTTTGGAAGTAGATGTTGCCTCCCCTTCCAAAACCTTCATCTGTGTAAACTAGTATGATGAGCCCTACCCTACCAAACCCTAAGCTTTCAACTGTACCCTATTCCAAAGTGGCCCTTCCTATCTTCCCCCACATGAGTACACCTCCTTGGAACCTCCCTGGAATGTCCAGTAGTGACTAAAACTGGCTGCCTGGTAGCCTGGCCTGCCCCTGATACAAACTTTTCCAGCTTTGACCTTCTGATTGGCCCCTTAACTTGCCGTATGGCATTTTGCCTTATTGTTTTCTTCTTCTGCAATGTAAAATAAGCCTGTGTGTACAGATTGTGCCCCTATACCTATGATTTACCCATCAGCATGCTGTTTCCAAGTTTCTTATATTGCTGTGGCTTCCGTGTTGCTACAGTAGCCCTGGCCTTCTTGGCCCTCTTCGTAAAATCTATCGACTACAAGTCCCAGAATACTTCCACTGTAACAGAAAAGCTTATCAGCAGCTCTGGCATAATCAAGCAGCAGTAATGACCTCTACAGGGGAGGATGCTCCCCATTTTTTTAGCTTCTGGAACACAAGATTCTGAATTAAAGTAAAAGGGGTTAAACTTGTCATCTTTACTTTAGCTAATGAAATGATTAGCAAGTCAGAGTCAGGAAGTCTCCAATATGTACTCTAAAACACCACTTTGGTGTACGTTGCTAACATAAACACATTGTTACTATGGAAACCTGTTTTCTTTTGCAGACAGATGAAAAAGAAACAAATTAGCTCAGCACATTGAGCACATCATTTTCACACCCAATAATGGATACTTTTAAAAATGTAATCAAAAGTGGAATTACCCTTTAAAGTGGACCAAAAGCTGAGAATTTGACTATTCTAGGTTTCGGTCCTTGCCTCGGGGGCACCCCTATATGGGATGCCCCGCTGAGTGAAACCCCCCCCCAGGTCGCCTAATGAAACCTGACTTTCCCCGTTCCTTTGGCGCATGCATCCAATCAGCGTGCTCAGCTGCCCTCGTCAATCTCGGCTAAGAATAGGTTAAGGGTTAAATCTAGCTGAGTGCCCATTTACACATGCATGGGCACGTGGTAAGCTAAAGGTATAGTATATGTTGGCTGCAGCCTTCCCATGCCACGTTGGATTGGGAAGAAGTAAGTTTTACATGAAACTTTGGAGGGGTTCACACAGCGGGACACCCCAAATCAGGGTGCCCCTGGTGCAAGAAGTCAAGGTGCACTTTACATCCAACTCATGGCTGTCTGGGCAAGTGCCCCCTGGGTAAAGATACATTACTTACTTTTCCTCCTTACATCCAAGTTGGTCCCCCCCCCCAACCCTTTTCTTCTTGACTCTAGATGGTCTGATGTCTAGAAACAGCTACATGGGATGGGTGGACCAGCAATCTCCTCTCGGCAGCTTCCTTCCATGCTCAGAAACCTAAAGGCATGGCCGGGCTTAGGAGTGTATAGAAAGATAAGCTACACAGGGCGCCCTAATCCTAGGGGTGCCGATAGGGTGTCAGACTTTTTCTCTGGTGCTTTTCTCTTAGTTGGCAAAGTTTTTTTAAATGGACCAGTGCCATTTGGTTGATGACCATTTTGGGGTAAGTGGGGTTAACTTGAGAGCAGAAAGTGTGTTTGGTCCTGGGACAGAGGTAGGGAGGGTTGACCAACAGCTCACCTCTGCCAGATTTTTTGTTAAGGAGGCTGTCTCCGTTGGCGGCCCTAGGTATCAGTCTCTGAGGTTGGGTCCCACAGAGTCCAGCTATTGGTCATTCAGCACTGGGCATACCTGGGTAGGTGACAGGGCCCCTGCACCCTGGGAGGGCCCACCTCATTCCCTCTACCCTGAGCAGCCCCTACCCAGGACGCAGGACTGTGCAGTAACCAGGACTAAGGTCTGTCATCCATGGGTTCATGGAAAGCCTTTCTTTCTTTCCATCTATTCTTTCTTTATTTTTTTCCATCTATTGTTTCTTTCTTTATTTTATCTGTACTTTCTGCAATTCTTTTTTTCTTTCTTCTTTCCTTCTGTTATCTCGGTCAGACCTTCTTTTCTTTGTTTCTTCCTTATATATATATGTGTGTTATTTTCTTTACTTCTAGTCTTTCTTTCTTTCTTTCTTTCTTTCCATCCATCTATTCTTTCTTTCTTTCATCTGTTTGTTCTGACATTGCTTTTTTTATTTCTTCTTTCCTTACTTTTTCTGTTATTCCTTCTAATCTTTATCTCATTCCTTTGCTTTCTTTTTTTCTGCCAGTCCTTCTGTTCTTTCTTTCTATCCTTCCATCTCCTTATTTTTTCAATCCATTTCATCTTTCTCTCTCTTACCTGCTTTTTTCTGTCATTTCTTTTATTCTTGCTTTGTTTCTGTCATTCAATTATTCTCTTTCTTTGTTTCTGTCACTCGTTCTATGATTTTGTTCTTTCTTTTTTTCTTTCTTGTTTTTAATATTTATTTATTAATTTATATCTATCCTTTCTTTTTAATTGCCATTCCTTTTCTCTTTCTTTTTTTCCTGTCATTCCTTCTATTCTTTCATTCCTTGTTTCTTTCTCTTTCTATCATTTCTGACATGCCTTTTATTATTTTTTTCTTTCTTTGAATTCACCATACATGCAACTTTATCACCGTGTATGGAGTGTGATACCACACCGCAAGGGGCCCACATAAACCAGGAGCCAACTCTGGCACTGAATGCCGGATTCTGGGGCCCAACCGACCCGGGGGTTTCTGAAATGGATTGTTCCCACTCCGGCTCATTACTAACCTTGACATGTTTTTTTTTAGTTAGGTCTAGGGATGAGCGAATCGATCCGGACGAACCCGGATTCGATCCGAATTTCAGGAAAAATTTGATTCGGATCGAATCCGAATTTCCCCGCGATTCGATCGCTCGAAGTTTTCCTTTAACATCCATTCATTTACATTACAGGCATTCTAAGATGGCGGACGGGACATGTCCAGACATGTAAGCTGGGGCAGTGTATGCTGGGACAGTCACATGCAGCCTATCAGCAGCCAGCAAGCCCGGTGACGTCACAGCTGTATTTAAGGCCGGCCATCTTGCTTTCCAGCCTCATTTCTCTATTGCATTATTGAGAGACAGAACGCTGTGTAGCTGAGGGAGAGACAGACAGTTAGACAGGCAGGGACAGACAGGGACAGGCTGGAGACAGGCAGGAGACAGACAGGAGACAGACAGAAAGTCAGCGGAAAACAGGGAAAGGAATGGAAAATCGGAGGCTGTCATTTTTTTTTTTTTTTTCATCCAGCCTGACAGCCAGGCTTTGTTAGCGTTTTCAGGCTGCTTATACTAACTAACTGTGCATATATACTGAACTGATCTTAAGTCTGCTGTGAGGCATCCCATTCTGTGACTAAAGCAGCCTCTGTTTAAGACCATATAAGCATTTGCTCTTATCATATTTGAAATTAGCCTGATAAAGACACTTTTGCTGGGCATAGTACTACTGGATCTTTTTTGGGGGGCATCCCATTCTGTGACTAAAGCAGCCTCTGTTTAAGACCATATAAGCATTTGCTCTTATCATATTTGAAATTAGCCTGATAAAGACACTTTTGCTGGGCATAGTACTACTGGATCTTTTTTGGGGGGCATCCCATTCTGTGACTAAAGCAGCCTCTGTTTAAGACCATATAAGCATTTGCTCTTATCATATTTGAAATTAGCCTGATAAAGACACTTTTGCTGGGCATAGTACTACTGGATCTTTTTTGGGGGGCATCCCATTCTGTGACTAAAGCAGCCTCTGTTTAAGACCATATGAGCATTTGCTCTTATCATATTTGAAATTAGCCTGATAAAGACACTTTTGCTGGGCATAGTACTACTGGATCTTTTTTGGGGGGCATCCCATTCTGTGACTAAAGCAGCCTCTGTTTAAGACCATATAAGCATTTGCTCTTATCATATTTGAAATTAGCCTGATAAAGACACTTTTGCTGGGCATAGTACTACTGGATCTTTTTTGGGGGGCATCCCATTCTGTGACTAAAGCAGCCTCTGTTTAAGACCATATAAGCATTTGCTCTTATCATATTTGAAATTAGCCTGATAAAGACACTTTTGCTGGGCATAGTACTACTGGATCTTTTTTGGGGGGCATCCCATTCTGTGACTAAAGCAGCCTCTGTTTAAGACCATATAAGCATTTGCTCTTATCATATTTGAAATTAGCCTGATAAAGACACTTTTGCTGGGCATAGTACTACTGGATCTTTTTTGGGGGGCATCCCATTCTGTGACTAAAGCAGCCTCTGTTTAAGACCATATAAGCATTTGCTCTTATCATATTTGAAATTAGCCTGATAAAGACACTTTTGCTGGGCATAGTACTACTGGATCTTTTTTGGGGGGTATCCCATTCTGTGACTAAAGCAGCCTCTGTTTAAGACCATATAAGCATTTGCTCTTATCATATTTGAAATTAGCCTGATAAAGACACTTTTGCTGGGCATAGTACTACTGCATCTTTTTTGGGGGGCATCCCATTCTGTGACTAAAGCAGCCTCTGTTTAAGACCATATAAGCATTTGCTCTTATCATATTTGAAATTAGCCTGATAAAGACACTTTTGCTGGGCATAGTACTACTGCATCTTTTTTGGGGGGCATCCCATTCTGTGACTAAAGCAGCCTCTGTTTAAGACCATATAAGCATTTGCTCTTATCATATTTGAAATTAGCCTGATAAAGACACTTTTGCTGGGCATAGTACTACTGGATCTTTTTTGGGGGGCATCCCATTCTGTGACTAAAGCAGCCTCTGTTTAAGACCATATAAGCATTTGCTCTTATCATATTTGAAATTAGCCTGATAAAGACACTTTTGCTGGGCATAGTACTACTGGATCTTTTTTGGGGGGCATCCCATTCTGTGACTAAAGCAGCCTCTGTTTAAGACCATATAAGCATTTGCTCTTATCATATTTGAAATTAGCCTGATAAAGACACTTTTGCTGGGCATAGTACTACTGGATCTTTTTTGGGGGGCATCCCATTCTGTGACTAAAGCAGCCTCTGTTTAAGACCATATAAGCATTTGCTCTTATCATATTTGAAATTAGCCTGATAAAGACACTTTTGCTGGGCATAGTACTACTGGATCTTTTTTGGGGGGCATCCCATTCTGTGACTAAAGCAGCCTCTGTTTAAGACCATATAAGCATTTGCTCTTATCATATTTGAAATTAGCCTGATAAAGACACTTTTGCTGGGCATAGTACTACTGGATCTTTTTTGGGGGGCATCCCATTCTGTGACTAAAGCAGCCTCTGTTTAAGACCATATAAGCATTTGCTCTTATCATATTTGAAATTAGCCTGATAAAGACACTTTTGCTGGGCATAGTACTACTGCATCTTTTTTGGGGGGCATCCCATTCTGTGACTAAAGCAGCCTCTGTTTAAGACCATATAAGCATTTGCTCTTATCATATTTGAAATTAGGCCTGATAAAGACACTTTTGCTGGGCATAGCACTACTGGACCCTGCCAGGTCCACTTCTGTTGGGGCATCCCATTCTGTGATTACAGCAGCCTCTGTTTAAGACCGTATAACCATTTTCACTTATCATATTTGAAATTAGGCCTGATAAAGACACTTTTGCTGGGCAAAGCACTACTGGACCCTGCCAGGTCCATTCCTGTTGGGGCATCCCATTCTGTGACTACAGCAGCCTCTGTTTAAGACCATATAACCATTTGCTCTTATCATATTTGAAATTAGCCTGATAAAGACACTTTTGCTGGGCATAGTACTACTGGATCTTTTTTGGGGGGCATCCCATTCTGTGACTACAGCAGCCTCTGTTTAAGACCGTATAACCATTTTCACTTATCATATTTGAAATTAGGCCTGATAAAGACACTTTTGCTGGGCATAGCACTACTGGACCCTGCCAGGTCCACTTCTGTTGGGGCATCCCATTCTGTGACTAAAGCAGCCTCTGTTTAAGACCATATAACCATTTGCTCTTATCATATTTGAAATTAGCCTGATAAAGACACTTTTGCTGGGCATAGTACTACTGGATCTTTTTTGGGGGGCATCCCATTCTGTGACTACAGCAGCCTCTGTTTAAGACCATATAAGCATTTGCTCTTATCATATTTGAAATTAGCCTGATAAAGACACTTTTGCTGGGCATAGTACTACTGGATCTTTTTTGGGGGGCATCCCATTCTGTGACTACAGCAGCCTCTGTTTAAGACCGTATAACCATTTTCACTTATCATATTTGAAATTAGGCCTGATAAAGACACTTTTGCTGGGCAAAGCACTACTGGACCCTGCCAGGTCCATTCCTGTTGGGGCATCCCATTCTGTGACTAAAGCAGCCTCTGTTTAAGACCATATAAGCATTTGCTCTTATCATATTTGAAATTAGCCTGATAAAGACACTTTTGCTGGGCATAGTACTACTGGATCTTTTTTGGGGGGCATCCCATTCTGTGACTAAAGCAGCCTCTGTTTAAGACCATATAACCATTTGCTCTTATTATATTTGAAATTAGGCCTGATAAAGACACTTTTGCTGGGCATAGCACTACTTGTCCCTGCCAGGGCATCCCATTCTGTGACTACAGCAGCCTCTGTTTAAGACCATATAACCATTTGCTCTTATTATATTTGAAATTAGGCCTGATAAAGACACTTTTGCTGGGCATAGCACTACTTGTCCCTGCCAGGTGTACTTACTGCTGGTTTTTAGGGCATCCCATTCTGTGACTACAGCAGCCTCTATTTAAGAACCTAACCATTTGCACCTATTCTAATTGAAATTAGGCATGATAAAGACACTTTTGCTGTGCATAGTCTTACTGCTGCCTGCCAGGTGCTCTCTGGTTTTTGGGACATCCCATTCTGTAACATACCATTAGCCTCTGCATTTACTGTAAGCTGCACAGTTATTTAAAGAAATTTGGCCTGTATGAGCCTGCTAACACACTGCTGCTGTGTGCATATATACTGATCTCAAGTCTGCTTGGGGCATCCCATTCTGTAACATACCATTAGCCTCTGCATTAACTGTAAGCTGCACAGTTATTTAAAGAAATTTGGCCTGTATGAGCCTGCTAACACACTGCTGCTGTGTGCATATATACTGATCTCAAGTCTGCTGGGGGCATCCCATTCTGTAACATACCATTAGCCTCTGCATTTACTGTAAGCTGCACAGTTATTTAAAGAAATTTGGCCTGTATGAGCCTGCTTACACACTGCTGCTGTGTGCATATATACTGATCTCAAGTCAGCTTTGGGGCATCCCATTCTGTAACATACCATTAGCCTCTGCATTAACTGTAAGCTGCACAGTTATTTAAAGAAATTTGGTCTGTATGAGCCTGCTAACACACTGCTGCTGTGTGCATATATACTGATCTCAAGTCTGCTTGGGGCATCCCATTCTGTAACATACCATTAGCCTCTGCATTAACTGTAAGCTGCACAGTTATTTAAAGAAATTTGGCCTGTATGAGCCTGCTAACACACTGCTGCTGTGTGCATATATACTGATCTCAAGTCTGCTTGGGGCATCCCATTCTGTAACATAACATAACCTACCTACCATACTAATCAGCTCTCTTATTTAAACTAAGCAGGCCTCTTGGAGGCTGATTGTCCACTTTTGGGTGTGCATTTATATTCGGTTTCATATACAGTGGGGTATCCCAATTTGTAAGGTAACCTACCCCAACCATGTAAACTAAATAGGCCTGTTGCAGCCTGAGTTTCTCTGCTTGCGTATGGCCTGCATTACAATCTGTCTCTTTCAATGACACTGCTGCCTGGGGTATCCCAATTTGTAAGATAACCTACCCCAACCATGTAAACTAAAGGTTACGTCCTTCCAGAAGGAAAACTTATGCCGAACACTATTTTTGTTAGGGGCATTGACCTTTGGATTGATCGGCATGAAATTAATTTTTTTTTTTCAAAGTATGGCGCTGTAAAGAAGGTCAAAATGATGTCTCATACTTGGATTATTGTTACTTTTTGTTCAGCTTGAAATATAACAGGCCACATGGGCATCCCAAGGCACATGCTATTTTAAACCTATCTGTTATACAACATAAGCGTTGATCAGGCTACTTCAGTTTGCACTTGTTTTTGACTGCTTTTAATAAACCAGGCCGCAGGGCACCCCAAAGCTGCACCTTGCACCCTATCTGGTATACAACATAAGCGTTGATCAGCATCAGCTTCATTAAGCTACTTCAGTTTGCACTTCCTTTTTGACTGCTTTCATTTAACCAGGCCGCAGGGCACCCCAAAGCTGCACCTTGCACCCTACCTGTTTATACTAAATAAGCATCTACAGCCTCAGCTTTATTAAGTTATTGCATTTTGAATTGGTTTTGGTCTGCTTTAAATACACCAGGCCGCAGGGCATCCCAAACCTGCATGTTGCACCCCATCTGTTATACTAAATAAGCGTTGATCAGCATCAGCTTTATTAAGCTATTGCATTTTGCATTGGTTTTTGTACTGCTGCCAAAACACTAGCCCATATGGGCATCCCAAACCAGCACATGTCACCCTATCTGTTATACTAAATAAGCTTCTACATGCCCTTTTTTTATTTATTTATTTTTATTTATATAGAGCTGCAATAGCTTATATTGTGAGGTTAATTTGCCATTTTGCAGCATAATATAGAGCAGCCCCTGTGTAAATCTGAGGGGCAATAGCTTATATAGTGAGGTAAATTTGCCATTTTGCTTCGTTATATAGAGCAGCCCAGTTGCCATCTAAATCAACTACTGTCCGGCCAGTACAGCTTTTCCAGGGCAAACTCTGCTAGTTGCGGGCACAAGTCAAGTTTGGCTTCCCAGCAAATCCAGTGGATCTTGAAGGTGTGTTGGCATGGTCATGTCAAGGTATGACATGACCTGCTGTTTGAGGTCCAGCTCCAGGTCTTCCTGCTGCTCATGAGTAGACTCACTATGCGGGTGTAGAAAGCTACTCACTAGCGACTGAAGACTGAGGCTGCTGCTGATGGAGCTGCTGCTGCTGCTCCTTCCACCCCCCCAGCAGCCATGGCAGTGGAAGGTGATCGCAGACTTCCCCCCGAGTCAGACCTGCGGGAGTATGGGCCATGGCGCAGATAGACATCGCCCAACTGACTACGTTGGATGTCTCTGTAGTAGGTCAGTTTGTCCTCCCTCTCAGTGGGCGTAAAAAATGCCCCCATTTTGTGCCGGAAGCGAGGGTCCAATAAGTTGGAGAGCCAGAAGTCTTCCCGCTGACAAATGGAGACAATTCTGCGCTCACTAGTACGCATGCATGTGAGCATGCATCGTGCCATTTGTGCAAGTGACTCGGAGGGACTACCTGTCTCCATCTCCACTGTAAACTGCCATGGTGTGTCTGGGTCCTCTGTCTCGCCTTACTCACAACCCTCTAGCTCCTGTGGCTGCTCCTGCTCCTCCTCTCCTGTCAGATGACTAGATAAAATGGTCATTTTGTGAAACCTAAACTGTGGTTTGCTGTGCCCCACCCCCTCCTCCTCCTCCACTTCAGCCCCCACAGGCTTCATGTGGCTGTGAAATGTATGTGCCATGTCTCCAGTGCCCTGACCAGCCATGGTTTCCAACATGTGTTGTAGTACATGAAGCAGTGGAATCTCATCGTTCATCTCATAGTCCTGGCAACTGACTAATAACGTAGCTTCCTCAAAGGGCCTGAGCAAACGGTCGGTGTCACGTATGAGCTGCCAATGGTTTACATTGAATTTACACAGGGGTGTCCCCCTATCCGTTTGGATCATCCAGAAATCCGTGATGGCTTTTCTCTGTTCCTATAGTGCAGTGGTCCTCAACCCTGTCCTCAAGGCCCACCAACATGTCATGCTTTTTGGATCTCCAAATAGCCAGCTCTATTGCTCTGCAGCTGCACTAATTACTCCACCTGTGCATCTTTGTGGAGATCTGCAAAACCTGGCCTGTTGGTGGGCCTTGAGGACAGGGTTGGGGACCACTGCTATAGTGGATCCTGCATATGGAGGGTGGAATTCCAACGGGTGGAAACATCGCAAATCAGACTATGGTGGGGTACACCGTTGTGACGCTGAGGCTCAATAAGGTTGTGCTTGGTGGTGTAGGAGTGCCAGAAGTGCATGCTAACTTTCTTTCCTGTTGTTCTTTCAGATGGGGGCAAGACTTAAAAACTAGACTGAACACGTGTGCCATGTCAGGACGCATGACTCTGGCTTCCTTGTCGCAGCGCAAACAAGATGTTCTTCCAAGTGTAATGCAGCAGGCTGGACTTATGGTGACGCTGTCTGAGAGGAGAAATCCCTCAGACATCAAGATTAAAAATTCCAAGAATTTTTGAGGGCTAATTATTCAGAGGCAAATGATAGCTAGTTGTTTCTGATTTAATTACAAGGTGGAAACACACCCTCAAACAAAACTTCACTTTGGCAATACTATTGCATTTGTCTATTCATAATTTTATGTATATACACTAACTAACCTACTTTTTCTCCACAGGATGCTGCATGAAACACTGCCACATCGCTGAGTAGCTGATTTTTCCGAACAACAGTCCGCAATAATCTGCTGCTGCTGCCGCCGCCACCGCCGCAGACTCCAGGGACCCTCTTCCACTACCTCGGCTTGCAACACCTCCTCCCACGACACTCTCCTCATCACTAATTGCCGGCTAGTGGAAGAAGAGGCGAGTGTCTCCTCCACTTCTTGGCTGGGCAGTAGCTGCTGAATTTTATGATTATCAGATCTTCATCAATGGATAGTGGAGCTGAACCCAAAGCATAAAAGTCAGACAACAGACAGTTGACTGGGGGTGTCAGATGCCACTTGTGATGCAGTGGACTGCTTTTGCAGCACTTCCAGACAAAGTTGCTTCATTGGCTGACACAATGACTGGTAAAGCTGTGGAACATATGGTTTAAAAGCAAAAATAACCATTTGTTTTTATATGAAAAAGACCCTGGTTTATACATAGTTTTTTTTTTTTCCAGAGACTGCCCTGCGTGGAAATGAATGGCGCATGGATCATCCAAGCTTTCGTCCCAACAATGCCTGATGTATTCCAGTAGATTGATGACGGGGCCAGACCTACACTAAAGAAAGATGGATCGTGCAAAACAGATTTAAGGCGCTGCTCTCCAGTTACAGACATTCCTCCGCATCGGACCACAAGTAAGTATTAATAAAAAATCCTTTACGTTACTCTTACTTTTTATTAATATTCTTCGGATAAGACGGATCAGACATGATTCCAGATTAAAAATTCCAAGAATTTTTGAGGGCTAATTAGTCAGAGGCAATGATACCTTCTTGTTTCTGATTTAATTAAAAGGTGGAAACACACCCTCAAACAAAACTTCACTTTGGCAATACTTTTGCATTTGTTTATTCATAATTTTATGTAGATATTACTAACTAAGCTACTTTTTCTCCACATGACTCTCCACAGGGTGTGATTCATCCAATTTTTGGGCTCCTGAAGCCAACCCCAGGGTCTCTTTAAAGTAATGTTTGGGCTCCTGCTGCTGCTGCTGCTGCCAACTTCTGCCAACTCCAGGGTGTGATTCATCCAATTTTTGGGCTCCTGAAGCCAACTCCAGTGTATATTTGGGCTCCTGCTGCTGCCAACTCCAGGGTGTGATTCATCCAATTTTTGGGCTCCTGAAGCCAACCCCAGTGTCTCTTTAAAGTAATATTTGGGCTCCTGCTGCTGCCAACTCCAGGGTGTGATTCATCCAATTTTTGGGCTCCTGAAGCCAACCCCAGGGTCTCTTTAAAGTAATATTTGGGCTCCTGCTGCTGCTGCTGCTGCCAACTCCAGGGTGTGATTCATCCAATTTTTGGGCTCCTGAAGCCAACCCCAGGGTCTCTTTAAAGTAATATTTGGGCTCCTGCTGCTGCTACTGCCAACTTCTGCCAACTCCAGGGTGTGATTCATCCAATTTTTGGGCTCCTGAAGCCAACCCCAGGGTCTCTTTAAAGTAATATTTGGGCTCCTGCTGCTGCTACTGCCAACTTCTGCCAACTCCAGGGTGTGAATCATCCAATTTTTGGGCTCCTGAAGCCAACCCCAGGGTCTCTTTAAAGTAATATTTGGGCTCCTGCTGCTGCTGCTGCCAACTTCTGCCAACTCCAGGGTGTGATTCATCCAATTTTTGGGCTCCTGAAGCCAACCCCAGGGTCTCTTTAAAGTAATATTTGGGCTCCTGCTGCTGCTACTGCCAACTTCTGCCAACTCCAGGGTGTGATTCATCCAATTTTTGGGCTCCTGAAGCCAACCCCAGGGTCTCTTTAAAGTAATATTTGGGCTCCTGCTGCTGCTACTGCCAACTTCTGCCAACTCCAGGGTGTGAATCATCCAATTTTTGGGCTCCTGAAGCCAACCCCAGGGTCTCTTTAAAGTAATATTTGGGCTCCTGCTGCTGCTGCTGCCAACTCCAGGGTGTGATTCATCCAATTTTTGGGCTCCTGAAGCCAACCCCAGTGTATATTTGGGCTCCTGCTGCTGCCAACTCCAGGGTGTGATTCATCCAATTTTTGGGCTCCTGAAGCCAACCCCAGTGTCTCTTTAAAGTAATATTTGGGCTCCTGCTGCTGCTGCTGCTGCTGCCAACTCCAGGGTGTGATTCATCCAATTTTTGGGCTCCTGAAGCCAACCCCAGGGTCTCTTTAAAGTAATATTTGGGCTCCTGCTGCTGCTACTGCCAACTTCTGCCAACTCCAGGGTGTGATTCATCCAATTTTTGGGCTCCTGAAGCCAACCCCAGGGTCTCTTTAAAGTAATATTTGGGCTCCTGCTGCTGCTACTGCCAACTTCTGCCAACTCCAGGGTGTGAATCATCCAATTTTTGGGCTCCTGAAGCCAACCCCAGGGTCTCTTTAAAGTAATATTTGGGCTCCTGCTGCTGCTGCTGCCAACTTCTGCCAACTCCAGGGTGTGATTCATCCAATTTTTGGGCTCCTGAAGCCAACCCCAGGGTCTCTTTAAAGTAATGTTTGGGCTCCTGCTGCTGCTGCCAACTCCAGGGTGTGATTCATCCAATTTTTGGGCTCCTGCTGCTGCCAACTCCAGTGTCTCTTTAAAGCAATGTTTGGGCTCCTGCCCCTCATAGTGATGCCACTTCAACTCTCTTGAATTCAATTGTGCCGCTCTGCGATTCTATTAGCGATGCCTCTGATCTGCATGTGATATTTCTTCAAAGTATTATTTAACTAACCCAGCACGCATCCTGTGCGTGTTACAGCAAGGCTGAATGGTTTACAACCCTATTGAGGCTCTAGGAGGCTCAGAAATAGCCGTTTTTAATAGCGATTCGTCGCGAATTTATTCGGGTCGAAACGATTTTTGTCGGAAAATTCGCCGAATCAGTCGAATCGAATTTTTCAAAAGTTCGCTCATCTCTAGTTAGGTCCATCAAATTATTATGCTACTTAATTTTTGCAGAGCTGCAATAAAAAAAATATTAGACTACATATAAAACAAATATATTTCCGTCTATTCATTGGAAATCAAAATCCGCTTAATTTAAAGCATCAAAACCAAATGTTAAAGTGACTCAGCAGTCTAATAATGTCTACAACGTAGAGGAGACATGAGAACGAGAGAATTTGTTCGCACATGGCGAGTGGTCAGAGTGACCCTGACCCCATCAAAGCTGGGATTTAAAGGTGGGCAAATTGCTGGGGATTTACAGTAAACTATTTCTGTACCCTGCCATGATGAGCAGCCCTGTTCCTGGCACCCGTCTCGCTTGTTTTGGCCACTGTTCTTCCTAGAGCCCTGGACTCCAACTACTTAAGATGCATGGCTCCACGACACAAACTTTACGAGTTGTTATGATAACCTTGCGTTGTACCGCATGTCAGAGTCGCTCCGAGTTGTTGTGTATGTTGGAAATCATCGACCATAAATGAGAATTACATATCATGGACACATCATTGCTTAACAGTAAAGGAAAACTCGCCTTTTGTCAGGTTTTTGGTGTTCTGCCTTATTGTTTTCCTCTTGCGGAATGTAAAATAAACATTTGTGCCTCCAGATATGTGATTTACTTACCAGGATTCTGTTTCCAAGTTTCTTATAGTCTTGTGGCTCTGTGTTGCTACATTCGGAGCGGCTTTTCTGGCCTTGAGTAAAGCCCTTAGCACAGCTTCTGACAACAAATCCCAGAATCCGTCTGCTATACTAGATGAGCTCATAAGCAGCTGTGGCTAAATCAAGCAGCAGTAATGACCTCCCAATGTGAGAACTCTTTAGCTACTGAAACACAAGATTGTGAGCCCCTCGTATGAAGAGGTTAAATTAGAGCAGGAGGGGGTTAAACCTGTAAGTGCAGGAATGTGAGGCAACGTCTCTGGTTCTCAGGCATCAGATGAATAAGTAACTCACAGTCAGGAAGTCTCTGCCAGGTACATCAAACACACCAATTCATGTACGTTGCTAAGGTAAACACATTGTTGGTAGAGAAAACTCTTTCTTTTATAACACAGAATTACAAACAAATACAAAATTTAAAAAAAATAGCAGACAAGCTAAGCACCTTGAGTACATCACTTTGGCACACAATAATGGAAACTTTTAAAAATGCCATTGAAAGTAAAAGACCCTATCAGTCTCTCTCTGGCCCACATTTCACTGTAAACTCAAAAAAATATACTTCAGTCAAAAACAAAACAACAATATACTCACCTTTCATCCCGCACAGGCTATTGCTGCTAGTTCGATGCTTACACACTTACCAGATGCCAGGCCCACGCCGGGCGCTGCTTCACAATGCTGTGCAGAGGGGACTTTGGTGTGCCCTGCCCCATCCATAGCTCATATACAGTTTTTGTAGCTCTACCTGGCAGTCTGTTTTGAAGATAATACGCCCCCAAATTGTGGCATCAAACAGCATACTTCTTGCACTTTCACAGAGCGAAAGGTTCTTTCTTTCTGCAACACCGTTTTGTTCTGAGTTGTATGGAATGGTAGTCTGGAACTAAATTTTCTTCTTTTTAAAAATGGTTTGCACCTTGCCATTTGTATACGCAGTTCCATTATCTGCATGCAGGGCTTTTGGCATTCTTCCAAATTTGTTAAACTCTACAGCAAGATAGTCTTCAAGTTTCTGTGACACGTCATCTTTGCTGTGCAGCAGGTAGACAATTGTATATCTGGAACAATCATCAATAAATAAGAGAAAATATCTCTTCTTGCCGGGGTTTGAATAATCATTGGACCACATACATCTGTGTGTATCAAATGCAGTAGCTGTGCAGATCTAGCTAAAAACCCAAAAGAACATTGCGCTAGTATAAATAATTACACTAAATAATTAAAACAGCTGAAAAACATGCATAAAAGCAGATGAGTAGCTAGGCTTTCTGGCACCCAGGGCAAAGATTCAAAATGGCACCCCACTTTGGCGCCCCCCTGTCCTGTGCACCCGGGGCAATTTCCCCCGCTGCTCCCCCTAGCTAAGCCCCTGATAGAATCAGTAGTCAAGATTCCAAAAATGTCCCATAAAACCAAATATGCATGGAGCTAGCACTTTTAAGCAGCAAGGGAAACCACGTATATTCCAATCAGATGTGGCAGCCACCACTGCACCCCCCCCCCCATCTCAAGTACACCCACCAGAAAAATGTAGATGAAGCATAAATCATTGCATACAGTTATTTCCAGGTCCAGCAACTTCAATTGTTCACCACACTTATTAACATTGCTTTCTCCAATAATGTATAAATACTTTTATATTAGTGGCATTTCACCACATCAATCCACCCTTTATGTAATTTACTTCCTTTATATGGAAATAAAAGGAAGAACAAAACAGACCATATTGTAATCCCACTAGATACTGTAGCTCTTATTTTTAGAAAAAGCCTGTGTCTGTAATGCTGCCTCTGCTTTGGATTCATTACTTTTGCTTAGAAACTATGCTTTTCTCTTGTACTCATCAACAAATTTGCCTTTAACATATTCTAGTGTGAGTTCATCATCTGGTCGAACATTTATTGCTGTGACAAGTGTGTCATAACTTTCTGGAAGTCCACTCAGTAAAAGTGCAGCAACACGATAAGTTTTATCCCCAATGGCACTACACATTCTCTAAGGTGCCTCGTATATGGTCCTGCATATTCTGGTTCTCACTTAGCTTAGACTGATATAGTTTTGTCATGAAAAAGAGCTTATTGCTGAGGTTTGATCTTTCATCCACATTCTGTAAGTCATCCCACGTCTTCTTTGCAGTTGCACACCTGCATATATGCACAATCTGATTCTCATCTATGCTGGAGGAGATAGTGCTGTGTGCTTTCTGATAAACATGAGCATAATACATCAGCAAGATATCTCAACATGGAGCAAAGAAAACAGCTCCTTTGTGTTAGCGGGTTAAACACACTATGCATACAGTCACATGGTCTACCTAAGACTTCCTGGTTTTTCTCTTAAACTAACTTTATCAATAGTATAACAAGCAGACAGTCACATACATGACGTAGTTGTTGCCTTAAAGCTATTCTAACACAATGTAAGGCAAGCACCTTCTGAACTACTGACATTGCAGACATTTGGCTAATCACCAAACTGGCTTTTCTGATTCAGAATAGAATGATCATTAGCAAAACATATAGCAAAAGAGCATTTGCCTTGACCATTTACTAACAATAAACCATGACCAGGATAAACCAGGATATCGCAGTAAGAGGTCTTATGAGTCAAGGTTCATAAAAAATTGACCCATGGTTATAGGTCACTTGTAAACATCATGTTTCGTCTTTAGGGGATGCATCTTTGTGCTGAGGACAAAGCTGATCCGGCAGCCTTGTAAGTTCTTTTCACAATGTAGACTCCTAACTGCAGGCCCTCGTTTTTTTTTGGATGTTTCCATATATGTAGGATTAGAGGAGAAGAAGATTTTCAGGGTCTGCATTGTGACAGGAGAGCCTGGATGAGCTTGTTCTTTGCTCAGTTTATCATTAGGTTTATTTTGAGCTAATTAAATTAAATCTTGAGGGGTAGAGCTGTATGGCAAGTTGAGTCCAAAACCGAGATGAGCAACCTGATTATAACACAACACCTATATTGGAGAAACTTAAAATAATTGTAGCCTGTCTATTCTAAAACACAAGCATGCCCATGTCACCGGGAGACCCCCATTTCCCACAAATGCTCAAATGAGACAAACCAGTGGTAGGGGATCACTGAAGGAAGAACCACTGGCCAGCATCCTCTGAGAAAACTGGGTAGGGGCCAAGCATTTGGAGGTGGTCACCTCCTGGAGTATCCCTATGCCCCAGGGACCCTATGTACAAGAAAGGCGACCCAATAAAGAGGGGGCACCTCCTTTCTACCGACTCTGCCTGGTTTTGTTGCTGCACCATGGAACACTGAGACCCGTCTTGGACTGCTGCTGGAGAACCTGGGAACCAGAGTGAGTACCCAAATCCCCATGGGCCACAGAGCTCCTCTTATGTAAAGTGGGTGAGTTCAGGGTCTGCCCACACTCCTTCTTTTGTGGAACTGCATCCTCCCTGGGGGCATCCCAAAGTCTGTGGTTGCCCCTTCTAAATAACTTGGAGTTTGTACAGTAAGTCAAGTTGGTATTTCATATAATTTTCTCTTTACGGGTTCTCTTTGACAGCACGTTAGCTGGCTGGTCTTTGCATGGAGCCATGTGAAATTAAATGATAATCCCTACAGAGCACTGTGGACTACATTGTTAATGAGTGTGCTCTGAGCTGTGACCATTGTCATACAAGACAGTGTCTTGCTGCTCTCCACCATACGCTAATTGATCTCTTAATTGGCTCAGTCAACACAGCAGTCTCCTGCACAAGGAAAGGACTAATTGCTACAAGCAATCTCCTGAAATGTTAAATAGTCTAGTGACAAGGTGCTTTCTGCGTCGCGTGCCGCTGGAATTTGTGAGCCTCTACACTTACTCGGCATACTGAGCATGGATCCTGATGTGTGTCCCCCCACCACCAAATACACAAATTCTACTCTTTGCTTTCTGTCAGAGTGCTCTAGAAACAAGTGCTCTAGCGAAACAAAACCCGGGATCTCAGGTTTTGTTCCTCGTCCCAGGGGCATCCCAATTTGGGATGGCCCACTGAGTGCTGTGGTGTGCTTAACCACCATGCAAACTGAGCAAATGCTTGTAATCCCAACTTGTCAGGGGGCCCCAGAGGTAGTGTCAGATCAGTGGCAACTTTTTGTTTGAAAAATAAATTAATTAATAACAGCACTGCCCAGGGCAGCCAATCACAAATGGCTGCCCTGGGTATGGGTCTAGCTAAAGGTATAGCAAGGCCTGAGCATGAGTCATTGGAACGAGGTTAGATGAGTGATTTAATTGGGGTTCAAATAGTGGGGTAATTTAGTTAGGGATGCCACAGGAGTGGAAATTGGACTGCCATATGGGCAATTCCCAGACAACTCCCTATGTCATGAACGAACAATGCCAGGATGCCCCTCTATGTGAGTTCACTCTGAGTTCACTTGCGCTACCACAGCACATGAGCAGGCCGTGGTTACATCCCTGACAATGTGCATTAATATTACAAAATTTGTCTTCGATTAGGACCTCCAGACACAACTTTGCATGGGTCCCCAGAAATAATAAGCCCATCCCTGACTGTGTGAAATCCCCAGGATCCCCAGTAAAACTTACCTGAGTGCCGATCCAGCGGCACATGTGCGCATTCTCGTGCAGTCACAGCCGTATGACGTGCATGATCGGCAATATGGCTCTGTTTAGATGAGAGTTTGGCAATTGGGGGTGAGAGCTGCCACATCCCTGGTTCCCTTTACATGTGTGCATGCTCCCGTGGGCATGTGAGCCTGAATGGCCTTGCAGTGCACAGTGTGGGATCACTTTAAGACTGGCCATATTCACCCCTGCCAATGATCTGTCCCTGCAATGTGATAGCCTCAGCTGACAAATGCACTCATTGATAAGATGGGAAGCACAACGAAGGCTCAGTAGTTTGTGGGCTGGTAGGAGGCTATTCTTGTCCCTCCCTAGTAGTGGGTTATTTTTTTGATTAAGGGAATGTCTTGATTCTACAAAATTCATTTAGGCTGATTGGAAACATTATGGACTGAGAAAGTACATAGACTACTGTATAAATAGCAATACTCCTGCTGTGCTCATTGATTTCTCCCCCTTCCTTCAGGCTGCTACTCTTACCTAAAGGGATAGTCCAGGCTAAATGTGAACACAAATTGTTGAAAACACAAGTGAAAACACATTTGTTTGTATATGTGCCATGCAGAAGATTCATCCTGGTTAAAAGCTGAATAAAGCTGTTGTTGTTGAGGTTTAGCCCCCCTTTCCTGTAGCCGAGCACTTATATTTTGTTAATTTATGACCACCTTTTTTAAACACTCAAAGGTGGACATATAAAAATATAAGCAGGGAAAAGACAGACAAGCATAGCAGGGATAAGCTGATGGTTGTGTGTACAGAGGGAGGCATGTCACACACAGTCCAATGCAAAAGGGGTGGAGCTAGGTCCACCCCTCAATGCTAAAAAAGGTGGTCAGAAATAAATTAAATATTGGGGCTTGGCTACAGGAAAGAGGCTAAATTTTCCTGGGTGTTGTTCCGTTCCCCCGGGGGATGCCCTGCTGTGTGAAACCCCCCAGAACACCGCTTTTCACTCACCTCTTGCTGGTTCCAGTGGCACATGTGCAGGCTCTTCTCCAATGAGAGCTGTCTGCAGTAATGATTTAATTCGGCAAACGGCTCTCATTGACTACAATGGGAAGCAGCAGTGTGAGCTCCCCATTGAAAAAAATAAGAGGTGTTTGCCCAATGACATAGTCACGCCAAACGGCTTTCATTGGACAACCCATGGGGTTTCACACAGTGGGACATCCCAATTCAGGATGCCTTGAGGGAAGGCCAGCAGTTTAGGGTTTTGTTCCTCTTTATCAACAACAGCTTTATCAGCACAACACCAGGGTGAACCCTTTACAATGTTTTATACACTTAGCCCAGATAATCTCTTTCAGGGAATGGGAGGAGAAATCAGCCTGTGCCATGGCTCTGTTGCCTAATGCTGGAGCCTTACAATAGAAATTGTCGTGATTGGCAATGGCAGCGGGAGACCACATTCCACATTAATTGCAGACATATATATATATATATATATATATATATATATATATATATATCAAAATGTGCCCCTTGTTGGAGGAACATTCATCAGAGCTTAACTCAGTTTTGGACTAGCCTGACCCATTCACCTCCAGTCCTGTCTCCCAAAGTTTTGGGTGAGCGCCTCTCCGTTCTAGCACTTATTCTCATCCTCAAATGGCAGTGAAATGACTTAATACGCACAATCCATACTATAACCGCCAATGGCCGCCATGGTGTCAGCCCATCTAGCAAATGATCTCTACTTTCAGGAGCTCATTAATTTTGCATGGTGACCCGCAAATTTATGCTGACATGATTTAAAGCTGCTCTTCTTTGTGTCGAGCACCATGAAATAAGGGGAAACGACGCGCTCTCTGCTACTTACTAAAATTTATAAATACCAAATGGGATTTCCTGTAAGTGCTAACGAAAACAATGCGGTTTGATGCTAATTAGTAATAAACATCTAAATGGCTCATTTACAAAGAGTGCTCGGCTGCATCCATCAAAAGCGCCATCACTGAGCCACGTATACATTATTACCCTGTTGGTAGCAACATTTAAAGTGGAACCCCCCACAAAAAGCTTTGATTTTCCTGTTTTACGCAGTCAGTGCTTGTTGCTTGTGTTCCATGCAGTAAAGCTACTTTAACCAGATTTTATTAGCCTTAAAAAGAAAAACATTAGATATTTTATACAACAGTACAATAATGCCTCTGGTTAATTTAGCTGGTAAGGCAACACCATGAATATGGGGTACATTTTTGAGCCCCACACTGAAAAAAGGATAAAAGTAGGGCAATTATATTATTATTAGAGATGAGCGAACTGGTTCTAACAAACCAGAGTTTACCTTGAATTTCGGGGAAACCAGTTCACTACGAAATTCAGGAAAAATTCAATTCGGCATGAACCTGAGTTTTTTGGGGTTCATGCTGAATTAACTTTTCCTGAAATCCTAATTCACCTGCGCTCTTGCCGGACTTTCGTCTGTCCCGCTGTCACTGTCTCGCGATGGTCACCGCAGCATCCAAAGCCCCAGCTGGGCTTCTGACAGCTTTTATAGTGAGAGCGAGCTATGATGTCACGGCTCACTCTTAGTATAAATAGAGCCTCCCTGCTGGAGCCCAGCTGTCGGAAGCCGCAGAGATCCGGGGACACAGGTTGCCTGCCCAGTATCCGACGATCTCTACGGCTGTCCATGACAGCAAGCGGCAGATTGGCTCAAGGCACAACCTTGGATTTCTGCGAAAACTGGCAATGGATTAGAGGTAAGTATGAAGTAGAAAAAATAAGAACATTTTTTTTTTTACTTTATGTCAATATGTTGACTCTTTGGTAACTGGTAAGGGGTCCTAGAGACTACCGTAAGGGCTATGTGGGCTACAGGCAACTTGCCTCCACAGGGAGGGGCTATTTATAGTGGGAGTGAGCTGCGATATCACAGCTCACTCCCACTATAACAGCCCCTACTTGCCGTGGGGAGCCCAGCTGTCAGCCGGGGCTTTGGATGCTGCGGAGACCAACATGGGACAGAGCTGGACGATGAGGACATTGTCCGGTGCTGGAACAGGAATAGAGGTAAGCTTATTTTCTTTATTTTTTAGAGCAAGTTCGTTAAAATTTGGGTTCGGACTAACCTGAATTTCTTGGAGAAAAGTTTGCTCATCTCCAATTATTACAATGAAGACTTAGGCCCTTATTCATCAAGCGATAGCGCCAGGTAGTGTCTGACGAGCGGCAGGTAGCGGCAGCTAACGGCGACTACCGACTCAAGTACCCCCGGCGGCGGTCACAATGACGCATTTATCAAGCAAAATGAGGCTAGCGCCGGCGAGAGCGACGGCTAGCGCGGCATTTATCATGAAGCCGCCTGGACCGAACAGCGCCGCTGCAAATTCCCTCACAGCGCCAGGTATGAGCTGTCGCTCCCTGGCGATGTCCAATGCATTTCAATGGAGCAATCTATAATTATTCATAATTAATTGGTATTAATTTTTTTTTTTATTTTTTTAATGTCAAAAAATCGGACACCACTTCTGCAATGTTAGGATTTATTTTTAAGTAAAAAAAAAAAATAAAAAAAATATGTGCAGAATTGATCTAACAGGTCTGAGATTAATGTATTCATATTACAAAATGATTCTAAAAACATGTATAATGTTACATTCAAAAAATATGGTTGTTTAGGGGTTAAAAACTAGTTAATACACATCGCCGCAAGCGCTCTGGGGTTTAAACAAGGAATGGACAGCGACAGCACATTCGGAGCGTGATTTGTTGATGAATATGAAGCTAGCCGTTCGCTCTGGCCATTCGTTGTCAGGCGCTCACATACAACGCTGGACCTGTGAAACAGCGACCCCCCCAGCCCGTATTCAACATTACCGCACACCGACTGAGTCGCTGTCATCAAGCTAATGCCGGCCAAGCACAGCGAATACTGGCTGGCGCTGAAAAAATCACGCTACAGTCGCTCATCTGTCGCTACCTGGCGCTATTAATGAATCGGCCTCCCCGTCTGGAAAGAGACACCTTGGAGGGGATCTAAAAACTATGTATTAAAGGGACTGTCCTAGAAAAGGCTAAACTAAGGGTGATAACTTGTTATCTCATGTTTCCAATCAATCCTGAGAAGCTCCTGACCACACTGCTCAGGGTCATTCACTGAAATGCTTTGACTTCACGAGTTTTAGTGTTCCCCTGAACAGCACAGTCAGCAGCTGGGAGAAATATATAGATGAAAAAAGCAGACTTCAAGCTGTGATTGATTAGAAACACCGCCCCTGACACAAACATGAGATATCAAGTAAGCCTTAGCCTGGACAGTCCCTTTAATACTGTACATATAAGGCCAAAACAAGGAACTGTGTTACATTCAGCAGCAAGGTGGAACACAGGCTGTGGCGGTACATAAACTGCCTAGTGAGGATGGCCCTGGAAAGCTATTGCACAGAACCCAGAACTGGACCCAGGTCTAAGGACCTGGATGGTCTTCTGTAGAGCCTGCCACAAGGAATGTTTCCTGCTTGAGATATCCCTGGTCCCTAAAGGACAAAGAGGCATCAACTATACATGGAGCAGAGTTGATTCCATAATGGGGGGTAGGAAGTAGTTCTTTAATGTAAACACAGTACACACAGTAGAAATCATTGTAACAGAATTTAAAGGGCATCTGGAAGAATTTCTTAGAGAAGAGAACCATCAAAACCACAGCAAATTGGGAGTAAATACTCCCCCTCATCATAGGGAAGGGCATATAGGCCGGGATATTTTCATAGAGTGTTGCGCTGATCACCTAGATTAGATGGATCAGATAGATAGATAGATAGATAGATAGATAGATAGATAGATAGATAGCGCTCACAAATGAAGCTCTGTTATTTAGACCTTGTTAATCCTATCAGCAGAGGAGAGAAACAGGTTCAGACTGAGTTGCAACATTGTAGTACTATTAACCATAACAAACCCTGTCAGCCTGTTTTATGCAAGAGACTCATAAAATACATTTCCCAGATATTTTGTGGACTACAGAGGACATTAAGGAAGAGGCACCTGACCATGGAGGAAGTGGTATAAAAGGGGGCAAGACCCTGCTGGAAGATCTCTTGCCCTGGGGATTGAAAAGAGTGAGTCGTGTTTAGGCTGCCGATTGCTTTGGGCCAGGTTTGCTGTATGAAGAGAGGATTTCCCTGTGGAAGAGACTGCCAGCCTGTGATCTCTGGCAGTTGCTTTGTCTGGGGAGATCGGAGGCAGCCAGTGAAGTGACTGCTGTACACCCCTCATCAGTGCATTCCATCCCCATAGGATCTCCCATCACAGCAAAGTTGTGAGTAATCTTAAGAACTGGATTGGTCATTTCAGAAGTAGAGCAGCAGCCAGGCCTTAGCAGTGGGGACTATTTAATCAGAGATTGAGATTAACCCAGAGAATAAGTGCCTGTTTGTGTACACTGCATCTATAGCACCCAGGGTGGTTGCCTGTACAGTACATTGGTTCACAGAAGTGCATTATTAAAGTCATACTAAGCCGTTGTCTTGGGCTACACATTGCACTGCCCCAAACTTCAATACGTTTTCAAAAAGACCCTGTAGTTATTACAGCTCACTCCCACGATAACAGCCCCTACTTGCCTACTTGTGCCTCTAGTTATTACTGCCAGTACATAGTGTGTGCAAGAGATGATGCAGGCTAAGAGTGTCTCCAGCCTGCCAACAGATAGTGTGACCAGAGAGGGGTCACAGCTGCAGAGTGAAGCAACTAATCAGGATGTCTGGGGAGGGAGTGGGAGTGTTTCCTTTCATGGTCCACTGAAGGTTGATTGAAGGACCAGGTCAGTGGGATGGGGACCGAAATCTGAATGAGGAAGTGATTTCTTCACTAAGTAGACTGACATAGCAGGAAGGAGAGTCACTGGAGGGACTCAGTGTAAGGTAAGCTTCGGATATTTATTTTTTAACTTTTGACTCACCAACCAACCACTCACCTGCCACGATACTCAGGCATGCAGTGCCATTTGCAGTACAAAAATGTCTTTAACTGGAGATGACTGCACAGTGATCAAGCGGAAACACATGGAATGACATTGGGGACATACAAAGTGCTGTGCAGTACAGTACAGTACAGTATGGATTGGGGGTTGGTTTTACATGTTTTTGAGGTGATTTGCATAAATTCAGAATACCATAACTTTTACCACCAGTGCTGAAGTTTAATTCTAAATGTTCTATATCGCTTATTAATGCCATTTCTCTTTCCACAGCTGAGTTAGCAATAAATATTCAGTATTTACCCATTGTCCTTTTTTTGTTGCTGGGGTTCTGGGTGTCACCAAGGTTATTTAAGCTCCACCTATGCTACAGATAGATAGATAGATAGATAGATAGATAGATAGATAGATAGATAGATAGATATGCAGATAGATGGATATGTTGATAGAGGGAAAGATAGATAGATAGATAGATAGATAGATAGATAGATAGATAGATAGATAGATACTGTACATTGCCTCAGCAGTTGGGCAGATGATGGAGTGATGGATGTGAAGCTACATTTTATATTAAGCGGATGGATAAAGGGATGGGCAGAGTTTTATGATAAATCCATGACCTTGGTAAACCACATCATTATGGCATCATAACAGCGAGCAGTGAGGTTAGCGGAGGGTGGTGTCCTGTGGAATGGTCTGGTGAGCGTGTTGTGGTTTCCAGGGGATAGGGGGTGACCCCTCTAGCATGTCTGCTGACCTCTGGTGATATTTAACCTCCGGTAACATCTGCGGTCCCATCAGAGGGAGGCTGGTGATGTCACACGTGGTTAATGCAGGGCTGCTCCTCTGCAAGTTTAGAAGAGATCAATAGGAGATGTGTTGAGTGAGGTATCGCTATCCAGGCTCATCTCTCGCTTGTAAAAACCTGCCCCCCCCTCTTATGACCCTACAACACAGGGATCACAAAGGGGAGGGGGGAACTTTTTCATATATTGTTATTTTTTCTCCATAGGCTTCTAATGAGATAGCAAGTCTTGTGCTGTATTGAATGATTTTTCTACACTCCCTTCAGGCAGCTTCTCATCTTCTTGAACTCCAAATTTTTTGGATAACCCTAAACGTATATATAAATCATAAAAACCATAAAACCTTCCAGTAAGTGCAGTCACCTCCCTCCTGATGCACTATAAGAGGCCAATTTATCACTAGCGCCTCATAGTGTCACTTGAGTGTCTGCGGAGAGATGCTATTAACACCTCAGCCACAATGCCAGCGACAGGCAGACGGTGCTGTAGGGTACCTGTGGTGCTGCGTCTTTTTTTTCATTGGAGATGGGGACAGGTAGCCTTGGTGGGGAGGGCCAGAAATCTTTTGTATTTAACATGTAAATGAACATCGCCAGCGCGGGCACTCTGAAAACACGATACCCAGGCATGCAGTCCCATGTGCAGTACAAAAAAGTATTTTATTGGAGATGGCATTGGGGACATACAAATGACATGACACATGATTGACAGGCATGAAAACGCAAGTTAGCAGCGGGTAACCCAAGTACATTAAGGAACAAAAAAAATTCAGAACAGCCCAAGCACAAAAAAATGTAAAAACGCTGACCAGAAGTCACCAAAAAAAAAAGGGACTGGAATGGATAATTGAAGTCAATAAGAGAACGACTTTGAGCATCTGATGTGATGTGGTCTGTAGAAAACAAAGCCCCCGAAACTCTTGATACATGGAACGCTACATGGCACTAGGAGAGGTGCTAACCATTTTTTTTGGCATCATAAATATGACTTGCTGGTGGTGCTCACAAAAAGCACCTGACGCTACACTACATGGCATTAGCGTTTCTCAAAGAGGGCAAAAGTCCACTGAACTTGTGAAATACATCTGGCCATAGCCCCTGCCAATATTCCCTTCTTAGGGTGTAGAACTAGAAATGGATCATTTTGTTTTTCAAATCGTCCTGGAACACTGTTTTGCTCTCTGTAAGATGGCAAGACATCAGTCATTGCATTGGTGTGGCAATGACATAATTGCCACAGACAACAGTGGCAGTGAATGGAGGAGGCAGGGCTTTACAACTAAAACAGGCGTCATTATCTGGGAGTACTAAATATTGGCGAAAGGTGTTCTACATGGGGGCAGCAATTAAGGGGATGTTAGTTAAACATGTGGGTTTAAATAAAACCCTTAATAATGACCATGGCAACAAGCAATGCCACTATTTGCAATTAATATACTGTTTTAATTATTTGTGTTATTAAAATAAATAATCCGCATTAGTATTCAGATTCTCTTCTGAAATCATTAGTCCACGGTATCATCAATACAAAACCGTCCTCTTGTATTGTCATTAAAGGTTTTTCTTTCGTAGAATCAACATGTTTCTTTGCTGTTCATGGCTTAATTTGTGGTAATTATTTAGTTTTTTCACAAGATTAATTTGTCAACATATTACGTTCTATCCTCTATCCATTCTGCACTGTATATACATACAAATAAACCCTTAATCACCATATTAATCATACATTTCATGAAGATCTAATTTATCTACCCGTGCCTCCTAATAACTTAATTATTCTGATCAGACGTAAATTCATATTATATATTTATTAATTTATTAACATTAATTCAATAACATTTTAATTTTATATTTTTAACTATATTTTTATTTGAATGTTATACATTGTTTGTAAAATCGAAAATCTATATTTATATGCATTTAAGAATTACATACAGTAATTGCTTTTTCTTGTTGCTTCTTTAATTTACTATCACATCCTTCTAGTTAACAGGTAGATACAGAATTATTTACTAGAATGAGATAATAATATAAAGAGAAGTACATGTTTATATGAAGTGAAATTAAAATAAACGCAATTATTATGACTCACAGCATCAGAGATGAATGATGGAAATACAGCCCGGGGGGAAGGATGACTACTGATTCATCATGAATCTATTGAAGAAGAGAATAAATAGTAAAGAAAAAGGTTATATATATAATTATGTATTATATTTTTATTATATATGATATTCAGCTCACTTAGCAAAATAGATAAAAAAAAAATAATAATTAAGACAATTAAGGATGGCACCACCTTAATTACAGGCTGAGACAGCTGCATAGCTGAGGTTTCCCAGGGGCTCATGATAGTAATAATAAACAGAATTCTGCATATAAGAGTAGGGGGGCTTCACACTTCCTTTCTGATTTATTAACATAAATGCAGTTTTACATTAGAGCGATATGACCAGAGTGGCAGTTGACAGAACAAGTGCTTCTGCTAATTGAACCTAAAAAAGACGATGAACATATCAGATTACCGATGAATAATGAATTATAATGTAAGTGGATATGGGAGAATGTTGGTCAGTAGAAAAATCCAATGGAGAGGAGCTTTTCTCTTGACGTAGGATGAGTATTTTAAGAGTTTTGTTTGTTGGAAAATCTATTAAGCAAAGTGACTATTAAGGAGATCTAGGCCCAGGATGCCCGCTTGCCCCCCACTCACTGACTAAGTACAGCTATGGTCTACAAGCACAATTGTCCGCAAATGTCATCACAGTGGCCAAAGCACACTGCTCAGTTCCCTGTGTGTAGAGGGGAAATTCTAAGCACAGCCATGGCAGTGGATATCTCAACTGGGTAAGTCTCCATCTCCATGGGCTTACGCAACTCTGATCCTGCCAGCAGCACAGATCATTTGGGTTCCTGGGGGCACAGGGAACCTTTTATATCACAGAGCCGGACCCTACTGTGAAATCCCCGACAGGTTTCCCTAAGGAAAGATGTATTGGAATTGGAATTTCCCCCATAGGAATTACCCCACTAACTATTCTCTAATTGTCCCATATTAATCCCTCCCCTTCAATCTCCAGGTCTTTTAGGATGGACATAAGTTTACCCAGGGAGGATTCACCTTCCCCTCCTTTCCCTGAAGGAAGTTACCGGAAACCACCCCCCTGCCAGAATTTGCACCTCGGCTAATACAACTCTGAATTTCTTTACTTGTGGGATTAAGTAGTCGTACCAAAGACGTCCTAGCCCAAACTGTGGTCAACACTTGAGCAAAATGCACCCTGCAGAATTCCAGGGCGTGCACGAGCAATAATGGCAGCCCATGAAGAGCCCTATAGGTGGCAACATTGACGGTTAACACCTGTTCCTGGCGAGGTGGTACAACCAGGGAATCCTGAACTCTATGCCAACTGCATTTCCCCGCAGTGGACTGGCTCATAGTGCAAGACATACTTGACAAATGGCCTGAAGAGCGGGGCGGTTGGGGGACCCATGAAAAGGGAATGCGCCAATACTGCTTCCCCAGTCTCGGGGTACAACCAGCATCCTAGCTGAGAATTACATTCATTCCCATTATTACTGGGCCCTCCGGGAGCTGTTTGGGTTGGACCACTGTCATTCCCCCAGGGAGGAAGATTCCACCCACCTACTTCGACATTCAGCCAAGTTACCCATAGTATAGGGAGTGGTAAGGAATTGGCTGTGGTCAACGATAGCCATGGTACCAGTGCCTCCTTTGGAGAATTAGGAAAGTGTTCATGGTAAAACCGTTCATTAATGGTTTAGACCTGAGACCCTGTGTTACCCCCCCCCCACCCGGGTGAGTTCAATCACTGGGCAATCACCCATGAGAGCACTAATGGGAAATCCAGTTTCCAATCAGCCTGACTGCTGCTCTATGGAAGCGGCTGCTACTCCAAGGCGCGCACCAGTTTAAAGGATGTTCATTACTAGGAGTCGGGCTCTTGGGGTAATTCCTGGATAGGTGACCACGCCTTCGGCAGGACCAACGGACAACCTTCGAATCAGCCCGATGGCCCCATGATGCCTAGGCCCCCGCAAATCAGCGCGACCACAACGTAAAGCATCGTGCAGGTGAGCCGGGGTAGGCGCAGGTTGGGGGACAGGGGTAGGAGCAGTCAGCGGTGCTGTCTGTTGCACTGGCCGTTGCAGCAAGGAAAAGCTGGCCATCTCCTCGTCTTTCCCATAAGCGATGGCCATTTTCTGGAGCTGTATAAAGGTGGTTTAAGTTTCTCACATAGGATATTTTTAACAGAAGTGTAACCCCAAAACGAACTAGTTACAGAGCCAGAGATCTATATTGGACATTGTTACACTGGCTGCGAGTTCTTTCTTCTGAATCGCTACAAATATGTCTTGGGCGTTCGTGTACTCCGGGACAGACTCATCCCCTCTTTGCGGTCGATCCATGAAGTTCCTCCGAAGAGTATGTAGCAAACCCGTGTCATCATAGATTTCCTCCAATAAATGAAACACGTTCGCTATTGTGTCTCTTTCGGGCAAAGCCACGTTACACAGTTCACCTTGCATTCCCTTCCAGAGCATTTAAAGGTCACCTCCATCTGCAAGCAAGATTTCACTGACATAACTGACAATGTACATTAATAGGAAGTTAAGCAGCACTTCCTGTTTGCAGGTGGCCTGCACAGCCATGAGCCACCGTTTTGTTTTAAAAATTTACCACAGCAGGATTTCATAGGACCGGTTGGTTGTGTCATGCTACCAAGGCCAAAGTTTTTTTCATTTTAGACAGGGGAGGTAGGTATGCTTTCTTGAAGTTGTCAGTAGCAGCTCAGCTACCAGTAGGCAATACCATCCCAACAGAACAAGGAATTGAGAGTCCAATACCATTGAACAGAAAGATTAGATTACACCTCGCCTTTCCTGCTTTTCTATGATAAAAACAAAATAAATTTCCTTAAGGGTTAAAGATTTCTACATTTAAAGTGGAAAACCTTCTTGGTACTCGTACCACGGGTTGGGAATCCCTGCTCTACAACATTGAAAAGGCATGTCAAGCAGTCTACAAAAGCTCTGCAGCCATGTTATTCTCGTAATTCCTCCACCAGACCCAACTTTCCTCAAATACACTTATGAATCTTCCTTGTGTGAATGCTTCTTGTGCCATGGTTGGACCTAACTGTGTATCAGACTGACTACCCAGTTTGATTATTGACTTGATAATCAGACATTACTTCTGCCCCCCCCCCTTAAACTTTGGCTAATGTTCTGGTGTTCAAATGTCTGTATTGGCGACAAGACAACCATCAGTCCAGTTTGGATGGTCTAGGTTCCCTTGCAACTCCAGCCTATCCCCACAATCAGGGGTTCAAATGAGGACGTGACTGGAGTAGCATTTAGGACCTGAAGTACTGCTATGGCTAGCCAAGTAGAACTCACCATTGTGCCTACAGTCTGCCACTTTCACCTGGCCAAAACTGGACCGAAAGGGGGCCAAAACTCATAAAAACTCATCCACATGTATGTTATGGGTTCGTAGAACAGGTCAGATTGCAGATTGACCATACGGTTTCTTGATGGATTTTGTGGACAGGAATTCGACCAGCTGAGGTCTTGGTCCTCTTTAACCTGCAGGGCCGGATAAGGTGTGGTGGAGGCCCCTCTGCAGAAAGTCTGATGGAATCTCCGTACAGTATTTTTTACCCTTTAAGTAACTGTAGGGAGTCCACTGGGGCATATTTCTATATGCTTCATATATCCTATAATGCAGGGGTGTACAACCATTTAAGCTCTGTAAAGACTTTAAAGTGGAGGTCTAGCATAAATAAATGCACCCCTCCAAATCCTCCTCTGGGAGTTAGCCCAATTTGGTGGTTCTAAAAAAAAAAGTGATCTCACGACAGATTGCCAGGCATTCACAGCAGCTTCAATAGTGCAAACTGCTGCCTTTACTATGAATTGAATATAATTGAATTAGTTAGACAACCACTGTGCAGCAACAGCATTGTGGCACCACAGTAAGTGGTGGAATCCCCAGGGTGAGAGCCCCATGTACCCATTGTATTATCCGGCCTTGATTTTAGGCATGTACAGGATGTAAAGCTGGTCAGTTCGATGCTGTGATACAATATAGTGAGCAGTTGCAGACTATAGGGAGGGAAAAACTTGCCAGAGCCTGTTAAGCCACCTGTTGGATGTAAACCAATGCCGACATTGCCAGAAATTTGCCAAAAACCTGTCATCCCAGGGGCCAACACTGTCAGCTCACTGAGTTGTATACATCACTAGAAGATAGGGCAATGGGTTATATAAAAATGATAATCAAGAAATGGGCAATCAGAAGCCCTGGTCAGGAATTGTGCATGTTGCCAAAACCCTTATGCTAAGCCCAGTAGTCCATAAAATTAAATACATACCCATTTGTGTATGGGCGACATAAAAGCCAAAAAATATACATAATTTGTAATAGAAACATTATATTATGTGAATAGAGGAGGAAGTCCAGAGACAGCAACCACTAAATGTATCAGATCTCTGTGGTTAGAGGCTGCTGTACCATCCTCGCCACCCCGGTCCGCACAGCCTGTATGTCATTGTCATGCTGCAAGCAAGCTCTTCCTCGGGGTGAGCCCTGCTAGACAAACCACAGACTCTATGAAGACAACCTGTCACTTCCCAACTCATAGGGGAGAATAATGTACCCGGCATGTTGTACAAAGCCAGTAATTAAGTCTGTCAGCAGGTTGATATTTTACACAGAGCTCGTACAAGCAGCTAACGGGTTCCAACCAACCCAGCGGAGGGACGACGCTCTGTAGATACATGGTTCACTGTTTGTCATTTATAATAAGGCATAAAACCACAAAAATAAGATGTTTTGTTTACGAGGAGCAAAGCTGAGTCTGTGGGCTGACACCAAGAGGAATGATAATAAGCGAGGTTATCAGTTGGTTGGCAGGCTGGCCCGTGAAGAGGATTCAAATATAACTTGTGTTCTACTAGTCCACTGATTTTGCCCTCCAAACTTTTATCTGGTCCTCTCTTTACACACTGTGAAACCTGACCAACAGCCTTGCACAATTTGAAATAAAATCCCCAAAACTCACTTGCTCCATGTAGCCTTTCCATACCCCCAACTGGTGCAAGAGTACACATTTCAGCATTTGAGACCTCTGCTGAGACCTCTTGAGTGTGTGTGTTCCCCTATAGGGACTCCACCTTCAGCCTCTATGTCACTTGGCGATGTGCCTCACTCCAGGGTTCTTCTCTGTAGAGATGCCCATGTCCCAGGGAAAGACTGTCTACCACTCAAGACCTACCCCTCTCTGGGAAGCTAAAGATCCCTCCCAGCACATAACCCGGTCTCCCCCTAATGTCTGAGCTAGATATTACCTTCTAAAATACTGCCTCTTCTGGGTTCTCTTCACCAGGGCCACCACTGGGAGTTTTGGGGCCTTGTACAGCCACAATGCCCCCCCCCCCCCCCCCCGTTTTGATCCTACACAAATATAAAAAATACTAAAAATACAATTTTTTTCAGCTTCAATTCACAAAAATAATAATAAAAATTAAAATTTGGGCATTTTGCCCTATTGGGCATACCACACTGTGTGAAACCCCCCAGGACACCCATAAAAACTCACCTTTCCCTGCTCCAGTAGCACACGCGTGGGCTCTTGTTCAATGAGAGCCGCCTGCTGTGACTATGTCATTTGGCAGTTACAGATGATGGCTCATCAGTTTCAGCTTTCCCTTCTGTTCTTACTTCCTTCAATGCCATCACATTGTCCCAGATCTTTAACTTTAAAGGTTATGCTGTTGCTAATGATAACCTTCTCTGTTTTGGGATTTAGGATTCTGTAACCATTAACAATGTCACTGTATCTAACAAAGATTCTCTCTAAATTTTGGAGTTTGGTGCGATTTCTTTTCGAATGTAGATGAACGCTTTGCATCCAAAAACTCTTGGGTGTTTCACACTTGGCTTCTCATTGTGCCACAGTTCATATGGAATCACTGGAACCACATTGTGCCACTGCTCTAGAAAAGAGTCTGCTCTGCAAATAAGTAGCTCACATTGCTGCCTCGCCCCAGTATTTTTGTGGTTGTCCAGAGTCTGTCAACATAAACTGATCATTTCAGAGTTCTGTTTTTTCTTTAGTTTTTTCTTTCAGCTATGCCAGTTTGATCTGGTGTGTATGGTTCTGTCTTTTGATTCACTATTCTATTCAGCTTTAAGTACTTTTGTACTTTGTATCCTGTGAATTCACCTCCAGTGTCACTTCAAAGATTGAAAGGCTTCCCCTGAAACGTGTTACTTGTCTTAACTACATAGTTCTGTAATTTATCAAGAACTTCCCTCTTGTGTTGCATTAGGTGAGTGACTGTGTATCTTGATAAGTCATCTATGAAAGTCACTATGTATCTGTTGTGTGCAGGTGTAGGCGGGTTTAGGGTACCACATACATCACTGTGAACTAGGTCAAGTGGTCTTGAAACTCTATTCTGAAGGACTTCAGGAAGTGTTGCTCTTGTAGCTTTGGATTTAATGCCATATTCACACTTAACAGTGTCTAGAAAAAGGGGATACTGTCAAATCCTATGTCAGATTCCTCTTTTGCAGTTCCTGTTCTGGGTGTCTGTGACCTAAACGCCTGTGCCACATGTGTATACAGTCATTGTGTTTATGGATGCATAGTTTCACCTTTTTCTTCACTGTGCTGTAAGGGGACACAGTTCCTGTATGCATTCTGGGTGTCTGTGACCTAAACGCCTGTGCCACATGTGTATACAGTCATTGTGTTTATAGGTGCATAGTCTCACCTTTTTCTTCACTGTGTTGAGGTTGCTTCCCGTCCAGGAAATAACACTTGTCACCTTGGAATTTTACAGTCTTTTGGCTGTCAGAGGCTTCACAGATTCACAGTCCCCCTTCTAGATTAGGAACATAAAGCACATCCTATACTGGTATGGCTAAATTCCATCTGCATGTATTTTGCTTACATCTGCAAGGTGTGAATAAGCTGATCATCGTCAACTAGTAAGCTTATGGTGGCATGTGCCTGTCTGTTTTTCCTGTCCCAGTCCTGATATGCTGTGGCCCACATGTCATCTCTGGATAATAGCATTTCCACTTTAAACTTCCATAGCTGATAATTGTCATTGTACAGCTTGGCAACTGAGGAGTTAAGCTCTGAGCTGCTGGCCATTATGTCCCTTGAAAGCTTCTTTATGTCGATCTCTGCACCAACCGTGCTGTCTCCCGTTCTGGGCTTTGCTCTAGCTGGGCCGTGCTTGGTCACTAGAATTTATCCCATCGCTGGGGCTTCATTCAGTCACTGGACCCATAACCTGTTGCAGAGTGTGATTGCTGGGTGCGTCAAATCCATATAGACATTAGTGGTATAACAGGAACCGGCTTTACTAGGACATAAATGCAGTAACAGAATGTCAGAATGTCACCTTAACATGGTGGCTAACACAGACAGGAAGGACAAGTCCCACAGTGCAGGTTAATATACAGGAAACACAACACAGCAGATAATTGCATTGAGAGACTACAGATAAGCATTGGTAACAGCGCCATCTACTGTCATAACTTGTCATAACTGTAAACTGCATTCAATCTGTCAAAAGTCCCCAAATCCCATTTCGAGAAAAGCAGAAGCTGGTGCAAAGTATTGTATCTCCAACACTTTACGGGGCCCATAAAAAAGCCTAGGTTGGGGCAGGAGCGCGCTGGGGAAGGAGCATGTATGCCGCCGGGGATGTGGCAGTATGTGCTCCCCACTGTAGGTAATCAGAGCCCTTTTCTAAAGGATGGCAAAAGTCTCTGAATGGATGAAAGTCTGTTCATGCGCTGTCGGACCGCGGAAAGGTGAGTTTTACTGGGCAAACTGGGGGGGTTTGCACAGTGGGGCATCCCAATTCGGGACAAAACCTGGGTTAGTAAAATTCCTGAGTTTAGTTCTGGTTTAAATACTCTTGTCTTCACTCTGGTCCACTGTCATGGTCCTTGTGAATCTCTATCTTCTATAGACAATGTTCAGATAGTAGCGGGTCCATGCACTTTCATGTGGTTTAAGCAATCGCAAAAGTTGTAGGAAAAAGTCCTGCTTGCCGCTTACCAACGAGTCTATTGTGTGCAAAACTTTAAATTGTTCATTAAAAAATTAATAATATAACCAAGCACGGAGTCCCACCACTCCCAAACCTACCCCAAGGAAGATGTGTGGCACCACTGTTATAATATCCAAACATGTAATGTTTTATTAAGAAATACATCTACATTTGATAAGACATGTTTAAAAAACATATAACACATAAAACAAAGCCTTAGAGGAGGAGGGGGTATAAGATGACAAAAAAGCTGCTAATTCATGGCCATAAAAAATCGATATATATAAACTCTATACTTATAAATGCTCTGAAGCCTGGCTGGCAAAATTAAAGTGCTAATCTAACCTAAAAATATATGTGAATTAATCAATTAATATCAATATGTACAAAAAGTGCTAAGTGCTACAGTGCAAAAAGTATCAAGGTGTACTACAATATCATACACATATGAGGACCAGCTGGGAGAGTATCAGAACCAGCATAATATCCAAGGATAAAAGGATCTTACATCTCACAATCGACCAAGTAGCCTCCCCCCACTCGCTGACGCGTTGCGTGACATCAGCGCGTCACTTCCTCAGGGCAGCCACTAGACTAACATAACCTAACTGCATATTACCCTTATATACTCACCCATCCAGCTCCCGCGCCGCCTGCCGATAGCACGCCGGATACCAGACACGTCCCGGCCGGAAACGCGTCAGGCGATGACAGAGCTCTGACACACCCCGGCCGGAAGCGTGCGAGAGCGCCAGCGTGCGTTCCACCACCAGAAAGCGCACGCCCGAAACAAGAGGAGACGCGCACACACGGACAGGGAACCAGCGATGGACATGCGCAGGAGCCCGGATGAGTGAGTATGGGGAAAACAATGAGCCTTCAATCCTAACTACATATAAATGATGTACCACACATAATATTTATATGTTAAGCATATGTTAACGCTACTGCTTCTCACACAGCTCACGCACCTGTTCTGACATTCTCTACATTTTCTGTTTGCCAGACATTATATGTTGTGGGAAATTGGGGGCGAATGGTAGTGACACAGACAACAGTTCTCTCTCGGCAAAGCAGGTTTATTGCAGAAAAAAAAGTATTCAAATGAAATAGGTTGCAGCATCAATGCAGAAAATCAAAACAAATGGTTACATCACCAAATAAAGGTAAATCCAGGGCTGGGGATTTCAGCAAGCTGTGGGTCAAAGGAAAGTCCAATCCAGAATGCAGGGCAAAGCAGCCCGCCACTTCTCACCCCCAACGGTCCAAGAGTGGGGCGCAGAAGCCAAGTCCTCCAGCTTAATAGTCCAGTATTGTTATTCACACAACATGCAGTTCAGCCTGAGCTCCCTCCATCAGGCTGGTCAAAGACCACTGACTGGCTCAGTGGGAGCCTTTTATTCAGGCTCCTTCCTGAAATCAATCTGACCAGTTGTGCAAGGCCTGAGCTAGGAGTGGGAAATGTGACCAGGGTTCTGAAATCCTGGCATGGATCGTGCTCTATACAGCACTGTAGGGGAAAAATACACTCCATCCAGGACTTCTCCACACACTTTACCACAATGTGTACATACAAGTTTACCTTGGTCCGCCATGAGATGTGGGATTGAGGAACATGATAATCCTGGTGGCACACAGCAGGATATCCCAAGTCAGGAGGTCTTTCACCCAGCTTTGAAGTTGACCTACACTTTAGCATTTGAACATTTTAAAGGTGTAAGTGCTGTCGGTAGTATGTTGCTTATTCTTTATAGTATGTTGGGCAAAGAATTCTGTACCTTCAGGCTTTAGAGTTTTAGACCTGACCCTGTTTTCTTTATACATAGCTGGCTTAAAAAAGCAAATACAATTTAAAAGTCATAATTCAGTTTGGGGGCTTGTCAGCTCAAAGCCAGCAAAATTTTCTACTACTGCAGTAGTTTTCATCCCTTTCCCACATAACAATGGTGTCACTTTTTGGCAGCCAGTCTCACCAATCATTTGTTCATTATACATTGTTATGGGTCCTTCGGGAGAACACGACACCATCACTTGGCTTTGTGATAGCCACTACGGAGAACGAGGCATTCTGATGGGTAGCTCTTACCACAGGCGTCCCAGAGAGATATTAGAAACCTACATCTGATTCAGCGACTGTGAAAAGTGGTTGGCAATGGTTGATTAAACATCGAAAACAGTAAATACTGGCAAATCCGAGTATTATTGTGAAATATTTCAAAGGAACTTTGGGAAACCTGAAGCACAGTGGCTGTGACAGGTCCTACACCTCCTCTTGTTATGCATTACGTTTGTCAATGAGATTCTTCTTTCCCCATGGCTAATTTTCTTGTAATGAATGAGACCAAGAGGGAGTCCGGATGACAGGGTTGAGGCCTTAAACACGTTCAGATGTTCCTCACAGGGGGATTTCAAATGATATGTCCTGACAAAAGCCAGTCAACCTGAACTGATTCCGCCAGTGAGGATGAATGTCCCAGTGTCAGTGAGACCAAGTGTCCCGGTGTCAGTGCGCAGCTCGAGCACATGGCTCCTGGGCTCCTCCACCGAGCAGATTAATGCTTACAGGCAATTATTAAGAAGAAACAGTCGCGCTCTCCTGACACCGGGTAGATTCAAACTGGAGACAACAATTATAAATTGCGCTTGACAGTAACGCTCTCTGGTGCTGATGAGGTAACCTTAGCCTGAGTCCATTAGTCTCATTAAATGTTGAATTCTCCGGCAGTTATAAGCAAATTAAGACCTTGGTTGACATCTTTTTTTTTTATTTGAATAGTCCCAGGACACAGCCATCAAGCGTCACTGTGTTGCTGATATATGTGGAAAATCCTGGGGGGATAAAGGAGCCAGCAGCTGATTGGCTTCATATTGTGCCCATATAGTACAAGAAAACTGCATGGTACAAGCTGGTTGCCAGGCTGTGTTTAGATTTTAACCTTAATTTAAGACTTCTTTCTCATTATTAGACAAGCCAGCGCTTACAGCAGATATGTTTAAAATGAATGGAGGTCCACACTCCATCCCAGTGGCATCCCAGTTTTCAAAGCAAGTGTGAACACACTATTAAAAAAATCATGACAGCACCGATGCTTGAAACTGGGGAAGGGGAGATCTCGATTGGTAATGCCCCCCTATGCATATCCCTCCCGCAAACCCCCAAATAATCACCTCCCCTAGGATCCCATCTAGGGATGAGCGAACTTTTGAAAAATTCGATTCGGCTGATTCGCCGAATTTTCAGACAAAATTAGTTTCGGATCTGAATTTATTTGCGACGAAACGCTATTAAAAACGGCTATTTCTGAGCTTCCTTGAGCCTCAATAGGGTTGTAAACCATTCTGCCTTGCTGTAACACGCATAGGATGCGTGCTGGGTTAGTGAAATAAATTACTGTAAATAATTATGACATGCAGATCAGAGGCATCGCTATTAGAATCGCAGAGCGGCACAATTGCAGAGAGTTGAGGTGGCATCACTATGAGGGGCCCCTATATTGCCTGAAAAACACACCCTGGAGCTGGCAGCAGCAGGAGCCCAAATATTGGCTGAAAGACATCCTGGAGTTGGCAGCAGGAGTCCAAAAATTGGCTGAATGACACCCTAGAGTTGCAAGCAGCAGCAGCAGCAGGAGCCCAAACATAGCTTGAAAGAGACCCTGGAGTTGGCAGCAGGAGCCCAAAAATTGGCTGAATGACACCCTGGAGTGGCAAGCAGCAGCAGCAGGAGCCCAAACATAGCTTGAAAGAAACACTGGAGTTGGCAGCAGGAGCCCAAAAATTGGCTGAATGACACCCTGGAGTGGCAAGCAGCAGCAGAAGCCCAAACATAGCTTGAAAGAGACACTGGAGTTGGCAACAGGAGCCCAAAAATTGGCTGAATGACACCCTGGAGTTGCAAGCAGCAGCAGCCCAAACCTAGCTTGAAAGACACACTGGAGTTGGCAGCAGGAGCCCAACAATTGGCTGAATGACACCCTGGAGTTGCAAGCAGCAGCAGCAGCAGGAGCCCAAACATAGCTTGAAAGAGACACTGGAGTTGGCAGCAGGAGCCTAAAAATTGGCTGAATGACATCCTGGAGTTGCAAGCAGCAGCAGGAGCCTGAATATAGCTTGAAAGAGACACTGGAGTTGGCAGCAGGAGCCCAAAAATTGGCTGAATGACACCCTGGAGTTGCAAGCAGCAGCAGCAGCCCAAACATAGCTTGAAAGAGACACTGGAGTTGGCAGCAGGAGCCCAAAAATTGTCTGAATGACACCCTGGAGTTGCAAGCAGCAGCAGCAGGAGCCCAAACATAGCTTGAAAGAGACACTGGAGTTGGCAGCACGAGCCCAAAAATTGTCTGAATGACACCCTGGAATTGCAAGAGCAGCAGCCCAAACCTAGCTTGAAAGAGACACTGGAGTTGGCAGCAGGAGCCCAAAAATTGTCTAAATGACACCCTGGAGTTGCAAGCAGCAGCAGCAGCAGCCCAAACATAGCTTGAAAGAGACACTGGAGTTGGCAGCAGGAGCCCAAAAATTGGCTGAATGACACCCTGGAGTCGCAAGCAGCAGCAGCAGCAGCCCAAACATAGCTTGAAAGAGACACTGGAGTTGGCAGCAGGAGCCCAAAAATTGGCTGAATGACACCCTGGAGTTGCAAGCAGCAGCAGCAGCAGCAGCAGCAGCCCAAACATAAGCCTCGATTCAGAGACACATTCGTCCGGACTTCCGTAGCTGTCTGTGAAAGTTTTGGTGGGTGTTAGTCTTTTTTTTACTTTTTTTGTCCATTTTCTACTCGCACGAACGTTCGGGAAAATGTGTATATGCTCTTTCGATGAACGGAAGCAAATCGGAACATTTCCAAACAAAATCGGAAATTTTCAGTTCGTTCAGATAACTTCCGTTGTTGGGATGGTTTCTGTCTGATTCAGAGAGCTGATTTCCGACGGATCTCCACCCTATAAATCCGTTTCATTTCCGATCCACTTACGAGACCTTTGAGGGCTCGGATTGCTATTGTTGAACATGTTTTGTGGCTATGTAGAGGAGTCTGCGCGCCTTTAGCACCAATGCATTGCATGTATCAGCATGGCCGAGGCCATAAATTGTATAGCAATGCATACCTGAATCAATACATTTCATGTATGCCTTATAGATGCATTTTAATGCTGACCTAAATTAGTCCTTAGCATGTAAACATTTATTTTCCCACACATCCATATAATTGCTTTATTTTTTTAGACTTATGTCCTTTGTGAATTATATTAGGATTGTTGAACTTGAATCTTAATTTGTTGTAGGAGTTATTGTTTTAGTTGGTTACCTTTGCTTTGTGCAATTATTTTATATTTGGTTGCAGGAACCGCAAGATGTGCCACTCGCACTTGCTCCTGATGCCCGTTCTTTGCCTGCAGAATGCGGGCCAGGGGTTCTCTAATTGGGCACTATGCAAAACCCGGGCCGTGGTGGCAAGAGTCCTCTGGCTTTTGAAGTCCAGATTTAGGTGTTTGGACCATACAGGGGGGGGGGGGGTCACTGCAGTATGACCCCAACAAGGTTATACCAAAATTTTAATTTACGTTTTTAAACAGGCACCACACGTGCCAGAGTGGCACAACTGAGTGTCAGGGTCCTTCAGTTGGTGGGCGAGATGCAGGAGCTGCGCAACCCGTTGGGGACCACAGATGAAGAATAATGTTCAGTGGCCTGCCATTGCTATGTATTTTGTTTGCTAAAATGGAAGAAGAACCTAACCGAGAAGTGGTTTGGGTGAGCTTTAAGGATCCAAAAGGGAAGATGGAGGATAGTGCTAAGTGGTTTGGGTGAGCTTTAAGGGTCCAAAAGGGAAGATGGAGGAGAGTGCTAAGTGATTTAGCTAAACATTGTAGTAGAAGTGAGGGTGGCAAATATGTAGGCAAGCACTTTAATGAGTTAAGTTTGTAGTGCGCAGGCGCAAGATGGTAAGGATTTCCGTCTGGACGAATATTTACTGAAAAAGGGAAACAGAATCGAACGGGAAACGTAAAGGATTCGTTGGAGGATACGATGGGAAAAGGGCAAAAACGAAAGCCTACGTTGTAACATGTGAAAATGAAACGGAAAAGTCTGGATGGAAAATGACATCCTCGTAATTCGTAATCTGCCGTACGAACGGACGGAATCTTTACAGAAGGTTTTCAATGCATGCATTGAATCGCTCGAACGCTCATACGAGAACGGAAACATTTCACAAAAAATTAAACAGATCGGCACGAAAACGGACGTTTTTTTGTGTCTCTCTGAATCGAGGCTATAGCTTGAAAGAGACACTGGAGTTGGCAGCAGGAGCCCAAAAATTGGCTGAATGACACCATGGAGTTGCAAGCAGCAGCAGGAGCCCAAACATAGCTTGAAAGAGACACCGGAGTTGGCAGCAGGAACCCAAAAATTGGCCTAAAGACACACTGCAGTTGGCAGCAGCAGCAGCAGGAGGCCAAAATTTGGCTGAAAGGCACACCCTGAAGTTGGCATCAGCAGGAGCCCAAAAATTTTCCTAAAGACATAAATATGTTTTGCACCATTTGGAAAGTGTAAACGTGGCACCATGCTGAATCTAGTCGCATGCATCAGCCATTGGTGGGTGGAAATCCTGGCTGATCCATCCCTGATTCATTTTGACAAAGGAGAGTCTCTCCACATTTTTAGTTGACAGACGAGTTCTCCTCGCCGTAACTATGGCCCCCGCCGCACTAAACACCCGCTCAGATGGCTTGCTACTTGCCAGGCAGGACAGCTTTTCCAGGGCAAACTCAGCTAGCTGCGGCCACAAGTCAAGTTTGGCTGCCCAGAAGACCAGCGGATCCTCAAGGTGTGTTGGCATGGTCATGTCAAGGTATGACATGACCTGCTGGTTGAGGTCCTGCTCCAGGTCTTCTTGCTGCTCATGAGTAGACTCACTATGCGGGTGTAGAAAGCTACTCATTAGCGACTGAAGACTGAGGCTGCTGCTGATGGAGCTGCTGCTGCTGCTCCTGCCAACCCCCCCAGCATAGGATACGTCGCTGGGGGAGGGAACGGCGTAGGACAGAGGCAATGGGAGGACAGGGACTCTCGGGCCATGCCAACTCAGGGTTGTGTCAGAGGAACCTACCGACCCTAGACTGGGGGTGTCAGATGTAACTTGTGATGATGTGGATGACCGCGTTAACCAATCTACCACGGCAGATGTGTTACTGGTGGAGACACGACCGCTAGCAGATACTGGCAGATCAGGTCTATCACCGCGACTCCTGCTGCCACTCGCCCCTAGTCTGCTGCGACCTCTGCCTGCTGAATCTTGGCCTCTGCCACTCCTCTTTGAACATCCTGGCACTTGTCTGCCTGACATTTTTATGTATTTGAAATGCGCAATAGGCACTTAAAAAAATGTGTTTACTTTAAAAAGCAGAAGCTAAATAAAGTGAGATACTGCTTCTCTGCACCAGATACTGTTTAAATTGGCAATATGGGATACCCTGTGGGCTGGTGTTTTTACAAGACGCAAAAAAAAACAATTCAAAATGCAATATATTAATAAAACAGAGCCTGTAGACGCTGCTTTAGTATAACAGATAGGGTGAAATGTGCCGGTTTGGGATACCCTGTGGCCTGGTATTTTTACAGGACGCAAAAAAACAATTCAAAATGCAATATATTAATAAAACAGAGCCTGTAGAAGCTGCTTTAGTATAACAGATAGGGTGATATGTGGCGGTTTGGGATGCCCATTGGGCCTGGTGTTTTTACAGGACGCAAAAAAAAAATTCAAAATGCAATATATTAATAAAACAGAGCCTGTAGAAGCTGCTTTAGTATAACAGATAGGGTGATATGTGGCGGTCTGGGATGCCCATTGGACCTGGTGTTTTAACAGGACGCAAAAAAAAAATCCAAAATGCAATATATTAATAAAACAGAGCCTGTAGAAGCTGCTTTAGTATAACAGATAGGGTGAAATGTGCCGGTTTGGGATACCCTGCGGCCTGGTGTTTTTACAGGACGCAAAAAACAATTCAAAATGCAATATATTAATAAAACAGAGCCTGTAGAAGCTGATTTAGTATAACAGATAGGGTGAAATGTGCCGGTTTGGGATACCCTGCAGCCTGGTGTTTTTACAGGATGCACAAAACCAATTCAAAATGCAATTTATTAATAAAACAGAGCCTGTAGAAGCTGCTTTAGTATAACAGATAGGGGGAAATGTGCCGGTTTGGGATACCCTGCGGCCTGGTGTTTTTACAGGACGCAAAAAACCAATTCAAAATGCAATATATTAATAAAACAGAGCCTGTAGAAACTGCTTTAGTATAACAGATTGGGTGAAATGTGCTGGTTTTGGATGCCCATTGGGCCTGGTGTTTTTACAGGACGCACAAAACCAATTCAAAATGCAATATATTAATAAAACAGAGCCTTTAGAAGCTGATTTAGTATAACAGATAGGGTGAAATGTGCTGGTTTGGGATGCCCATGTGGCCTGGTGTTTTTACAGGACGCACAAAACCAATTCAAAATGCAATATATTAATAAAACAGAGCCTTTAGAAGCTGATTTAGTATAACAGATAGGGTCAAATGTGCTGAAATAGTATGCCCATGTGGACTGGGGTTTTTACAGCATACAAAAAAAATTAAAACTAATCGAGTTATAAGAAATGTTGGTGTGTAACAGATAGGGTTAAATATGCCACTGCCAAGATGGGATGCACAGTGGCCAGGAATATTTACAGCACAAAAAAAGCAATTTAAAACTGATCTGGCAAATGAAGTGAAGTGAAAATAAAAAAAAAGTTTCCCTGTCACTTTCTCTGCTGTCCCTGCCTGGATCGTTCCCGATTTTTCCCTATCTTTCCCTATCTTTCCCTGGCTCTCCCTGGCACTGTGTGGGTCTCTGTGGGTCTCCCTTACTCTCCCTGCCTGTCTTTAAGTCTCTCCCTTTCTGCAGCAACCTCTGTTCTGTCTGCAATGCAAGGCTGTAATGCGCACAAGCAAGATGGACGCCGTTTATATAGCACTGTGACGTCACCGGGCTTCCTGGCTGCTGATAGGCTGCATGTGAACTTCCCATGATAACTTGCCCCAGGGGACATGTCCGGACATGTCCATCCACCATTTTACAATGGCTGTAATTGAAATAAATGGAGTTTAAAGAAAAACTTTGATCGGTCGAATTGCGGCGAAATTCGGATTCGTTAAGAATCGATTCGCTCATCTCTAATCCCATCCATCAGTGGCCAGTTGCGGAAACCACATGATTGCTAGTGACCAATCATGATAATCCAGTATATAGGAGCACGTTGCTTTTCAATCCTGGGAATGTGATTGGGCTTTGGTAGTCATCTTGGGCCTGTTCCTGGAAAAGGAGTGAGGATGAACAGAGTTTGGGGCTTCATGGACTGGGCATGGCTATACATTGGGGAAGCAGCATTTTGTTTAAGAGATACCAGATGTGGGATCTCTTGTAAAGTTAAAGTGGACAAAAACCTAGGATTTTCACTATCCCGGGTTTTGGGTCTTACCCTAAGGCCATCCTGATTTGGTATGTCCCACTGAGTGAACCCCCCCCAGTTTGCCCCAAAAACCCACTCATCCCCGGTTCCATGCTGCATGTGCGGGCTCTCATCTTATCAGTGATGTATGCAGTGCATAATAATGATCAACATACGCCCGTGTTTAGACAAAGAGCCAGGGGAGAGGGTACGGCCGGCAAGTGTGACATAGGAACCCCTGGAAAAAGCGAGTGAATGCTAGGAGAGCTAGGGGGCTCAAACAGCACAGCATCTGGAGTCAGGATGCCCTAAGGTTGCTAGATCGGCCAGCCCTGGAGTCTTTTAGATGCATGCAGATGGGCAAAGTGCATTCTGGGGAGTTTTTTTTTTACAACTTTGCAAGGCTGTTGGTCCTGTATTAAGAGGAACTTTTCAGGTATAGGGGAGTTAATAAAAACTCCCCAAACCTGACTTGCCTGCCCCCCCCGCCCTTCCGATTTCATTTTGACTCCATCAGGCAGCGCCATCTTGCAGTCTGGGCATGCTCTGCACTGCCCCTCAGATCTTGCGCATGTGCAGTGTCACTCGTCGCAGAAGAGCGTAAGATCTGAGGAGCGGCACGGGACATTTAAGGAAAGGATGGCTAGAGGTAAGGCCGGCCAAGCCTGCAGCCTTCACTCTGGGACAGCTAAGGGGGTGGAAAGGGGCCAGGAATACTGCCGGATGTCGGCAGAGAGGGAGGGATGTTTAGAGAGGATCATCAGAAAAGGTCTGATGTTCCTCTTTAAAGGACACGTGACCCAGGGGCTTGCTGGCAACCCCCCGCACATGGGCAGGTGTGTGCAGCCTGTGCCAATGAAGACCATTGTAGTAGGAGTAAGGTGTGAGTTTCTTTGCCCAGTATTTATATATTCCCCCAGGTAGTTATGCAACTGGACCTCCCACATTGGGGCCCAGAAAACTGCTAAAAAAATGTTAAAAAATATAATTTGTTTAAAAGTTACATATAACAAAAAATAAAGATAAAATAAATAAGGTGTTTTAAAAAGGACAAAATTCTAACTATGCCCTGCAGCCAGAAATATTGCCTGTATCTGGCCATTCCGGTCATTTGTGTGTGTTAAAAGCCTGGAAATAAATGGATTTAGCATAGCTGTGCCACACTATGCCTGCTGAGCTGGAAAGCAAAGACCAATATTTACTCATATGCCGGCAAAGTCAGGAGCAGCAAAGCTCAATTACAAAACTACAGCAGCTACAAAACTAGAAAGGAGAAGGAAAAAAAGGTGTTTAACTGTGTGGAGTGTCATTTCTATGTATAGATAAGTGTTACAAGTAAATTAAATAGATCATGCTTAAATGCTTAAACCTTTTTAAAAGCTTTAAAAAATGAATATGCTTTTTATAAAAGGAAAAAAAAGGAATCTCTTTGGAAGCTCTACCAAAACAAACTGCAGATAATATGCTTCATACCCCATTATATACTTTGTGAGTGAGCTTCATTGTGCCAGAAAATAGAAGGAGAGCCCTCCAACCTACACTCAGATTAGTACATATGTATTTCCTTAAAGGGATTGTCCAGGTAACTGCATAGGCCATATAACAGATAGCACTAAAAAGCACTAAAGCTCCTATTTTTTTTTAACGAACCCCCTCAAAGTGATGTAAAATATTTTATTATCATTATTATGTATTATTTTAATTAATAATTTTATATTATTATTTCTGAAGTTTTCATTCCATTTTTTCAGTGGGCGTGTCTGCTCTCTCCGCGGCTATGACCAGGTAAGCTGCTGAATCATGTATTTTACATTTTGCTTGGGCTACACATTGTACCTATGTCAATAATAAGGCAGCAAGCAGCTCACCTGCTCTTTTCCATTATCTGCAACTCTAGGTAGAAGCCATAGCAGGGCTCCAAAGTTTGCCTTCCTTTTCCATTACTCCAAGAGGCCGATTCATCAATAGCGCCAGGTAGCGACAGATGAGCGACTGAAGTATGGCACTATGAGCGCCGCTAGCGTCAGCCGCGGGCGGTAGCGATTCGCTATAGCAGGCCTCCTCAGTCGCTACCTGGCGTTGTTGGGAACAACGCCTACATTGCTGAATATGATGTTGGCCCTCAGCTTTGTAGGCGCTGTCAGTCAGTGTGACCACGCTATTCTACACAGCGCCTGTTAGCTTTGCTGTGTCCTGGCCATCCAGTACCTTCACAATAAAACACATTGCAACATCTTTTTTAAAATTTTAGAGTTTTTATTTTGTGTTGAAAAGGAAATTAAATTAAACCAGATATTAGAATATAAATGCAAAATAAAACATAATTAAACACATAGCCACATTTTAAATTATTTTATTTCTTTTTTAAAGAAAAAGGAAATACAATTAAACCACCAATGAGAAAGAAAATGAAAATAAAAACAGAACAGAGAAAGAAAAGGAAAATAGAAAAAGAAAATAAAAACAGAACAGAGAAAGAAAAGGAAAATAGAAAAAGAAAATAAAAACAGAACAGAGAAATAAAAGGAAAATAGAAAAAGAAAATAAAAACAGAAATGAGAAAGAAAAGGAAAATAGAAAAAGAAAATAAAAACAGAAATGAGAAAGAAAAGGAAAATAGAAAATAAAAACAGAAATGAGAAAGAAAAGGAAAATAGAAAAAGAAAATAAAAACAGAACAGAGAAAGAAAAGGAAAATAGAAAAAGAAAATAAAAACAGAAATGAGAAAGAAAAGGAAAATAGAAAAAGAAAATAAAAACAGAAATGAGAAAGAAAAGGAAAATAGAAAAAGAAAATAAAAACAGAAATGAGAAAGAAAAGGAAAATAGAAAAAGAAAATAAAAACAGAACAGAGAAATAAAAGGAAAATAGAAAAAGAAAATAAAAACAGAAATGAGAAAGAAAAGGAAAATAGAAAAAGAAAATAAAAACAGAAATGAGAAAGAAAAGGAAAATAGAAAAAGAAAATAAAAACAGAACAGAGAAATAAAAGGAAAATGGAAAAGGGAAATAAAAACATAAATCAGAAATTAAATTAAACACATAGCCACATGTATCTATATATAGTAGATTTTATTTTTAAAATCTACAACAATTTTAAAAGGAACCGAAGAGAAAAGGAAATTCAAAATTCAAACAGAAAGGAAAAAGCAAAGTAAAGGGAAATAAAGTTTGTAAAGTGCCAAATACGGATCACGGTGCATGTCTTTGTGCCTGAAAAAATAAGAAAAGTGCAGTTAGTATAGATCTTTAAAGTAGTATTGTTGTTGCAAATACAAAAATGCATTACTTGATAACCAACATTGGCGTCTTACACCCCCCTTAGAGTGGTTTGGGTCATCTTACACCCCCCCTTAGAGTGGTTTGGGTCATCTTACACCCCCCTTAGAGTGGTTTGGGTCATCTTACACCCCCCCTTAGAGTGGTTGGGATCATCTTAAACCCCCCCTTAGAGTGGTTGGGATCATCTTACACCCCCCTTAGAGTGGTTGGGATCATCTTAAACCCCCCCTTAGAGTGGTTGGGATCATCTTACACCCCCCTTAGAGTGGTTTGGGTCATCTTACACCCCCCCTTAGAGTGGTTTGGGTCATCTTACACCCCCCCCTTAGAGTGGTTGGGATCATCTTACACCCCCCTTAGAGTGGTTTGGGTCATCTTACACCCCCCTTAGAGTGGTTTGGGTCATCTTACACCCCCCCCTTAGAGTGGTTGGGGTCATCTTACACCCCCCTTAGAGTGGTTTGGGTCATCTTACACCCCCCCTTAGAGTGGTTGGGGTCATCTTACACCCCCCCTTAGAGTGGTTTGGGTCATCTTACACCCCCCTTAGAGTGGTTTGGGTCATCTTACACCCCCCCTTAGAGTGGTTGGGATCATCTTAAACCCCCCCTTAGAGTGGTTGGGGTCATCTTACACCCCCCCTTTAGAGTGGTTGGGATCATCTTAAACCCCCCCTTAGAGTGGTTGGGATCATCTTACACCCCCCTTAGAGTGGTTGGGATCATCTTACACCCCCCTTAGAGTGGTTTGGGTCATCTTACACCCCCCCTTAGAGTGGTTGGGGTCATCTTACACCCCCCTTAGAGTGGTTTGGGTCATCTTACACCCCCCCTTAGAGTGGTTGGGGTCATCTTACACCCCCCTTAGAGTGGTTTGGGTCATCTTACACCCCCCCTTAGAGTGGTTGGGATCATCTTAAACCCCCCCTTAGAGTGGTTGGGATCATCTTACACCCCCCTTAGAGTGGTTGGGATCATCTTACACCCCCCTTAGAGTGGTTTGGGTCATCTTACACCCCCCCTTAGAGTGGTTTGGGTCATCTTACACCCCCCTTAGAGTGGTTTGGGTCATCTTACACCCCCCCTTAGAGTGGTTGGGATCATCTTACACCCCCCTTAGAGTGGTTTGGGTCATCTTACACCCCCCCTTAGTGTGTTTTTGGGCTCTTTTTGATGGTAGTTGTAATACATTTAGCCAGTAGTGCAGTACTTGCATTATAGTGAAGGGTAGTTAGTTTACCGCAAAAAAAGAAGTGATCATCCTTTCCCTTAGCTCATCGCCAGTCTGGGTGTCCTCACTTCTTGCTGCGGGCATGTTGGGGATTTCTGGCACCAGTGCTGTCTCCTCGGGGGCTTGGATTCGGTGGGAAATACAGATATTGTGTAGCACACAGCAGGCAAGGATGATTTTGGAGACCTTCTGTGGGCTGTAGAGCATCTCTCCTCCTGGCCGTGCCAAACAGAGAAAGCGTGCTTTCAGCAGGCCGATGGTTCTTTCCACAATGCTTCTGGTCTTGCGATGCGCTGCATTGTAGCGTTCATGGGCAGAGGTCCGTGGGTTCCTGACCGGAGTCATGACCCACGTTCTCTGCCCATATCCCTTATCCGCTGTAGAAAAAACACAAGGAGAGAGACAGCAATTAGTACTAGTACATGTTTTTTTGTGGTAGTTTGGTTAAATTTGGCTTACTAGGCCACATATTTGCAAAATACATTGACATGGTTAATTTATTACCCAGTAGCCAGCCAGCTGGCATTTCGTTGTTATCAAACTATCGGCACAGGACTGTCCGCTGCAAGACGTAAGAATCGTGGCATGAGCCGGGGAACCCCGATCTCACCGCCCGCAGCCTCATGTCTGGGTCACAGACAACCATAACATTCATAGAATGGAACTGCTTCCGGTTTCTGTAGGACAGCTCCTGTGCACGGGGAGGGCGGAAAGGGATATGTGTACCATCAACGCACCCTAGCACATTCGGGATCCCTCCCATCAGATAGAAAGTATGTTTTATTTTGGCAACCTCTTCCTCATCCTCAGGAAACCTGATGTAAATTGGGATTAAATCACAAATTGCCAGAACTACCTGGATTAGTATGCGGCTCATAGTAGCCTGGCTTATCCCGCTGAGGAGGGCGGAGGTTGCCTGGAAGGTCCCTCGTGCCAAAATATTGAGAGTGGCACACAGGCGTACTATGCCTGGAATGGAATGAGTGCGTTTGGTGGATGGCTCGATTTTGTGCTTAATCTGATCATATAGGGACTGTAGTGCAGCACGATTCAGACGGAAGCGGCTCCTGATCTGCTCGTCACTTAAGTCCCATACTGAAAGGCGGATTGCAAAGGAGCGGGGTGCCCTAAGCCTCACAACACCCCGCTCCCTTTCCTCCTGCTCTTTCAGCATACACATACATCCATCCACCCAGACACCATACATCACCCTCTTATCCATCACACACACTAAAGATATATACAAAACCAAAAAAAAACAAAAAAAACCACTAACACACAACACACACACAAACAATCACACTCCACACACACCCGCTACAATGCAGCTCACCACAAAACCAGAACTATAGTGGTCCAAACCACCAGCCTGCTGAAAACCAGCTTTCTAAGTTAGGCACAACCAAGAGGGGAGTTGCTGCACAGCCCACAAAAGGCCCCAAAATCAAGCCTCACTTGCTGTATGCTACACAATATTTGCAGATGCCACCAAAACCAAGCTCCTAAAGAAACAGCACTGATGTCAGAAATCACCCAACAAGCCACAGAGAGTGAGGACAGAAACCAGACAGAGGCTCAAATGAGCTAAGGGAAGCGAGCACAGCACCACACCACAGCCTTTGCCACAGTGTAAGAATAGCAGAAGCTAGAAAATTCCTTCATTTTATACTTCTCTTTCAAAAGGGACAGGTCCGCTTTGCCGCCTTTTGCGTCGCTCTGCTATTTCCGGGCGCCAATTAGCCGACCCAGGTGTGCGTAAAACAGAGTGCGCACGCGCACGCTAGTAGCGCTACTAGCGTACTTGAGCCGAAACTTGCGTGCATTAACGGACATGGCCCAAAAATCAGTGGTGGCCCAATGAAAGGTAAGCTGCTGTTTTTTTAAATAGCCGTTAGGCTAACCACATGTCCCAAGGCTTTGAGATACATCAGTCCATTGTTGGATTTGGGTGTGTGTTGTTTGGTTAATGAGGTCTGTAATGAGTTAATTGGCTAACACACATGCTTCAGTCAGTGCAGTGGAGGTGTGCCTAGAAGGAACTGGGCTGTATGTGTGAATCAATTAAGTGGCCTGCTTTTTGATTGGCTGTTAGAGCACATAAAACCTGGCCAAGCCTAAGAGATTGTGATGCCATTCTGTAGTCTGCATGCGTGCTTGTTGGGTGTGTATTTGTGTGTGTGTGCAGCTACAGGATGGAGCCAAATTCAGGACATCTGCCGGCCACAGCAGGCCCAAGTAGGAGTTTGGTGGGTGCTGTGCGCAGACCTCCCTTACGGAAAAGGGCACAGCCTGAAGGTGGGGCAGCACCCCAGGCTAAGCGCCCAGGTGCCAAGAGGGAGCCTGAATTTAATTTGGCTGAGAATAATCATCTTGTGCGCCTTACACTTGCTAAATGGGAGCTGATATTTGGCTCCCAAAGCAAGTCCATAGGCAAACAAGAAAGAAGCAAACTGTGGGATGCCATTGGTGTGGAGCTTAGTAGCACTGCTCAACACCCACGTAGTGGCCCATCCTGCAGGAAACGCTTCTACACTTTGCGAGGGGCCCTTATGAAAAAGATGAATCACGATCTTGATGTGGACAGTGGGTTCATCCAGGCTCCAAAGAGTACCTACAGGCCGTATGAGGAGATGCTGAAGGCCAAAATCCCACTGGCTCGGCTGCAGGGTGTGGATCCTGGGGATGACACCACCGGTTGGACTGAAGGTACATATTTTCTGCCTTTTTTACTAACCTAATGTTAATGTATGTGATTTGCATTTTTACATTCTGACCAACTAACAGTAGGACCTGTGAAGTATTACATTAGAGCTCAAACATTTGTTACTTTTCTGTCTGTTGCTTTATGCATAGGTGCACATGCTGCTGTCCGGGATGTGCCTCAGGACACCCAAGCTCCTGCCCTTCCAGCAACCTCAAGGCTACCCCAGTCTGCCATTGAAGGTATTTACCCCTAATTTTGTTGCTGGTTGTTTGGGGAACAAATGGGTGTGGGAGCAGCTCAAACAATCAAGTTTTGCACTGTTGAGTATTAATAATATGGGCCTGCGGCCTAATTTCACGCCCACTGTAACACTCACAGCAACTAACTAACAAGGCCCTAACATGTGTAGATATGTTGGAAGCCAGAGATGTGTAGCCATATATCGGCATATCAATGTGGGAGCCACACTGGCCTTGATTAGTGAATATTAGTGAAAGAGCTGCTCACACACCTTAATGCATGTTGTATTTTTGCACGCACATTAACTATGGCTCAATGTTGGCTTTATTTTTGCATAGCTCCCATGCCCTTGGCCCCAGCATCTCCTCCGGATCCCACCTACTCTTTGGATGTCGGTAAGTGCATGTGTCCACCTTGCTTGATCCACTTTTACCCAAGTGCATGTGTCTCATTCCTCTTTTTTCTTGGTAGGCCAAGTGACTGGTTCATCTTTGGACCCCACTTCCGATGTTGCCGGTCAACAGGACCCTGTTGGTGTGTAGAGCAATACATAATGTATCCTTTATGCTGTTTATGTTACACTGGTTCAATTTGGTTAGTCTACTAAGCTACATGTTTGCTTGGTAAACTTGAAGATGCCTCTTGGGAGTGCTTGTTGCCTCCCCAGGGTCAGTCTATTAGTTATTGGAGTGATAGCAATGTATTTTGGCGGACATCTTTTTTGCCAAACATTCCCCGTAGTAGTTTGCTGAATATTTAGAGACATTCCTTGTGTTTTTTAGTTGACCCGAATATCGGAAGTGGCTGTCCAGAAAGGGCCCCTCAAGTTCCGGCTGCCAGAGATGAGGGTAAGTTGTTTTGCCTTGCTCTAGTCTGTATTTTGGCTCTACTTTTGTGGCACTTGCTTCTGGCAACTTGTGTGTCCAACATGTATTTTCAAGGTCCAAGCTCGAGTGAGGACCCCACTCAAGACATCTGGGAGATTGCGGGTATGTGTAATTTAAGCAATGTTTCTGATGTGATTAGCAAAAATTATTGCCTCTTAGTCCTGTAACATACATGTTAACAATCTGAGTTTAACAGATACCTTTGGTCTAGTGTGTATTTTGGCACTTTTTAGAGGTATGGCCTCGATAGCCTAGCCAGGTTACATTTGAGTTTGGGCCACAGACCTACTAACCTGATTTTCCTGTTTAGCATATGCCAACTTGCCGGACATCTCGGATGTTGAATTGCCACTCTCTGGCAGCGAAACCTCGAGCCTACCTGTGCCGGAGGACACGCAGGTAACATGGCTGATGTAGACGACCTAGAACCACAATGGCATCTTCGTGGGTAGTGGAAGAAGCAACATGTCACATTTCCTTTCATTGTTGTTCTTGCAGGAGGCGGAACCAGAACCCCAAGCTGGGACCTCTTCCCAAGTCCCATGTGGCCAAGCTTCCGAGGCTCAGACAAGGGTAAGTTGTATAGTGACTGTTTAGGGTATTTCTTTTGAGGGGCATACCTGCATTGGTTCTGTTTGACTAAAATGTGGTTTTCTATTTGTTTAGCCTCAAACCACAGCAAGAGGAGGTGTGGCACCAACCAGTGCAGATTTCTATGAGCTAGGGGTCCGGATGCTGGAGGACTACAGTCGCCAACAGCCGCGTGATGGAACTAATGAGCGCATTGCGGCGTTGGAAAATCAGGTGCTGATGTGTCAGCAACAAAATGAGGCCCTGCAGCGCCAGATGGACCAGTTGCTCCAAAACCAACACCAGAACCAGGAACTTGGTCGGCTGGCAAATCTAATGGAGCAATCTCTCCTGCGCCAGGAACAATCTCTCCAGCGCCAGGGACAATCTCTCCAGCGCCAGGAAGAATCAATACAGCGCCAGGAAGAATGTCTCCAGCGGCAGGACCAAACTTTGTTGTTGCTACAACAGCTCATACAACAGCAGTCTATATTTTTTACTGCACTGTTGTCCCCCAACACCGCCCCTAGCAATGACTCCCAACCTCCCCGGCCACCCAGCCAAGAATATTAATTTTGTATATTTTTGTTTTTGTAAATATATTTGCTTCACCCACCTCTAAATTGTGTGTTTCCTAAGACCTAGCTAATAACACAGTCAGGGATGAGTATCTTGATCTACATATGTCAATGTATTGGTCAATTTAGCCCACACATTTGAGACCATAGCTTACTATGGTTAACACCTGAAATGGCTCCAAAGGTATGGCTAAATTGACACACAAATGGGTTTTGAGACAGTTAAACTATGCTTTGCAATGCAACACACTGTAATGATGGTAATCAAAAAAATTTAATTATCAAACATGGCCAACAGGGCCAACATTGCCCAACAACGGCCATCAAGAGGCCAGCCTTCCCCCCACCCTAACGACGCCGCCGGCGCCTCTTCTTGGCCAGCAGCATCAGCTTCAGGAGCCGGATCTCCCGCCACAGTCTGCGATGCTGGTTTTCACAAGCTGTAGAGATGTAGAAACAACAATTTTTTAATAAATTGGATGTGACCTCAACAGACACAGATGTAGTAATGTTATGTCAGTGTGTCCAATTAGGTGACACTCACATTAACATTGTTGACCACTGTGTGCTTATTGGTTAACATGATATGAGTACTATTGACTGGCAGGAATGTGAACAACACATCCCAAGCATACATTTACTCTTAAAGTGTACCAACACCCACGGGTGATCGGCACGGGAATCTATCAGATTCCCTGCCCGATCACCTCCCTCCCCGCGGGACATCCAAGATCGGGATGTCCCTGGGGGTGAAACCCCCCCAAACCCCAAAATACCTACCTCAGTTTCTGTGTGGCAGTGCCGCTGGGCCCTCCCTGGCGCCCCTCTAGACGTGTGCGTGCCTGCGCCGGCCGTCTGTGAATGGCCGGCGCAGGCACGCGCGCGTAAAAAGGGGCGCGGGGGAGGCGGAGGAGGAGGCAATTTGCCGTGGCTTGTACGTTTGTTGGAGTCAAAGTGAGTTCAGGGGGTTGTCACACAGCGGTGACGATCAGGGGTGCCCCACCGTAGTGGAACAACACCCAGGAAAGTCAAAATCCTGGTTGTTGTTCCAGTTTAACTCTTGGGAAGCAAAGAAGGTATAATTCCCAGTGTGTCCATTTTTGTGTTTAGTAACAGCCAAACATCAGGGCCTAAGTCCGAACGAGTACACGAGTTTGCCCTATAATGTTACAGGTCCAGACCTAATAGGGCCCATTTGGTTGTGTCTAACGCAAAAATAGTCTCTATGTGGACAAATGAAGGATGTGAGGCAACAATCAAGCATGCAAACAGGCATGTTGGATTATTGTGCAAACACATTGAATCGAGATGTGTGTGAAATTAACACATAGGTAAATTTAAATTGTCTGCAGATGTGACTAGAAGACATAGGTTTCACAAGTCTTTAGGCATATGAAGTGGGATGTACTCACCATCGCAGCTGTGGCGGGGGCCCATGCTGCTGGCCGTCCCTGGAGCTGGGGTGGGGAGGAGGGTCTCTGGCTCCGTCTGCGTCGCAACATCTGTCAACATAAAGCAAAAGACAAAAACACAATTAGTGGGCAAATGACACCTGACTATTTGACATCCATCTGGTTATTGAGTCTGAAAATGCAAAGGCTTGCATGGTTACATACAGGTTGTCCTAAATTAGCATATTTCCTGGACCATGAGTTAATGTCAATTTGTTAGGCTTGACACATGTATCCCTAAAGAGAATGTGCAAATAACATAGACAGTGCTATGTAAAGGAATCTTTAGCAGTTGTTTGGCTAATGTTAATAGTGGGCCACATGTTGGAGCGGGAACAACTTAACCCAAGAAAAGAAATGAGAACACCCATCATGGTGTGGGCAGAAACATAGGGGTGGTTGACAGTTGGCTAGCACTGTAGTGGGGTTTGTGAGGTTAGGGTACCTTATCAAACCAGCTGTGACAATGGACCAGGAAACATGTGTCTGTTACAAGTGGGCCTATACACAGGATTGCAGCAAATCTGGGTTTGGGTCCGCTTTGGCCGAGCCACACAATTTGCATGAGACAACGTACTCCGCGCCCGCTGCCTTCCACACATCACTCCTCGAGTGTGTGCGCACGCGCAGCCCATTTGGAAAAAGAGCGCAGGCGCACACACATCTAGAGTGTCACACAGGAGGCTTGGACGGTGGCTTTGGCAACCCCCAAAGAGGTAAGGAGTTTTGTGTTTTTTTTTTTGTGGGGGGGGCCCTGGGTGAGGGATGTGATTTGTCCTGGAACCTTCCAGAAACCAAGCACCATCAATGTTTGGGGGTACACTTGAATGAATGTAATAACATTGGGAATGTGATGGCTAACCAAAAACACTTACCATGACTATGCCCGTGGAGAATCCTACGCCAAAATGCCATGGAGGTGCCGCCTATATGATGCCCTGCAAATTAGAGAGGAATGGCAAGGGCTAAGGACAAATTGCAAGATGAAACCTGTCACAGACTAACAATTAAAAAATGTACACTCACCAGGGGATGAAGCGCCACTTGAAGCCCAGGGAGGGCTCTGAGGAGGAGGCGGGGAGCCTCGGCTCCTCACACTCTGGTCGGAAGATCCACCAGGCAAAGGGCCACCCTCCTCCCTCTCACTCCCTGCTTGAGAGTGGCCCCTTGCCTGGTGAGAGTCCTCAGACTCAGAGTGTGAGGAGCTGAGGCTTGATCCAGCCAGCCCCCCAGCAGCACACTCCTCTGGGGCGTCATCCCCTTCCTCCCCTGGGTCCTCTAAATAGGACCCGCGGGAGGGACCCTCCCCCGATGACTCCCCCGAGTCCGCCTGCCTGGTTCGGGGGAGGAATCCCTTCCCAGGTTTCCCCAGGGGAGGACGCTTATCTGTGTGGAGGGGGTGAAAGAAAATAATTAATCTAAAGAGCACAAATGGACACAGCTTAGCAGCTGATTCGGCACAAAGGCTAAACATAACATAAGCTTTAACTTACCTGATGCGTAGGCATCATATAGGCGGTACACGCCTTCAGGGTCCCGGCGCTTGAAATCCGACCACTTTTGTTGAATTGAGCGGATGGTCAGCTCGGTGTGGAAGCGCCGGGACACTGTGGCCTTCACCTCCATGGCTATGCGTTTTTTGCCTCCACGGGCATAGTCATATTCGGCCAGGCAGAAGTCCTATGAAAAAAGAACAAACAAACTAAAATCAATACATGACATCAGAACACTGTCATAAACAGTTATACATAGACCACATCAAAGTGGACCCACACCCAGGATTATCACTATTCTGGGTTTGTGTGCACTTTGGTGGGCCACACCAATTGTGGGTGGTCCGCTGTCTGCAACCCCCTTGGAAGGCCACAAATACACCACTGAGGACACTCCCACGTCACTCCGCAAGCCAAACACAGGGCTCCGCGCTGCTGTGGTATGCGCATACAAGGCCGTTGGGACGTGCATACCAGCTCAGCTGGGTCTGCACGGCAAAGTACGCATGTGGCGTTTGACTCTAACAGGGAGTGCGCCTGCACCCAAAATTACAATATGTCTGGCGCAGGGGTACACCCTGCTAGAGGTAAGCGCAATAGGCATCCGCAGCTAACGCATGCACAGATGGGACGGGACTGAGGTAATTTTTAGGGCCCTCCAGGGGGGGGCATCCCAGCAGGACATCCACAATGGGGATGCCCCACGGGGAGTGCTCAAATTTGTTCTTAAAACCAAAATTTTTCATAACCAATCCCCCCTGTGTGTTCTGCAACTTTTAAGCTAAAAAGACAAACCAAAAAATACTCACTTTTACCACCTGGCCATTTACTCGGCTATCCACCCGGGTGCGCTTTCGCTTACTAGGCCCAGGAGGGGAAGGGGTGGGAGGGGTGGTACTTGAGGAAGGTGAGGTAGGTTGGGGAGGTGGGGGAGGGGTGGTGGGGTCAGAGTCTGAGGAGGAGCTGGGGAGGCGCATTACTCTACGTCTGGGCATCATATTGGAAACGCTAAGGAGGAAACAGGAACCGGAAATGACCCAAGCGACATTGGGAAAAAGTTTAAAAAAAAAAACGCTCCGCGCACCAGCAACAAGCTATTCTCAGCTATGTGCAAGCTAAGTGGCGGAAAAACTAAAATGACGCTTGAAAACAAGCTAGTGGCATAAGCGCAAGACAGTTTTACCTTAAGGTGGCGTTGAAACGCAAAGGAGGATCCCGGAACCGGATATGACGCTAGCAACTGTGCTTCAAAATTCAAACACAAACATGCGCGCAACAGGGACAAGCTAATATCAGCTATGTGCAAGCTAAGTGGCGGAAATACATTAAAATGACGCTGCAAAACAAGCTATTGGCATAAGCGCTAGACAGTTTTACCTTAAGGTGGCGTTGAAACGCAAAGGAGGATCCCGGAACCGGATATGACGCAAGCAACTGTGCTTCAAAATTCAAAAGCAAACATGCGCGCAACAGGGACAAGCTAATATCAGCTATGTGCAAGCTAAGTGGCGGAAATACATTAAAATGACGCTGCAAAACAAGCTAGGGCAAAAGGCGCCACGAATTATTAGCTTGATTTAGCAGGGGATTCTACATACTGTAATGCATAGGTCCTTCTAAAGCATACACCGTTGTGCTTAAATATACAAATCTGATTCCTTCCAAAAGTCAGCACACAATCAAACTAGACAACTACCTGAAAATGTGGCACACATGAGAATGCATAACGGGTTGTTATGAGCTGGTACGACTGAATGTTAATCCTGCAATATGTGGCCAGGCACGCTCACAACTACAGTGTATTCATTAACAACGACTGGGGTCGCGGGAAGTGAATTCCTTGCAAATGGCAGAAGGGCACATGTATGAACAGCACAGCGCCGCACAACGCAGCGCAGCGAGGCACAGCGACGCTCGCGCCGCCACATAGCGAATCAAAACAGCGACTGCACAAACACTGACCAACACAGATTCATCAAGGACAGGGCTGCCGAATAGCTTGGGCGCTGACAATTTCGAAGAGCGAACGTGACCGCCCAACCTGACAGGCTACAAAATAGCTTTACAAGCCCCGATTGTGTGGAAAACCAGCGATTTTGATGCCAATGAGTTTGGGTGGAGGAGATGCAATTCCCATGTCACTCACAACATTACATTGTGAAAAAAACAAACAAAAAAAAAAAAAACATATAAATAACCAGCCACATTCATTAAACAGATCAATATAAACATGTGTGGAATTTTGTACCAAAGAAAAAAACCCAAAAACCACTAAAAACAATCATTTCAGCGTCTGCCATTGAAATGTATGGGAGAGCGGCAGGTAGCGCCAGGTAATACGTGTCGCTGTGAAGGAATTTGCAGCGGCGCTGTTCGGGCCAGCCGGCTTCATGATGAATGCCGCGCTAGCCGTCGCTCTCGCCGGCGCTAGCCTCATTTAGCTTGATAAATGCGTCATTGTGACCGCCGCCGGGCGTACTTGAGTCGGTAGTCGCCGTTAGCTGCCGCTACCTGGCGCTCGTCAGACACTACCTGGCGCTATCGCTTGATGAATAAGGGCCCAAGACTACTCTAACAGCAACTCGCTTGACCAAAGCAGAGAAGAGCATGCTTATGACACACGCTTCCCTGCCACTCAGACATTAAAGCGGACCAACAGTCAAAAAAAACTTAAAGTGGACCAAAACCCAGGATAGTCAATAGTTTTGACTATCCTGGGTTTTGGTTCCTTCCCCAGGGGCACCCCGATTGTGAACCCCCCAGGATGCTGAGCCCAGCTTACCCCTTCCCAGTCCCACGGCACATCTAAGAGCAGCAACTCTGACGGCCGCATCCTCTGCCTCCCTCTAACAGGGAGCGTGCCAGCGCCAGCTCATTTGTGAATGGCCACTGCTCTTAGACGCGCCATGGGACCGGGAAGAGGTGAGTTTGTTCGGGTGATCTGGGGGGTTTCACACAGCGGGGAAAGGACCAAAACTCAGGATAGTCAAAATCCTGGATTTGGTCCACTTTAAACCAGACCAACACAACAAACAGTGCTCATATGCATCCCTCAGCAGAGCAATTTAGATTGCTGCACATAAAAATTAATTTACCTTTTTTTAACTCTGTAGTAAGTTTTAGAACCAAAATGGCGGCTCATGCATTTGCAGGCAAAGAGCTGCTGGGCTTCCTGATACTGTGGATTATGTTATGTGAGTTGAATCCAGACAGCAGCATGGCTGAGACGCTGGGAGAGGAAGCTCCAAAATGGCCACTACTTTTCCAGGCCCCCCTTTGGTGCCCCCTTGACCTGCTGCACCCAGGGTAAGTGCCCCCCCTGCTCCCCCCCCTCCCTGCCCAAGGGGGATAAAGTGGGAGGAAGTTAGTCTTTGCCTGGACAGGGACTTGCATGCGACATAGGTGTGTGATATGCAAGCTATGCTGGGCCGTATGGACCTATGCTGAACAGGAGCATCCCTAGATTGCTTTAGTACAGCGATACTAAACTAGTGGATCAGGGTCCGAATACGGACCTCAGCACCAGATTTCTGGACCCCTGCCCGGTTGCTTTTATTATGCCAGTGCTCAGTGCTGCCCCCTTTACTTGATCAGTGCTTCGTCTCCCTGCCAGTGTCATGACTCTGCTGCCTGGCACCTAGCATTACACTAAAAAGTACTGAACGGGCAGGAAGTGGCATTGCAAGGTAAACACACACACTTTGTTTCTCTGTCTCTTTGCCCCATCCAATCCGGTCCCACTGTCCAAGCTCAGCCCCATCTATCCCTGCCATGCCATCTCTGCCCCAACCATTCCCATCACTCCAGCTTTGCCCCATCCATTCCTGTCCCCTCAGCTCAGCCCCATACATCCCTGCCCCGCCATCTCTGCCCCAACCATTCCCATCACTCCAGCTTTGCCCCATCCATTCCTGTCCCCCCCATCCATCCCTGTCCCCTCAGCTCAGCCCCATCTATCCCGGTCCCGCCATCTCTGCCACAACCATTCCCATCACTCCAGCTTTGCCCCAACCATTCCTGTCCCCCACATCCATCCCTGTCCTCTCAGCTCAGCCCCATACATCCCTGTCCCGCCATCTCTGCCCCAACCATTCCCGTCCCTCCAGCTTTGCCCCATCCATTCCTGTCCCCCCATCCATCCCTGTCCCCTCAGCTCAGCCCCATACACCCCTGTCCCGCCATTTTGCCCCAACCATTTCCATCCCCCCCAGCTTTGCCCCATCCATTCCTGTCCCCCCATCCATCCCTGTCCCCTCAGCTCAGCCCCATACATCCCTGTCCTACCATCTCTGCCCCAACCATTCCCGTCCCTCCAGCTTTGCACCATCCATTCCTGTCCCCCCCATCCATCCCTGTCCCCTCAGCTCAGCCCCATACATCCCTGTCCTACCATCTCTGCCCCAACTATTCCCGTCCCTCCAGCTTTGCCCTATCCATTCCTGTCCCCCCCATCCATCCCTGTCCCCTCAGCTCAGCCCCATACATCCCTGTACTACCATCTCTGCCCCAACCATTCCCGTCCCTCCAGCTTTGCCCCATCCATTCCTGTCCCCCCCATCCATCCCTGTCCCCTCAGCTCAGCCCCATACATCCCTGTCCCGCCATCTCTGCCCCAACCATTCCCATCCCTCCAGCTTTGCCCCATCCATTCCTGTCCCCCCATCCATCCCTGTTCCCTCAGCTCAGCCCCATACATCCCTGTCCTACCATCTCTGCCCCAACTATCCCGTCCCTCCAGCTTTGCCCCATCCATTCCTGTCCCCCCATTCATCTCTGTCCCGTCAGCTCAGCCCCATACATCCCTGTCCTACCATCTCTGCCCCAACCATTCCCGTCCCTCCAGCTTTGCACCATCCATTCCTGTCCCCCCCATCCATCCCTGTCCCCTCAGCTCAGCCCCATACATCCCTGTCCTACCATCTCTGCCCCAACCATTCCCGTCCCTCCAGCTTTGCCCCATCCATTCCTGTCCCCCCCATCCATCCCTGTCCCCTCAGCTCAGCCCCATACATCCCTGTCCCGCCATCTCTGCCCCAACCATTCCCATCCCTCCAGCTTTGCCCCATCCATTCCTGTCCCCCATCCATCCCTGTTCCCTCAGCTCAGCCCCATACATCCCTGTCCTACCATCTCTGCCCCAACTATCCTGTCCCTCCAGCTTTGCCCCATCCATTCCTGTCCCCCCATTCATCCCTGTCCCGTCAGCTCAGCCCCATACATCCCTGTCCTACCATCTCTGCCCCAACCATTCCCGTCCCTCCAGCTTTGCACCATCCATTCCTGTCCCCCTCCATCCATCCCTGTCCCCTCAGCTATGCTCCATCCATCGCAGCCTTTTTTGCCTGTGGACACTATAGCGCCCACCACCTGGACCTTCACCTCTCACCAGATACCTGTATATGGACCTGGAGTGGTTGAGTACCCCTGCTTTAGTAAACCAGGGCCTTGAAGGGGAAGGAGGAGAACATGTAAAACATATCAATATTTATCTGACCTTGCACAGAATCAATCCAGCTGATATTCAAACACTTTCACACTTTTTGGTGCTGACACGGTGGCCATTGTGATTGTGAACAGGCACTGCCGATAATCATATCTCTGATGGAAAATCACATGGTGTCCTCCCTGCTGCCATGTAACGAGGGAGCCTTCTGTCAGCACTAGAGCTTTCAGCACAAAATGGGCGAGAGGCCCCAGTCTGCTGTTGCTAGGATACACCTGAGGTGGCCATTTCCTGAGGTAAAATCTGGGGCCTATAGTCTGGACGGGTGACTGAGGTGGTGGAGCGGCTCCCCAGGGACTTTGCTGTTGGGTGGGAACTTAAAGTGCCGCCATGTGCAGAGTGGAAAGTGGGGCCCAGCTGCTGTGGGGGACAGAGTTTTATGTCCTGCATGGTGGGGTGAGCTCTCCCCTAATAGTCACCTTGTAGTGGGGTGGCTCGCAACATGTCGGCGCCCTGGTGCATGTGTCCTGAGTATGATCCAAGGAGGGGGTGTGCAGGAGACTGTTAACTTGTTTGTTATTGGCTGCAAGTAATCCTTTTACTAGCATATGTGGAATAAAGTTATTTACAGTTTGAAAAGAATCCTGTGTGGCCGTACTGTGTGCAGTGGCAGTGTTTTTCTTGTCCCCGAGCGGGGATGCGGATTACAGTAGTGTTAGGCGAACTTTGCGATCTTGAACTGTTACTGTGCATTGTCAGTTGGAAAAGGAAGATCCAAAATAGCTGCTACCTTTCTTTTTCAACTGCATACCCCCCAACCATCCCGATTTCCCCAGGAAAATTTAGATTTTTGGCAGCTGGTCACCCCTATCCTCTCCTCAGTATCCACCATTCTGCATTTGGTGGGACAGTCTTTCCCATGTCAGCAAAGTGGGACATTTAGGTTTCCCAGAGTTTTCAGAGGGACAAGGGGCCTCAAAGTGGAACTGTCCCACCGAAAGGGACTCTGCCTTGCTTGTTACATTGCACAGCACAGCAGAATCGCTAGTTTTAAAGTGGATCTTCACCCTGAATAAGAGCATATCTTATATGTTTTCCACACCCTGTACATACAGATTGTCCACATTAAAAATCATCCTACCTGCATCTACTGCCTTTAAACATCCAAGATGGCGGCTCATGGAGCATGAGGCATCCTGCAAACAGGAAGTGTCTTCTGACTGTGCCACTCTGCATTCTGGGATTGCTGTCCTTTTCCTGACCCCAGCTCTGCTCTGTCTGAGCAAAGCACAGCTATAACCCCGCCCCCTGTACATTTTCCCCCCCTATCCTCTCCTCAGTATGTGTGATTCTTCTGAGGCAAGATAGCGGTGCCCATATCCTAGAGTCCTGATCAGAGTTGCAGCCCAGTGGGGGAAAGAATAAGTAAGTGACTAAAAACATAAAATATATTAATTTTTGATGCTGGGGAATAGTTTTTTTAAGGGTTTGATCTTTTCATTAAATCATGCTGAAGGTCCGGTTTAAATCTTAGGGCGTGAGTTTATTACTCTCTGTGCTGCAGCCTCTGTACTGCGGCAGCACCGCGGACAATAAATGGACCATACTAAGAGCCCTCGACTGCTGACCTGGCCCCACATCAGTCTGCGCGAAGAGTAAGTACAGTCAGGGCTGGATTAAGTGCAGTGGAGGCCCCTAGGCACAAAATCTGGTGGAGGCCCCAGATACAGTATTGTTTTTACCTTTAAAATAATAATGTCACAGATTTCTCAGTAGAGAAATCCCTATTGTACAATGACCAGTAATTGAGGCTCTGATACAGAGGCGGATATGCGTCAAAACCGTGTTTAATGGTGACAAACAGTGATAAGTGAACAGAGCACACTCCAACCAGGCTGCTGTACAGATTTACAAGGCTACGTATAAACATACACGTACTGAAGTAATAATACAAGCATACAGGTGATCACTGTGTGCTACGGCAGAAATATAGATAAACCCGGGAAACATAAACACACTCAGGCTGCTGTACATATACATAGGTCGAGGCAGGAAATATACATGCATAAGGATCCAGAGAAAGTCCAAAGGCGGAAACAAGGCTGCAACAGGGAAGGTAAATCACAAAGGCTGTGGCAGGAATCCTGGGTTCTGATTTCTGGGTTCAAGATGTACAATGTAATGCTGATCCACCGGCTGCAAGGTTGGATCAGCTTATAAAGAGCAGGAAGTCAATAGCACAGGTGCTGGCTAATCACCAGCACCTCTGCAGCCACCTGCTGGTGGAGCAGCATACAGCAGGAAGTGGAGACAGGCAAGGTCTAGACAAGGCAGAAACAGGCTTCCTTGTTGTGCGGGAACTCCAGACCTGACAAATAATCCAGCCAAGTAACTGATTGGTGGTTGTCTGGTACCCATCTACTTACATCAGATCGAGTCCCTTGTGCCACCCTTATGCGGGTGCGTGCTGCTCGGGAACTTTTGCTTTGCCATTCTTAGTGGGGGGGGTGTAGTCAGTCGCACAGCTGGTCCAGCAGAAAACAGTTCCCAGCATTGAGCTGCCAGCGGCTGTGCTTGGTGGCTTCTGTGCAGTGAGCAGTCGCCAATTGCCGGCTCTCACTGTAGCGGCTGACGGCGGCTTTGCTGCTCTAGACTCACCATCCTGCCCTGTGGTGGCTTTGGCTGCAGGTATTCAACAAAAAAAAGGCTTGCTCAGGCACGCCAATAGCTTTGTTGCTGGCCCCACAGCACCTCAGACCAAGAATGGTCTCCTGGACCAGACCATATCCCAAAGATTGGCGGAGGCCCCCTTTGCAGGGCAAGTGGTGGAGGCCCCAAGGAGTGCGCCACTTTGCCCCCCCTCATAATCCGGTACAGTATATCTCACCTTTTTGGAGACCCACTATCATACCTCCCAAGTGTCCCTGATTTGGAGGAACTGTCCCTCTTTTGAGCCCATGTCCCCTGTCCCTTGTTGTTCTCATGTGTCCCTTTTTGAGGTGTAAAATGCAGATCTGCATCAATAAATGATTAATTTGTTTTATTTAAAGTGTTTATATTGTTTTAACTGTTACAACCAATCACCTATCCATCCCTCAATGACAGGGTGTGGCCTAATGTAACAAGTGTCCACCTTTCCCACCCTAAAAAGTTGGTAGGTATGCCCACTATGAATTGCTATTGGGCCCTATGAAATATATGTATGCCTGCGACCCCAAATCCTTTTACCCTTCAACCTTTATGCTTGACTCCTTCTAACACTTTTTTGGGTTACCCAAAATAATGTAGTTTACTGCTTAAAAAGCTTGAAAATGGCCCATTCCATAGCGTAGTATTATTAAACAGCATCCATTACTTTACCTGCTGCCTGCATAAATAATCGCTTTATAAATTAAACTAAATTGATCTGAAAACTCTATTTGCTTCCTGCATGCCTACCTCTTCTTCTAACTTACAAAATGGCAGCTATTTGCAAAATATCTCACCGAATGCACTAATAAACCACACAATCGATAGAACGCAAATTCTTTATCTGGTGATATTGAAATATTAATTAGAATCATTTCACAGTGCGATGTCCGGCAATAAAACATCTTTAACAACGATGATGATTGCATGTTGGGGTCATGTGACTGAGTACAGCCATTTTGTTCTGTTCTAATTTGTTTTACTTTTTTTTTCTTCGAAAATTGGTTCTAACTCGAGAGGAGGCTTTATTACTGTTTTCCGATTTCCATTTAATAACCGTCTTGGAGATTTTCGTTCCTCGTTTTTAGCCAAAGAGGCTCTCACGCCACTGTAATGCCGTATTAGTTTATTATTTATGAAATAATTTACTTTACATTTTTTTTTTACAATGAGCTTGTGGCTAATTGCTTATTATTATTATACCAGTGGCTTGAGCTACTCGGATTAAGTGCAATAGCAGCTGTTGTTAGTCATTGGCACCTGTCAACGCCAATATGTGTATTGTTGTTTATATGCAAAATTCTTTCTTTGGGTATGTTAATGGTGCCCCATTGTCTGTATCCACAGACAAAAGGTTGCAGGATAATTGCTCTTCTTCGTTTTCAAAGTGAGGCAGTTAAAAAAAAAATAAAAAACATTTCCTTAAAGAGCAAGTAAGGCTTTTTGCGTGTTTCATGAAATAGAATAAATTGCTTCATAAAAAAATATGAGGTGGATGTTTCCTGGGAAGTGGATTGGCAGGACTAATTCCTTTGAATTAGTCCTAGGATTGTTTTTGTTCTTCGCATGTCTGGCAGCAATGGTTTCCAACCAAAAAAAAGGCTTTGAATCATTGGTTTATGGCCTATTTTAAATTTAGCTTAATGTGGATCTCTAGTCAAGAAAATACAATTTAGTCATTTGCTCCCCTAAAGCCCCCCTTTGACAATCAGTGATGTATGCTGTTTGAGAGGGCTTAGACCCATGAAGATTTTGTGGAATAGCTGCGCTCATAGAATTACGTGGGACTGTCCATCTTGGATAACACCTAATAGCCCTGCTTACATAGGAAGCATAGAAGGGGGAAGCCTATGCTAGGACACAGACCCACTGCACATAAGCTGGGAGCTTCCTTAGGATTAGCCCAACCAACCAGAGAAAGATCTGTTTCCACACAGAGCTACTTCAGCTGGCTGCATTGAGAGCAAAGATCAGCATGGCTGCAGTGTACCTGTGTGATATTGTGACGTTTTGGACTTTTCTATAAGCAGCCCACATGAAATGAAATGATTAAGGTCTTTAACTAGCCCGAAACGTGTTACAAGGTCCCCGCAGTGGGATTTATACATCCAAATTTATGGATACTGGAAGTTTCTGTGTGGATTTGTGTTCCTCCATTTACCATTGGAATAAAAGTTAAGTTTTAAATTTAAAAAGAAGCTGGATACTCCATTTCCTGCTCTGTGCTTCTTCCTGGTGCTGGGTGAGCTGGTTGCTTTTGTGCTTTACCACATCAAACTGAGAGATTTACCTCAGAAAAGGGATCAGCATGTCTGTCATGTTACACACACGCAAACACTGATCACCAGCTGCTGGAGGGGATGAGTGTAACTATGTATCAATATAAGTCAATGGCCTCACCAGCCTTAGAGTTGTTTAGAACGTTAATACAATATTTGAAAGAGGAACAACACACAGGAATTTCACTCCCCCTCTTGTGGGGGGGCATCCTAATAAAGGATGCCCTGATGTGTGTATGGGGGATACCCACATCAGTGGGGCATCCTATATTGGAATGCCCCACCCAAAAAGAACAACACATAGTGAAATTCCTGTGTGTTGTTCCTCTTTAAAACATTGTATTAACGTTATGAACAACTCTGAGGCAGGTCACCTGATTCACCCACGATGCTCCCAAGATACAGGCTCAGCCGAAACCGAGTGCACTGATTAGCTGCATGGCACGCTCAACCAAACAGTATGCTCGATTTCCCTTGCCTCCTTTCGGATCTGTCAGAGGCCAAGCCTCCTGAATGGGTAAGGAGCAGAGCAGAGTTGAAGGGAGCCGAGTACACCACTGGCCGCATTCCCTGCTCAGCTTCAAGCTTTGGCATACCCTTGCCTGCTATTCAGTCATGGCGCCGAGACGTGATGACAGCTCTGGGAGAAGTTCTCTGAAACGGGGGATCCGGGGCTTTAATTTTGGGATGCCCCAAGGAGTGAAACTCGAGCGGCCTGGAGTCCTTTAGAGCTTTGTGAGCAGTGATGAGACATTATAGGTGATAGCCTTTTACTTTTGTCTAGATATGAAGCATTATTTCAAGGACATTTAAGGACATTTTGACTGTTGGACTGTTCATTTCAGAAGCAGGGCTGTCAAAATTGCAGCAAGATGGCCGCCCCCATGCAGTTCATTAGCATATAATCTACCGGTTATTCAACCATACATGGAGAAAAGCCCTCTGAAAGTTTTCAACTTTAAACTTTGAATGGATTTTCATTTTTTGATTGGAGGTCCGCTTTAAGCCCTGATGAAAGTTCCTTCCAGCCAGGGAAACATTTTGCATAATATGAACATATCTATGTCTGCAATTAATGTGGAATGTGCTGTCATCCCCTGCCATTCACTTCTATTGAAACTGTGAGCCTCCAGCATTCATTAACAGAGCAGTGCTGCTGGGTGATTAATCCCACTTTCCCCAAATGGATAACTTTGGTACCTGCAGCTAACCTATGGTAGTATGGCACTCTTAAAATCACCTGATCAGCCAATCAGGTGACTGCACCATCTCTGGTTTCTTCCTCTGACACCGGTGCAGCCTCCACAAAATAGGGTCACACGGTTCTATCAGCTGCGGGGAACCAAAGGTGAGTATCCCTAAGTTTAATTTAAGGTGAATATCCCTAAGTTAAATTTAAGGTGCATATCCCTAAGTTTAATTTAAGGTGAATATCCCTAAGTTTAATTTAAGGTGAGTATCCCTAAGTTTAATTTAAAGACTTGAGACTGGGACGTAAGTTCAAGTTCAAACACATGGGCCCTTTCACAAACTTGCTAGGTGCCCACAGGACGGACAAACTTGCCCCCAAAAAGATGTGCATACAGCATTTTAGCCATAATGGTGTATACAATTGCTGTACAGCAAATTGCAATCAATACACCTCATCCCAGTGTCACAGTAGCCTAAGCAGTCAAGTGGGCCATAGTTGCAACCTTGGCGTCGGCCATCGGAACGGCCTGCCCCCGTGACCACTCCCTGGCCAATCGTGGTACTCTGTTTCCACTGCTGGCTCCTAGTGAAGGTGAAATTTACGGGCGTTCTGAGGGGTTACGTACAGGGGGACACCAGCATTCTGGATTCCCCTCTGAGCTTGTTTCGATTAGCTGACTAATCTCTAATTAAAGAGAAACAGGGTGTTGGTCTGGTTTAAGCCAACGCGGCTGTCTGCAGTGCTCTGCAACGCCTGGCCACAGGTGCCATGTACACCTTAGCCCATCCAGCAGCCCTCAGCTGCAGACATTCGGGCCTGGAGTACTGGATTGGAGTGAGTGGCCAGCAGGACCCACCCAGTTTCCCATACTGGCCAGACTCCAGGGCCCTATGGGGGATTTCCCCAGCAGCTACTTAAAGTGGACCAACACCCAGGATTTTGACTATCCTGGGTCTTGGTCCACTTCGGTGGGGCACCCCCGATCGGGGTGCCCCGCTGTGTGAAACCCCCCCGAACCCCCCGAAAAACTCACCTCTCCCCGCTCCCAGCGCCGGCGGACAAGCCGCGGACAAGCGGCTCCTCCGCCGCCGCCTCCCGCGCGTCCCTCTTGACACGCGCGTGCCCGCGCCGGCCATTCACAGACGGCCGGCACGGGCGCGCGCACGTCTAGAGGGGCGCGATGGAGGCGCGAAGATAAGGTAAGGAGTTTGGGGTGTTTGGGGGGGTTTCACCCCGCGGGACATCCCGATCTCGGATGTCCCGCGGGGAGGGAGGTGATCGGCCCGGGAATCTTATAGATTCCCGGGCCGATCACCCGTGGGTGTTGGTCCACTTTAAACAGCCAGTAACTACAGAGACACACTTTCCTGGAGTCCTTTTCCACTTCAGCCAGCTTTCCATCACAAACATAGGCCCTTATTTATGAAGGAATAGCGACAGGTAGCGACTGGTGAGCGGCCGGTAATGACGGGCCCCGCCACGAGAACGCCGGCTCCCCACCACAATCACACATTTATCAAGCCAATCCTGCTTAGCGACTGAGATAGCGCCATATAGCCACTCATTCATCATTATTCCAGCCTCAGCCCACAGCGCCAGCGTCCGACCTTGAACAGCGACAGGTATGACCTCTCGCTACCTGGCGCTCTGCAATGCATTTCAATGGAACGATCTTTAAATATTCAGAATTAATGGTTATTAATTTTTTATTTTTTTTTTTAAATGTGAAAAATTCTGTGACCACTTCTGCCATTTTAGATAATTTTTTTATGGTAAAAAAAAATGTACAGAATTGATATTACAGGTCTGATATTAATGTATTCATTAATTATTTTAAAAACTTGTTTTTTTTGGTTTCCAAAAATATGGTTGTTTGGGGGTTAAAAAACTACTTTTAACCCATCGCCGCCAGCGCTCTGGGATTTAAACATGCATTTTACAGCGCAAGAATTTTTTGAGCGTGATTTTTTAATGAATATGGTGGGAGCCGGTCGCTAGGGCCAGTCGCTATCATGCGCTCCCATACAGCGCGGAACCTGTGAAATAGAAACTCCTCACCCAATATTCAACATTACGGCAAACCGACTGAGTCGCTATCAACTACCGAACAACAGCCAAGCACAGCGACTACTAGCTGGCGCTCTGAAAATGCCGCTACAGTCGCTCAACTGTCGCTACCTGCCGCTATTAATGAATCGGCCTCCCCGGCTGCTATGTGCTATTTTTATCATTTTTTTCTAATATGTATCTATTCTGTCGCACTGGCACTTTAAACGTTCAGTTAACTTTATCAGTAGTTTATAGAAAGGGAACTGGTCTGGACCAAAGGCATACAATACTGGATACTTTTAGTATATTTCTTATTTAATGGTACAGTCTAATGGTGCCATGATGCTCCCCTGGTGTCTGCTTTAGTGTTTTTATGCTTTTAGGTGTTTTGTGATGCTTTGAGTTTATTGTATTGTATAAAATTATATATTGTGACATATATTGTGATAATCAGTGGGGCTGTTTTACAGGCTATTCATTGCAGTATTCATGGGTGAATAGGACAATACGTGGCCCCAGAGCACACTGGTTTGGCGCAGAAACATTGTGGTAGGTTTAGTGCTAATATGTTTTTTAGAAGATGCTCCTGAATTAAGTAACAAATATCTGAGACACACTTGTCTTGAAGCTTTGGTTTACTAATATTCTGCAATGCAATTATTTCATATGTACTTAAAGCAACACTTGTTTTTATGTTCTTATTAATAAAAATCAAAGTCAATTACCAGTTACTACAAAGCAAGACCTAATTTAATCAATGTGCTAACAAAGAGCTAGAATCAATATAAACAGTAAGCAGTTCTTATGCGAGTCAACATACAAAGTAACTGACTCGGCTATTCTCTATGCTTTTTCTTGCATGCTTGCATTGTCGGACTGGCCCACAATAGCACCAAAAAATCCTCCAGTGGGCCCTAGGCACAGGCCACCATCAGGGCAATACAAGTGATCCAAGACGGGGAGGCCGATTCATCAATAGCGCCAGGTAGCGACAGATGAGCGACTGTAGCGTGATTTTTTCAGCGCCAGCCAGTATTCGCTGTGCTTGGCCGGCATTAGCTTGATGACAGCGACTCAGTCGGTGTGCGGTAATGATGAATACGGGCTGGGGGGTCGCTGTTTCACAGGTCCAGCGTTGTATGTGAGCGCCTGACAACGAATGGCCAGAGCGAACGGCTAGCTTCATATTCATCAAAAAATGACGCTCCGAATGTGCTGTCGCTGTCCATTCCTTGTTTAAACCCCAGAGCGCTGGCGGCGATCTGTATTAACTAGTTTTTAACCCCTAAACAACCATATTTTTTGAATGTAACATTATACATGTTTTTAGAATCATTTTGTTATATGAATACATTAATCTCAGACCTGTTAGATCAATTCTGCACATTTTTTTTTTTTTGTTTTTTTTGACTTAAAAATAAATCCTAACATTGCAGAAGTGTTCTCCGATTTTTTGACATTAAAAAAATAAAAAAAAAAATTATTACCAATTAATCATGAATTATTATAGATTGCTCCATTGAAATGCATTGGACATCGCCAGGGAGCGACAGCTCATACCTGGCGCTGTGAGGGAATTTGCAGCGGCGCTGTTCGGTCCAGGCGGCTTCATGATGAATGCCGCGCTAGCCGTCGCTCTCGCCGGCGCTAGCCTCATTTTGCTTGATAAATGCGTCATTGTGACCGCCGCCGGGCGTACTTGAGTCGGTAGTCGCCGTTAGCTGCCGCTACCTGGCGCTCGTCAGACACTACCTGGCGCTATCGCTTGATGAATAAGGGCCTAAAACTATGGCCCTTATTTATGAAGGAATAGCGACAGGTAGCGACTGGTGAGCGACCGGTAATGACGGGCCCCGCCACGAGAACGCCGGCTCCCCACCACAATCACACATTTATCAAGCCAATCCTGCTTAGCGACTGAGATAGCGTCATATAGCGACTCATTCATCATTATTCCAGCCTCAGCCCACAGCGCCAGCGTCCAACCTTGAACAGCGACAGGTATGACCTCTCGCTACCTGGCGCTCTCCAATGCATTTCAATGGAACAATCTTTAAATATTCATAATTAATTGTTATTAAAGTGGACCAACACCCAGGGGTGATCGGCCCGGAAATCTATAAGATTCCCGGGCCGATCACCTCCCACCCCGCGGGACATCCGAGATCGGGATGTCCCGCGGGGTGAAACCCCCCAGAAACCCCAAAAAGATCTTACCTGATCCGCCGCCGCTTCCGCCGCCGCCGCCTCCCGCGCGCCCCTCCAGACGTGCGCGCGCCCGCGCCGGCCCTCTGTGAATGGCCGGCGGGGGCGCGCGCGCGCCGAGAGTGACGCGCGGGAGGCGGCGGCGGCGGAAGCGGCTTGGACGTTCCTGTCCCCCGCCTGGACGTTGGCGGGGATTGGCTGTGGCGTTCACGTGGGAGAGGTGAGTTTTTTGGGGTTTCTGGGGGGTTTCACACAGTGGGGCACCCCCGATCGGGGTGCCCCGCCGAAGTGGACCAAAACCCAGGATAGTCAAAATCCTGGGTGTTGGTCCACTTTAATGTTTTTTTTTTTTTTTTCAATGTGAAAAATTCTGTGACCACTTCTGCCATGTTAGATAATTTTTTTAAGGTAAAAAAAAAATTGTGCAGAATTGATATTACAGGTCTGATATTGTTGTATTCATATTACTAAATTCTTTAAAAATTTTTTTTTTTTGTTTCCAAAAATATGGTGGTTTGGAGGTTAAAAAACTACTTTTAACACATCGCCGCCAGCGCTCTGGGGTTTAAACATGTATTTCACAGCACTTGAATTTTTGGAGCGTGATTTTTTGATGAATATGGTGGGAGCCGGTCGCTCTGACCAGTTGCTATCATGCGCACCCATACATCACGGAACCTGTGAAATAGCGACTCCTAACCCCGTATTCAACATTACTGCACACCGACTGAGTCGCTATCAACAACCGAACAACGGCCAAGCACAGCGACTACTAGCGGGCGCTGTGAAAATACTGCTACAGTCGCTCAACTGTCGCTACCTGCCGCTATTAATGAATCAGCCTCCCCGTTTTGAAAAGAAAAGCTCTTGTCAAAATCCAGATGTAGCAAAGTTTGCTGCTTATATACAGTATATAAAAACCATTCCTTATTAGCACAGAATAGAGCATTTGAGAAGTTTAAAGCGGACCAAAACCCACATTTTTAACTTGCATCCCCTGAATTGCTCCCACGATGATGAGCACCTTTTGCGATCGGGGTGTCCCGCGGAAGTGGACCAAAACCCAGGATAGTGAACATCCTGGGTGTTGGTCCACTTTAAAGGTGAGTTTATGGGCGACCTGGGGAGTTTCACATAGCGGGGCATCCTGATTCTGGATGCCCTGGGGGGAGGGAATGAATCGGCCCAGGAATCTTATAGATTCCTGGGCCGATCTCCATGGGTTTTGGTCCACTTTAAATAATCACATTATGCAAGATTAAAAAAAAAAAAAAATAGTAGCTTCAACTACAGCTGTATAAATTGGCCCTTAGGGCTACTGTGGCCATTTAGGGCCTTATGAATGTTCCTCTATAAATGTATCTACTCTCTGGCTGTTGGCTGGCGGCAACATCTGAGGACATGAATAGCATCTCTTAGCTGTCTGGAGTGCGGGGAAGATGGGATAATAGCGCACTGGAGGGATGGCTCTTTTAGGATGCATATATTGCTGGAATTCCACAATGGCTTTTTTGTTGTGCCTCTAATGATCACTTAAATAGACTCCCAAGAGAGCGACTGAGCCTGGGCCAGATTTAAAACTGCTGAGGAAACTCGCACGGTTACTGGCAGCCATTTCCATATTGGCTGCTTTATTTACAGGGAACACAAGAGCAATAGTACAGATCAAAGGCAATCAGCGTTCCTCCATGAGGGCCAGATTGCTTGTGACAGCTCAACAAATGTTTAGGGAGCTGTGTAATAAAAGTCAGAGGGAACCGATTAACTGGTCCACTCTTTCATCGATAATTTCCTTTTATCTACACTAGTGAGAGGAGGAAAAATGGATTGATGGGAAGCAAAGAGTAGTAATTTATTCTTTTTTTTATCATTGGCTGTAATGAAGAGGAATGTAGACTAGAGCAACTTCAACCTTAGTTTTTTAATAAAAATTAAAAAAAGGGTGAAAAAAATGTAATTTTATAGATCAGATGTTGCGGGGCCCTGGTGCGAACGTTAAATGGGACTCTTTCATGGCTCATACAGCAAACATTTTTCTGTCTTGTACCTCAATTGGATGCAGCCAGTCAACCAATGACTGAAACGGCAGAGGTACACGGTGCTTCCTTTCTGTAAATGATGCCAAGTGAGCACAAACATGATAAATAAGATGGAGAAGCAACAATGATTGGGATCCTCTGACCTTATGACCTCCCGTGCGGTCGCACCCCCTCAAGTTACGCCCCTGATTGGTATAGTGCGGTTCATATATTTCCATATGTTTACAAATGTGTGTTGCTAAATAATGATGGGCTTTGGATCTGGGGGTAAAGCTACAGACTGGCCAACAGGGTTATCAGGAATTCCCCCCAAGGGGCCCCTGGTTCCAGGGGCACCTTTTAGAGTTTTTATCACCAAAACCTGAACTATATATAACTTATTTGGGCCATCCCAATTGCAGACCCACAGACAAAACAGTTTGGCATAACATTTCTGTGCATGGACCCTGAATCTGAGCCAGTAATACTTGCATCTAGATGTGGGGTGAGCCCCCAATGTCTACTCCTGTCCCCTGTTGAGCGGTGTCCTCTCTGCAGGTCCACTGGGTTAGGGGCTCCCTCTTGGTCCAGCAGGTGCTGGTCTTCTGATGCCGGAGAGCATATATAGTGAGTGTGGACACGGGTCCCCCCTCCTCCTTCCTTGGTGTCCACCCAATCTAATGCCAGACCACCTGGAAGCAAAGCTTTTATACCGCAGAGGTGCAACATCTGTGGATTCCCCTCCATGTAACTAATGACATCTCTGGAGGGAAGGACAAGGAGTAGGAGGGGGTAATCTCCCTCCATGTCCCTCCCCTGATATCCCAAATGCCCGATCCTGGGGACTTTCCATCCGGAGGACTTACGAATCGTATAGACCCTGCTCCGGCTCATCACGATTGCTCTGTACAATCTGTACAAAGCAAATGCATAATTTATTAACGAAAAATTATTTATTAACAAAAAATATATCATGACCTGGATTAATTAGAACCTTTATTTTATAAATGTTTAAATTGTATTATGTTTTATTTTATAGATAGTAATAGAAAGTGTGATGTTCACATTCAGGTTAAAGATAAAGCCAACTAAATTTGCAGATCCAGAAACAAGATTTACTATATTTTATTTAGTTTCTAATTGTTTTATATACGTAGTATCTTACAGATGGCAGTAGATAGTGTTGATGTTTGGATACAGGTTTTAAATTCAAACATTTTTTTCTGATTCATTTTGGTTTGATCAGAATGGAATTTTGCCAAAATGTAGGCAATATGCAACTAAACTAAAAAAACTAAAAAATCAGCTTAAAGCAGACCTCCAGTCAAAAATTACTTAAACCGGACCTTCACCATGATTTAATGAAAAGCCCAAACTCTTAAAAAACAATTCCTCAGCATCTAAAATTAATATATTTTACATGTTTAGTCACTAATTTATTATACTTTCCCCCACTGGGCTGCAACTCTGTTCGGGAATTTAGGATACGGGCGCCGCCATCTTGACTCAGAAGCATCACACTTACTGAGGAAAGGAGAGTGGGATAAGGTACAGGGGGGCGGGTTATAGCTGTGCTTTGCTCAGACAGAGCAGAGCTGGGGTCAGGGAAAGGTCAGCAGTCCCAGAATGCAGAGCAGCACAGTCACTTCCTGTTTGCAGGCACTTCCTGTTTGCAGGCTGCCTGCAAAAATGGCAGCTTCCATAAGCCGCCATCTTGGATATTTAAAGGCTTATAAAATGCAGTAGATGCAGGTAGGATGATTTTTAATGTGAGCAATCTGTATGTACAGGGTGTGGGAAACATATAAGATAGAATCTTATTTAGAGTGAAGGTCCGCTTTAATCCCTCGGAGAATTTTACACAGTACGGAATCACAAATTGAGATGGCCCAGGGAGAAGGAATCGGATGGCTGGTTTGGTCCACTGTAAAGGAGTTCTAATGCTACAAATTGGTACAATAATAAAAATACACAAACATATGTTAAATGACAAGGGAGGGAGTTACTAATACATCCGGCATCCAAAAATTCCAGCCAAGCCTGTATTCTTTCTTTTACTGGATAGAAAAAGTGTCCATGGATTTTGAATGTACTACTCTGCCTTTACAGGATGTCTCCTGAGCCTATTGCAATTCCTCTGATGTGTGTGGATGCTTTTACCCATCATGCAATGTTTTGGGCAAATGTTAAAGTGGTAAATGCCGCTGCTCCCAACATGCTGGCCCAGGAGACAGAGGTGAGTAGTTATCCCCTGCAAAAGTGGAATGGTATGCTCTAAAACCCGTCACCCTTGAATTATATTTCTACCAGCAGGAGAAAACCAGAAGCTTATTGGAAATATTTTTTCAGTGGTGATGCATATGTGCCCACCCTCCAGCTACAATCTAACATGTGTATATGGATCTTTAAGCTCCTTTAAACTAGACCAATCAACTCTGTGGTCCACCCTGGGGTCTAATATACTCCAGGGCCAGCCAACTAGGTGCCACTAGGGCATACTGATTCAGGATGCCCCACTGTGTGAACCCCACCAGATTGCCCACAAACTCTTTACCTTTCCGCTGGTCCCATGCCACGATCGCGGGTCGCATCCCTGGCAATCCTGCAGCTCTGCATGCTCCCACTCCCAGCCATTAAGATAAGCTGCGCAGAGGAGAGCGTGCACTCCAAAGGGCCCCAGGGATGTGGCCACCCCTGCTCCCTTTGCCAACAGTCAGTCCAAAACAAAGCTTTAGCACACACAACATAAAGCGTTGATTGGGTGACATTATCTGTGGGAACGGCGGAAAGGTGAGTGGGCAATCTGGGGGTTTCGCAAAGTGGTCATGGAAATCAGGATGCCTCCAGGGGAAAAGCCAATCACCACTATAGTGAAAATCCTAGGGGTTTGTTCATTAAGGGATAGGGCAGGTAGTGCCTTATAGCGGCAGGCAGCGCCTGGTGAACGCTGGGCGTTGTGCGCAATATCACATTTATGAAGGGGATTCTGGTGAGCGACTCTAACAGTGCCATGTAGCGTCCAATTCATCATTACAGGCAGCTCAGCGTATAGCACCGGAGCTCTGGCTTCCAGAGCGCCAGGTATTATCTGTCGCTACCTGTCCCTCTCCCTTACATTTCAATGGACGTTCTTTTTCTTCTGTTTAAACAGGGGGTTTTGTTTTTAATTATTTTTCTCTCAAATAATTGTGTGACCTCTCCTGGCCTAGAAAGAGTCATTTTTGAAAACTTTTTGGATTTTTTATATTTTTATGCAGAATTGTCATTACAGGTCTGGCATTAAAGTGTTAAAGTGTTAATGTTACAACAATGTCATTCCATGTGTTTTCGCTTTGTTTCTGGTAGATATGTGTTCAAAAACAGACTTTAATCACACAGCGTCTGGCGCTCTATGCTACAGCACCCAGATTCAGAGCGCCTACACTGTGTGAGTCTGTTTTTTTGTTGAATATGTTGTGAGTCGCTGGCGCTACATTTCGCTCCCTGCAACGCTGTACTGGTGTTAGAATGCCCAACATACATCTCATTCATCAATGCCGGCCAGATTACTGCAGCGAATGAGATGCTCTGTTACAGAGCCCGATAGCTGATCACAGCGTATACTAGCAGACGCTCTTAGCGCCTCTGTACAGATGCTCATCTGCCGATACCTGGTTCTAGTAATGAACCAGCCTGCCCGTGATTCGACCAGTTTGAGAAATATTTTTTAGGGCTTGTATTGCAGACCCATTACTCAGTGTAATCCAGCAGCTCCTCCGCAGTGTACCCATAATGCAGAGCCTGATGATACGTAGAGGAACAGCCACCTCCATTTGGTAGTTATGCAGAGAAATGCAGCCCGGCGGAGATGATGGCAGCGTGCCTTGCTTTGGCTATTATGCTGGAAATGCAAAACTTTTTTGTGGTCTAAATACAGTAAACTCAAGGAGACGGCGTTACTGGAAACCGACGCGTCCGTTCCCCCCTTGGCATCTACATCTAAATGAAAGACCTCCGCGACCCTTCCTTGCGTAAAATAAGGTGCTCGCTCTGTAATTAACTGCATGCTGCAAATATTCAGGGCAGCCATATATTCTCCGGATCTATAAAACAGAGATCATCTTTATCTAATCCCTATTGTTTCTCAAACTCCGGAGCCATTCATCTCCATGCTTTGTAAGAAGGTGATCAGAGAAGAGCAGGAGGTGGAAAATTTATGAGAATGCCATTAGCAGGGAAAGTCAGTAACTATGTATTAATATAGTAAATTAAAGCTCCGGCTCAGTGATAAACATATTAAATTTTCATGGTGGACGCTGTAATCCGTGTTTTGTGCTTTTTCTTTTTCTCGTTCTATTGACCATTTAAAAGGCATTTTTGCATTATCTTTGTGTTTCGATATTTTGACATTGAGCAATAATAACACAGCACTTAGTGGAAGTGTATTATTGTTTCTTACTCTTTCTTCAAGCAAAAAATACTTTTGCTGAGTATCTCTGGCCCCGGCAGAGGGAAGGTGAAGGGTTAAGTGTCTCTGCGTACCTAAGGAGAGGCAGAATTTTTTCCATAAAAAAGACTCATTGCCTGGAAATGCTATTTACTCCTGAGGAACGGCAGGTCTTTAAACCTTTTTTTTTAATCCATTAGTATATTGATTTTCTGTATAATATTATAGTATGTATAGCGTGGGTTATGCAATTCACGCAACTGTGGTGAGTAGAGTTGCCATTCAGACTTGGTTCGGCAAAAACAGAATATCTCCTCATTCATGCCCTCTCGTTCTCTCAAACTGAACATAGACAAAACTGAAAATCTGCTCCCACCTCCTCAAAAACAATTGCTGCCAATGATCCAGCTTTCACAGCAGCTCCTCAGTCCCGATATCTTGGTGTTATATACATGTCCTAACTGGTCCTGAGACTATATTACTTCTGGTCCCTCCCAGCTACAACCCAATTGCAACAATGGCACAGCAGGACAAATGACACATGTTCGTGGAACTTTACAGATTTCTAGAAAAGTCTAGAAAAGTAAAACTCAAAGTAGCACTATCGCAAATTTTGGATTGTAACACAGATTTCAATTATACCTGTCCTGTATTAAAATGATGTAATGATAGGCAAATGCGTTTTTCCCCCCAAAAGCTTACATGGTGCCGTTGCAGAGCGGTAGGTGTTTCAAAAGTAGCCTGTCCCATCAGCCAGGAAGAAACCACGTCATTTGCAGGGGAGAACTCAGCCACACTGCCGCCTTGTAAGATCCCACTTGAGAGGTGAATAGCGCATAGTAGCTGGAGGGACGTGGGGATGAGGAGGGGGCGATGCGGGAGGAATTGGATGTGACCCAGAGGTTTGTTGCTGGACACGATGCCGCTGCCGGGTATGAAATGGAATGAGGAGAGAGAAAGAGAGAGATAGAATTGACATTGACTTGGCTTGTACAAGCTAGATTGCTCAGTTGGTAAAGTGATGGGCTCTGAATCAGCGAGTCTAGGGTTCTAACCCCTGCTTGGGTCAGTTATGGATATTTGTTTCCCATTGTTTAGCAATAAATAAGAGTATATGTGTGTTGTATTGGCCAGCCATGAGTGCTTTTGGGTGCATAGTATTTGATGATGAGTCAGATTCAGAAAATTTAGGTCAACAATGGGTTTAAGAAGAAGAGTTAGATTAGGGGTTTTGATAGGCTACCCTAGAAAAAAGTTTTTTTAGGGGAAATCTTAAACTTTTGAGGTTATGAGTTAATCTAATTGTTGGGGGTAGGGCACTCTTGAGAAATAGTGCAGCTCCGGAAAATTTATGTAAGAGGTTCGGATTATGGTAGTTATTTATAAAATCATTTACAGAGTGTAGAGCACTGGCAAGACAAAAAACACCAAAACCATGGACAGCTTTGTGGGCAAGAATGAGCAGTTTAAATTATATTCTAAACTATATGGACATCCGAGGTATTGAGGGGGGAGGCATCAGAGTAGCAGTTAGACAAATAGATAAGCCGGGCTGCTTTATTGGGATGGATTGGAGAGGGGAGAATTTAGTGAGGGGAGTTTTTGTTTTTTCTGTAGTAAGATATTGGCGGATTCTGGAGATGTTTCTGAGGTGCAGGTGACACAAAGGGGAATGTGATTAAATATAAAGGTGAATGACAGATCAGAGTGAAGTGGAAAGTGAGATGTCCAGTTTAGGTAGGTTAGTAGATGGTGAGAAATAGAGCTGAGCGAAGTTCGGTTGAGGCGATTCACAGAATTTCCTCAAAATATCGCAATACAAAAAATAAGCTTACTTCTGTCCAGTGCCAGCCAATGTCCTCATCCCCCAGCTCTGTCCCATGCTGGTCTCTGTAGAAGTCCGCTGCTGTACAGGAATCTCACTCCCTGATGCAGGGACAGGCATTTTTACTAGCGGAGACTGGTGGTGGGTAAAAGGTAAGTATGAGGGGGAAATATAAAAATATATATTTTTTGTGTCAGTGTGTTTTTCTATATTTAACTCTTTGTGAACCAGTAAGGGGTCCATGAGTTTACAAGGCACCAGTTTACAAGGCTCAAGGAGCTGCCATTAACTCCTGACCCATTACCTGCCTCCCCGAAGCCCGAGGGGGGCAGATGTGCCCACAGTCTAGGGGCTATGCAGGCTGGTAGCCTTGGGCTACCAGACCTGCATAGCTGGTGTCCGGGCTAGTTTTGCTGGATAGGGGATCAAATATTACATAGGGTCTCTCTCTCCAGCTTTCAGTGACTGCCCACTCCCCGCCTCAGGGAGGGGCTACTTATTTTGGCCGTGATCTGGAATGTGGGGAGCTAGATGTTTTCCTAATCCTGGTCTGTTAATGAGAAATACCAGGTCCGCAACCAGCCCAGTAGCTAGTCATTTAACGGAAAGACATGGATTATGGTTTCTGATCAAAGAAAAAAGAACAGCTCAAGTTAAATTATATTTATTTTAATGTGGTAAGCACACACTAGGCAGAAATACAAGTAATGAATAGTACATATTCAGTTCAAGTATTTACAAACAGCAATGCAATGGAAATGTCATTAGCTTAATTCAATCCCACCACAAAGGACACATTGAGTCTCTGTTTCCCAAAGGCCCACAATACACTGGAGCTGGCCCTGCCTACAATACTAAAGCTTCAACACCATCAATTTTTGAATAGCTCTACCCTTCCCCTAAGCTTGCAATGCTATAGCCTCAGCTGGAAAGTGCACTTGTTGATTGTCCTGGATGCATATTGTTCCTTGGGGTTGTCATGGGCTGGACAGGAACCAGAATAATCCCAGGCTAATTCTTGGCCCCAATCATCCAATGCCTATGGGTCTACTGTTCCTTGTATGTGACTCACCTGCTCCAGGATATTGACCCTCCCACCCCTGTTTTTGACAGCAAAACATTTGTTTTATGAAAATAATAACAATAAACAGGAAGGAATCTTCTATAAAGTTGTGGCTAAAATGTAACCAAATCGTCAAGTACCAGCACAATGAGAAATAAATTGCCGGGTAATTAATGATGCCAGCTTGGATTAATTGCAATTTCATCTGCAGTGCTGTAGTGGCATTGTGGATGGAAACCAACCATGACAGCATTAATTCCCACACTGCAGCTTGTGGTTACGCAGCCTGCTCCCTTCCAACAATTGCGCTTTGTCGTCATACCAAAAAAGTTCAAAACAGGATTTTTTTTTATTAATGGCTTTCACTATAAAATCCTCACTGCCTGCCTTTGTCTGGGTGGTACTGTTTCCAGATTTCCTAGGTCTACAGTCACCAACTGGCCACCATCATTTATCAGATGTCGCGCAACGTCTCAGATTCAGCTTCTGTGCAGACCTCAAATCCCCACCTTTGTGAGTTGTTTTTGTTTTGGGTTTAGCACGGGGGTGGAAGGGGTGTGAAGTATGCCTGGACTTCCTCTTTACAGAGGACAAAAAAAACCCTCTCAGGATGGCCCTGGAGTCTCAAAGAAACGGCAACCCTACAGCACATGCACAGGTCGCAGTGACATCCTCTGGCTGGTGCCTACTCATGTGCTTTATAACTAGGTGCACTCTATGCCAGGCTCTGTCAGTCTATGCCTGTCTGTCAATGCATGCACCATGGTATTGCCGGCAAGGTGAGTATACCAGCAATCCTAGGGGGTTACACACAGAACACAAATGTTTAAGATTGGGTAGTCATGGGCTGACCGTGACAGTAAATTCCTGGGCTGATTTCTGCCCTAATTCCGCCTCTGGTGGGGACATGGACCAAAACACGGAACGTGTAGCTGGTCCATCCTTTTCCGGTCATGCCCCCCCGAGTCAGTTCTAGTCATTGGCCTTAAACATCCTATGAGGGTTATGCATTTGGCGTGGGGTCGTGCATGTATGGCAGCCTAATAATCTAAATTGAATCTATCCCTGAGACATCTGACAACATCAATGTAATCAACAGCCTGATTTTTTGCCTTTTTAGAGAAAAAATTTTAGGCAAATATATCAGTAGAGGAGTCCTAGACAAAAGACAAAAATAAAATAATACTTTCTGTTTCTAAAAAGACAATAAACTATTCTAGACAATAAAAGACAATAAATCTATTGATTTAATCAAGGAAATACCATCACCACATCATCAAATTCTTGCTATTCAAAGCCAGCCATCTTGTGGAATATACTGAGCCAGGAGGAAAAGTAAGGAAGGACACATCTGTAATCTGCACTATTTTACGACTTGCAAAATAATTGTTAGAGCTTTTGGGTATGACGTCTGTGTCTTATAGAAGGCAAAAGCAAGGGTAGTGTCGGGGCAGGGCTGTGCTGCAATTCAGCAGAGTTGCTGCTCCTAAAGTAACCAATGGGTGTCTCATGGAGCTGGTTGGCCATCAGGCCTATTATATGCTGCACCTGGCTGGAGGGTTATATATACTAGCCACTCCCTCAGATAGAAGCAGGATTCTATGGCTTCTCTTGTGTGAGATAGCGCACATTCTTCATGCCATTTCTGGAGCTTGCTAGGTTCTCCACATTTTCCCTTGGCCTAGTAGGATACATTATTCCTGGAGGCTGTTCGTAAACTAATCCTGCATCCTTACATACCAGCACCTTGGGTCCCTTTTCTTGGAGCCTGTGTTGGATCCTTCCAGTCCTATTTTTCTTGGTTTGGTTTCACCCAAGATGGCCGTCCGCTCCTCTGCTTCGTACGCCCCCTTCATAGTAGTAAATGGAATGGGTGTGCAGAGGAGAGGATGTTCATCTTGGAGGAGACTGCCATTCCCTTGTGAAAATGTGAACGGCATTAGACAGTGGCATACTTGATCTTGGCATTTGGTAACTTTAAAGAAAGGATAGAAGAGCTGCAGGGTACAAAAACCTTAGTATAGATCTTTTTTTTTAATACAAAGTAAAGGCATCTGTCCGTTCAATCTCTGAAATAATCCGAGTGGGCACGACAATATTTATTTTCGATCATGTTGCCTTCAGTCATATTCTAAGGTCAATGGCAAAGCATTAAAGGCAGTAACGTTATCCCAGCAGCGGGCCAATAAACTTGGTAAATGCTATAACAATATTCCAGGAAATCATATTTTTTCTAAGAATTTATATGGGAACGATGTTGAAATATGAAAGCTTGTTTGGCAGTCGGTGCCAAACATTAGTATCCGCACATTCATATTCCCAGACGTTAAATTAAAATTTCCAATCACCCTGTTTTTTTAAAAGCCATCAGCCTTCAATAGTCAATAGGCTGATGGAGATATGGCCGCAGTGTAAATACACATATTCCTTCAATGCTGAACGGTCTGGGTCTGGATGTATGAGACTCTTATTTTACAGACACTCAGCTTCTCTTTTACTGTCAAAACTTATAGGATTGAAGGAACTATTCAAAGGGTTCCCATATCCTCCTAATACCATATTGGTGGTCACCACCTCTCAATTTCAATAACAGCCATGGCTTTTTATGTTAAAGTCGACCTACCCCCTATTAACCCTCAGGCCTGCTGAATTCCCCATCCTCATACATCCCAAATACAAATGGCTATCTTTTGGATCTGCTTTAAATCAGGATCAGCATACACACACCTATGTGCTGGATTGGCAAGGACCCCAGCGCCAAGCACGTAGGTGTTACGTGCTTGACTTCCCCCCTGCTAGTTAAAAAAAAAAAAATACTCACCTGACCCCTCGTTGGATCCGGCCGGGTCTCCTCTTTAATTTGGTGCCATCTGATCCCCCGTGGGGGCTCGGATGGCTCCAGGAGATCCCCCGGAATAGCCCCCCCTCCCCCCGCTTTGGCAGCAGCAGCTGCTAACTGTTAAGAAAAAAATTAAAAATGACATTTACTTACCTGCAGTCGCGCTGCCTCCCGCCGGGTCTCCTCTTCACTGGGGGGGCCTCCGATCGCCCCCCCAGGCTGCTTAGTCTTCAGGAGAGGGCTCAAAATGCCCTCTCCCCCTGCCTTCCGATGGGCGCCGCCATCTTGATGTCACTCCCGGGTGTCGTCCCGGCTCTCCTCGACTCAGCTGTCAGATGCCCTGGTGATCGCTGGGCAGAGCAGTGGAGGGGCAGGGGATGCTCTGATCCCCTGCCCCCCCTCCTCTGGCCAGCAATCACCAGGGCATCTGACAGCTGATTGACACAGGAGCTGACAATCGGGTGAAGTGAGTAAAGAAAAAAATGCCATTTTTGTGTGTGTGTTTTTTTTAATGTTAACCCTTTGTGAACTGGTAAGGGGTCCATGAGACCCCTATATCAGTTCACAAGGCTGAGGGCTGGCAAGTCACCTGCAACAAGCGGGTGACTTGCCATAAACCCCCGCACCCCCAATTACCTGCCTCCCCAAAGCCCGGGCCCACACAGGCTATGTGGGCTTGTAGGCTGCAGGGTGGGGGGCCACAGAAGCTGGCCCCTCCACTCTGTTCCTACAAGCCTGCATAGCTGGTCCTGGGTTGGTTATGATGGGTAGGGGGGCCCTATGTCATTTTTGGGGGGATTTTTAAGGGTTAGGGTTAGCCTAACCCTAACCCCTAAAATTAAAAAAAAAATGGGGTCCCCCCCCTGGGGGGCGGGGGGCCACCTAAACTGGCCCCTTCGCCCTGTTCCTACAAGCCCCCATAGCTGGTCCCAGGCTGGTTATGATGGGTAAGGGGGGGGGGGCACGTAATTGTTTTGGGGATTTTTAAGGGTTTTTAACCCTTAAAATTCCCCCAAAAATGCCCCCCCCCAGGAGGGGGGACCCTAAATCGATTAACCCCTTATGTTTATAGTGTGGATAGTAGTATTTTATTTGTAAAAGTGCTCTTTTCAGTTTGGGGGTCTCCTGGGCAAGAATGGGGGGGCCACTGATACATATGTGGTACCGTTGTAATCAGGAGAAATGGGGCTTTCACATGCAATATGGTTTTCATTAATAAAACAAATGTTTTATCTAAAATAAATGGGACATTTGTCTAAAAATGTTATTTTATTAATTTTTTTGTTTTTTTACGCAAATATATTTAAAGAACAGTAGAAAAATTACAAACAAGACATTTCATGTTAAAGCCTAAACTCTGCTGAAAAATATATATATATATATATTTTCCTGAAAATTCCGGCAAAAATCACGGTTAAACATGGCGCAAAATGGGGAAAAATGACCTGTCAACAGAGGGTGACAAAACTTCAAGTAGGCTGGCAATTAAAAGGGTTAATAGTACCTATGCATGTTGGGTATTGTTCTGCTCGGCAGACCTTGCGCTTTCAGATTTAGCTTGTTTTTTCTTGTTTACATATTTATATTTTAGGAAAACATGTTATTTATTCAGTTTTTTTATTTATTTATTTAGGGAAACCCTGTGCAACCTAAGAAGGATTACTTCCAGAAAGGTGAGTCTACTACAACAAGCTGGGTACTCTTAGAAAGCTTAACATGTGTATTTTCAGGGAATATATGGTTTATCTGGGATATTCTAAATGTAAAGGGTTGCTTTGGTATTAAAATTACAGTTATGCGCACACTTTACTTTGTGGTGTTTGCCAACTCTTCCCTTGACAGTAGCTATGCATGTTCAGTATCGTTCTGTTTGGGGCATGTTGCCTTTTGAGATTTTACTTGTTTTTTCTTGTTTGCATATAGTTTTTTTTAGGAAAATGTGGCTTGATTCTTCCTTTTTATTCTTTTTTAGGGAAACGTTGTGCAACCAAAGAATACATTGAGGGATTACTTCCAGAAAACTAAGCCCACATAAACAAGCTTGGTACGCCTAGAAAGCTTGAGGCGTGTACTTCCAGCGAATATATAGTTTGTGAGGGGTATTTCAAATGTAAAGGGTTGTTTTTCTGGAAAAACTGCAAGGTGTGCATAGCGCATAGTGCAGTTGTATTTTATCTGAAAATCTCCTAAAGCTCTGTTTCAGTTTGGGGAAGTCTCCTGGGCAGGAAAGGGTGTCTACCAATACATATGTGGTACCCCTGTGACCAGGAGAAATTGGGTTTTCGCACGCAATAAAATTTTATTGAAAAACTTACATTTTTTATTACAAAAAAACACTGCAAATTGCCAAAAATAGATTTTTTTCATTTTTTTTTGCACATATTTCACCAAGAAGTATTGAGAATACACTAAAAAAAGGCCAAACAAGACATTTCATGTTGAAGCCCAGACTTCAACATGAAATATATAATTTTCCTGGAAAATCCCTGGAAATCCTTTCAAAAATCACAGTTGAACATGTCTAGCGCAAAATAGTGAAACATGGTCTGGCAACAGAGGGTGACAAAAGCTGCAGGTAGGCTGGCAGCGAAAGGGTTAAAAGAGGTATGGAATCATGGGGATAGGTAAGTAAATTAGCCTCTTTACAAGGCACTGGTGCGCTCTCATCTAGAATATGCAATCCAGTTTTGTTCACCAGTTCATAGAAAGGATGCCCTGATTTTGAAATAGGTGCAGAGGAGAGCCACCAAACTGATGAGGGGAATGAATGACCTTAGTTATGAAGACAGATTATGAGAATTAAATGTATTTAGATTTGAGAGGAGACATCCAAAGGGGGACATGATTAACTTAACTTAAGCCAATACAAAAAATATGGGAAAAACGATTTCATGTAAAATCCTCTCTATAGACACTCTAAGGGGGCACTCCCTCCATCTGGAAAAAGAAAGATTCAATTACCAGAGGTGACTGCCCTTTTCTGCTTTAAATAGGGGTATACTGATTGTTAGCCCTCCTCTACTCCTGCCTCCCTGAATAGAAACCTCGGGCGGCATTGGTTGTCGCCATTGTGTAGGGATCCCCCATTCCTCCCAGCCCTTTTAATAAGAGGCCACAGGTGTGTAGATGCAACTCTAGTTAGAGTGCATCCACTCCATGGCCTCACATGCAAGGGGCGGTAGAGGGAGAGAGTAGGACAGGTGCTGTACTTTGACAGCAATTCGCCTCCAGGATATGTCGGCAAGGGGGGTGTTGTAACTCCCTGTATGATGTTAATGCTGCATGATGTTTGGGCCTAAATACTCCATTTTGGGCATATGTGACTTACCCCCTTTTTGTTTACAATTCCTCTTATTCGTTAACAATCATATGTTGCTCTTTATCAACAATCAATATTTGCATGCAGAAAAAAAAGCAAAAAAAGAGAGGGAAAAAGAAGGGGAGAAAGAGGAAAAGGAAGGAACCAATATATAGCTAGACTTTGGCATAATATACATTTCTATTTGCAGGGCGATATCTCTTCTTCAAAATATTTCTACCTCCGTTATAAAAATGGGGAGAAAGTGTGATATTCATTTTGACCTTGTAACATGTTAACTCATCAGGTCTCCAATTGCAAAATTCTATTCTCAAGATTTACACCCATATTAGGTTTTGCACTTTTTCCAATATTTTGAAATACAGACCTTTCCGGTTTGCTCTGTTGTCTAAATTTGAAGTGCCTCCCTATTGGACTGTTTCCCTTCCTGATGTCTTATGTATGTAAACTCGGCGATTTGTTTTTCCAATGTAAAACCAGTTACACGGACACACAAGCATGTATACAACATAGGTTGATAAAATGTCTTATTTCCCTTGATTGTCCATTTGGGAGGGATACTGTCTTTCCTTCACGGATGTACTACATCCTCCAAATTTATATAGGCCCATGATCTTACAACATTTTTCTTTTCTTTTGAGATAAAAGTGGCTTTTTACCAATTGATCCCTAAGGGACCTCCCTCTCTTAAAGATCTGTCTTTTTTGAACCATGTTACCTATGTGACTATGTAAAATCCAAAATAGCCCTGTCGGCAGAAGCTTGAACTGCACTCCAGACCTGACTCGAAGCATAAAACTGTTCTTCTAACACTCCCCTCCACTCTCTGCTTCCCAAGTGTCAAGCCTCCTGGCTACAATCATGGGGAAAGCTGAGCTGAGCTCCAGGTATGGGGCGAAGTGAAGCAGAAAAAACTCCAAAGATCAAATAAAAAGTCTGAGCAGAGTCCAAGGGTGAATCCGGGGTCAGAGGCAGGCAGAAAACAGGCAAAGTCCATAAGCAATCCGCGTCAATCTGTCCGTGTATAAATCCAGGTATTCAATCAGGTATTCAGGAATCAGGGAAACAAGGTCCAGGAAGTAAGCTGATAACACAGCATTGGCTGTAGGCCAGCTGGTCTCTTAAATAGGGCTATCTATCAGCACAGGGAGGGATGTGCCAGAGTCTGGTGAAGTCACTTCCTGTCCATTCAAACTCAGGACACCAGGAAGTGAAATCAAGTCCAAGAGCTTACACTCTAGGCCTTGTGCACTTCCAATGGGCTGAACAGCAGGTGTCACTGTGGAGCATGCGACAGAAGAAGAGCCTGCTCCGTTAAAACCATGCAGCCGAGCATGTCTGCTGCTGCATGCAGTCCGTGGTATGGCGCGCTCACGATGCCTTAAAGGGCAGGAAAGGCGAGGACACTGACACCAAGGCCCCCTAACCCTGGTCCCACTTTATCACCTTCATAGCCAAGACACCCCAGCCCATTTTCTGCAAAGCTATAGCTTCAGCATCATCATGTATGCTATATCCACCTTTTCCATGATCATCTGCAACGCTATGGCATCAGCTGAAAAACACACTTGTTGATGGGCTGAAAAGCAGCTTGGGGACTGGGTTAATGAGCTCATGGAGTGGTGATGGGCTGATCAGTAAAATTCCGGGACTTTGGATGAGGCTGGGGTGGTCCTAAACTCACATTTGACCTCAGGACCCCAAATGTTTTATCCTAGTGAATGAGGTCAGATCAGCTGCAAGGAACAAAATGTGAGAATTTGTGTTTTTTGCCTGGACCAGAATTTAAAGGGTAGTTGACTGCTTTAGCTGTTTTCCAGAGACCCAAACCCACAGGATGAATCCACCCTCCCATAAACTTAAAACATTTTTGCATTTTGGAACCAGAATAAGAAACAGAAAAAAAAATACATGAATTAAGGAATCTGGAAATAACAAAATAATGATGAGGGGTCTCGTGGTTCCTTGCCTCATTACATCCATTAATCATACAAGGCGACAAATCTTTATCTGATGCTGAACCATCTTGAGCTTTCATCTCGTACCAGCCCAGTAGAGGGCCAAATAATTTATTTCCACAGCTTTCCTAATTTATGGCTAACACTGACTTTATTTTGAAATGCTCCCATGAAATATTAATGTGTGGTAAGAGAATAATTCTCAACAAAAGACAAGGTTCACATTTCATCAGGCGCAGGGTTATTATCTAATTTATGGCCGCGAACGGCACAACGCTTGTCTGATGGCTCATTTAGCCCGTCCCCTGTCGGTCCGGGCATATCATTTCAGGTATTAAAGCTGCCACGGTGACGCTGATCCACTTTTGCCTTCCAAATCAGTGCGATGTATTGTTAATTTTCAAAGCCACTGAGATGTTTATAACGGAAATGAATTATTGATAGAGAAATGTTCTCAGCGTTGATTGCTGTTTTCAAATAGAAAGCCTGAAGAAGAAGTGGAACCTCTTTCTTAGTTTGTGAAAACATTCTAGGCGGCACTTTCTAATGGCCTGACAGATTTTATTGTGATCCTTTGTACATCAGAAGAAACGGAGAGCAAGATACATTTCCGAGTGTGTATTCAGGGAATACACTCATTACTTTGTAAGTACTGTAGGCTTTGGATAGCGTTGCTGCTTTGGTTTGGAATTGGATTAAAGTTAAAATCAACCCGAATTCCAAGGATTCGGTTAAGTTCACACAGGATGTGGGCAAAATTTTAAGAGCATGATATCATGATATCAAAGACCTATGGACATACCCCAGAACTATCAGCAGACCTGAAAGACATATGTCCATCAGGTTCAACCAAGGACTTTACTGATAACAGCTAATAGTAACTGTTAATGTTATTTTCCAGGTGTACAGCACGGCTTGCTTCATTTCTATTCTTTACATGTGGGTAATCCACCGCAGGTGGCGCAATCGACTGCAGGAAGACTTGTGGCCCCTCCCGGCCCATATAAGGGCCAGAATTACCCAGATAACCCCAGTCTTCTCCTGCAGTCTGGCTGCGAAGATGGTCTCTTTCTCTCTCTCCATGGACTTCGCAGATAAGCGGGGCATTACTAGCCCGTCGGCCGCTGCAAGCCCTATTCCCACCTGCTTCCGGGACCCTTCTTGGATCCCAGCCATGGCTGCGAAACAAGTGCAGGTAAGGGAACGCCGAGGGTCAGGCGTTCGGCAGAGCTATGCTCTGGGCCGCAGACCCTCCAAAAAGGGTAGCCGGCCATAGGCGATGGTGAGCCTATGGGGGGGGGGGAGGAACCACCAAAATTGCCTGGGGGTTATGCCCTTATCTGTGCCCACATGCTTTATTGTCATGTGTTGTGCTTTTTACTTCATTTTTACTTAATTTTTACCTCAGACTTTGTTGTTGCTGGCAGCTTTGTGGAAAATTGCCCGGGGTTATGCCCTTATCTGTGCCCACATGCTTTATTGTCATATGTTGTGCTTTTTGCTTTACTTTTACTTCATTTTTACCTCAGACTTTGTTGTTGATGACAGCTGTGTGGATACTCACCTTTCCTCGTTCCCTCACCTCTTCCTCTTCCCCTCCATCTTGAGGCTGTGAGGGGGGGCGGGAGCGGCATTTGAGGCGAGGCCTCGCCATGTGGTACGGGGCTCCGCCTCCGGGGGGGCTCCTCCATGGGCCGCCCCGCCCCTTCCTGCGCTCTCTGCACCATTTTAGGCGCTGCGTGGCGCCCCTGTTCGCGCCTGCAGCAGGGAGCGGGGCCGCGCGGAGATGCGTTTTGCGTCATTGCTGCGTGGCCCGCCCCTCGAATTTCATCTTTGCTGCACTCAGGCGCCTTTTTCTGTGCTGTTCTTTTTGTCAATTGCGGACCCTGCCAAGGGTCCCCACGGGCTGACGGGCATCAATTTCACCACTCACTGCCTGCGTTTTTTCTGGTGCCTGCCTTCCGGACTCCCCGCTACCTCGCTGGTCAGGTCCGTGAGTCCCTCTTTCATCTGTGTAATTTTTTTATGTGCATGTGCTGGGGGATGCTCATGAATGCTTCCGCTTGTGTCTTCTAGGTGGTCCCCCCTCCCATTGCCAGCTGAGGGTTGTGGTTCCTCCCGGTCCCCTACACCCCCCCTCTCTCCGCCACCTATCCCCAAGAGGGATTACTAAAAAGAGGGACAAAATTGGGGGTCACTTAGGTTTGGGCCATTAGTGCCTTGTAACCTGTATTTTTATCACCATAATCACCATAACGGAGATAATGCGCTAGGGGCCCCATCTGGGCGGGTTAAGCTCTGCCCCATGTGCGGTAACAGCCCCTCGGGCGGACTCAGCACTGGGAGCGTACTTTTGTCACTTGCGCTAGGAGCTTACTTTTGGAACATGTTAGGGCGGGCGTCCCTGCCCCTAGCCCTCTTTTACCTGCGGCCTCGCCAACACCCCCACTGCTGCATTCAGCCCTCAGCGAGGGGGAAACTAGCAAGGGGTCCCAAGCCGACACACCGGGTGGCCAGCCTGGAGAGACAGTTATCTCGCACGGCTACTGGGAAGGCCACGAGTAAGAGGCGGCACATCGAGCCAGGCTTAATCGGATTTTGCTGACGATGATGATGATCCTTTTGGAGGTCGGGACTCCATGGAGGAGGGAGAGTTGAAGGACTCTGCTTCCTGAGGGGATCGGTCGGTCGGCTATGACAGCGAGCCTGGTTCCTCCTCTGACGAGGATATGTGGCTCCCTGACAACACGGAAAAGTTGCTGTCTTCTGTGTTTGAGACTTTGCATACTGTCCCTCCTAGAGCGGCTAAGAGGAAGCAGAGTGATTTATTTCAGCCTGAGAGACAGAGGCTTGTCTTCCAGAGCAGGCCCACTTTTCCAATATGGTGTTTAAGGAATGGAAAGACCTAACAAATAAATTGGCATCGGTGCCTAAGGGACTGGACAGGCGGTATCCCTTCCCTGAGGAGCTGATCTGCCTCTGGTCCCGTCCCCCTGCTGTGGATGCCTCTGTGTCGGGGTTATCCAACACTATGGTTATGCCGTCACCCGATACTGCTTCCTTGCGCGACCTGCTGACAGGCGCATGGATCAGCTGGCTTGTCACCCTTGTGGGTGCTGGGCTTCGCCCTGTCTGTGCCGCGGCAATTGTCTCTTTGACCATCAGGAAGAAGGTGAGACGCCTTGTTGATTTTGCCAAGTCTTGCAAGCGGGCGGAGGAGTATAAAGACCTCAAAGCCTGTGTGGATTTTATTGCTTTTGTAGTCTCGGCCATGGACGATAGTGTCCGGCTTGGCGACAGGGCTTCGGCCCTGCTTGTTGCGCTTTGTCGCTCACTAGTATCCTCTTCCTGGGGCTCAGGCTATTCGGCTTCACTTTCTGGTGGCCGCAGATATTCTTGGGGACGAGATAGGTCTCGTGGCCGACCCAATCCCTCCTGGGGAGCTAAATCCATACCCTCTGCCAAGCCCTCTCAGGCATGAGGGGACACCATCACCCATCTGGGTGGGGATACGGCTTCTGCTTTTTGCTCACATTTGGAGACAGCACGTCTCGGATCGGTGGATTCAGGAGGTGGTTTCCTCCTGGTACAAAAGCAAAGAGCTGGCAGTTTGTCCGCTCTCAATATTTCTTCGGTCGCGAATTTCCCAGAACACATTGACGGCGCAGGGCCTAAAAATGGCTGTTCAACGCCTTCTGCTATTTGGTGTGATTTGTCCCGTGCCTCGCCAGGAACAGGGTCGATGGTTCTACTCCAATCTGTTCACGGTGCCCAAGAAGGACAGAACACTGAGACCTATCCGAGATCTGAAGGGTCTCAACAAGCTTGTCAGAGTCAGACATTTCTGCATGGAGACCTTACGGTCCTCAATGAGCTCGCTTCAGTCCGGCGACTTCATGCGTGACAGTGGACATCAAGGATGCTTATCTGCACATCCCGATTTTTTCAGTGACAGGTTTGCGTTGAAGGATCAGCATTACAAGTTTGTGGCACTGACATTCGGAATATCCTCAGCCCCCCGTGTGTTCACCAAGGTGCTGGCGGGCATCATGGCTATCCTGAGGAACCAGGGCAATCGTGTTCTTCCTTATCTGAATGATTTGCTGATTGCTGCTCAGTCCCTTCAGCAGGCCGAGAGCGACACCCGGACGGTGTTATCTACTCTCGGCGATTTCGGATGGCTAATCATTTACCCCAAGTCTTCTATCACTCCCTCAATGGTGAGGTCCTTTCTGGGCATGATGTTGGACACCTCTCAGGTCAAGGTATTCCTACCCCAGCAGAAGGTGGCGGGCCTCCAGATGCAGGTGCAGGCCTTACTGTCTTGTCAGCGGCCATCGATCCATCTGGGGATGAAACTGGTGGGCCTAATGGTGTCATGCTTTGAGGCAGTGCCCTTCGCTCAGTTCCTCATGAGACCTCTTCAATTAAATCTGTTGACCGGTTGGGACCGGACGCTGGAGTCCCTGGAACAGGAATTTTCACTGTCCCCCCTGGGACTTTTTTTTTTTTTCTTCCATGATTTACTACAGAGTTTGGCATGCCTACATTGCTTGGTGTGAATCCAAGAGTTTCCATTGTCGCACATTCTCTTTTTTATGATTTTGGAATTTTTACAACATGGCTTAGCCTTGGGTCTACAGCTGGGCACCCTCAAAGATCCTTTGCCAATCATAGACTGCTTTGTTCTTTTTTCCAAGGAGTTACCCATGTACATCCACCGTGTAAGCCTGTATTACTGGTGTGGGATCTGAATTTTGTGCTTTCTGCTCTCCAGGGTCCCCCTTTGAGCTTTTGTGCGATGCTGCCTTGTGTATCCTGACTCTAAAGGTGGTCTTTTTGGCAGCCATCACCTCGGTACGCCGGGTGTCAGAACCGGCTGCACTTTGTATGAAGCCCCCTTACTTTGAGCGGCATAAGGATAAGGTGGTTTTTCGCTTTAAACCTGATTTTTTACCTAAGGTCATGTCTCCCTTTCATCTTAATGAGGAGGTTATTTTACCTTCTCTGTGTCCAGGTCCGTCTAGCTCTAAGGAAAGGGCCCTTCGTTCCTTGGATGTGGTCAGAGCCATTAAGTACTACCTGGTTGCGACTGAATCCTTCAGGAAGTCGGATTCTCTTTTTGTCCTCTCTGAAGGTGTTAGGAAGGGTTTGTCTCCGGCTAAGTCCACTCTTAGTAGGTGGATTAGACAGGCGGTGGTGCAAGCCTACTCTGCCAAGGATCCCCCTTTTCGTGTTACTGCTCACTCTACTAGAGTTATTGGTGCTTCCTGGCCTTTTCAGCACCAGGCCTCTGTTGAACAAGTTTGTAAGGCCACTACCTGGTCTTCGTTCATACCTTTACTGAGTTTTACAAGCTTGATGTTTTGGCATCAGCTGATGCTGCTTTTGGCTGAAAGGTGCTTCAGGCGATAGTGAAATTAACTACATGCTTTCCGCTCTGGGGATCCCGCCCTATTTTGGACACTGCTGTTGGATGTCCCACATGTAAAGAATTGAAATGAAGCAAGCCGTGCTGTACACCTGGAAAAATACAATTCTCTGATTACTCACCTGTAGAATTGTTTTTATGGTGTACAGCATGGCTTGCTTCATCCCACCCTTGTTATCGTTGTTCTCTTTTGCCTTGTTATGGTGATTTTGTTGAGAGAGTTCCTTTTTGTGGGCTGTGTTTTTACTAACGTGGTCCTTGCCTCCCGGCTTCTTGCATTACTGCTTTCAAACACTGGGGTTATCTGGGTAATTCTGGACCTTATATGGGCCGGGAGGGACCACAAGTCTTCCTGCAGTCGACTGCGCCACCTGCGTTGGATTACCCACATGTAAAGAATAGAAATGAAGCAAGCGTGCTGTACACCGTAAAAACAATTCTACAGGTGAGTAATCACAGAATTGTATTTTTCTTCTAAATAAGTATCTAATCCCTATTTGAATCTGTCAGCGGCTGATGCTGTAACAAGCTTCTGTAAGAAGCTAAACAGATTTAATTCTCTGAATATTTCCTCATAACTTGGATCCTCCATTCTTCTTTTTAGTTTGGTGGCTCATCTCTGCACCCTTTCCATAGTCAGAGAGTCCTTTCTATGTACGGGTGGCCAGAACTGGATGGCATATTCCAGGTGAGGGCGCACCGGTGCCTTGTGAAGAGGCAAAATGACATCCCTATCCTGTAATTCCATGCATCTATTAATGCATGATAATGTCTTGGTGTCCTTGGAAGTAGCTGCTTAACATTGCATGCTGTTATTTAGCCTGTGGTCTACCAATCCCCGCAGATATTTCTCGACAAGTGTTTCTCCCAGACATATGTGGCCTGCAGATTATTAGACCCCAAGTGCATTACTTTACATTTCTCCACACTGAACTTCATTTGCCAAGTTGATGCCCAGATACTGGTAATTTAGTAATAGATTAGGCATAGGTTCCTGATTAAATGTCTATGTACCTTCTCTGGTAGACTGGTAGTTCTGGTAGTCAGTCATGGCACTGTGAATATGACAGGACTGCACCTAGTGAACATCTTCTCTGTTTCTCATGCTTCTCTGTTTTACTGTTGCTCTGGGCCCATAACCGGTTGACAACAGATTGTACAGGACACTCTTCCAGTGTTAAACACACTATGTATACAGTCACATGGTCTGCCTAAGACTTCCTGTTTTTTCTTTTAAACTAATTGTATCAATAGCAAAACAGTCATATACTGGATGTAGTGGTTGCATTAAAGCTAACAGCCCCCCTCTATTTGGGATGCCCTGCTGTTTGAGATCCCCTGGATTGCCATGTAAACCCAGGGCAATACTTCTTGAGGTGCCTCGGTGCAGCTACAATTGGCAGAGGCCATGGCCATGGCATGACAATGGGTTTTGTATGCCCCCTGTGCCCCCTTCTCCCAACAGGCCTTATGCCCTCTTTGTCCCACCCTATGTGGGTGGTGAGTCAGGAGGTATTTTGGCTGTTGTCTCAGGGGTGAGGGACTTGTTGGTTAGACTAGAGTCTTGTTGGCTAGATTGCAGTGCGGAGGTGGCCGTAGGGCAGTTTGGGAGTCTGCTGCCATGTTCGCTTTGGGGGCAGCAGTTGGTTCATCGTTAAGTGGGAGCGGAGGTTCACTAGGGGAGCATGGAACAGTAGTATCAGTCGAGTAAGGGGGCAGATACTGGCCCACAAAAAAGAAGATCACAAACAAGCCACAACTACTGTAGCATGTAGATAGCAGGACAGGATAGCATGTCTGTGTTTCTGACTGACATTCCCAGATAATTAAACCAGTGACATTCGCTGACCAATTAAAGAGATTGTCCAGGCTAAAACAAAATAAATTCTATACTCACCTTATGTCCCTTGCAGCTGTTCTATATGGGCCAGGTGTTCCCCCACAGCTTCTTTATCCAGCAAAGGCAACTTCATACTTACAAATGGTATCAAAGGATTCGCCTTCCAGCACTGGCTGCTTCTCATGGCGGCATCCGTGGGGCTTTGTTTCTGCCCCCCACATCTACTTCATTCATTGCAATGATGGGCATTCCCCACCTTGGCATGCAACCCCCATTTTAATGAATGGAGTAGGCATGTTATGGGGCATGAAGCTAGTCTGATGGAAGCTGCCATGTTTACCCAGCTCTGGAGGAAAGGAAAGGAATCAATCTCCTTGATGTAAGTATGAAATAAATAAATATATATATATATATATATACTAAAAGAATGTTCCAGGTAAGTTAAATAGTTGTCAGCTTTTAATTACGTAGTCAAAAACAAGAAGCACCCCCTTCAGAAAAATATGAGTGACCGAAAAACACTTTAAAACCCCCAAAGAATACTTTAATGAGTGGGTGGTCTATCTTTCTACATTAATCTGACTTTGTATCTGTAATGCAACAATGTTCTCCCCTGTATGGCTCCACACTAAAATAGATGATGGCTTTTTGCTCTGGGCTTCATGCCAGGGGTAAATCATGAAAGTGTCAAATCTATAGTAGCTTAGAATTGGCTGGCCACAGAGGCCGTTACTCCCTGAGGTTTGCACAAAAGGCATTATGGAAGCAGTCTGTCTGATTTTTTTTCCTGGTTCCCATAGCAGACATGTGGGGACATGTGCCCTTCACATTAGTATAAAGGGTAGGTATTGGCACACCATATAATGTTGGAAAGAAGGAAAAATGTTGGTAGGGTGCAATAAAATCCTTAGGTGTCTCTCCAATATACACCTCACAGAACAATATATTATGAAGTATGGATTAATGCACACCACACGATAGTGTTAGTTGCACTTAAAAAGTATGTTAAAGACAAAATGACATATATACATATGCAAACATGTTATCGATCAAGTGGAAAAAAGATACAGTCTATGGGCTCGATTCAACAAAGGTAGAAATAAATTCGTGTCACTCGAAAAATCAGATCGCATGCACAAAGTTTTAACTTTTTCGAGTGATTCAAAAAAGGGGTTGAATTAAATACTTGCACTCGAAAATGCAATCGTAAAATTTTCAAATCACTCGTAAAATTTTCAAAATGCTCGTAAAAAGGCTGTCGCAAGCGAAAATTGTTGGAAAATGTCACCAAGTGTCCCTGGGTGCAGGGAGCAGCTCTTTGCTAGCTTTAACCTCATGGTACGCCATTCTTATGCTTACACTATAATGTGGACCAAAAGCCAGGATTTTGACTATTCTGGGTTTTGGTGCACCGCAATGTAAAAACCCAAAGGTCTTCTACCAGTTAATGGTGCCAAATAAGGATTCCAAAGCTGCATGATTTAGCCTAGTAAGCTGGAAAAGTGCTTGATATGGCAGCTGATCCACTTCCAAACGTGTCCGAAAATATGGGAATGGGTAGTGTGCGCCTTCTCTGCGCCACATCATCTGCAGTATGCTCAAAGTCAATGGCCTCGATTCAGAAATCATTGAAAAAAATTCTCATGGTAGTAAAAAATGTAATTCATGAGAAAAAAGCCTGAGAATGTCACTGTTACCAAATCACCAGATAGGACATAAGACACTGAAAGTCAATGGAACTTTTTACTACTAGTAAAGTATAGGCAATTACCCTAGTATCCTATGAGGAGTTGCTAGATCGGTCCTGTAGAGTGTAATCTTTGGCACATCTGACCAGTATCAAGTCAAGGAAACGCATGTATAAATGTACAACAGAGCAAAAGTTTAGTTTCTGGTCAGAGTGCATGTAGACAAAATCGCATCATACCAGAAAGACAAAATCAGTACAGAGGCATATAGGCAAAAATCATGATGTGCATTATATAACACTAAGGGCTCGATTCAACAAAGGTAGAAATAAATTCGTGTCACTCGAAAAATCAGATCGCATGCACAACGTTTTAACTTTTTCGAGTGATTCAAAAAAGGTGTTGAATTAAATACTTGCACTCGAAAATGCAATCGTAAAATTTTCTAATCACTCGTAACATTTTCAAAATGCTCGTAAAAAGGCTGTCGCAAGCGAAAATTGTTGGAAAATGTACTCGAATTTTTTTTCTATTGTTAAGTATTGTTTTCTGACTGTTGCATGGTGTTGTAAGGCTTTTTAATGGGTAAATGTAAATGCATATTTATTTTTCAACGTTTTAAGTTACCTGTGTAGCTGTATGTACATGGCTAACATTGTGGATACATGTAATAAAGAGGCAAGGTATGCTGTAGTGGAAGTACTAATTAAATAGTAATATTTGTAAGAGGCATGTATGTTGTTTTTTTTTTTTGGGGGGGGGGTTGGTTGGATTGCCAGGGACCTGTATTAAAAATGTTTCCTTTAATGCAGAAATGTGGCCATTGTTTTCTATACAAAGCTTGCTCACATAGCACCACGTGTCCCTGGGTGCAGGGAGCAGCTCTTTGCTAGCTTTAACCTCATGGTACGCCATTCTTATGCTTACACTATAATGTGGACCAAAAGCCAGGATTTTGACTATTCTGGGTTTTGGTGCACCGCAATGTAAAAACCCAAAGGTCGACCAAAGATCTTCTACCAGTTAATGGTGCCAAATATGGATTCCAAAGCTGCACGATTTAGCCTAGTAAGCTGGAAAAGTGCTTGATATGGCAGCTGATCCACTTCCAAACGTGTCCGAAAATATGGGAATGGGTAGTGTGCGCCTTCTCTGCGCCACATCATCTGCAATATGTTCGAAGTCAATGACCTCGATTCACAAATCATTGAAAAAAATTCTCATGGTAGTAAAAAAAAATTTAATTCATGAGAAAAAAGCCTGAGAATGTCACTGTTACCAAATCACCAGATAGGAAGACACTGAAAGTCAATGGAACTTTTTACTACTAGTAAAAAAGGGTAAAAAGTTCAGTATTTTTTTCAGGAGTAAAAAAGTGCCATTGACTTTCACTGTCTTCCTAACTAGTGATTCACAAACAGTGGAATTCTCAGGCTTTTTTCTTATGAATTGAATTTTTTACTACCATTAGAGTTTACTACCATTGCAAAGAAAGTAGAAGGGCTCCATTGTGAGAGAGCAAAATGAGTTTTCTCCTGCTGAAAGCTGCATCAAAAAACTAGTGTGAAACACTCTAATTTATATCATGTGTGTGGCTCATCCAGTCCACCTGAATCAGTAGTAAAATTTTCGAATATTAAAATGCAGTAGTAAATTTTTCGATCCACTAATTTAATTCGCACTTTCACAATCGCACTCGAATTTAATTCAAGTGACTCGTGTTTTACAATGGTTTCAGGTAGCTGAAAAATCGCAACTTTTTAAGCACAAAACACAAGAAAAATCAATTTTCGACCTTTGTTGAATCGAGCCCTAAGGGCTCGATTCAACAAAGGTAGAAATAAATTTGTGTCACTCGAAAAATCAGATCGCATGCACAAAGTTTTAACTTTTTCGAGTGATTCAAAAAAGGGGTTGAATTAAATACTTGCACTCGAAAATGCAATCGTAAAATTTTCTAATCACTCGTAAAATGTTCAAAATGCTTGTAAAAAGGCTGTCGCAATCGGAAATTATTGGAAAATGTACTCAAATTTTTTTCTATTGTTTAGTATTGTTTTCTGACTGTTGCATGGTGTTGTAAGGCTTTTTAATGGGTAAATGTAAATGCATAATTTTTTTTTCAACTTTTTAAGTTACCTGTGTAGCTGTATGTACATGGCTAACATTGTGGATACATGTAATAAAGAGGCAAGGTATGCTGTAGTGGAAGTACTAATTAAACAGTAATATTTGTAAGAGGCATATATGCAGTTTTTTTTCGGGGGGGGGGGGGGGGTTGGTTGGATTGCCAGGGACCTGTATTAAAAATGTTTTGTTTAATGCAGAAATGTGGCCATTGTTTTCTATACAAAGCTTGCTCACATAGCACCACGTGTCCCTGGGTGCAGGGAGCAGCTCTTTGCTAGCTTTAACCTCATGGTACGCCATTCTTATGCTTACACTATAACGTGGACCAAAAGCCAAGATTTTGACTATTCTGGGTTTTGGTGCCCCACAGTGTAAAAACCCAAAGGTCTTCTACCAGTTAATGGTGCCAAATATGGATTCCAAAGCTGCACGATTTAGCCTAGTAAGCTGGAAAAGTGCTTGATATGGCAGCTGATCCACTTCCAAACGTGTCAGAAAATATGGGAATGGGTAGCGTGCGCCTTCTCTGCGCCGCATCATCTGCAATATGTTCGAAGTCAATGGCCTCGATTCACAAATAATTGAAAAAAATTCTCATGGTAGTAAAAAATGTAATTCATGAGAAAAAAGCCTGAGAATTTCACTGTTACCAAATCACCAGATAGGAAGACACTGAAAGTCAATGGAACTTTTTACTACTAGTAAAAAAGGGTAAAAAGTTCAGTATTTTTTTCAGGAGTAAAAAAGTGCCATTGACTTTCATTGTCTTCCTAACTAGTGATTCACAAACAGTGGAATTCTCAGGCTTTTTTCTTATGAATTGAATTTTTTACTACCATTAGAGTTTACTACCATTGCAAAGAAAGTATAGAAGGGCTCCATTGTGAGAGAGCAAAATGAGTTTTCTCCTGCTGAAAGCTGCATCAAAAAACTAGTGTGAAACACTCTAATTTATATCATGTGTGTGGCTCATCAAGTCCACCTGAATCAGTAGTAAAATTTTCGAATTGTAAAATGCAGTAGTAAATTTTTCGACCCACTAATTTAATTCGCACTTTTACAATCGCACTCGAATTTAATTCAAGTGACTCGTGTTTTACAATGGTTCCAGGTAGCTGAATCACTCGTAAAAAAATATAGCAAAATCGCAACTTTTTAAGCACAAAACACACGAAAAATCCATTTTCGACCTTTGTTGAATCGAGCCCTAAATGTCAAACAGGCTAAAATAGAGATTACCAATGCAGTAAGAACCTTGATCGCATGCAAAGCCTGTGACCTTCCCACATTTTCTGCAATTTGAAACAAATCACTAAAGTTTTGGATTCAGATCTGTAATTTTAATAACTTCAGACCCAATTCCAAACTTGCTAATCTCTAATTACAGTAAATGCCAAGTGGAATCCTGTCCCGCAGCAATCAAATACACCTGGGTGTAGGCTGAATTTAATCCAAAGTTTTTCCTACAGATACCAAAAATGCATGGTGCTTATGAATAGTCTAATAATTTAGTCCTGAACCCAAATGCTCTGTAAAAGACAGGAATGTCAGCAGTATGAAAAGCCCATGAAACTATGTAAATGCTATATTAATGTTCTAAATCATCTTTATCGGGTTATAGAAAAGCGTGTGTCAATTTTTAATATTTTGCGTTTGCTTGTTCTACATGTATGACAGCTACCAACAGGGTTTAGAGCCATGATGATCGGACAAATGATTATGGGGGACCATTGTAATTCAAAATGTCTCTGGAAATTGAACAGAAGAGATGAAACTTTAATGGGAAGTCTTAATTAATAAATAATACAAGCTTGATTACTAATAGCTTATGGTTTTTAAAAGCTCTGTGTTATAAAATATCCAGACAACAACATCTTTTGTAAAGCTTACAGGTGAAGAAGTAATGAACCAACACTTCAAAGGGAGGAAAAACAGCTGCTGGAAATGTGTCTGGAGCCGGTGACGAAGGCCACGTGCTGTATACGCAGCACACATCTGTAAATTTAATGTACATATTAATAGACGTTCATGTCATTTAGTGCTTGGAAACTGAAGACGGTTATGTGTTAATAACTACTCGCCTATACCGGGGTATGTTCTATCAAACAAAAAGTTGAATGGGCTTTATGGTCCCCGGAGGGCTTTTATGGGCACATGTAATGATCTACACTGATGTATATGCTCCTCCAGAAAGAAGGTCTTGACCTTTTATTTGGGATCAACGAAAACTGGCAAGTCCTTTGGGATCCTGCGTTCCATTGATTTATCTTTAGATTAACAGACTCTTCATACAGGAGGATATGTAGTGAGTAAATACTGTTGCCTCCCACTTACCTTGGTGCAGTTTTAGTGTTATATGGCTACAGACTGAGGGCCCCGGTGCAACTATAAAATCAGGGCCTTATCTTTAGCACTGCAATATTCATAGCACGGGCGAGCAGGGAGGGGAGCCATTTTCCTAGCCATTGGGTTGTGACCACTGCTGGTAGTACCAGCAATAAGGTGCTTACAAACCATGTCTTTTGCAATACATTGTAACTATGAAAATGTCAGGAAAATTTGTCTAAAACAGCTAAACCTAATATGGGTTTAACAAGAATCATTCTAAACACATTCCCGATTATAAGAGGATCAAACTTATAAGAGGAAACACTTATGCAACCACAATTTAAGTTTTGTCATTTTTATTACCAACTTATCTGGAACTAAAGGATCAACTGATGACAGTATCATCTGCACATTTTATATGTTTCATTAAAGTGGACCAATTTTCACTATCCCGGCTTTTGGTCCTTCCCCCTGGGGCTACCCGGTTTGGGGTACCCCACTGTGTGAAAGCACCCAGGTCGCCGAGCTTACTCACCTCTCCTTAAGCCCACGCTGTGGCTAGTGCAGCAGGAAGGAATCCTAGCCACACTTACGAGCACCACCTGGCATCACTCAGCTACCTTTGAATGTGAACGGCCATGCACAGCCATTCAGTTGCAGTGGGCAGGGCCGCGCACAGCGAGAAGGGAGGTAAGTGATGCCAGGAGTGAACACGTATGCACCACGGGCTTGGGGTGCCCCGGGGAGGGAAGTCTGCACTGGACCCTCAAAGACCCCAGATTGGGTTTTTGTCCACATTAATGCTAATCAATTTACAGTGCCTTTCTATTAGATGGTCAAAACTGTGGAAACTAGAGTTTAATGTCTCTAAATGTAAAATCATGCACTTGGGTAGAAGGAATCCCTGCTCTGAGCACCGTATGGGCAGCACTGTGTTAGTCAGGACCTCGGAGGAGAGAGATTTAGGGATACTGATTACCGATAGCTGCAAGATGAGTGGATAGTGTAGCCAGGCAGTGGGAGAAGCAAGCAGGATGCTCGGCTTCATAGCTCGAGGCATCACCAGTAGGAAGAGGGAGGTTGTGATGCTGCTGTATAGAGCCCTGGTAAGGCCACAGCTAGAATACTGTGTGCAGTTCTGGAGACCTTACCTGCAAAAAGACATTATTCAAATAGAACGGGTCCAAAGGCCGGCAACAAAAATGGTGGAAGGACTTAAACTTAAAACTTATCAGGAGAGACTTAAAGAACCTAATTTGTACAGTCTGGAGAATAGAAGGGAGAGGGCGGACATGATTGAGACCTTTAAATATGTGAAAGGATTGAATAAGGTTCAGGAGGGAAGTGTTTTTAAGAAGAAACTTAATGATAGAACAAGGGGGCACAACCTGAAGCTTGAATAACCCCCTTAGTGTGTTTCATGTTCCCAATTATTGTTCCTTATTTCTGATATATGCAGCTTCATTGTGCTTGATATTATATTGATGTGTTTGCTATTATGATTATTAAGTGCTGTTATTGTTTGTTTGTAGTTTTACCCTATCCTTTTAATACCTATTAATATCCTAATGACAAAAGCACCCAGAGTTAAGTCAGTACATATAGGGAAAGCTGACTGCCACCACACTCTACCATGAGTAAAGGGTGACAGAACACCAACCTATTTGATTTTAATGGAATTGTAGAGGTGAAACAAGTTCTGAAATAATTCTTCTTGGTCTTTTTTTACATGACAAAAACCTGCATATATCCACTGTCTGCCTGTACCACAGAAAAGTACCACCAAGGGTAGTATTAGTACTAGCTGGGAAACACTGGTCTAAAGCATAGCATTGGTTTTTCAGTCATATCAAAAACCACCTGGGTGGTTCGTATGGATTGTCACTCACTCACAAAAAGTGTTTTAACCCTTCTAACGCCAGCTATGTAAAATTTACCTAGCTGCTTCTCCTACCGTTAACTGCCAGCTACATAAATTTTACATATCTGGCATTCCACCCTGCTAGCGCCCCCCCCCCCAAAAAAGCCACTTACCTGACCCCTCCATTGACCCGACTGCATCTCCATTTCACATGGGGGCTTCCGATCCCTCTTCCTGGGCCGTGAGGAAAGGGCCTAAAATAAGCCCGATCCTCCACTTCCATTGTCACTCTGCTAGCCCCACCTTTTGTGCACGGGACAAATGACATCATCCCGTGATGTCATCCCACACCCGCTTGAAGATCAGTAGTAGTGCCGGGTGATCGTCAGGGAAAGGGTTGGAGGTATAGGGGGCTGTGATCCCCTGCCTCTCAAGCCCCACTCCAACGATCACCCGGCAGCTGTCATCGGATCGCTGGGGGACAAAGAATCCGAGGTGGGTAAAAAAAAAAATAAAATAAAATATTTTTTTCTGTGTGTGTGTTTTTTTTTTACAGGTAACCCTTTGTGAACTGGTAATGGAACCATAAGACCCCTGTAGCGATAACCCTTATCGCCGGAGGGCTTCACCGCCCGAGACGTCCTTTCCCAATGGTGAGAGGTGCTGCTGGAATTCCAGAGTCGTCCGTGAGGAACCAGGAACAGCCCTTACAAGGGCTAGTGAATTGTAATATAGCGTTTCCCCCAATAAGAGACAGAACTTCAGTATTGAGGGTGAAGGTGAAGTCTTTTTATTAGTGCCACTCTAGGCCTTATATACACAAGTCTCCATGCAATGACAACCACACTGACCAATAGCAGCATGGCACACAATCCCTCAACTCTGCCGGTGACGCAATCAGTAGAACAATAGCAGGCTGTAATACAATCAATCAGGACAATGTGACGTAATCAATCAACACAATGGCAGTCTTGTAATACAATCCAAACTACAATGACATTGCCTGTAACAGTATCAAAATACAATGACATTGTCTGGAACCTAATTAAGAAAAGGCCAGTAAATGACCCGGTGGGCAATGGAATAGTGATGACACCCAAAAGACAGAGCCTCTGTCACAATGCCCCATTTTTGTGGAACACCCGGCAGACCCGGATTGACCCTGTTCGGGTTAACGTGGGGCTGTCCGGACTCTTGTTATAGGCAGAGTTCTGTGTAAGGACAAGTCTGCAAATAGTGAGTAACCGGACTAAACATTGACGTGGGCTGTACATATGAATCGGTCATGGGTGGGGTCCAAACACTGGGATATTGTGGCGTTGGTGAGTTCAGCACCAAAGTCCTTGGTTGGATGTGTGCACAGGTGCTTTGCTTTCTTATAGCTGGCCCAAGTTTCAATCTCTTTCCATGGAAGCTGATCGGAGAATCCACAATTTTCTGCACATCTACATCATCGTAAAAGTAGACAAAACCATAACCCCTAGAAACGCCAGAGGCATCCCTAATAATTTTGACATTCTTTACAGCGCCATACTTTGAAAAAACATCCTTAATTTCAGGCTGATTAATCCGACGGCCAATGCCCCCAACAAAAATAGTGTTTGGCATAAGTTTCCCTTCTGGAAGGACGTAACCTGATGGCTGACCCTCTTCTTGACTTTGTGTAACAGACATGACGTGATGCAGGCGAAACCCCTGGGTCTCCCCGACCAGTGGGCTGGAGTCGGCAGCTCGGGCTGGAGACCGGGTTGTAACAGGGTTGACGCTGGCTGGCCCAGAGGTAGCATAGGCAGAAGTCATTGGTCCTAGATCATTTCCCAATAGTACTTCTGCTGGTAAGTTGTCCATAAGTCCCACCTGTACCCTGCCGGATCCAGCGCCCCAGTCAAGATGTACTCGGGCGGTGGGGAGTCGAAACACAGCTCCCCCCGCCACCCTTACTGCAACGGTGTGTCCAGTGCGGTCTTTGTTCTTGACCAAATGAGGTTGGAGCAAGGTAAGTGTGGCTCCGGTGTCGCGTAATCCTTGCGCGGTGCGCCCATTGACTCGTACCTCCTGGCAATGGTGCTGTCGGTTGTCTTGGATGGCCGCTTGTACGGGATCAGCTTCATACAGTACCCCCAGATACTCTTCCGAACTGCTCTCAGCTTCCAAACAGTGTGCCACAGGAGTACGGGAGGTGGACGGTTGCTTTTGCCCCCACGTGTTTCGGGGAGGCTCTAGGGCGCAATCACTGCGATAATGTCCCCATTGTTTGCAACGATGGCACTGAACTGTGGAGAGGTTCGGTTGCTGCGCTGGCCTATGTGGCCCAGAGTCATGAGTTGGCGCTGAAGCCACAGGTGCTTGAAATTTGATGGGAGGTGGTGGTTTTGGAGCGGACTGTTCTGTCCGGCGAGCATCGGTGTACTCGTCGGCTAGACGAGCAGCCTCAGGTAGCGTTAGAGGCCTCCGGTCACGTACCCACTCTCTTAGCTCTGGTTGCAGGGTATTGAGAAAATGTTCTAGTAAAAACAACTGTAGTACATCCTCAGCGGTCGTGGCTTTGCATCCAGTGACCCAGTGTGATGCTGTACAATGGAGGCGACATGCCCACTCCGTGTAAGAATCCCCTCCCTTCTTTTGGGATTCCCGAAATCGTCGCCTGTAGGCTTCCGGGGTGACAGCGTACCGGGCTAACAAAGCCTCCTTTACCAGATGGTAGTGTGGTAAGTCCACATCAGGGATGGCCCGGAAAGCATCGGAAGCTTTCCCAGATAGTTTCCCTGATAATATGGTGACCCATTCCTCTGTGGGTACCCGGTGTAAAGCGCACTGCCGTTCAAAATCGGCCAAAAATCCGTCAATCTCGTCGTCACTTTCCTGGAAGGACTTAAATGCTGCAAATGGAATCTTTCTCCCCCCAGTGTAACTGAGGCTGAGAGGCTGCTGGGTTGAAAGTCGCCGATCTTCCCTTCGCTTACTGGCCTCTGCCTCCGCTGCGGCGAAGACTCGGTCGATCAGTTCCTGTGATGGATTCGGGCCATAGACCGACAATCTGTTCCGAACCGCTTGAGCAAGAGCAGCGTCTTCATCGATCTCTATATTGGTTTCGGTCCTCACTGCTGCATGATCCATTTCGATCAGCTTGGCTATCAGTTCCCGACGTGGGCGGTTGCTAGCTGACCTTCCCCGGCTCTCGAGTAGATCCTTCAGGGTCAGCCTTTTCAACTTGTCATACTGACTCTCCATCAGGGTAGCACTCTCTCTGGGTAGAAAAGGACCATCCGACCGCTTGCCACCAATTGTAGCGAAAACCCTTATCGCCGGAGGGCTTCACCGCCCGAGACGTCCTTTTCCCAATTGTAAGAGGTGCTGCTGGAACTCCAGAGTCGTCCGTGAGGAACCAGGAACAGCCCTTACAAGGGCTAGTGAATTGTAATATAGCGTTTCCCCAATAAGAGACAGAACTCAGTATTGAGGGTGAAGGTGAAGTCTTTTTATTAGTGCCACTCTAGGCCTTATATACACAAGTCTCCATGCAATGACAACCACACTGACCAATAGCAGCAGCATGCCTACTAATACATATGTGCCATACGATTTTATTGAAAAACTTACACACATGTTACAGCCCAGACTCAGCAGAAAAAACAATATATACTTTTCCTGTGAAATCCCTTAAAAAATCACAGCTGAACATGTATAGCGCAAAATAGTGAAAAATGGTCTGGCAACAGAAGGTGACAAAAGCTCTAGGTAGTTGGCAGTTAAAAGGGTTAAACACACATACGCCACATGTACATCAACATAAAAGGTTCTCACCACCTTTTGACATGAAGGGGTGGACAGACACACACATAGAATGGGGAAAGCCACTGCTGCTGCTGCCTGCACGCTTCTGACATCGCTGGTTTTCCAGGTGACATAAGAAGGTTTTTAACTGCCTCAGCCTGGTTTTTGGGGGGTGGCGGATATTCTGCCATATAGTTGTGTTATGGTGAATTTGGGGGAATCTACATTGTGCGCATTATAGGGGATTGGGAGGATTCTGATACACTGCCTGATACAGGGGATGGGGAGGGGGGAATTCTGACACTCTTCCTTTTATAGAGGACAATTTTTGAGACTTAGATGAATGTCACCACCACATTTTCCAATAAGTGAAAGTCATAGATTGTTTTGACCAGACAGCTTGGTATTTGATCAAGGTAGATTCTGGGGACCCACCAATCCAGATGGATAGGGAATAGGGAATTCTGTACATACGGTGGAGGTGGAGACATGTTGGCCATCGAATTAAGAATGCACAGGCCTCCTGACTTCAGGACCCAATGTATTTATGCCCTTTATATGCTTAACCAACGTGTAACTATGTCTATGTTATATATCCTCCTGTTGTCAACCATTTTTGATTTGTACAATCCATGCAATATCAGACTGGAGTGCCAAGGCCCACCACAGTAAATCATTCTTGGGGTCCACCAGAGGGAAATGCTTTTGGGGCCCACCAGAGCAAATTGTTAGATCCCACCATTCAGCTATATAAAAATAATGCAAGACAACTCTTGAATGAATAATTAGCAAACTCACAGAACACGTTAGACAATTCTGTGTTATTCTTGGACCTCCTGTACTACCCTGATAATAGATATGGGTCAGTCCCTGGGGCCACAATATCCTCTAGTGGGCCAGTCTGACATGGATCTTTGAAAGCCTTTGTGTCCTCAACTTTTTGAAGGCTTTTTAATCAAAACTAACCATATACATAGATGGTTTAGTGCCATCTCAGCCAGACATCCAAACCAAAATAGTATAATAGCAGAGTATGCTGCACTTGGGAGCAAAATCTCACAAGTGATATTGATTGCTAATGGACTCTTTTTTTTCAATCTTATTTACCATTCACAGCTAAAAGCTCACTCTAAGCACTCTGCACAATTCAGACCCCTTTATCAGAAATCTAAAGACCACTCAATTTAAGAAGAGAAGCAAACTGCTCCACTGGGAGGGATAGAGTAATATTTTACTTAACCCGCTTACGGGTTAGAGAACAGCCCAGAAAGAGATATCAGTGTGGCACAACAAGAAAATGCTTTTGGGAAGAATAGAAGAGCTGGATAAGATTTCGGGTGTCACGGAATACATTAATTATAAATTGCTATTCATATGTCTTCAATTGATCGTATGAAGTCTTCACAGGGGATGTGTTGCAGCTTTATTATCACATTATATACATTGGATTGCTTTTGATTTAAATTAAACCAGCACCTAAAGGACCCCTTAATGTGTATTCCAATTTTGTTATGTTATGTGTTCATAAACAAATATAAACAAAACATGGCCGGGGTTTGGACTCAGGTCAAAGGTAAATATGACCCATTTTTCACAAATTCAGTTTGGTCAAAACAGAATATTGGCAAAATATGGATCCAATGTAATGTTTTACCGGTGAAAGAAAAATTCATTTAACACTTTCAAATTTATGTACAGCTAAAGGCCCCTTTTAACAGTATAATGCAATTTAGAGTGGAATTTAGTTTTCTTTTACCTTATTGTATAATATCTGTATATAAAGCTATATTATAATTATACAATTGTATAAGTTACATGTTATCATTAAAGGGAAAGTCCACTTTCGATGGCATTTTGAAAGTGTTTTTTTTTTTTGCACCAAAATGATGCATCAGCAGCCTTTCTGTGCCCCATAATGCCTGTGACAGCCAATGTAGGTGGGTAGCAGCAGCAGCAATCTCGCAGAGTGCCTAAGGCCTTTGACAGCCAGTGGAGGAGGGTGACAGCAGCAGTGTCATAGAGTTTCTAAGGCCTGTGAAAGCCAGTAAAGGAGGGTGAAAGCAGCAGCAGTGTCCATAATGCCTATGAAAGCCAGTAGTGAGAGGTAGCATCAGCAGTGTCATTGAGTCCATAAGGCCTGTAAAAGCCAGTGGAGGGGGTAGCAGCATCAGCAGCTGTAGCAGCGGTCTCTCAGGGTGCTCCCATCCATGGGGAACAATGCTCTAGTCATTAGCATCAGACATGTGGATGGTGAACTCTGACGTTATCCATGCCTGATTCATCTTTATGAATGTCAGGATCTCCACATTTTGGCACAAGAGCTGAGTTCTCTTTGGGGCCCAAAAATACACAGGGTCCATGTTGTCATGGGACAAGGGGACCCCTGATATGCCACCATTTGGTGATTTAACTGCTTCTGGGTTGTGGCATTGGTAGGGTTCTGGTCACTTTGCTCAGCAGGTGGCTGCATAAAACTGCTCATCAGAGACTTCAGACTTAAATGGCTAGCTTGGCTACTGTTGCTGCTGCACCTGGGAGTGTAGTGAGCACTCAGGGTCCCCCTGATGACCTCTTAGCGACAATGCTGGATCATGCTGGTAGGTCTCAAACAAGCGACTACAGAGTAACTCAAGGTACTCCATTTTGGCATCCATCTCGGAAGGTGTAAAAGAGAGCCATTTTTCAGCAGAACTGAGGGTCTACCAATGTGGCCAGCTGGTAGTCATCCCTTTGGCAAATGGTGTCACTGCACAAGCACGCCAGCAGACATGCAGCCATTTGCACAAGGCAATCTGAGTGGCTGTTGTCCCTACCCTTGACTGAATACTGCTAGGGGGAGCAAGGGTCCTCCCCATTCTCCTCCTCATCCAGCTCATGTGGTTCCTCTCTGCCAGATAAGCCACCCAGTATTGTGAACAGGGTCTGAGCATTGCGCTCCACCTCTTTCTTCTCCACCACTTCTTCTAGCTCTGGACTCAGCTGGACATGAAACATGTGAGCAAAGGACTGGGTTACCTCGCCAACGTAACATTGCAGGACATTGTTGAGACTGCGGACTTCCCGGCTGCCAAGCAGAGTGGCTTACTCAAATGATCTCAGCTAACGTGTGTCACATATCGTTTGCCAGTGGCTCCGTTGAAAATTGCACTTCAGTGTGAAACTGGCTGAATGCTGTGTGAGGTAATCATTAATCACAGTTCTCTGCTCATACAGTCGGTCCAACATATGCAGGGAGGGGATCCAACAGGTCAGTATGTCCCAGACCATGCATTCTTGTGGTAGGCAATGCTGTCTTTGCAGCTTCAGGAGGGTGTTCCTTTCACGATACAAGTGGCTACTGTAAAACATGTGCACAGCTTATGGGACATTTTTAGCAGCTGCTTGAGTACACTAAAGGATGTTAGGAACCTGTTTACAATCAAATTGAAAACATGCACCATGCATGGTGCTGTTAGGACTCTATCCAGTCTATCCAATTGTGGTTGGAGCGCTCTGGGACTTACAAGCACATCTGCGCTCATTTGCACGTATGTCCTATTGCGCATGCGTTTGCATCTCAGCATGCATTTCACTGAATACCCCGGAACTGGAAGTGACGTCAGCTTAGAGCCAGAAGTGATGTCAGCATGGTACCAAACCTCCTTAAAAGGTTGGACCCGGCCTGCAGTCGTTGCTGTCATACCAGCAATCCCTGAATTTGGATCCTGTTATCAGCATTCTGGCTATCTCTCGGACTAATCTCTGACCCTGGCTTGACTCTTGACCATCCACCTTTGCTGCCTTCCCCGAACCTCTGCTTGTCTACTGTGTTGATGCCTGAGCATAATTCTGAACCTTTGCTGAGAACCTCATCCCCTGTATCACGCCTCTTCACATCTGGTAAGCTTTTGACTTCCTGGGCACGACCCTGTTAGTGCCTGCATCCCATCCTGCCCACCCCCCCCCCAGTGAACACCAGGTAGGTAAAAACTGTACAAAAACACAGAATCAAGTATATGGTTGAGAGCTTTACATCAAAAGGGGGTGGATAGGGGGTGGCATTTAAGGGGTCTAGGAGTGGATTGGCCGGATACATTGCATAATCTTTGACCCCTGCTTCCTGTGATTTTGCCATTGTCACTCCCTGGTGCCCAAATCCACGAGCAGTAGCCAATAAAAACAGCTAGTTTGTTTGAACAAACCTTGGAACCGTGCCACCCCTCTCTTAGTAATAGGTTAGAATTTGAGCTCTCTTCACTGTCAGTCAGGTGCCATCTTTTGAATCCCCAGACACACAGTATTCTATAAACCCTCTTAGCTTTCTTTAGACCTTCACAGGCATTTTCTTTAGTTCCACGCAGTAGTAGTATTTTAGTACAATTCTCATGCTTTTTTTCATAAAGCTGAAGCTTAAAGCGCAAGTGGGGGGGTCGGATAAAACATGCACAGCAAATAAGCAATATCTTTAATAAGAAAGCGAACCGCTTCATGCTTATCAATGTTCAGCCCCTTACTCACCATCGCACAATGACCGGTTTCATTCTGGCCAGTACACAGTGCCGAGGCATTTGAAAGCTGCAGAAGATGCAGAACATCCGCATCTTCCTACTGGTTCATGTAGAACCTATTATAAAGAAAAGCAGCGCAGTCAATTGCAGTTGGCTGTGTGATGCGGGGACATCTGGGCTTACGCCATAAAATTATAGAAACATAGAAACATAAAAGGTTGACGACAGAAGGAGACCATACGGTCCATCTAGTCTGCCCTTATGTATATACTGTATGTTCTCTTTATCTTAGGATAGATGAATGATTATCCCAGGCATGTTTAAATTCAGTGACTGTTGATTTTTCAACTACCCCTGCTGGAAGTTTGTTCCAAGCATCTACTACTCCTTCTGTAAAATAATATTTTCTAACATTGCTCCTGATTTTCCCCCGACTAGCTTCAGGTTGTGCTCCCTTGTTCTATCATTAGGTTTCTTCTTAAAAACACTCCCATGGGGCTTTTTTTTGTATTTTAGACTTTCAGTCTACTTTAAAGTAAAACTTCAGTAAATCATAAGGTTCAAAGTCAGGGGATCTTTTTTACTGCCTGAAAGTTAAAGTTTTAGTTATTAAAGAGGAAGTCCAGTCAAATTGAACCCCACCACTCTGCCTCCTCCTACCCCCCCCCCCCCAGTTCCGCAGCAGACAGATCCAGGGGAGGGGGGCAGAGCAGTGGGGTTGAATTTGCTGTGCTGTTACGGGCATATAGCATCAGTCGCACAGAGAATACACAGAGCACCATACCCCATCAAGTGAATCGGTGGAAGGGGCCATGCACAGAGCCCCGCTGGTGCTCTCTGTGTATTGGATCAAAGATGGCCTGATCCAGGAAACAAAGGAAATCCACTTAGTGGCTGATTCATTACTATCGGCAGGTATTGCCAGATGAGCATCTGTAGCACGGCGCCTAGAGCGACCTCTAGTAGTCACTGTAGGCGGCTATCGGACGTTGTAACTGAGTGCCTCAGTCGCTGTTGTACGCTGGGCAGCAATCATGAATGAGATGTACGTTGGTCGCTGTAACACCAATATTACGCTATAAGGAGCAAAAGGTAGCGACTGCTCAGAGCGACCGACTCTCAGCGACTCACACCATATTCATCAAAAAATCACCCTCACACAGCGTCGGCGCTCAAAATTGTTTCGTTTTAGCCTAGAGCGCCAGACGCTGTGTGATTAAAGTGATTTTTTGAACACATATCCACCAGTAACAAAGCGAAAACACATGGAATTACATTGTTATAACACTGTGACATTAACAAATGACTTAGCAAAAATTACTTTTTTGAGTTCATGAGATGTAACACAATTATTTGATTAAAAAAAAAAAAAAAATGGGATCAGGAAAGGGATTAGAAGGAAAGTCCATTGAAATGTATGGGAGAGCAAAGGGTAGCGACAGGTCTTACCCGGCGCTCTGGACGCTAGAGCGTCACTCACCAGATTCACTTTGATAAATGTGGTATAGCGTACAGCGCCCAGCCTATACCAGATGCTACCTGCCGCTACAAGTCACTAGCTGGCGCAAGACCTTGATGAATAAACCCCTTAAATAACTAACGTGAACTTTTTAAGATTTTTTTCCTGTAATGTTAATTCTTCTTTAAAGTGGATCACAACCCACAGATATTCAGATGGGCTAATTGATTCCCTCCCCCCCCGGGGCATCCAAAATCGGGATGCCCCACTGTGTGAAACTCCCAGGTCGCCCATAAACTCACCATTGTTCCTGGTCCAAAGGTGCATATGCAAGCAGAGGCCGCTTCCCTGCTATCCCTCTAGCAGGATGCATGCCCGCACCAGACATTGGTGAATGGCCGGCGTGGGTACACATCCTGTTAGAGGTTAGCAGGGGATGGAGGCGTCAGCGCACTGGGATCTGTTAATGTTAGACGAAGGCTTAGACGAGCTGACGTGAACAGATCCGAGCACGTTGATTGGACGAGCGGCCGCGCATGTGTCGTAGGACCAGGAAGAGGTGAGTATGATCGGACGACCTCAGTAGCTTACCTGAGTGGCTCCAGCGCTGTGCTTCCTCCTCTGTCGGTCTCATTAGTGAAGAAAATCACTTCCTCATTCAGCTTTTAGTCGCCACCCTGCTGATTTGGTCCATCAATCAGCCTCCTGGAAACATGCCCAGTTGTCCTGATTGGCTGCCTCTCTCTGCAGCTCTGAAACCCCACTCTCCTCTCACACTCATCACAGTGTGTTTACATCACGTCACATCGCTGTTGCTACACCCACTGTTTCTCCTCATTTTTTCTCTGCATCTCCAATACTCTAATACTTTTAATGATAACTCTACAGGGTCTTTTTGAAAACAGATTGAAGTTTAGGACAAGGCAACGTGTAGCCCGAGACAATGGGACAACAATCAGGCTTGCCTTTAGTATAACCTTAAATATGCATGGGAAACTGCTCCAATTGGATGAGAGTCCACGAATGTGCTATAGTACTGGAGAAAGGTGAATTTTGCTAGGTGATTTGGGAGAATGACATGGCAGGGCAAATAAGAATGCCCCAGGGCAAGTAACAAAACCCAGGATAGTAAAAAATCTATATCTATAAGATTCCCGGGCCGATCGAATCCCTCCCCCCGGGGCATCCAAAACCGGGATGCCCCGCTGTGTGGAAACCCCCAGGTCGTCCATAATGGCTGGCGTGGGCACGCTCCCTGTTAGAGTATAGCAGGGGATGCAACCGTCAGCGTGCTCGGAGCTGCACGCCTTAGACGAAGGGACGTCGGCGGATCCGATGGCGCTGATTGTATGAGCAGCCACGCATGTGCTGTAAGACTGGGAAAAGGTGAGTTTGTTTTGGCAACCTGGGGGTGTCACACAGCGGGGAAGCCTGAAACAGCTTTAAGGAAAGATTACTGAATCGAGTCCTAAATGTTGGTAATCTCAAAGGTTCCTAGAATTACTTTTATATATTTTTTTCCTTTTCATTTTCTGTTTTTCTTCCTCTTTTTAAAATAATTTGCACAGCTAAAGAATATTTTTCTTACCGAAATGTGATAAAAAAAAAAAGTTCACGGTGCTGAATCAGCCCTATAGACCCAACAGGCAAATCAGACCATCAATGAGCGAGTTGTTTGTTGCCCCTTGTAGCTGGCACCACAGCGCGCGCGTTCCTCGTTTCTGACCTTGAGTGGCACAGCCGCATCGCAGACGCCACAGATAAAACATGGGCCGCCATTGATGTCGCTGTCACCACAAAGTCTGCTTAACAAACTGTTTGGCAGCCAAGTCTCATAGCGGAGGGAACGTTCTCAAGTGGCACGCTATTGATTTCTCTATTAACTGCTATTGCTTCATAATTGGCACAAGATGTGGCATTAGCCATACAGTCACTGTTAACAGACAGACGAGCTGTTTGCAGGAGCGACACTAACCAGACACATTGATGTTTGCACCTTTGTGTTGCCTGTCTAATAGACAATCAATACTTTCCGGATGGGGAGCAGGCAGACAAAGACTACGGGATACTGGCACGAGTGAAAGCACTAACCCAGGTGCCCCCAACCTTTCTTACCATGGGAGCCACATTCAGCACCGAACGATGATCAGGGATGATCGGGAGCAGGGCAGGCGTCAGCACTTGTGTACTCGGGCAGGTGCCGGGGCCTTTTAATAGAATACATTTTTAATTTAAAATAAATAAGACAATTTAAAAAAAAATTGATTTAGTTTTTTTATTCAAAAATATTTAAAAAACTGTGGAAAAAATACAAACAAGACATTTCATGTTAAAGCCTTTACTCTGCCGCAAAAAGAAAATATGTGCTTTTCCTAGAAATTCCTGCAAAAATCACAGTTAAACATTGCGCAAAATGGTAAAAAATTACCTTTCAACCGAGAGCGACAAAGTCTCAGGTAGGCTGGCAGTTAAAAAGGTTAAAAGTGCATGTTGGGTATTGCTCTGCTCAGGGGGCCCTTGCACAGATTTAGGTTGTTTTTTCTTGTTTGCATATTTATATTCTAGGAAAATGTGTTGTTTATTCGACTTTTTTATACACTTTCTTAGGGCAACCAAAGAATTCTTCAAGGCATTACTTCCAGAAAGATGAAACCACTATATTAAGCTGGGTACCCCTAGAAAGCTTAACATGTGTTCTTTCAGGGAATGATTTGCGGGAGGTTTTCCAAATGTAAAAGGTTGTTTTGGTTGGAAATGTCCAAGATGCGCGTCTACAGAGCTGACATGTTCAAGTAAAATTACCGCTATGCACATGCTTTACTGGGCTGTTTTTCAACTCTTTCCTTGACTTGACAGGACCTATGCATGTTGGGTATTATTCTGTTCGGGGGATGTTGCTTTTTCAGATTTAACTTCTTTTTCTTGATTGCATATTGTTTTTTAAGGGAAGTGTGGCTTTGATTCTGCTTTTTTTTATTTTTTTTGATGGAACAAATAATTAATTGAGGGATTACTTCCAGAAAACTGTGCCCACATCAAGAAGCCTGGTATGCATAGAAAGCTTGAGGTATGTACTTCCAGTGAATATATAGTTTGTTGGGGGTATTTCAAATGTAAAGAGTTGATTTTTTTAAAAACTGCAAGGTGCGCATAGCAGTTGTATTTTATCAGAAAATCTCCTAAAGCGCTGTTTCAGTTTGGGGGTGGTCTCCTGGGCAGGAACGGGTGTCTACCAATACCCGGGCCAGCGCTAGCACCCGGAAAACCCGGGCACGTGCCGAGGGCCCGGAGCCAGTGTGGGTTCCTCTCGTGCTGCAATCGCCTGTTTCACATACTTACCTTCCTCGTTCCATCACTGCACCAGTGAGTGCCCAGTCTTGCTGGGCCAAGTGGTTCATCGGTTTGGTGGTGGGGGGCGGGGTTACAGGTTGCTTGTTTGCTCACCTGCTTCGCCATTGCCTGATTGGTTGCTTCGCCTGCCAGCCTGTCCAATAGCGAGGTGGCTCTGGGAGGTCCTACGGTGATGCAAGGGGGCAGGGCAGTTTCCTCCTCACTCCGGCCTGCAGGGCCTCCATTGCGGGGGAGAGGCAGGAGCTGCGCCAGTGCAGCAAAAAAAATAGTTCTGGCAAGCAGGTCCCAGCGTCACGGGCTCCTGCAACCCCTGCCAACAGGTATGTAGTGTGGCGCCTGGGGGGCGGGGGGAGAAGCCATATTGCAGGTTGCTGTGAGCCCCACTGTTACATAGCCACAGGGGGCAGGATACTATGCCCCCCCCCCAAGCAGCAGCCATGGGCCAGGATGCTATGGGGCCCCAAATTCTGCAGCCTGGCCCCATGACTGCTGCACAGGTGAGCCCATAGCAGCCTGGCCCTATGGCTGCTGCTCAGGTTGCCCCAGGGGCGGACTGGCCGGAAATCCCGGTGGGCCACGCCCGGCCCACACTGCATAACATCAAAATCATGCTGCTGCAGCTTTGATTAACTGATAGGATGCCGGCCGCTTGAGTTTTACTGCTGTGGGCAGCTGCATGCTGGGTAGTAAGGGCTGAAGGACAGTCAGAACGTTACGCTGGTAGGCATGGGTATCTCAAGGGTTAATAAGCCCCCCTTGCTCCCCGCACTCCTTGCTGCCAGTCTTTACCTCTCTCCAAGTAAACGAGCAGCTTGTGGTTCTGCCATACACCACCTCCACGAGCAGCGCTTGTGGGAGTGACGTCACGTTCTCCCAGCCGCCTCTGCGATGCTTGTCAGGAAGTGGATGGTGGGAGCGGAGGCTGCTTGTTTACTTGGAGAGAGGTGAAGACTGTCAGCAAGGAGTGCGGGGAGTAGGGCTTATTAGCCCCGGGGATGCCAGTCATTCAGATAGGCAGAGTTAGTGAGCGTGCAGCAGCCGGGGATGCCAGCCATTCAGATAGGCAGAGCTAGTGAGCGTGCAGCAGCCGGGGATGCCAGCCATTCAGATAGGCAGAGCTAGTGAGTGTGCAGCAGCCAGGGATGCCAGCCATTCAGATAGGCAGAGCTAGTGAGCGTGCAGCAGCCGGGGATGCCAGCCATTCAGATAGGCAGAGCTAGTGAGCATGCAGCAGCAGCCGGGGATGCCAGCCATTCAGATAGGCAGAGCTAGTGAGCGTGCAGCAGCCGGGGATGTCAGCCATTCAGATAGGCAGAGCTAGTGAGCGTGCAGCAGCCGGGGATGCCAGCCATTCAGATAGGCAGAGCTAGTGAGCGTGCAGCAGCCGGGGATGCCAGCCATTCAGATAGGCAGAGCTAGTGAGCGTGCAGCAGCCGGGGATGCCAGCCATTCAGATAGGCAGAGCTAGTGAGCGTGCAGCAGCCGGGGATGCCAGCCATTCAGATAGGCAGAGCTAGTGAGCGTGCAGCAGCCGGGGATGCCAGCCATTCAGATAGGCAGAGCTAGTGAGCGTGCAGCAGCCGGAGATGCCAGCCATTCAGATAGGCAGAGCTAATGAGCGTGCAGCAGCCGGAGATGCCAGTCATTCAGATAGGCAGAGCTATTGAGCGTGCAGCAGCCGGGGATGCCAGCCATTCAGATAGGCAGAGCTAGTGAGCGTGCAGCAGCCGGAGATGCCAGCCATTCAGATAGGCAGAGCTATTGAGCGTGCAGTAGCCGGGGATGCCAGCCATTCAGATAGGCAGAGCTAGTGAGCGTGCAGCAGCAGGGGATGCCAGCCATTCAGATAGGCAGAGCTAGTGAGCGTGCAGCAGCCGGGGATGCCAGCCATTCAGATAGGCAGAGCTAGTGAGCGTGCAGCAGCCGGGGATGCCAGCCATTCAGATAGGCAGAGCTAGTGAGCGTGCAGCAGCCGGGGATGCCAGCCATTCAGATAGGCAGAGCTAGTGAGCGTGCAGCAGCCGGAGATGCCAGCCATTCAGATAGGCAGAGCTAATGAGCGTGCAGCAGCAGGGGATGCCAGCCATTCAGATAGGCAGAGCTAGTGAGCGTGCAGCAGCCGGAGATGCCAGCCATTCAGATAGGCAGAGCTAGTGAGCGTGCAGCAGCTGGGGATGCCAGCCATTCAGATAGGCAGAGCTAGTGAGCGTGCAGCAGCCGGGGATGCCAGCCATTCAGATAGGCAGAGCTAGTGAGCGTGCAGCAGCCGGGGATGCCAGCCATTCAGATAGGCAGAGCTAGTGAGCGTGCAGCAGCAGGGGATGCCAGCCATTCAGATAGGCAGAGCTAGTGAGCGTGCAGCAGCCGGGGATGCCAGCCATTCAGATAGGCAGAGCTAGTGAGCGTGCAGCAGCCGGGGATGCCAGCCATTCAGATAGGCAGAGCTAGTGAGCGTGCAGCAGCCGGGGATGCCAGCCATTCAGATAGGCAGAGCTAGTGAGCGTGCAGCAGCCGGGGATGCCAGCCATTCAGATAGGCAGAGCTAGTGAGCGTGCAGCAGCCGGAGATGCCAGCCATTCAGATAGGCAGAGCTAATGAGCGTGCAGCAGCCGGAGATGCCAGCCATTCAGATAGGCAGAGCTATTGAGCGTGCAGCAGCCGGGGATGCCAGCCATTCAGATAGGCAGAGCTAGTGAGCGTGCAGCAGCCGGAGATGCCAGCCATTCAGATAGGCAGAGCTATTGAGCGTGCAGCAGCCGGGGATGCCAGCCATTCAGATAGGCAGAGCTAGTGAGCGTGCAGCAGCCGGGGATGCCAGCCATTCAGATAGGCAGAGCTAGTGAGCGTGCAGCAGCAGGGGATGCCAGCCATTCAGATAGGCAGAGCTAGTGAGCGTGCAGCAGCCGGGGATGCCAGCCATTCAGATAGGCAGAGCTAGTGAGCGTGCAGCAGCCGGGGATGCCAGCCATTCAGATAGGCAGAGCTAGTGAGCGTGCAGCAGCCGGGGATGCCAGCCATTCAGATAGGCAGAGCTAGTGAGCGTGCAGCAGCCGGAGATGCCAGCCATTCAGATAGGCAGAGCTAATGAGCGTGCAGCAGCAGGGGATGCCAGCCATTCAGATAGGCAGAGCTAGTGAGCGTGCAGCAGCCGGAGATGCCAGCCATTCAGATAGGCAGAGCTAGTGAGCGTGCAGCAGCTGGGGATGCCAGCCATTCAGATAGGCAGAGCTAGTGAGCGTGCAGCAGCCGGGGATGCCAGCCATTCAGATAGGCAGAGCTAGTGAGCGTGCAGCAGCTGGGGATGCCAGCCATTCAGATAGGCAGAGCTAGTGAGCGTGCAGCAGCCGGGGATGCCAGCCATTCAGATAGGCAGAGCTAGTGAGCGTGCAGCAGCCAGAGATGCCAGCGATTCAGATAGGCAGAGCTAGTGAGCGTGCAGCAGCCGGGGATGCCAGCCATTCTGATAGGCAGAGCTAGTGAGCGTGCAGCAGCCGGGGATGCCAGCCATTCAGATAGGCAGAGCTAGTGAGCGTGCAGCAGCCGGAGATGCCAGCCATTCAGATAGGCAGAGCTAGTGAGTGTGCAGCAGCCGGGGATGCCAGCCATTCAGATAGGCAGAGCTAGTGAGCGTGCAGCAGCCAGGGATGCCAGCCATTCAGATAGGCAGAGCTAGTGAGTGTGCAGCAGCCGGGGATGCCAGCCATTCAGATAGGCAGAGCTAGTGAGCGTGCAGCAGCCGGAGATGCCAGCCATTCAGATAGGCAGAGCTAGTGAGTGTGCAGCAGCCGGGGATGCCAGCCATTCAGATAGGCAGAGCTAGTGAGCGTGCAGCAGCCGGAGATGCCAGCCATTCAGATAGGCAGAGCTAATGAGCGTGCAGCAGCAGGGGATGCCAGCCATTCAGATAGGCAGAGCTAGTGAGCGTGCAGCAGCCGGAGATGCCAGCCATTCAGATAGGCAGAGCTAGTGAGCGTGCAGCAGCTGGGGATGCCAGCCATTCAGATAGGCAGAGCTAGTGAGCGTGCAGCAGCCGGGGATGCCAGCCATTCAGATAGGCAGAGCTAGTGAGCGTGCAGCAGCCAGAGATGCCAGCGATTCAGATAGGCAGAGCTAGTGAGCGTGCAGCAGCCGGGGATGCCAGCCATTCTGATAGGCAGAGCTAGTGAGCGTGCAGCAGCCTGGGATGCCAGCCATTCAGATAGGCAGAGCTAGTGAGTGTGCAGCAGCCGGGGATGCCAGCCATTCAGATAGGCAGAGCTAGTGAGCGTGCAGCAGCCAGGGATGCCAGCCATTCAGATAGGCAGAGCTAGTGAGTGTGCAGCAGCCGGGGATGCCAGCCATTCAGATAGGCAGAGCTAGTGAGCGTGCAGCAGCCAGGGATGCCAGCCATTCAGATAGGCAGAGCTAGTGAGCGTGCAGCAGCCAGAGATGCCAGCCATTCAGATAGGCAGAGCTAGGGAGCGTGCAGCAGCCGGGGATGCCAGCCGCTCCTTGCACCAGCAGTATTTTCTTTGTGACCCAGGGATTTCACACAAGTGGAATGCCCCAGGGATAGGGAGAGCCATATAAAGGAGCAAGGAGGGGTGCAGGAGGTGCAACCACACTGGGGCCCAGAAGGTCAGTGGGGCCCCATCAGTGTTGCTCCTCCACCTTATTTATCATATTTTATATAGCATCATTTAGATTTGGGCCCTTATTCATCAAGCGATAGCGCCAGGTAGTGTCTGACGAGCGCCAGGTCCCGCCAGCTAACGACGGCTACCGACTCAAGTACGCCCGGCGTCGGCCACAATGACGCATTTATCAAGCTAAATGAGGCTAGCGCCGGCGAGAGCGTCAGCTAGCGCGGGATTCATCATGTAGCCGACTGCAACGAACAGCGCCGCTGCTAATCCCATCACAGCGCCAGGTCTGACCTGTCGCTACCTGCCGCTCTCCCATACATTTCAATGGCAGACGCTGCAATGATTGTTTTAAGTGGTTTTTGTGTTCTTGTCTTTGGCACAAAATTCAACACATGTTTATTGGGATATGTTTTATTCATCTGTCTTGTTATTTTTCTTTTTTAGATGAAAGTTGTAATTTTTACACTGTAATGTTGTGAGTGACATCTAAAATGCATCTCCTCCCACCAAACTCATTGGGCTCAAAATCGCTTGTTTTCACAACACACGGGGCTTGTAAAGCTACTTTTTAGTCAGTGATGTTTGGCGCTCACGTTCGCTCATCGAAATTGTCAGCGCCCAAGCTATTCGGCAGCCCTGTCCTTGATGAATCTGTGGTGGTCAGAGTTTGTGCAGTCGCTGTTTTGATTCGCTATATGGCGGCGCGAGCGGCGCTGTGCTGCGCTGTGCTGTTCATACATGTGCCCTTCTGCCATTTTCCAGGAATTCACTTCCCGCAACCCCAGTCGTTCTTAATGAATACACTGTAGTTGTGAGCGTGCATGTCCACATTCTGCAGGATTTATTCAGGCGTACAAGCTCATAACAACCCGTTATGCATTCTCATGTGTGCCACATTATCATGTAGTTGGATAGTTTTATTGTGTGATTATTTTATGAAGGACTAAGATTTGTATTTTTAAGCACCAAGCTTTTTGGTTTTCAAGGACCTATGCATTACAGGATCTTGAACCCCCTGCTAAATCAAGCTAATAATTAATGGCGTCTTTGCCAATAGCTTGTTGTAATGCGTACATTTACTTTTTCCCGCCACTTAGCTTGCACATAGCTGATATTAGCTTGTTCCTGGTGCGCGGAGGTTTTTTTTTTTTTTGAATTTTTGGCACAGTTGCTTTGGTCATATCCGGTTCCTGTTTCCTCCTTTGCGTTTCAAAGCCCCATAAAGCTTTAACTTTCTTGTGCTTTGTCCAATAGCTTGTGTTAATGTGTAAATTGTGTTTTTCCGCCACTTAGCTTGCACATAGCTGATATTAGCTTGCTCCTGGTGCGCGGAGCGTTTGTTTTTTTTGTTTTTTTGCACAGTTGCTTTGGTCATATCCGGTTCCTGTTTCCTCCTTTGCGTTTCAAAGCCCCATAAAGCTTTAACTTTCTTGCGCTTTGTCCAATAGCTTGTGTTAATGTGTAAATTGTGTTTTTCCGCCACTTAGCTTGCACATAGCTGATATTAGCTTGTTCCTGGTGCGCGGAGCTTTTTTTTTTTGTTTTTTTCCCCAGTTGCTTTGGTCATATCCGTTTCCTGTTTCCTCCTTTGCGTTTCAAAGCCACATAAAGTTAAAAATTACTAGCGCTTAGTCCAATAGCTTTTTGGAATGCGTAAATCGACTAGTTCCGCCACTTAGCTTACACATAGCGGATATTAGCTGGTTCCTTTTGCGAGGAGCGTTTTTTTTTTTTTTTTGGCCCCTGTCGCTTTGGTCATATCCGGTTCCTGTTTCCTCCTTTGCGTTTCCACCATGCTGCCCAGGAGACGGATTCTGCGCCTCCCCAGCTACTCCTCTGATTCTGACCCCACCACCCCTCCCCCACCTCCCCCACCTACCTCACCTACCTCACCTACCTCACCTCCCCCACCTAACCCCCCTCCCACCCCTTCGCCTCCTGGGCAAGCAAAATGCAAGCGACAGAGGGTGGATAGCCGCGTAAACGGCCAGGTGGTCAAAGTGAGTATGTTTCTCTTGGATTTTCTGTTTAAAGTGGACCAACACACAGGGGGGATTGGCCCTGAAATCTCTTAGTTTTCAGGACCAATCTGATCACTCCCCGCGGGGCATCCCAAATCTGGATGAACCCCCCTGGAGGCCAAAAACCTTACCTCTGCACCGTCCCATCTCTGCATGCGTGATCCGCGGATGTGTCTTGCGCTTCCCTCTAGCAGGGTGGGCCCCTGCGCCAGACATTTGTTAATGGCCTGCGCAGGCGCCCTCCCTGTTAGAGTGAAACGCCACACGTGTCCTACAGCGCTCAGAGGCAGCTGAGCTGGTATGCACGTCCAAGCGGGCTTGGACGCGCATACCACAGCGGCGCAGAGCGCTGTGCTAGGCTGGCGCAGTCACGTGGGAGCGTGGTCAGTGGTGTATTTCTGGCCTTCCCAGGGGGTTTCAGACAGCGGCCCACCCCCGATTGGTGTGCCCCACCAAAGTGGACCCAAACCCAGAACAGTCAAAATCCAGGGTGTTGGTCCACTTTAATCTGTTCTCAGTATAACTGTTTATGCCATTGTTCTGATGTCATGTATTGATTTGTGTTTGTTTTTAATTGCTCATAGGATTTCTGCATCCACCAATATGACTATGCCCGTGGGGGCAAAAAGCCCATTGCCATGGAGGCGAAGGCCACAGTGTCCCGGCGCTTCAACACCCACCTATCAGTCTGAGCTATCCAGCAGAAGTGGTCGGACTTCAAGCGCCGGGACCCTGAAGGCGTGTACCGCCTATATGATGCCTACGCATCAGGTAAGTTTAAGCTTATGCTATGTTTATACTTTTGTTTAACTAATCTGCTAAGCTGTGTCCATTTGGGGTATTAATATTAATTATTTTCATTCTCCCCCTCAACACAGATAAGCGTCCTACCCTGGGGAAACGTGGGAAGGGATTCCTCCCCCGAACCAGGCAGGCGGACTCGGGGGAGTCATCGGGGGAGGGTCCCTCTTGCAGCTCCTATTTAGAGGACCCAGGGGAGGAAGGGGATGACGCCCCAGAGGAGTGTGCTGCTGGGGGGCTGGCAGGATCAAGCCTCAGCTCCTCACACTCTGACTCTGAGGAGTCTCACCAGCCAAGGGGCCACTCTCAAGTGGGGAGTCCAAGTGGGGTGGAAGATGTGGACTCTCCCACACTCCCTGAAGGAGCAGGGAGTGAGAGGGAGGAGGGTGGCCCTTTGGCTGGGGGATCTTCGGAGCAGAGTGTGAGGAGCCGAGGCTCCCCGCCTCCTCCTCAGAGCCCTCCCTGGGCTTCAAGTGGCGGATCAACCCCTGGTGAGTGCACATTTAGTCAGTGTTAGTCTGTGACAGGTTACATATGGCCATTTGTACTTAGCCCTTGCCATTCCTCTCTAATTTGCAGGGCATCATATAGGCGGCACCTCCATGGCCTTTTGGCAACGCCTTCGCCACGGGCATAGTCATGGTAAGTGTTTGTTGTTATCCCTCACATTCCATATGTTATTACATTCCTTAAAGTGGACCAACACCCATTGTTGATTGTGCTTGGAATCTCTAAGCTTCCATGCCCAATCACCTCCCTCACCCAGGGCCCACCCCCAAAAAAGCCCACAAACTCCTTACCTCTTTGGGGTTGGCAGAAGCCACTGCCGCAGCCTCCTGCGTGCCCCTCTAGATGTGTGTGCGCCTGCGCTCTCTGTTTCCTAATGGGCTGCGCGTGCGCACACACTGGAGGAGTGATGCTCGGAAGGCAGCGGCGGCGGACGGTGTCTCACTCAAATTGTTGTGCTCTGCCAAAGCGGACCAAAACACAGAATAGTATCAATCCTGGGTATTGGCCCACTTTCAACAGACACATGTTTCCTGGTCCATAGTACAAGCTGGTTGTATAATGTACCTTAACATCACAAACCCCACTACCGTGCAATCCAAATGGCAACCACCCCTATGTTTCTGCCCACACCATGATGGGGACTAGCAAATGTGTTATTTGGTTAAGTTGTTCCGGCTAACACATGTTGCACACTAGTAACATTCTACAATCAACTGCAAATTATTCCTTAGCATTGCACTGTCAAGGTTATTGGCACATTATCTTTATGTGTCCATGTTGCAACCATAAATAATTTACAGGAACTCATGGACCAGGAAATATGCTAATGTTGGACAACATGTGTGTAACCATGCAAGCATTTGTTTTTGCAGACTCCCTAACCAGATGGATGACAAATAGTCATGTGTCATTGGCCCACTAATTTTGCTTTTCTCTTTTGCTTTCTCATGACAGATGTTGCCACGCAGACGGAGCTGGTGTACATCACCACCACACCTCCCAGGACGGCCAGCAGGGGCCACCATGGGCCCCCAACACAGCTGCGATGGTGAGTACATCCCACTTCATATGCCTAAAGACTTAGAATTTTTAACCCTTAAAATTCCAAAAAAAAAGGGGTCCCCCACCCTGGGAGGGGGGACCCTATGTCAATTTTTTTTTAATTAACCCCTTATGTCCTGTCACTCAGCTGGTAATAAATGCTTCCAGCATTTTGTGGTGTGGTGTGTTTTTTTTTTTTACATTTTAAGTGGACCAACACCCAGGATTTTGACTTTCCTGGGTATTGGTCCTTTCCCCTGGGGCATCCCGATTGGGGATGCCCTGCTGTGTGAAACCCCCCCGATCACCCACAATAACTCACCTTACCCGGGTCCTACGGCGCATGCGCGGCCGCTTGTCCAATCAGCGCGCTCAGAGCGGCTGAGTTATGGACGTCTAAGAGACATCTAAGCTCAGCCGCTCTGAGCGCGCTGGCGGCCGCATTCCCCACTTCCCTCTAACAGGGAGCGTGCCCGCGTCGGCCATTCATAAATAGCCGGCCTGGGCACGCGTCCTGCTAGAGGGATAGCGGGGATGCGGCCCGCGCATGCGCCGTAGGACCGGATTCAAGTAAGTGGTAGCAGGTGTTCCGGGGGGTTTCACACAGGGGGGCATCCCGATTTTGGATGCCCCAGGGGGAGGGAATAGAACGGTCCAGGAATCTTATAGATTCCGGGGCCGATCAGCCCTGGGTGTTGGTCCACTTTAACCCATTGTGAACTTGTAAGGAGTCCATGAGACCCCTGTACCAGTTCACAAGGCTCGAGGGCTGTCAAGTGACCTGCGGCTAACGGGTGACTTGCCATTAACCCCGGCCCCCCTATTACCTGCCTCCCCGAAGCCCAGGGGGGGCAGAAGGGCCCGGGCTGATTTAGGCGGTGCTGGCTTGTACTTGGCAGGGCGGGGGGCCACCAAAGCTGGCCCCTGCGCCCTGTTCTACAATCCCTGCATAGCTGATCCCCGGGCTGGTTATGCTGGGTAGGGGGGACCCCATGTCATTTTTATGGGAATTATTAAAATAAAAAAAATGGGGGTTACCTCCCCCCCAGGAAGGGGAACCCCACACCGATTTTTTTTCTTGATTTAACCCTTTATAGTGTGGATTGTAGTTGTATTTTATTTTTACATGTTATAAAATGTTTTTTCAGTTTGGGGGGTCTTCTGAACAGTAACAGGGGGCTACCGATACATATGTGGTACCGTTGTAATCGGAAGAAATGGGGCTTTCACATGCAATATGGTTTTTTTTAATAAAACAAATGTTTTATTTGAAATAAAGGAGATAATTTTCTAAAAAATTTTTTTTATTTTGTTTTGTTTAATGTACTCAAAAATATTAAAAAAAAACAGTAAAAAAAATTACAAACAAGACATTTCATGTTAAAGCCTAAACTCTGCCGCAAAAAAAAAATATATGATTTTCCTGAAAATTCCTGCAAAAATCACAGTTAAGCATAGCGCAAAATGGTGAAAAATGACCTGTCAAGAGAGGGTGACAAAGCCTAAAGTAGGCTGGCAGTTAAAAGGGTTAGTAGTACCTATGCATGTTGGGTATCGTTCTGCTCGGGGGATTTTGCGCTTTCAGATTTAGCTTGTTTTTTTTTGTTTGCATATTGATATTTTAGGAAAACTCATTTTTTATTCTGCTTTATTATACATTTTTTAAGGAAACCCTGTGCGACCAACGAATTCTTTGAGGGATTACTTCCAGAAAGATGGGCCCACTACAACATGCTGGGTATGCTTAGAAAGCTTATCATGTGTACTTTCAGAAAATATATGGTTTGTGGCGGGTATTCCAAATGTAAAGGGTTGTTTTGGTAGAAAAAGCGCAAGGTGCCACTTTGTCTGCAGAGCTGAAATTTTCAAGCAAAATTACCGTCTCCCCAAGCTTTACTTTGGGGTGTTTGGCAACTCTTCCCTTGACAGTAGCTATGCATGTTGGGTATCGTTCTGTTCGGGGGATGTTGCTTTTTTAGATTAACTTGTTTTTTCTTGTTTGCTTATAGTTTTCTTTAGAAAAATGTGGCTTTGATTCTGCTTTTTTATCCTTTTTTAGGGAAGTTCTGTGTAACCAAAGAATACATTGAGGGAGAACTTCCAGAAAACTGTGGCAACATCAACAAGCCTGGTATGCCTAAAAAGCTTGAGGTGTGTACTTCCAGAGAATATATAGTTTGTGGGGGGTATTTCAAATGTAAAGGGTTGTTTTTATTGAAAAACTGCAAGGTGCACATAGTGCTTAGCATAGCTGTATTTGATCTGAAAATCCCCTAAAGCGCTGTTTCAGTTTGGGGGAGTCTCCTGGGCAGGAAAGGGCATCTACCAATATATATGTGGTGCCGTTGTAACCGGGAGAAATTGGGATTTCACACGCAATAAGATTTTATTGACAAACTTACATTTTTTATTACAAAAAAACACTACAAATTGTAAAAAATAGATTTTTTTTTATTTTTTTGCACATATCTCACCCCAAAATATTAAGAATACACTTAAAAAATGACAAACAAGACATTTCATGTTAAAGCCCAGACTCTGCTGAAAAAAACAATATACAATTTTTCTGGGAAATCCCTGGATATCCCTTCAAAAATCACAGTTGAACATGCATAGTGCAAAATAGTGAAAAATGGTCTGGCAACAAAGCGTAACAAAAACTCCAGGTAGGCTGGCAGCGAAAGGGTTAATCAAATCTATTTACACAAAAAAATTAGAACCACAAACAAATTATTATTCTTGGCTGGGTGGCCGGGGAGGTTGGGAGTCATTGCTAGGGGCGGTGTTGGGGGCCAACAGTGTAGTAAAAAAAAATAGACTGCTGTTGTATGAGCTGTTGTGTCAACAACAAACTTTGTTCCTGCCGCTGGAGACATTCTTCCTGGTGCTGGAGACATTCTTCCTGGCCCTGGAGAGATTGCTCCATTAGATTGCCGAGGCGACCAAGTTTCTGGTTATGTTGTTGGTTTTGGAGCAACTGGTCTATCTGGCGCTGCTGGGCCTCATTTTGTTGCTGACACATCAGCACCTGATGTTCCAACGCCGCAATGCGCTCATTAGTTCCATCACGCGGCTGTTGGCGACTGTAGTCCTCCAGCATCCGGACCCCTAGCTCATAAAAATCATGACTGGTTGGTGCTCTGGTTTGAGGCTAACAAAATAGAACACAACATTTTAGTCAAACAGAACCAATGCAGCTATGCCCCTCAAAATCATTTGCCCAAACTGTAACAATACAACTTACCCTTGTTTGAGCCTCTGAAGCTTGGCCGCATGGCACTTGGGAAGAGGTCCCAGCTTGGGGTTCTGGTCCCGCCTCCTGCCAAAACAACCAAGAAAGGAAATGTGACATGTTGGTTCATCGCCTACACACGAACATGGCAATGTGGTTATTGGTCCTCTAAATCAGCCATGTTACCTCCGTGTCGTCCGGCACAGGTAGGAGCGGGGTATCGCTGCCAGAGATGGGCAAATCCACATCCGAGAGCTCCGGCAAGTTGGCATATGCTAAACAGGAAAGTCAGGTTAGTAGGTCAGTGGACCAAACTCAAATGTAACATGGATAGCCTTTCGAGGCCATACCTCCACAAAGTGCCAGATTACACACTAGCCAAAAGGTATCTTGGAAACTCAGATTGCTAACATGTATGTTAGAGGAATATGAGGCAATAATTGCGCCAAATTAGATCAGACACATTGCTAAAATTACACATACCCGCAATCTCCCAGATGTCTGGAGTGGGGACCTCACTCGAGCTTTGCCCTGGAAAATACATGTTTAAACACAAGTTGGCCGAATAAAGTGCCACAAAAGTAGAGCAAAAATACATACTAGATCATCAAGCCAAAACAACTTACCCTCATCTCTGGCAGCCTCAACGTGAAGGGCCCTTTCCGGACAGCCACTTCCGATATTCTGGCCAACTAAAAGACACGATTAATGTCTCTAAATATTCCTCCAACTACTTGGGTGAAGGTTTGTCTTTAAATATACTCAAAAAATGCATTACAATCACTCCAAAAACTATTAGACTGACCCTGGGGATGGAAAAAGCACTGAAAATAGGCATCTTCAAGTTGACAGAGCAAACATGTAGATTATTAGACTAACCCAACTGAACCAGTGTAACATAAACAGCATAAAGGATACATTATTTATTGCAATACACACCAACAGGGTCCTGTTGACCTGCAACATCGGAAGTGGGGTCCAAAGATGAACCAGTCACTTGGCCTGCAAATCAAAAAGAGGAATGATAGACATGCACTTGTGGTCAAGCGGCTAAAGCAAGGTTGACACATGCACTTACCGGCATCCAAAGAGTACCTTGGCTCCTGAGGAGATGCTGGTGCCAATGGCGGGGCAGCTAGGCAAAAACAAAGCAAACATTTAGCCATTGGTAATGTGTTGCACAAAATAAAACATGCATTTAGGTGTGTGTGAGCAGCTCATTCAATTATATTCACTAATCAAGGCCATTGTGGCTTACACATGTATATGCAGATATATGGCCACACATCTCTGGCTTCCCACATAGCTACACATGTTAGGGCCTTGTTAGTTAGTTGCTGTGAGGGTTAAAGTGGGCGTGAAATTAGGCCCCAGGTCCATATTAGTAATCCTCAACAGTGGTACAAGCTATTGTTTGAGGTGCTCCCACACCCATTTTGGGCAAAAACAACCAGCCCCTAAATTAGTGTGAAATACCTTCAATGGCAGACTGGGTTAGGCTGGAGGTTGGTTGAAGGGCAGGATTTTGGGTGTCCTCCTCCTCCCCCGAATCATGGACAGCACCATGTGCACCTATGCAGAAAGCAACACACATGAAAGTAAAACATTTATGAGGTATAATGTACTACTTTACAGGTCCTACTGTTAGTTGGCCAGAAAGAGAACAAGCTAATCACATACATTAACATTACCATCACAAAATAGAAAGAAAATATGTACCTTCAGTCCAACCTGTGGTGTCATCCCCAGGATCCACACCCTGCAGCTGAGCAAGTGGAATTTTCCCCTTCAGCATCTCCTCATACGGCCTGTAGGTACTCTTTGGACCCTGGATGGTCCCACTCTCGACATCAAGGTCGTGGTTCATCTTTTTCATAAGGGCCCCTCTCAAAGTGTAGAAGCGTTTCCTGCAGGATGGGCCACTATGTGGGTGTTGAGCACTGCTAGTAAGCTCCTCACCAATGGCATCCCACAGTTTGCTTCTTTCTTGTTTGCCTAGTGACTTGCTTTGGGAGCCAAAGATCAGCTCCCATTTCGCAAGGGTCAGGCGAACACGATTATTATTCTCCGCCAAATTAAATTCAGGCTCCCTCTTGGCACCTGGGCGCTTAGCCTGGGGTGCTGCACCACCTTCAGGCTGGGCCCTTTTCCTTAAGGAAGTTCTGCGCACAGCACCCACCAAACTCCTACTTGGGCCTGCTGTGGCCGGCAGATGCCCTGAATTTGGCTCCATCCTGTAGCTGCACACACACACCAATACACAACCAACAAGCACGCATGCAGACTACAGAATGGCATCGCCCTCTCTTTGGGTTGGGCAGGTTTTATGTGCTCTAACAGCCAATCACAAACAGGCCCACTAAAGTGATTAACACATACTGGCAAGGTGCTTGTAGCCACAGCTCAAATGCAGTGATTGAACCATGTGTGGTAGCCAATTAACTAATTACAGACCTCATTAACAAAGCAACACACAACCAAAGACAACAATGTACTCATGTATAGTAAACACTTGTGACATGTGGCTATACAAACGGCTATTTCAATCAAGAGCAGCTTACCTTTCATTGGTCCACCACAGAATTTTCAGCCATGTCCGTTAATGCACGCAAGTTTAGGCTCACGTACGCTAGTAGCGCTACTAGCGTGCGCGTGCGCACTCCGTTTCACGCACACCTGGGTCAGCTAATTGGAGGCCGGAAGTAGCAGAGCAACGCAAAAGGCGGCAAAGCGGACCTGTCCTTTTTGAAAGGGAAGTATAAATGGCTGGATTTGGCAAGCTTCTGGTATTGTTACACTGTGGCAAAGGCTGTGGTGTGGTGCTTGTTTCCCTTAGCTCATTTGAGTGTCTGGCTGGGTTTGGTCCTCACTCTCTGTGGCTTGTTGGGTGATTTCTGACATCAGTGCTGTTTCTTTAGGAGATTGATTTTGTTGGCATATGCAAATATTGTGGAGCATACAGCAAGTGAGGCTTGATTTTGGGGCCTTTTGTGGGCTGTGCAGCAACTCCCCTCTTGGTTGTGCCTAACTTAGAAAGCTGGTTTTCAGCAGGCTGGTGGTTTGGACCACTATACTTCTGGTTTTGTGGTGAGCTGCATTGTAGTGAGTGTGTGAGGAGTTTGATTGTTTGTGTGTGTGGTGTGTTTGTGGTTTTTGGTTTTGTTTGGCTGATTTGGTATATCTGTTGAGTGTGTGTGATGGATAAGAGGGTGATGTATGGGGTATGGGTGGATGGATGTATGCGTATGCTGGAAGAGCAGGAGGACAGGGAGCGGGGTGCTGTGAGGCTTAGGGCACCCCGCTCCTTTGGAATCCGCCTTTCAGTATGGGACTTAAGTGACGAGCAGATCAGGAGCCGCTTCCGTCTGAATCGTGCTGCACTACAGTCCCTATATGATCAGACTAAGCACAAAATCGAGCCATCCACCAAACGCACTCGATCCATTCCAGGCATAGTACGCCTGTGTGCCACTCTTAATATTTTGGCACGAGGGACCTTCCAGGCAACCTCTGCCCTCCTCAGCGGGATCAGCCAGGCTACTATGAGACGCATATTAATCCAGGTAGTTCTGGCGATTTGTGATTTGATCCCTATTTACATCAAGTTTCCTGAGGATGAGGAGGAGGTTGCCAAAATAAAACATGCCTTCTATCTAATGGGAGGGATCCCGAATGTGCTAGGGTGGGTTGATGGTACACATATCCCTTTCCGCCCTCCCCGTGTACAGGAGCTGTATTACCGAAACCGGAAACAATTTCATTCATTTAACATCATGGTGGTCTGTGACCACGAAATGAAGCTGCGGGAGGTGAGATCGGGGTTCCCCGGCTCATGCCACGATTCTTACGTCCTGCAGCAGACAGTCCTGTGCCGGAAGTTTGAGAACAACGAAATGCCAGCTGGCTGGCTACTGGGTAAATAATTAACCATGTCAAAGTATTTGGCCTAAAATATGTGGCCTAGTAAGCGAAATTAGTAAAAATGAAAACCAACACATGTACTAGTACTAATTGCTGTCTCTCTCCTTGTGTTTTTTCTACAGCGGACAAGGGATATGGGCAGAGAACGTGGGTGCTGACTCCGGTCAGAAGCCCACAGACCTCTGCCCATGAACGCTACAATGCAGCACACCGCAAAACCCGAAGCATTGTGGAACGAACCATCGGCCTGCTGAAAGCATGCTTTCTATGTTTGGCACGCCCAGGAGGAGAGATGCTGTACAGTCCACAGAAAGTCTCCAAGATCATCCTCGCCTGCTGTGTGCTCCACAACATTTGTATATGCCACAGAATTCAATCCCCTGAAGAGACAGCACTGGTGCCCGAAATCCCCAACTTGCCTGCAGAAAGAAGTGAGGACACCCAGACTGGCAATGAGCTAAGGGAAAGCATGATCACTTCTTTTTTTGCGGTAAGCTAACTACCCTTCACTGTAATCCAAGTACTGCACTACAGGGCAAATCTTTTTTGACTCCAATCATAATTTGTCCAAAACCACTATAAGGGGGGTGTAAGATGACCAAAACCACTATAAGGGGGGAGTAAGATGACCAAAACCACTATAAGGGGGGAGTAAGATGACCAAAACCACTATAAGGGGGGTGTAAGATGCCCAAAACCACTATAAGGGGGGAGTAAGATGACCAAAACCACTATAAGGGGGGAGTAAGATGACCAAAACCACTATAAGGGGGGAGTAAGATGACCAAAACCACTATAAGGGGGGAGTAAGATGACCAAAACCACTATAAGGGGGGAGTAAGATGACCAAAACCACTATAAGGGGGGAGTAAGATGACCAAAACCACTATAAGGGGGGTGTAAGATGACCAAAACCACTATAAGGGGGGAGTAAGATGACCAAAACCACTATAAGGGGGGTGTAAGAGGACCCAAACCACTATAAGGGGGGTGTAAGAGGACCCAAACCACTATAAGGGGGGGGTGTAAGATGACCAAAACCACTATAAGGGGGGGTGGAAGCTGAACAACATAACAATTAGGGTTGTTGTGCAAGTTGGACCCAAATGTTTGTAACAAATTAATGCATTATTTTTTAACAGCGAAAAAGCCACATTAAATATAAATACTAACTGCACTTTTTAATATTTTTCAGGCACCCCGAGAATCATCTTGAACTTTCCTTTTGTTTTTTTCCTAATTTTCCTTTAATTTGAAAAAAAAATTCAAAACAAAATAAAAAAAATTAAAAGAAACATGTTGCAATGTGTTTACTTGTGAAGGTACTAACATTGATTTCAAGCCCACAGCAAAGCAAAGCGCAGGCGCTGTGTTGAATAGCGTGGTCAAAATGACAGCGCCTACAAAGCTGAGCTCAAACATCATATTCAGCAATGTAGGCGTTGTTCCCAACAACGCCAGGTAGCGACTGAGGAGGCCTGCTATAGCGAATCGCTACCGCCCGCAGTGTACGCTAGCGGCGCTCATAGCGCCATACTTCAGTCGCTCATCTGTCGCTACCTGGCGCTATTAATGAATCGGCCTCAAAGTAAGCATCACTTGTATCTGCTGTCATAGTATTTAGTTGTTTAGCTGCATCAAATTGCAGTTATAACATAGAAAAAGTTTACTCAAGAAGCCGCGAAAGGGCCATCACACCAGGGCCCTGTCACATTTAGTTATGCCACCCGTACAGGTGGGTTTTGGTCCACTTTAATGCTCACAGATGGTTGTAAAGCCATTTTTGCAGCACACTTCAATGCATTGCAAGGCTGTGACCCCAATACATGATGCTGTTTATCCCATTACTATTACATTCCTTCTGTTTTGCCTCTGTTTTTCCTTTTTCACTTTCCTTCACATTTCCAGATCCCTTCTTTTCTCTGTATTCTGTCCCTTCTCCCCCACAGTTTGGCAAGGAGGAGGTGATAGCAGCAACATGCCAGAGCTGTGGCACATGTACATATATATAATTATATACAGAGAGAGAGAGAGAGAGAGAGAGAGATCGAATTGACTTGCAAGAATATTTAGGCCCTTATTTATGAAGGAATAGCGACAGGTAGCGACTGGTGAGCGACCGGTAATGACGGGCCCCGCCACGAGAACGCCGGCTCCCCACCACAATCACACATTTATCAAGGCAATCCTGCTTAGCGACTGAGATAGCGCCATATAGCCACTCATTCATCATTATTCCAGCCTCAGCCCACAGCGCCAGCGTCCGACCTTGAACAGCGACAGGTATGACCTCTCGCTACCTGGCGCTCTCCAATGCATTTCAATGGAACAATCTTTAAATATTCATAATTAATTGTTATTAATGTTTTTTTTTTTTTTTTTCAATGTGAAAAATTCTGTGACCACTTCTGCCATGTTAGATAATTTTTTTAAGGTAAAAAAAAAATGTGTGCAGAATTGATATTACAGGTCTGATATTATTGTATTCATATTACTAAATTCTTAAAAAAATTTTTTTTTTGTTTCCAAAAATATGGTGGTTTGGGGGTTAAAAAACTACTTTTAACACATCGCCGCCAGCGCTCTGGGGTTTAAACATGCATTTCACAGCGCGATAATTTTTTGAGCGTGATTTTTTGATGAATGTGGTGGGAGCTGGTCGCTCTGACCAGTCGCTATCATGCGCACCCATACATCGCAGAACCTGTCAAATAGCGACTCGTCACCCCGTATTCAACATTACTGCACACCGACTCAGTCGCTATCAACTACCGAACAACGGCCAAGCACAGCGACTACTAGCGAGAGATGTGAAAATACTGCTACAGTCGCTCAACTGTCGCTACCTGCCGCTATTAATGAATCGGCCTCCCCGGCTACTTTCACACCAGGGTGCTCATAATCACTGTGCTAACGCAATTGCATGTGCGCTAGTGATTTACATAGGAAATCGCTAGCATACATGCAAATGTGTTAGCACAGTGATTTTCCAGCACTAATGCTTGTGATCACCATTCAATGGAGTGCGGTTGCAAACGCTAGCACACCAAAAAATGACTGAATGCAGAACCTTTGCAATGCAAATGCAATTGACGATTGCAGATGCAATGAAAGGACCTGGGCAAATGTGTGACCAGAAAGTTCCAGGGCCGTCTTTGTCCCCTGTCCGCCCCTGGGTTGCCCAATAGCAGCCTGGCCCCTGTGTAACAGTGGGGCCCACGGCAACCTACAATATGACCCCTCCTTCCAGTGCAGCAGTCATGGGACCAGACTGCCATGGAGCCACCCGTGCAGCAGACATGGGGCCAGGCTGCTATGGGGCCCCCTGTGGCTTCTGCCCCCCATAGCAGCCTGGTCCCTGTGGCTTTGTAATGGTGGGCTGCCGGACACTGCGGCTACCATGAAGGAGGGGCCCTATAGCAGACTACTGTGGGCCCCCCACTGTTATCTGGCAACGGGGGCCAGGCTACTATGGGGTCCCCTGTTCAGCAACCAAGGGAGCCCGGTTGCTATGGAACCCCTGTGCAGCAGCAGCTTTGGGGCTGCAGTACAAAGCAGCAAAAAATAGAAGGTAGGCAAAAAGGATAGAACAAAAAAGGAGAAACGGAAAAGGAGGAAGAAAAGGAAAAAAGTAAAGAAGGAAGGAGAAAAAACAAGGAGGGAGGAAAGAAAGCAAGCAAAAGATGGTAGGAAAGATATAAAGAGGTAGGGGAAGAGACAGGAAATAAAGAGTGATGGAAAGAAGGGTGAAAAAAAAGAGTGAGGGAAGGGAGGAAAAACAAAGGGAAAAAGAAAGAACAATGGGAAAGAAGGAAAAAAAAAGACGGAAGAAAATGAAATAAGCGAAAGAACAATGGGAAAGAAGGGAAAAGGAAGGAAGAAAATGAAATAAGCGAGGAAAGGAAGGGAAGAAGGGTGGAAGGAAAAGAAAAAATAAGGAAGGAAGAAGGAAAAAAGAAGAAAGCAGAAAAGAAGGAAAGATAAGCACGGTGGAGAAAATGGAAGAGAATGAAGGATAGAAGGAAGAAAAGAAGGAACGAAAGTAGGGGACAAAGGAATAGACGGAGGGAGGAAGGAGAAGGTAGTTGTGATGGATGGAAGGAAAAAAGAAGACAAGAGGAAGGAAAGAATGTAGAAAAATTGATGGAATAAAAGAAAGAACAGAGAGATTGTGAAGGAAGAAGAGAAAAAAAGACAAATGAATGAAGAAAAGTAAGTCATACAGACAAATAAACATAAATAAAAGTTTTGCATAGTGTTAAATGCTGGCATTGCGTGAATTTTTACTCAGGATGCCCGGGATGTCTTTTAGATTCCATGGCCGGCCACAGAGGCGTATTTTCCAGGATTTTGACTTGGGTTTTGTTTCGTCTGTAAAAATTCACCCTTCCCTGGTATTATGGCACATGTGTGGGCTCTCATCCAATCAGAGCCATTTACCGTGCATATTTAATGTTCTCCAAGGGGCCCACTCAGACTCTGTCGGCCAGGGGCCCGCAAAACCCTGGAGCCGGCCCTGACCAATACATATGTGGTATCGTTAGAACCAGGAGAAATTGGGATTTTACATGCAAAAAGATTTAATTGAAACACTTTATTATAAAAAGAACAACAAATTGTTGTTTAAGCACATATTTCACCCAAAAATTATTAATAATACACTTAAAAAATGGCAAACAAGACATTTCCTAATAAAGCTCATAGTCTGCTGAGAAAAACAATATATCATTTTCCTGGGAAATCCCTTCAAAAATCATAGAACATTTATAGTGCAAAATAGTGAAAAATGGTCTTGCAAAAAAGGCTAAAAAAAAAAACCTCTAGGTAGTCTGGCAGTTAAAGTGGACCAACACCCAGGATTTTCACTATCCTGGGTGTTGGTCCACTTCCGCAGGGCACCCGCGATCGGGGGCGCCCCGTTGTGTGAAACCCCCCAGAAAGGCCCAAAAACTCACCTGACCCCGCTCCCACGTGACTTGCTCCACCAATCACCGCCGACGGACAAGCGAGGTCCGTCGACGGACAAGGTGAGAGCGCCCGCCGCCGCCTCTCGCGCGTCCCTCCTACAGGGAGCGCGCCTGCGCCGGCCATTCACAAACGCCCGGCGCGGGTGCGCGCCCTGCTAGAGGGACGCGCGAGAGGCGGCGGCGGCGGCCCGCGCATGCGCCATTGGAACGAGGAACAGGTAGGATTTGCGGGCGTTCTGGGGGGTTTCACACAGCGGGGCACCCCCGATCGGGGTGCCCCGCAGGCAGGGAGCTGATCGGCCCGGGAATCTTATAGATTCCCGGGCCGATCAGCGGTGGGTGTTGGTCCACTTTAAAGGGTTAAAGATATTGGGAGGCTGATTCATTAACAGCGGCAGGTAGCGACAGTTGAGCGACTGTAGCGTCATTTTCAGAGCGCCCGCTAGTAGTCGCTGTGCTTGGCCGTTGTTCGGTAGTTGATAGCGACTCAGTCGGTTTGCCGTAATGTTGAATATTGGGTGAGGAGTCGCTATTTGACAGGTTCCGTGCTGTATGGGAGCGCATGATAGCGACTGGCCATAGCGACCGGCTCCCACCATATTCATTAAAAAATCACGCTCAAAAATGTTTAAACCCCAGAGCGCTGGCGGCGATGGGTTAAAAGTAGTTTTTTAACCCCCAAACAACCATATTTTTGGAAACCAAAAAAAACAAGTTTTTTTTAAGAATTTTGTAATATGAATACATTAATATCAGACCTGTAATATCAATTCTGTACTTTTTTTTTTTTTTTACCTTAAAAAAATTATTTTAAATGGCAGAAGTGGTCACAGAATTTTTCACATTTAAAAAAAAAAAAATTAATAACAATTAATTATGAATATTTAAAGATTGTTCCATTGAAATGCATTGGAGAGCGCCAGGTAGCGAGAGGTCATACCTGTCGCTGTTCAAGGTCGGACGCTGGCGCTGTGGGCTGAGGCTGGAATAATGATGAATGAGTCGCTATATGGCGCTATCTCAGTCGCTAAGCAGGATCGGCTTGATAAATGTGTGATTGTGGTGGGGAGCCGGCGTTCTCGTGGCGGAGCCCGTCATTACCGGCCGCTCACCAGTCGCTACCTGTCGCTATCCCTTGTTAAATAAGGGCCTGAGTATACTACCACTGGCGTTCAGTTCAAAAGAATTGCATTAGTAAGCACAGCATAAGGCATTGATTGAATAAGAGCCAGTGTATGCGCAGTGGGAACGGCTGAAAGGTGAGTTTTGTGGAAAAACTGGGGGTCGCACACAATGGGGCATCTCATATAAAGATGACTCGGGGACAAGAACCCATCACCAGGATATAGTAAAAAATCCTGGTGGTACACCTCCAGCTGCCTTAAATTTTTTTACTTATAAATGAGAGCTTGCACAGAAAAAACTGACCCTAAGAATAAAGCTGAGACTGCAGGGCTGGCCACCGCAGATTTTGAGCTGCTTTACACTGGACCGAAACCCAGGGTCTGCACTATCCTGTGTTTTGGTCCTAGGGCATCCAGATTTGGGATGCTCTAAAGACTCACCTTTCTCCAGTCCCACAGAGCATGAGCTCTTGTCCAATGAGCACTTAATGCTGTGCATATTAATTCACGGCATTAACTCCGTTTGTATGAGAGCACTAGTAAAGGGAAGTGGGAGCAGAACAGGGCGTTCCCACAGTTCACTTGATTGAGCAGCCCTAGAGTCTTTCAAACTTCAGAGCTGGCTTTTTAAAGTGGACCAAAACCCATGGAGATTGGCCCAGGAATCTATAAGATTACCAGGCCGATTGATTCCCTTCCCCGGGGCATCCAAAATTAGGATGTGCCACTGTGTGAAACCCCCCAGGTCACTCATAAACTCACCATCTTTTCTGTTCCAAAGGTGCATGCGCGAGCTGTGGCCGCTTCCCGCTATCCCTCTAGCAGGGCTTGTGCCCGTGCAAGGCATTTATGAATGGCCGGTGCAGGCACGCTCCCTGTTAGAGGGTAGCGGGTGGATGTGGCCCCCATCGCGCTCGGATCTGTTTGTATTAGAAGAGCTCCTGGATGAAGGGGCTTCAGCGTATCCGAGCGCACTGATTGGATGAGCAGTCGCGCATGTGCCGTAGGACCGGGAAGAGATGAGTTTGTTCGGGCGACCTGGGGGGTTTCCCACAGCGGGGCAGGGGACAAAAACCCAGGATAGTCAAAATTCGGGGTTTTGGTTCACTTTAAGTCGGCAGAGTTTTGTCATAGCAGAAAACGTATTACTTTTTGAAACCATTTTAGTGGGTTTTTGGATGGTACACCCGGGACCAAGTCTTCTTTCAAAACTTGGATAGAAGTAATTATGATCCCTCTTTTGGGGTCAGGGATGAAGCCAATCTGACACCAGTCTAATTACTTTCATAAAAAATCTAAACTTTTTTTTTTGCGAGGGTGGCGCCAAGTCATGGGCGTGCACTGCGCATAAGTGCGAAAAAAGTACTTATAAAACATTTCAAAAACCAAATTATCTTTTTTTAGGTACAATTAAGATAATAGAAAAATGGAAAAAAGCTCAGCTGCAGAGGAGAATGAAAACTGGATGAAAAACACAAATTAGCAGTTAGTGTCTCATTTCAATTACTCTTTCTCGGCTTTTCAGTTGTGCTAATTGAGCTTTGGTGCAGACTGCTGACACTTCTCATGGTAAACAATGCTTCCTCTTCCATGAACAGCACAAAGGGAAAGAAAGCACAAACTTTAAAGTGGACCAAAACCCAGGATTTTCACTATCCTGGGTTTTGGTCCTTGCCCCCGGGGCACCCCGATTGGGGGTGGCCAGCTGTGTGAAACCCCCCAGGTCGCCTGATCTCACTCACCCTTCCTTGGTCCTACGACACATGCATGGCCGCTCGTTCAATGAGCGCACTCAGATCCACTCGAGCCCCTTCTTCCTGGAGCTCGCCTAATGCGAGCGGATCTGAGCGGGTTGGCGGCTGCATCCCCCGCTACCTTCTAAAAGGGAACGTACCCCCGTCGGCCATTCACAAGCTCCTGTCGAGGGACAGCGGGGATGCAGCCGCTGCTCGTGCATGCTCCATTGGACCGGGAAAGAAGGTGAGTTTATGGCCGACCTGGGGGGTTTCACACAGCAGGGCATTCTGATTCTTGACGCCCCAGGGAGAGGGAATCAATCTCTGTGGGTTTCTCTGAGGGTCGATCTCCGGCATATTTATGTAATTTTTCCTCCTTGAAATCTTTGGCTGTGAATTTTTCCGGTGCTGGTTGGCGTTTCATCATTACAGTTACAAAAAATCACTGCTGGGGACAAAGGGGACAGACTTTACAGTGCGTTTTGGCTGTGTTTTAGTTGTTGTTCTCCAAATTACACATTGTAAAAGTGGACCAAAATCCATGGAGATCGGCCCAGGAATTTATAAATTTCCAGGGCCGATCAATTCCCTCCCCCTGGGGCATCCAGGATTGAGATGCCCTGCAGCGAGAAACCCGACAGGTTGCCCATAAACTCACCTTCTTTTCCGGTCCAACAGCGCATGTGCGAACAGACGCCACATCACATCCCGAACCCCTGAATGCTGGGTGTTGTGTGCAGACCTGCTCATGGCCTCAGCAACAGGGGATGATCAGCAACAATGGAGAAGATGGCATGGAATGGAGGGCAACTGATAGAAGCTCAGAAGGGGGTGAGAACCAGGTGACAACTGACAGCAATGATGGAGTCTTTAGTGGCAGCAGAGCAAGCAGTAAGGGCCGAAGGGTGATTGGTGGCAGCAGAGAATGTAACAAGGACTAGAGGACGCTTGGTGGCTATAGGGAAGGCAACAAGGACTAGAGGATGATTGGTGGCTATAGGGAAGGCAATAAAGCCTAGAGGATGATTGGTGGCTATAGGGAAGGCAATAAGGACTGGAGGGTGATTGGTGGCTATAGGGAAGGCAATAAGGACTAGAGGATGATTGGTGGCTATAGGAAAGGCAATAAGGACTAGAGGATGATTGGTGGCTATAGAGAAGGCAATAAGGACTGGATAGCAATCAGCAGCAGGAGACCCATTTGCAGCAGCGGCACTGAAAGGTGACATCATGTGACTCACTACTTTGGGGCCCACTAAGACTGTCTTGCCCAAGGGCCCCCACTAACCTGGAGCTGGCCCTGCCCACACCCTTTCTTGGGGCATGGGTGTACGGAAGAGCCTGTTGCCTATTGGGAAGGAAGGAAGGAAGGAAGGAAGGAAGGAAGGAAGGAAGGAAGGAAGGAAGGAAGGGAAAAAAAAGAAAGAAACGGAAAGTAAGAAAGAAATAAAGGAATGAAAATGAGGAAAGAGAAAGAAAAAAAAGAAAACGAAAGGAAGAAAGAAAGAGCAAGAGAAAGTGAATGAAAGAGAGAGAGACAGACAGACAAAAGAAAAAGAAAGAAAGCAAATAAAAGAGACGAAGAGAGATTGAGAAAGAAAGAGAGAAATGAAGGAAGGAAAGAAAGAAAGAGAGAGAGAAAGAAAGGGACAAAAAGGAAGGGAAAGAAAGAAGAAAAAAAAAACAAAAGGAGGAAAGAAAGAGAAAGTGAAAGAGAGAGAGAGAAAAAGAAAGCGTGAGAGAGAGAGAATGACCTAGAGAGGAAGAAAGGACATAGGAGGCAGACAAAAGAAAAAGAAAAAAGCAAGCAAGTAAAGGAGACAATGAGAGATTGAGATTGAAAGAAAGAAAGAAAGAGACAGAAAGGAAGAGAGAGAAAGAAAAAAGAAAAAGAGTAGAAAATATAGAGCAAGAGAGAAAGAAAGAGAGAAACAGAAAGACAGAGAGAAAAAAGAATGAAAAAAGCAAAGTAAGACAGAAAGAAAGGAGAAAGAAAAAAAGAAAGAAAGGAAAGAACATCTACATGTTAGTTGAGGGTCTCATTACTTCTGCAGCATCATGAGGATGTCTCTGACCACAGACAGGCCTATGCAGAATGAAATGAAGCCAGGTTATTATTTGCCGTATCAGCATATTATTAGGGCCTATGAATTGTGATGCTGGCTGAGGGCAGCAGAGAAAGATGCTTACACTTTGAGTTCTTCAGAGATAATTAAAATGTCATCAATTGACTGGCATTGCAGCGCTGCCTCTTAATTACATTTGGTAAACATATTGAGCAGCAGATCAGAGGGAGCGAGCGCGGCGCTGAGCTGTGGACATATCGGATAACATCTCAGCCCTATAGAGTGCGATCTATGAACTGTTTTTATTGGAATATAATTAGAGTCCCAGCAGACAGCCTGGAACGGCCAAGACTTTATCTAGAGCGCCCAGCAAAAGCGCTAATCCCACTTGTTGCCATCGTATTATCTGAAGGCGTCGCGTTGAAGAAAAACCCCTTCTTAACATCGCAATGTCCAAAAATAAAGGTTCGCTGCTCTCCAGATAAGTGCTGAAATCCAGTCGGCCTTCTTCATCTAGCTTCATTTCCAATAGTGAGGAACCCTCAGCTCTTCGATTCATTAAAAACTATTTGCCACCAGTTATTTTTGGAAGCCTTTTGGGTTGAAAAGTTCCCAGATATTAATATCGTGGAGGCTGATTCATTACTAATGCCAGGTATCGGCAGCTGAGCGTCTGTATAGCAGCACTTACAGGCTGATTCATTAATAGCGCCAGGTAGCGACAGATGAGCGACAGTAGCGTTATTTTCACAGCGCCCGCTAATATTTGCTGTGCTTGGCCGTTGCTCGGTTGTTGACAGCGACTCAGTCGGTGTGCGGTAATGTTGAATACGGGGTTAGGAGTCGCTGTTTGACAGGTTCCGCGCTGTATGGGAGCGCATGACAGCGAACGGCCATAGCGAACGGCTCCCAGCATATTCATTAACAAATCACGCTCCAAAAATTCTCGCGCTGTGAAATGCATGTTTAAACCCCAGAGCGCTGGCGGCGATGGGTTAAAAGTAGTTTTTTAACCCCCAAACAACCATATTTTTAGAAAAAAAAAACATGTTTTTCCAAACATTTTGTAATATGAATACATTAATATCAGACCTGTAATATCAATTCTGCACAAATGTATTTATTTTATTTTTTTTTACCTTAAAAAAAATATCTAACATGGCAGAAGTGGTCACAGAATTTTTGACATTAAAAAAAAAAAATTAATAGCAATTAATTATGAATATTTAAAGATTGCTCCATTGAAATGCATTGGAGAGCGCCAGGTAGCGAGAGGTCATACCTGTCGCTGTTCAAGGTCGCTCGCTGTGGGGTGAGGCTGGAATAATGATGAATGATTCGCTATCTGGCGCTCTGTCAGTCGCTAAGCAGGATCGGCTTGATAAATGTGTGATTGCGGAGGGGAGCCGGCGTTCTCTTGGTGGTGAGCGTCATTACCATTCGCTCACCATTCGCTACCTGGCGCTATCCCTTGTTAAATAAGGGCCTTAGAGCGACCACTAGTGGACTTTGGCCCTTATTTAAGAAGGGATAGCGTCAGGTAGCGGCTGGTTAATGAGAGGTAGCGACTGATAGCGACTGGTGAACGCCGGACACGGCACGCAATTACACATTTATCAAGCAGAATCTGTTGAGCGACTGGGATAGCGCCATGTAGCGTCTGATTCATCATTTTCACAGCCTCAGCGAACAGCGCCAGCGTTCAACCTTGCACAGCGCCAGGTATGACCTCTCGCTACCTGACGCTCTCCCATACATTTCAATGGACGATCCTTTTCTTCTCTTTAAATGGGTTTTTTTTTTTTTTTTCCAAAAAATCTAAAATAATTCTTTGACCTCTTCTGGCATTGAAAAAGCTGTTTTTTCATATTTTTTTTTTATTTTTTAAATATTTCCTCAAAAATGACATTACAGGTCTGGCATTAAAGTGTTCATGTTACAATGTTGTTACAATGTAATTCCATATGTTTTCGCTTTGTTACTGGTGGATACATGTTCAAAAACAGCCTTTAATCACACAGCCTCCGGCGCTCTGGGCTTCAAACAACTATTTTTCAGCGCCAGAGATTTTTGCAGCTGTTTTTTTTCCTGAATATGGTGTGAGTCGGTCGCTATGAGCAGTTGCTAACATGCGCTCCCATACAGCGCTGTACTGGTCAAATAGCGACTCCTCACAATGTATTCACCATTACAGAACAGCGACTGACTCGCTATAAAGTAGCGACTCACGGCCGAGCACAGCGACTACTAGTGGGCGCTCTGGAAATGCCTGCTACAGCCGCTCATCTGTCGCTACCTGCCGCTAATGATGAATCAGCCTGTTTGTAAGCGGGTATCGGGCGCTGTAACAGAGGGTCTCAGTTGCTGTAGTAACCTGCCCGGCATTGATGAATGAGATGTATTTTGGGCGCTCTAACACCAGTACAGCATTGCAGAGAGCGAGAGGTAGCGCCAGCTCAGTGCGACTGACTTTTAGCGACTCCATACACCATATTCAACAAAAAAACAGAGCGTAGGTGCTCTAAATCTTGTCGCTGTAGCATAGAACGACGCTGTGTGATTAAAGTCTGTTTTTGAACACATATCCACCAGTAACAAAGCGAAGACACATGGAATGACATTGTTGTAACATTGTGACCTTAATTCTTTAATGCCAGACCTGTAATGACAATTCTGCATAAAAAGTTTTCAAAAATGACTTTTTTAGGCCAGGAGAGGTGACACAATTATTTGTGTCACCTGAATTCTTAAGAGTTATAAAGTATCATTGACTTTCAATGTCTTCCTAGCTGGTGACTTAGCAACAGTGAAATTCTCAGGCCCTTATTTAACAAGGGATAGCGCCAGGTAGCGAATGGTGAGCGAACGGTAACCGCCACGAGAACGCCGGCTCCCCTCCGCAATCACACATTTATCAAGCCGATCCTGCTTAGCGACTGACAGAGCGCCAGATAGCGAATCATTCATCATTATTCCAGCCTCACCCCACAGCGCCAGCGCCACAGCGCCAGCGAGCGACCTTGAACAGCGACAGGTATGACCTCTCGCTACCTGGCGCTCTCCAATGCATTTCAATGGAGCAATCTTTAAATATTCATAATTAATTGCTATTAATGTTTTTTTTATTTTTTTTTTAAATGTCAAAAATTCTGTGACCACTTCTGCAATGTTAGATATTTTTTTTATGGTTAAAAAAAAAAAAATTGTGCAGAATTGATATTACAGGTCTGATATTATAGATGTATTCATATTACAAAATATTTTGAAAAACTTGTATTTTTTTTCCCCAAAAATATGGTTGTTTGGGGGTTAAAAAACTACTTTTAACCCATCGCCGCCAGCGCTCTGGGGTTTAAACATGCATTTTGTTAATGAATATGCTGGGAGCCGTTCGCTATGGCCATTCGCTGTCATGCGCTCCCATACAGCGCGGAACCTGTAAAACAACGACTCCTAACCCCGTATTCAACATTACCGCACACCGACTGAGTCGCTGTCAACAACCGAACAACTGCCAAGCACAGCGAATACTAGCGGGCGCTGTGAAAATAATGCTACTGTCGCTCATCTGTCGCTACCTGGCGCTATTAATGAATCGGCCTCCCCTTGTTTTTTTCATAAAAAGGCTGATTCAGCACCGTGAGAATTTTTTTCTCACTTTTTTGTAAGAAAAAAAAAATAATGTAGAATATTTTTTTTCCTTTTGAGCACAATTTTACCTGTAATTGTTTAAAAAAACACACAGCTAAAAATGGTGCCGAATTGCACTTAGGAACAAAAATCATTATATAAATTATTTTCTGAAAAACAAAAGTGAGAAAAAACATTTGTCACTGTGCTGAATCAGCCCTAAAGTGATTTAGAGGCCGATTCATCAATAGCGCCAGGTAGCGACAGATGAGCGACTGTAGCGTGATTTTTTCAGCGCCAGCCAGTATTCGCTGTGCTTGGCCGGCATTAGCTTGATGACAGCGACTCAGTCGGTGTGCGGTAATGTTGAATACGGGCTGGGGGGTCGCTGTTTCACAGGTCCAGCGTTGTATGTGAGCGCCTGACAACGAATGGCCAGAGCGAACGGCTAGCTTCATATTCATCAACAAATCACGCTCCGAATGTGCTGTCGCTGTCCATTCCTTGTTTAAACCCCAGAGCGCTGGCGGCGATCTGTATTAACTAGTTTTTAACCCCTAAACAACCATATTTTTTGAATGTAACATTATACATGTTTTTAGAATCATTTTGTAATATGAATACATTAATCTCAGACCTGTTAGATCAATTCTGCACATATTTTTTTTTTTTTTTACTTAAAAATAAATCCTAACATTGCAGAAGTGTTCTCCGATTTTTTGACATTAAAAAAAAAATAATAATAATTATTACCAATTAATTATGAATAATTATAGATTGCTCCATTGAAATGCATTGGACATCGCCAGGGAGCGAAAGCTCATACCTGGCGCTGTGAGGGAATTTGCAGCGGCGCTGTTCGGTCCAGGCGGCTTCATGATGAATGCCGCGCTAGCCGTCGCTCTCGCCGGCGCTAGCCTCATTTTGCTTGATAAATGCGTCATTGTGACCGCCGCCGGGCGTACTTGAGTCGGTAGTCGCCGTTAGCTGCCGCTACCTGGCGCTCGTCAGACACTACCTGGCGCTATCGCTTGATGAATAAGGGCCTTATTTTTTTCTACTACCACTACCATGAATACACTTCAAAGAATTCTTGAAACAAAAGATAATATTTTAACAGACTATAAACTGACAATAGAATATCCCTTACATTTGATATTCGGCTTGGAGCAGCGGGTACGGAATAAAATAATGTCTGAGCTCACACACCTGGTTCTAAGAGAAGTCCTAACAAATGCAGTTGTGATAATCAGCAGCAGTTATTTTGTGGACAGCAGTTGGTAGTTGAGGCTACATACGGAGGTGCTAAGTGATAAAGAGAACTCGACAATGAAGCCGCCATGAATCTGTTTATTACAGAAGTGGCGGAGCAGTAAAATAAGTCATAAAATTGCTCTTTGCATGAACTTTTAATGATACATGTATTATGCTGCCTGTTTATGGAGACACTGTTCATAAGCAGTTTAATGCTCTATAACAAGTGAGCCGATAGCAGCTCGGGCCAAATATACAAATGTAATGATGAATCCTCTACATATGGAATTGCTTTACCTGTTAAAATATACGGCATGCACATTGGCGATATGATGGGCTTTAGATTCTCCTTGGGTCTTGCCGATTGGGTCTGGTTCGCTCCATCCCAGATATTGGCTTTAGCTTTACGGGATAAATGGTCAAAACTGTGGAAACTAGAGTTTAATGTCTTTAAATGTAAAATCATGCACTTGGGTAGAAGGAATCCCTGCTCTGAGCACCGTATGGGCAGCACTCCAGGACCTCGGAGGAGAGAGATTTAGGGGTACTGATTACTGAAAGCTGCAAGATGATTGGACAGTGTAGCCAGGCAGTAGGAAAAGCAAGCAGGATGCTCGTCTGCATAGCTCGAGGCATCACCAGTAGGAAGAGGGAGGTTGTGATGCCGCTGTATAGAGCCCTGGTGAGGCCACAGCTAGAATACTGTGTGCAGTTCTGGAGACCTTACCTGCAAAAAGACATTATTCAAATAGAACGGGTCCAAAGGCCGGCAACAAAAATGGTGGAAGGACTTAAACTTAAAACTTATCAGGAGAGACTTAAAGAACTCAATTTGTACAGTCTGGAGGAAAGAAGGGAGAGAGGGGACATGATGGAGACCTTTATATATGTGAAAGGATTGAATAAGGTTCAGGAGGGAAGTGTTTTTAAGAAGAAACTTAATGATAGAACAAGGGGCACAACCTGAAGCTAGTCGGGGGGAAAATCTGGAGCAATGTTAGAAAATATTATTTTACAGAAAGAGTAGTAGATGCTTGGAACAAACTTCCAGCAGAGGTAGTTGAAAAACCGACAGTCACTGAATTTAAAAATGCCTGGGATAAGCACACATCTATCCTAAGATAAAGAGAACATACAGTATACACATAAGGGCAGACTAGATGGACAGTATGGTCTCCTTCTGCCTTCAGCCTTTTATGTTTAAATCATCCAGCATGCCATCTGCAGGTGGCATCATTAGTCACATGGGGGATTCCACAATGGCTAGACCTCTGTGGTATAAACGGGCATGTAAAAAAGAAAAATAGTCAGCTCTACCTTAATAAACCGTAGGCCTTGAGAAAATAGCAATGGTCACACCTGGTGTCGGCTGTGAGTCCGATAGTGAGATCCAATAGTACACAAAACAGTTGGCCAGCCAGGGGTAAATCCATAAAATCTTCAAGCTTTATTGTGCCAATCTTTAAAATACATCTGATAAAATCTTACATAGAAAAATTCATTAATAGCCTACGCGTTTCGGACCATCCGGTCCTTACACATGACAAACAAAATAACGGTGCGTTGGGTACTCACTGCTTCTGGGTCTTCTTCTACAGCTTTCAGGGCCAGCACTGGCCATGCAGATAGGCTCCTCAGGCTCCTCAGCGATGGAGTCAAAGAGTCTTTCCATAGGTCTTGGGGTTGTAAACTACCTAAGAATGCCAGCGAAGTGGATGGTTTCAACGTGTGGGACCTCTTAAATTTGGATGCCCCGGAGGGAACAGACCCCATTATAGTTAAAAAAAATTAGTAACCTATTGTGTTTATGTTTGGATGGTCAGTCTCTTTAAAAAATAGTGTTCATCTATTTAATAGAAAAAATCTATTCTGAGTGCCTTGGATGGCTCAGAGGCATAAAGAAATTATTTGCATGGCTCTACCCACTGCAAGTAGTGATGGGTAATTATATTATTCCTTGTGCCAGGGGCTGTGTAAATACTTTCCATTTTAAGAAAGCATCTTTTTTGCTTTGGCTTTGAGTACAGGATATTTTGGTCTCTTTAGCCACCTATACTAAGCCTAACATGGGTCTCTCCATGTGGTGACTTGTGATTCTATTTAAAGTGGAACTGTGTTCAAAAATGAACGTAGTCCTTATCAGGGATGGCTCTAGGTTTGTGGGTGCCCTTGGGCAGGAGAGTCTCACATGATGTCACCTTTCAGCTCCTCTGCCACAAATGGGCCAACTTTTGCTGCTGATCACCCTCCAGTCCTTATTGCCTTCCCTATAGCCACCAATTGCCCTACAGTCCCTATTGCCTTTCCTATAGCCACCAATCGCCCTCCAGTCCTTGTTGCCTTCCCTATAGCCAGCAATCGCCCTCCAGTCCTTGTTGCCTTCCCTATAGCCACCAATCACCCTCCAGTTCGTATTGCCTTCCCTATAGCCACCAATCACCCTCCAGTCCTTATTGCCTTCCCTATAGCCACCAGTCATCCTCTAGTCCTTGTTGCCTTCCCTATAGCCACCCTTCAGCCCTTACTGCTTGCTCCGCTGCCACTAAAGACTTCATCCTTGCTATAGGTTGTCCCCTGGTTCTCCCCACCCTCTGAGCTTCCATCAGTTGCCCTCCATTCCATGCCACCTTCTCCAGTGTTGCTGATCATCCCCTGTTGTTGAGGCCAGCTATGAGCAGGTCTGCATACAACACCCGGCAGTCGGTGGTTCGGGTCCACTGTAAAATAATACCACGGCCAAGTGTGAGTCTGAGTGGGCCCCTGAAGATGCCTGGGCTCCTGGCAATTGCCCAAATTTGCCCTTTACTGGCGCCAGCCCTTATGTACTATGCAGCAGGGGGGCAGCGTGACCATCTGTAAAATAAAAAATGGCTGCTGGATACTCACCGCTTCTGTTTCTTCTTCTACAGCTTTTAGGGTCAGCGCTGATAGGTTGCTCAGGTTGACGTGTCCATGTGATCACAAGCAGCGTATCAGTGATACCAGCAGCTGAGCCTATCAGCGCTGGAGTCAAACAGAGCCTTGCCTTGGAATTGTAGACTACCTAAGAATACCAGCAAACTGGGGTTTTCAACGTGTGGGGCCTCCCAAAATGGGACACCCCGGAGGCACAAACCAAAACCCCATTATAGTTAACATCCAGGATTTGATCTTCTGCAAATCAATCTTAGCCCTCAGTATAGGCATCACTGCATGTGGTTAGGAAGATGTTTTTTTCAATAAGTTTTCCCGTCACTTTATATAGGAGTAAAAACTTTGGCTTGTGGTCAGCGGTTGGATGCAGACTCGGTCGTTTTGCATACTGACCACAGGTTCTCATTGATCAATTTTAAATTGGATTATTGTTGGGGGTTAAAAGCGCCAGAGCAGCAGAAAGCGGTTGTGGTAAGTGTCAGATGGGAGATGGATAGCGGAATGAGCGAGGCGAGTGACAAGACACAAGACTGAATTGATCACTGTCATCGGCCCAGTGATCAGCCGTCTGCCCTTTGCCGCCCGTCCGGAGCATAGGAATAATGTTTAGACAAACCTATTTGATTTCCGTAGTAATGGCTGTGTCACCCGAATTACAGACCGAACACGGGTCAAAGAGAGATCATTTTTCAGGCTGCTCGCGGTATTAACGTATTACATTTAAAGCCAGGCAGATGATGGAGAATGATTGCGTAATGCCGACTTTTTGCTTTTCCTTAGCTGCCCATGGAAGGAATAAATGTTTGGGCTGTGGAAACGCGATACATCCCGGGAATGTAAATATTCAAATGATACAACGTTCTAAACACAAATCTTGATTTTTCGACATTTGAGACAGTTAATGGAAGATTCAAATGCAATGGTGTTGCTGTTTTAGGAAAATATTATGGCCTTGATTAAGTAAGCATTCTTTAAAGCGGCCCTTATACCTGTTCCCCAGCGAACGGGTGCTGTCCCGCATAGTGACAGGCTTGGGGGAGCATCAAAATTGCTGGAGCCCTTCATGCAATATCCTGCAAGTCTTACCTCAACCTCGTTCCTTGCTTGAAATGTGGTCCTCTGATTGGTTGCCGGTAGTCAGGTGGGCTGGCTTGAAGGAAGGCCGGGAAAGACGTCCCATGTGAGGACAACATTTCACCCGAGGAACGAGGTTCACGTAAGATTTGGTAAGGTATTGCGGAGGGGCTCCAGCAATTACTATGGCACTATGCGGCCCTGCACGCGTTTGCTAGGGAACGGGTGTGGGACTTTAAAGGGCCAGTTTAGCCAGACTGACTATTTTGCAAGCCCCCTCCCATCCTTCCCTAGCAGTTGAGGAAGGCCAGGGAGGGTTACATACCAAAAAATGCTTACCTCATTGCTATTGGGGGGACGTCAGCGCTGGACAGCCATCCTTTACTCTAGCCAGAAGTAGGATTTAGTAACAGCTGGGGTTAGGAATAGCAATAGTTCAACAGTTAGTTCCCGAGGGAGCTTTGGGGGGGGGGGGTTGTACATGACATAGACATGTGCCTGCCATTATACCTATAAGACAAAGACGCTCATTGATTGTAATATTCATATTCTAAGTATACAGCACGTCCTGTTCCAGAATAATCCTTACTCATGGGTAATACATCCTCTAGATGGCGCTGGACTGCAGAGACAGAAAGTAACTCCTCCCGGCCCCATATATACCAGGGACCTCCCACAAATTCCCCAGTTCTTCTCTGCAGTCTGGGCTGCGATGAAGATGGCTCTTTCTACTCGCAGGTGAGCGGGGCTTATTAACCTGCGGCCCTGTAGGACTATTCCCACCCTTTCCTTTTCACTGCTTCCCAGCTTAGGCTGCACTGGTCGGGCGCTGCTCCAACCGCAGTCCCCCACCAAAGGGTAGGAGGTACAGGCCCGTGGTGAGCCTTATGAGATGTCCCTCCCGCGCCCGTTTGCCCTTCGCCCCCTGTCCCCTCAGTTAGGCTCCTCTTGGGTCGTCCGCTGCTTCCCCTTCGCTCTCCCTGGGTAGATCTCGGGGGGGGGGGGTGTATGTATGTATGTATTCACTATGTATATCACACTTTGCCTTGGTTGCACTGGTTTTTATTATCGCCGCAGCCGTGCACTTGTACTTCGCTCCGCGGACGGTGGCGACATCGTCTCCGGCGCTGCTGCGCCGTCATTGGCTGGCCTGGTCACCTTTCGTGGGGCGGGTCTTGCGGATGACGTTTTCCGCATCACTTCTCCGCGGCCCGCCCCTCGAGGTATATGCGGGCGCCATTTTGGAGCTCCTGTGCTGCATGTCTGGCGTCTCCCTATCGCGGTCCGTAAGTGCCCCTGCGTGCTGGCTTTTCTTTGTATTTTATTGTATTATGCTTACGGGTTCTTTGCTTTATGTCTTACAGGCGGGTCAAACTTTTTTGTGGTTTCTCCCGGTCCTATCCCCTCTATTTAGCGTTAACTCCTTATTGGAGGGCTATTGTATTTGTATATCTCCCACTTCCCTAGCGGGCTATTGGGGCATCCCGAGTAGCCTTATTGGCGTCAATCCCAATTGGCCTATTGTGCCACAATAATCACCATATGGAGGCTTCTCAGGATAATGTGCTTGGGGTTCCTTCGGGACAAGCTATGTGTTGCGTGTGGGGTATCCCCTATAAGTGACAATGTCAGGGTGTGTGTACCCTGCGCCCAGCAGATGCTTGCGCTGCAGTCTGGGTTACCGGTGGCTGGGCCTCCGCCCCCTCTGGCTTCGTCCTACCCCCCCCCCCCACACTTACATCTGACTCCTAGTGAGGTGCATACCAGTGGGGAGTCTCAACCTGATTTGGCTGTACGGGTGGACAGCATTGAGAGACATATTGCTGGCTCTGGCCCACGTAAGGCTTCTGCTAAGAAGCGGCATTTATCACCTGGCGATACTCTTTTCCCTATGGAGGCTGAGGAGTTCTTTGACGTTACCGGTTATACCCCCATGGAAGAGGGGGAATTATTTTCTGATTCAGAATCATCTGAGGAACAATCTAGGGTGTATGGTGCCGATTCTGGGTCTGACTCATGGGCTTCAGATGATACTGACAGGCTTTTGGCTCACATTTTTGAAGTACTCTGTATCTCTCCTCCTGCCGTAGCCTCGCTTGGAGTTTCCTGAACAAACTCACTTTAATAATCTGGTGCACAAAGAGTGGGAACGGCCTAGCCGGCTTCCCGGGGTACCAAAGAGTTGGGATAAGAGGTATCCCTTTCCCGCTTAGATGATTAAACGTTGGTCATGTCCTCCTGAGGTGGTTGCACCATTTCTGTGGTTGTCCAACACCTCCATCATGCATTCCCCTGATTCTACTACCCTGAGGGATGGGGAGGACAGGCGCATAGATCAACTGGCTTGCCATGCCTTTGCCTGTGTGGGGACCGCGCTGTGTCCGGTCTGTGCCTCTGCCATTACGGCTGTGGCTATTAAAAGCCTGCTCAGGAGTGTCTTAGATGGGGCCCCTGATGAAGGTGGTAGTGAAGAGTATAGAGCACGTTTGCGTTGTGAGGAATTTGTTGCATATGTTCTCTCTGCCTTGGATGATACCATTAGAATGTGTGGCAGGGCTTCTGCCTTGTTGGTGGGGATACGTCGCTCGGTCTGGCTGCGCCAGTGGGCAGCTGACAACGCTGCTAAGAAGGCTCTCACTGGTTTTCCCTTCAAGGGGCTGCGCCTCTTTGGTGAACGTTTGGACTTGTTTGTTAAAGGAGGCAAATTACCTCAGCGTAGGAGGCTGCCCCGGTCCTTTCGGGGTTCAGGTGCCTTTCTTCCCTCCTTTCGAGGTTCCGCTGGAGCCCGTGGAGATTTTTGGGGCAGGGGCAGAGGGCGGGGCCGCCCTGGTCCCTCCTGGGGTCCCAAGCCTAAGTCCTCCCCCAAGCCCCCTCAGGCATGAAGGGGCGCCCTCACCCATCCGGGTGGGGGGACTGCTTCGGCTCTTTGCTCACGTCGGGAGGCGTCATGTCTCAGACCGGTGGATTCAGGAAGTAGTGTCCCCCGGTTACAAGACAGAGTTTGCAGCCTGGCCGCCCCCAAGATTCATCAAATCCCGGATGGCTCAAAACCCCCTGTCAGCTCAGGGTATGTCCCTTGCTGTCCAAGGTCTTCTGGAATTGGGAGTCATCTGCCGGGTGCCCTTGTGGGAAAGGGGCAAAGGCTACTATTCCAATCTTTTCACTGTTCCCAAGAAAGACGGGTCCATCAGACCCATCCTGGATTTAAAGCGCCTCAACAAATTTGTCAGATTCAGACACTTTCGCATGGAGACTCTGCGCTCCGCTGTGAATTCTCTACGCCCAGGGGACTTCATGACCTCTGTACACATCAAGGATGCTTACCTTCACATACCAATCTTTCCAGGTCATCAGAGATTCCTCAGGTTCGCTCTGGAGGATCAGCACTACCAATTTGTGGCCTTGCCCTTCAGTCTCACCTCGGCTCCCAGGGTATTCACCAAGGTGCTGGCAGAAGTGATGGCTCAGCTGAGATCTCAGGGCATCTGCATTCTTCCCTACTTGGACGACATGTTTATCGCTTCTCAGTCCTTCCAACAGGCAGAGCTGGATACCCAGCGGGTGGTGTCCACACTGGAGTCATTCGGCTGGGAGTCCTTTCTGGGCATGATTCTGGATTCATCTCAGGTCAAGATCTTTCTTCTTCAGCAGAAGGTGTTCAAGAGCGAGCTCAGCTCCTTCTGTCTTGTCCTCATCCGTCCATCAGGCAGGGAATGCAGCTGCTGGGCCGGATGGTGTCCTGCCTCGAGGCAGTTCCATATGCTCAGTTTCACATGAGACCTCTTCAGGTTCACCTCTTGTCAGTATGGGATCGGGACCCTGTGTCCTTGGATCAGGTGTTTGTTCTGTCCCCTTTGGCCAGGCGGTCTCTATCGTGGTGGCTGGACTAAAGGAACCTGCTGGGGGGCGGATCCTTTCTGGCCCCTTGTTGGGAGACTGTCACCATGGGTGCCAGTCTGACAGGTTGTGGGGGCTTTTGGAAATCCCTGAAATTCCAGGGTCAGTGGGGCCCTCAGGAGGCCCACACCCCTATCAACATTCGGGAGTTGAGGGCGATCAGGTTGGTTCTCGCCCACTTAACCCCACACCTTCGGGTTCGGGCTGTTCAGGTCCGCTCGGACAACCAGACGGCGGTTGCCTACATCAATCATCAGGGAGGGAAACCCTTAGGGAAGGGTCTATGATTCTGTCCTGGGCGGAGGACAATGTTCCCTGCATCTCGGCTGTGTACATTCCGGGGGTGGAGAATCTGGAGGCAGACTCTCTGAGCAGGGGGACCTCTCGTCTGGGAGAATGGTCCCTCAGCAGCAGGGTGTTTCGCTCCCTGTGCCACCGCTGGGGTCAGCCGGATGTGGATCTGTTTGCATCCCATCACAATCATAAGCTTCCAGTCTTTGTTTCTCTGTCCCAGGATCCTCTGACCTTAGCCATGGATGCCTTAGCAATGTCTTGGACGAGTTTTCAACTCCTGTATGCGTTTCCCCTGTTTCCCCTGCTGGGCAGGGTGCTGCGCAAGATTGCTCAGGAAGGGGTGCCAGCCATTCTGGTGGCCCCCTGTTGGCCAAGAAGAGTGTGGTTCGCAGACATCGTGCAGCTGGCAGTAGATCAGTACGCCCTGCCCCAGGTTCCAGATCTGCTCACTCAGGGGCACCTACGCCACCCCAATTTACAAACGCTGGCTTTGACGGCCTGGCTGCTGAAACCTCCATCTTGATGGAAAAGGGGCTGCCTGCCTCAGTTGTTAATACCATGATCAGGGCTAGGAAAAGGTCCTCTTCTTCCATCTACTATAGGGTTTGGCATACTTACATTGACTGGTGCAAGTCTAAGTCACTTCCCTGTCGTGTGTTTTCTATTCCTAGGAGTTTCTGCAACATGGTTTGGATCTGGGTCTTCAGCTCAGTACTCTGAAAGGTCATGTTTCTGCCTTGGCCATTTTCTTCCAAAGATCTTTTGCTCAGCATCCCCTGGTCAAGACCTTCTCCCAGGGGGTTACTCACGTGTGTCCCCCACGTAAGCCTATGTTACCAGTCTGGGACTTGAACTTGGTCTTATCTGTCCTGCAGGGGTCTCCCTTCGAGCCCTTGCAGGGGGCCCCCTTGTCCATTCTTACGCTTAAGGTAGTCTTTTTGGTGGCTATCACTTCTGTTAGGCGTGTTTCTGAGTTGGCGGCGCTTTCCATCAAGCCCCCTTACTTTGAGAAACACCAGGACAAGGTGGTGTTTCGTTTTAAGCCAGATTTTCTGCCTAAGGTTGTTTCTGCTTTTCATCTCAATCAGGACATTGTTTTGCCTTCTCTGTGTCCTAATCCTAGTAACTCTAAGGAGAGGGTTTTGCACTCTTTGGATGTGGTCAGGACTCTGAAGATCTATCTGGTGGCTACTGAACCCTTCAGGAAGACTGATGCTCTTTTTGTGCGTCCGTCTGGACCTAAGAAAGGTCTGGCTCCAGCTAAGTCCACTATCAGCAAGTGGATCCATCAGGCTGTGATACAGTACACGTAGTATAATAGAACTACAAGACAGTATACAAACTCTAAATCTTTATTGAAAAATATTGCACACTCTCAAAAATCAGCACACAAGAACCCACCCTGACGAATCCCCGTGGGCGGGGCAAAACGCGCGTCGGACGAGGGCGGCCTCACTTCACCTCGTGTCCCTCCACCAAGGCATGCCGGTTTGCCATGCCTTGGCTTGCGTTTGCAGGAGCGCCTGATTGTAAGTGAGGATGTCTGCTCCCACGTGCCAGCATATATCAACACACAGCAAGTATTGTCTGATGGTGACATGCGGAGGTAACAGCACTGAGCAATAAGGTATGACGTATGCGCGAAGAGGTGTGCTCCCTGATGCAGTGAAGTGGCCGAGCAGGAGTAACAATGTTGGCTATGAAAGCGTGAGTCATAATCTCTGATACACAGCTTGATTGCACTGTATGTCTATCTGAGTTGGTCCTGCGGACTTTGTAATCTCCTTTGGAGTATGCGTGGAGTTAGAAGAGCCTCTGCACCGTGTTTATGCAGTGTGTAGCATACATACCTAGTGCTGATTTGCCTTGCCCTATGCTTGTGAAAACCAACAGAGAGACATTCCAACTATGCATACATGAAAAGAACGGCTAGTGTCGATGTGCCCTGTCCTATATCCATGACAATCAGAGGGACGATTGAGCTATGCATTCATGAAAGGGGACGGCCTATTATTCTACACGGTCGCCAGTGGATAACACATGTCTGTGTATATGAAGCTGCAGTCGTTGAATGTCTTTGGACTATGTTCCTAGCTGTCTAACTTATGACTAGCAGGTCTGTATGTTGAGTACAGGACACGGCCTGAGGAGCAATATCCCTGTTTTTGGCGCCCAACGTTGAAGCTTCAGCAAGTTCAATTGATCACATTAGGTGATTGGCTATAGGTGGTTTGTGGTGGTTTGTTTGTGGATGCTGTTCTGAGGTGTTGATGCATGTGCATGGGGGGGCCCCCTATTTTTTAACATTACAACGTTGTGAATTTTTAGGTACATCAATTTTTTCTTGTGTGCTGATTTTTGAGAGTGTGCAATATTTTTCAATAAAGATTTAGAGTTTGTATACTGTCTTGTAGTTCTATTATACTACGTGTACTATTTGAGCCAGTGCCCTTAAGTAACCGTGTGGGTTCGTGTATTAAGATATGGGTAAACTTGGTTAACCCTTTCGCTGCCAGCCTACCTGCAGCATTTGCCACTCCCTGTTGCCAGACTGAGTTTCACTGTTTTGCGCTACACATGTTCAACTGTCATTTTTGAAAGGATTTCCAGGGATTTCCCAGGAAAATTATATATTGTTTTTTTCAACAGAGTCTGGGCTTTAACATGAAATGTCTTGTTTGTATTTTTTAGGTGTATTCTCAACATTTTTGGGTGAAATGTGTGAAAAAAATTAAAAAAAATATATTTTTTTACAATTTGTAGAGTTTTTTTGTAATAAAAAATGTAAGTTTGTCAATAAAATCTTATTGCGTGAGAAACCCCAATTTCTCCCGGTTACAGCGATACCACATATGTATAGGTAGACACCCTTTCCTGCCCAGAAGCCTTTTATAGCTGCTGGATGACAAATGGTTAATTAAAAAAAAAAATGACATAGGGTCCCCCCTTCCCGGGGAGGGAGACCCCATTTTTTTTTGGATTTTTAAGGGTTAAAAACCCTTAAAAATCCAAAAAAAAAAATGACATGGGGTCCCCCTTACCCAAAGTAACCAGCCCGGGACCAGCTATGGGGGCTTGTAGGCACAGAGTGGGGGGGCCAGCTTTGGTGGCCCCCCCACCCTGCAGCCTACGAGCCCACATAGCCTATGTGGGCCCGGGCTCTTCTGCCCCCCCCTGGCCTTTGGGGAGGCAGGTAATGGGGGTGCGGGGGTTAATGGCAAGTCACCCGCTAGGGCAGGTGACTTGCCACCCCCCCAGCCTTGTGAACTGGTATAAGGGGTCTCATGGACCCCTTACCAGCTCACAAATGGTTAACTGTTAAAAAAAACCACCACACAATAATAAAAAGTATTTTATTCAAAAAAAAAAAAAAATTTTTTAACTGTACTTACCTTCGATTGCAAGCTCTTGTCCCTCGCCGCTCAGCTGACAGATGCCTGTGATCGGCATCCAGAGAAGGAGAAGGCAGGAGATCAGAGGATCTCCTGTCACCTCCTTCCAGGGCACCGATCACCGGCATCTGAGAAGCTGAGAAAGCTGAAGCCGGTGATCGGGACCGGGATGACGTCATAAGCCCCGCCCCCAAGGCAAGATGGCGGCCGCCATCGAGAAGAAGAGAGGAGAGAGCCTCCCAGGCTCTCTCCTGAAGATCGGTAAGTCCTGGGGGGGATCGGAGGCCCCCCAGGTGAAGAGGAGGGACAGCGGGAGCCAGCGCACACACAGGTAAGTGAATGTCATTTTTATTTATTTTTTTTTTTTACAGTTAGCAGCTGCTGCTGCAGAAGCGGGGGGGGGGGCGGCCTATTCCGGGGGCTCTCCTGGAGCCATCCGACCCCCCACGGGGGATCGGATGGCACCAAATTAAAGAGGAGACCCGGCCGGATCCAACAAGGGGTCAGGTGAGTATTTTTGATTTTTATTTTTTAAACTAGAAGCGAGGAAAGTCAAGCACGTAACACCTACGGGCTTGGCACTTAAGGCCCAGCCAAGCCAGCACGTAGGTGTTACGTGCTTGGCAACAAAAGGGTTAAAGGGACGCCATAAATGAGTAATGGCAGCGCTCATGATAAATTAACTTGGAGTCTCCTTGAATTTTATTCTTTTTTGAGGCTGTGATACAGGCCTACTCTGCTAAGGGGAAGGAGCCGTCCTTCCGCCTTACTGCTCATTCTACTCGTGCTATTGGTGCCTCTTGGGCTTTCAGCACCAGTCTTCTGTTGAACAAGTTTGCAAGGCCGCCACTTGGTCTTCTGTTCATACCTTTTCCAAGTTTTACAAGGTTGATGTTAGGGCCTCAGCTGATGCTGCCTTTGGTCGCAAAGTTCTGCAGGCGGCAGTGGTTTAAACTGTCTGCTGTTGCTTTTGGGTATTCCACCCTACTTTACGGACACTGCTATTGGATGTCCCATGAGTAAGGATTATTCTGGAACAGGACGTGCTGTATACTTAGAATAAAACAATTCTGTGATTACTCACCTGAAGAATTGGTATTATATGTATACAGCACGTCCTGTTCCACCCCGCCCTTATTATCATTATTTTTAGTTACCTCTTTATGGTGATTGTTCTTATGTTCAATATTGATAAAGGTTATAGTTCTCCTGGCTTCATTTTTACTGCTTTTCAATACTGGGGAATTTGTGGGAGGTCCCTGGTATATATGGGGCTGGGAGGAGCTACTTTTCTGTCTCTGCAGTCCAGCGTCATCTAGAGGATGTATTAACTATGAGTAAGGATTATTCTGGCACAGGACGTGCTGTATACTTAGAATAATACAATTCTGTGATTACTCACCTGAAGAATTGGTATTATATGTATACAGCACGTCCTGTTCCACCCCGCCCTTATTATCATAATTTTTAGTTACCTCTTTATGGTGATTGTTCTTATGTTCAATATTGGTAAGGGTTATAGTTCTCCCGGCTTCATTTTTACTGCTTTTCAATACTGGGGAATTTGTGGGAGGTCCCTGATATACATGGGGCCGGGAGGAGCTACTTTTCTGTCTCTGCAGTCCAGCGTCATCTAGAGGATGTATTAACTATGAGTAAGGATTATTCTGGAACAGGACGTGCTGTATACGTATAATACCAATTCTACAGGTGAGTAATCACAGAATTGTATTTTTTTATCCTGCTCGTTGTCCTTGTCAACCATGGGGACCAATAAATTAGCATTATAATTAGGAATTATACAATGATAAATTATACATTTGAATTTACTGAAAATAAATTAATCAGTTAACTAATTAATCACTCAATCTATCAGACATTGCTTTAGAACAGAAACATTTCAATAACCAAATTAATGATGCTGGCCTGGATATGAATCATGGGTCTCCTAGAAAATAGTGAAAATAATCGGACCATAAAGGTTTTTCCTGTAATTAGCACCACGGGTGTCTTCAAACTTGTATTCAGTATGTCTTCCTATTTTAAAGGTCGCAAAGCATTCACTGTGCTGTTTGGTATTACTGTTGTGCATCGGACCGAACATAAGATTTAAGGAGAGAGTTGTCTCAGGAGAGTAGAAAAAATATATAGACAAGCATGTTACGGCTAGAGGCCGATCACCAGCACCACTTGAGCATCTACGTAGAGACACTATTAGGGCCTTAGCCGCAACACTGGCCAAAGGCAGATGGCGCGGTGTCTTGTTTGTTTTTGAGCTAGTGACAGGTCCCGCCAGTGGATAGGACCAGAAATCATTTGTATTTAACATGTAAATGAATGATACTCAGGCATACAGCGCCAGGTGCAATACAAAAAAAGGCTTTAACTGGGGATGGCAGCACAGTGACCAAGCGAAAACACATGGGGGTTATTTAAGAAGGGATAGCACCAGGTAGTGCCTCGTAGTGGCAGCGTCTGACGCTCTATGCCTTTGGCCAGTGTTGCGGCTAAGGCTCTAATAGTGTCTCTCCATAGATGCTCAAGTGGTACTACAGCGCCCAGCTTTAGAGAGCCAACGCTGTGTGTAGTTTTCTCTTAAATATGGTGTTGAGTGCCGAGTGCCGGACACATGGAGCTGGTGCTATCTCTTGCTCGCTGCAGCGTTATACTGTTGTTAGAGCGCCCAACACACATCACATTCATCAATGCCGGCCAGGTTACTACAGCGTCTGAGACGCTTTGTTACAGCCCTGGTACCCGCTTACAGTGTCTACTAGCAGTCGCTCTAAGCACCGCTATACAGACGCTCATCTGGCAATACCTGGTGCAAGTAATTAATCAGTCTGTTACTGAACAAATAACAAACTTATAGAACACTTGAGGCAAACTTAAAAGTCTTGGTCCTCCTGTACTGCCCTGATGGTGGCCCTAGGCCAGTACCTGGGGCATACCTGAATATCTTTTTGTTCTGATGGGCCAGTCTGACCCCCTGTAAGTTCTGTCTGAAACAAAGCTTTAAAACCCCCAGAAAGAATGGAAAAAAATGAGCCATTTTGGGGAATTTGTTGTTTTCGGAAGTTTATTTTAGTTGGAAAATTCCAGAAACAAATTGCTAAAGTTTTAGATTTGTCCTAAAATGTAAGAAAATGTAATCCACACTTCTCTAACTCTTTGTTTTTTCCGTTTTCCACTGGTTGAACTTGGTGGACAGATGTCTATCTTCAACCTAAATAACTATGTAATGATGACTAAAATCAACAGTTACATTTCAACGCTCTTTGACAGGTTGAGGATCTCCCAGGCTCCATTTGATTAAGTTATTGGATTTCTTCTTCTTCTCCCCTCTGAGGATAAAATCATTGCGCCGGACTCAGCAGCATGTTGGAATTCCGGCCAGTGCACCGAACGAGTGTTGTTCCTAATTATGAAATACAGTTTATCGCTTTGCTGGGATATTTAGTTAAAAGCACCAATACGCTAATTAAATTTCACCCGCGCCAATTACGGATAAAGAGATTTAAATTCAATAAAGGAAGCAGGCGGCCATTCATCTGTAGAGATGTTATCGGAGATGGCTCCTCACTACAGACCAGTTTGAATAATACAGTATAAGCCATTTACCATACGTTTTCATAAAGCCGATGAGAGAAGGGTTCGGATTAAATGTGGCAACGCACACTATAACAAGAATGTATAACTTTCAGAGGAATATTAAAAAATATATATTAGGAGTGTGATCAAAACTGGAAGACAACCTAATTTATAAAATTTTTTGGCCCTTTTAAAAACCCACCCAAAAGAATCCCGATTTAGTATACCCCACTGGTTAAAGGCCTCCAGGAAGACCAAAATCAAACAGAAAGTACTAATGTACTCTACAGACACGAGCACACAGGACAGACAGAGCAGGGATGCCACTAGGTGCTGAGGTAAATGATTTCCTCTGGAGGACCCCAAGAATAATTTCCCCTGGAGGGCAACAAAAATGATTTTCTCTGGGGAACACTAAGAATGATTTCCCCTAGTGGACCCCAAGAATGATTTCCTCTGGTGGATCCCAAGAATAATTTCCCCTGGAGGGCCACAAAAATGATTTTCTCTGGGGAACACTAAGAATGATTTCCCCTGGTGGATCCCAAGAATGATTTCCTCTGGTGGACCCCAAGAATGATTTCCTCTTGTGGGCCCCAAGAATGATTTCCTCTGGTGGACCCCAAGAATGATTTCCTCTGGTGGACCCCAAGAATGATTTCCTCTGGTGGACCCCAAGAATGATTTCCTCTGGTGGACCCCAAGAATGATTTCCTCTTGTGGACCCCAAGAATGATTTCCTCTGGTGGACCCCAAGAATGATTTCCTCTGGTGGACCCCAAGAATGATTTCCTCTTGTGGACCCCAAGAATGATTTCCTCTTGTGGACCCCAAGAATGATTTCCTCTGGTGACCCCAAGAATGATTTCCTCTGGTGGACCCCAAGAATGATTTCCTCTGGTTGACCCCAAGAATGATTTCCTCTGGTGGACCCCAAGAATGATTTCCTCTGGTGGACCCCAAGAATGATTTCCTCTTGTGGGCCCCAAGAATGATTTCCTCTGGTGACCCCAAGAATGATTTCCTCTGGTGGACCCCAAGAATGATTTCCTCTGGTGGACCCCAATAATGATTTCCTCTGGTGGACCCCAAGAATGATTTCCTCTGGTGGACCCCAAGAATGATTTCCTCTGGTGGACCCAAGAATGATTTCCTCTGGTGGACCCCAAGAATGATTTCCTCTGGTGGACCCAAGAATGATTTCCTCTGGTGGACCCAAGAATGATTTCCTCTGGTGGACCCCAAGAATGATTTCCTCTGGTGGACTCCAAGAATGATTTCCTCTTGTGGGTCCCAAGAATGATTTCCTCTTGTGGACCCCAAGAATGATTTCCTCTGGTGGACCCCAGAAATGATTTCCTCTGGTGACCCCAAGAATGATTTCCTCTTGTGGGCCCCAAGAATGATTTCCTCTGGTGACCCCAAGAATGATTTCCTCTTGTGACCCCAAGAATAATTTCCTCTTGTGGACCCCAAGAATGATTTCCTCTTGTGGACCCCAAGAATGATTTCCTCTGGTGACCCTTTAAACATCCAAGATGGCGGCACATAGTTCCAGGCTGCCTGCAAACAGGAAGTGTCTTCTGACTGTGCCGCTCTGCATTCTGGGATTGCTGTCACTTCCCTGACCGCAGCTTTGCTCTGTTTATTCAAAGCACAGCTATAACCCACCTACCTGCACTTTTGCCCACTATCCTCTCCTCAATATGTGATGCTTCTAAGGCAAGATGGTGGCACCCATATCGTAGAGCCCTGATCAGAGTTGCAGCTCACAATAGCCAGATCCTGGAACACAGAGCATCTTTGTATGGTGATGCTTACTGACAAACTGAATTTGATTGTGAATAATGAGAACTTATTCAGCATCCTTCTGAATAGGAGAACTCCATTGGAGGGCATCTGGTTCAGGTTCCGAGCCCAAAGAGTGAGGGTGTAATTAGGGAGGGGAGCTGGATCCCAGGATGCATTGCGTATCTTACATCTTTTCCAAGTATACAGCACGTCTTGTTTCACAGAATTCTTTACGCTTGGGATATCCCACCACAAGGTGGCGCAGTGGACTGCAGAAACACTTGTGGCATCTCCCGGCCCTATAAAAGGACAGGAGCCTCCCACAAGTTACCAGTTTCCTTCTGCAGTCTGGACTGGAAGATAGAAGATGGCTCTCTATATTACGCAGGCGAGCGGGGCTTATCAGCCTGCGGCCCTGCAGGACTATTTCCACCCGTTCTGGACCCACTGCCTCCCAGCCTCGGCTGCCTGGTTCGGGTGAAGGTAGGACAGCGCCAGGGTCAGGTGCTGGAGGAGCGCTGCTCCAACCGCAATCCCTGTACCTGCAAGGGTAGGCGGTTCAGGCTTATGGTGAGCCTTATGGGATGCCCCTTCCTGCCTTATTCTGGGCCTCCCCCCCCCTCCACTGCCCCCCCCCGTCCTCCCTACCTAAGCATGCCTTGGGTGCGCCTACCGTTGCCCTTCCCCGCCTCACTCTCTCCGGTGGGGGGGGGGGGGGTTAGGTGGTGTTGTTTCACTTTAAATTTTATTGCCTTTACTTGTATTGTCCGCGCTCGCCGCCGTGCCGTTTTGTACGGCGCTCCGCGGCTGGCAGCGACATTCTCCTCATGTCTTTCTGCGCTGTCATTGGCGCTGGGGGGTCATGTGGAGCGTGATTTGCGCTCTTCGGGGGACGGGTCCCGCGGATGACGCTTTTTTCGTCATACCTCCGCGGCCTGCCCCTCAAGGTCCTGGCAGGCGCCATTTTGGTTGGAGTTTGTCTTCTCCTGACCTGCGGTACTGTGGCGCGCTGCTGGCCTGCCTGGATGTGCGATCGGCTTCTTGGTCCATGAGTCCCCTTCGGGGTTGTATTGTGCTCTTGTCACCACATTATGGGAATTTTATGTGTTGTTTTCTTATGTCTTTCAGGCGGGATAAACGTGATTGTGGTTTCTCCCGGCCCTCTTCCCTTCCTTCTCCCACCTTCCCTGCGGGTTTTGGGGCATCCCGGTTGGCTCTTGTTAGCCTTAACCCTATACTGGCCAATGTGCCCACTCTAATCCCCATATGGAGGCTGCCGGGGATAATGTGCTTGGGGTTCCTTCGGGACAAGCCCAGCTGTGTGCCGCATGTGGGGTATCCCCTGTGAGGGACGGTGTCAGGGTATGTGTGCCCTGCGCCCAGAAGGTACCTGCGCTGCAGTCTGGGTTGCCTGCTACGTTGCCCAGCTCTGCGCCCACTTCTACATCACCTACCCCCCGCGCCTGCATGTGAGGGACTATAGTGGGGAATCACATTATGACTTGGCCTTGCGGGTGGCCAGCCTGGAAAGGCATATTGCTGGGCCGGCCCCTCGTAAGGCTTCTGGCAAGAAGCAGCATTTAACTCCCCCTGTTTCCCTTTTTCCTCAGGAGGCTGAGGGACAGTTTTCTTTCCCTGGCCTGTACCCCCTAGAAGAGGGGGAACTTTTCTCTGATTCTGATTCCTCTAAGGAGCAGCAGGAGGTTTATGGTGGTACTTGGTCTCCTTTTGGAGAAGACCCATGGTCTCCTGACGATAATGACAGGCTGTTGGCTCACATTTTTGAAGTACTGTGTATTACACCTCCTGTCCTAAAAGGCAGCAGGGTGAGCTTTTCCACACTGTTAAACAACGCTTGGAGTTCCCTGAGCAGGTCCACTTCAATAATTTGGTGCTCAAGGAGTGGGAACGTCCTAGCAGATTGCCCACGGTGCCTAAGAGTTGGGACAGGAGGTATCCCTTTCCTGCTAATGTGGTTAAACTCTGGTTGTGTCCCCCCCGAGGTTGATGCTCCCGCGCTTGGGTTGTCCAATACCTCGGTCATGCATTCCCCTGACACTTCTACTCTGAGGGATGGTGAGGACTGGCGTGTGGATCAGCTGGCCTGTCATGCATTTGCTTGTGCAGGGACTGCGCTGCGCCCTGTGTGCGCCTCTGCCATCATGGCTCTTGCTGTTAAAGGGCTGCTCAAGTGCCTTTTGGATAATGCCTCGGATGCCAATAGGGGGGAGGAGTATAGATCCCTCCTGCTTTGCTATGAATTTGTGACATTTATTCTTTCTGCTATGGATGATGCTGTCAGGATGTGTGGTAGGACTTCTGCCCTTTTGGTGGCTATACGCCGCTCTGTTTGGCTGCGTCAGTGGGCGGCTGATAATGCTGCTAAGACGGCCCTCACTGGCTTCCCCTTTACTGGGCTATGTCTCTTTGGGTAGCGTCTGGATCTGTTTGCCAAGGATGGTAGGCTGCCTCAACGCAGGAGGCAGCCGTGGCCCTTTCGGGGGGCTGGTTCTTCCCTCCCCTCCTTCCGTGCTCCCAGGTCCAGGTCGGGGTGCACCATTTGCGGGGGCATGTAGAGACCCTTGGGGCTGGGATAGAGGCCATGGTCGCCCCGGTCTCTCATGGGGTCCCAAGTCCAAATCTTCCCCCAAGCCCCTTCAGGCATGAGGAGGCGCCCTCACCCATCCGGGTGGGGGGGGGGGCGGTTGCGGCTCTTTGCTCAGGTTTGGAGACTGCGCGTCTCAGACCGATGGATTCAGGAGGTGGTGTCCTCCGGGTACAAAATAGAGTTTGCAGCCTGGCCGCCCCCAAGATTTATCAGATCCCGGATGGTTCAAAATTCCTTGTTAGTTTAGGGCTTGCGGCTTGCCGTCCAAAGCTTTTTGGATTTGGGGGTCATTTGCCTGGTGCCCTTCCAGGAAAGGGACAGAGACTTCAACTCCAATCTGTTCACTGTTCCCAAAAAGGATGGGTCCCTGAGGCCCATCCTGGATTTGAAGTGCCTCAACAAATTTGTCAGGTTCAAACATTTTCGCATGGAGACTCTGTGCTCGGTGATCAGTACCTTGCGGCCGGGCGACTTCATGACTTCTGTGGACATCAAAGATGCTTACCTTCATGTTCCTATCTGTCCAGGTCATCAGAGATTTCTCAGGTTCGCTCTGGAAGATCGGCACTACCAATTTGTGGCCTTACCGTTCGGTCTTACCTCAGCCCCTCGGGTCTTCACCAAGGTGCTGGCGGGGGTGACGGCTCTGTTGAGATCTCAGGGCATTCGCATCCTTCCTTATCTGGACAACATTCTGATTGCGTCTCAGTCCTTCCATCAAGCCGAGCTGGATACCCAGATGGTGGTCTCCACGCTCGAGTCCTTCGGTTGGGTGATCAACTACCCCAAGTCTTCTTTGTCTCCATCTTTGGTGATGTCCTTTCTGGGCATGACTCTGGATACATCTCAGGTCAAGGTTTTTCTGCCTTAGCAGAAGGTGGAGAGCCTGCAGACGCAGGCAAGGTCTCTGATTTTGTGCCCTCATCCCTCCATTCGGCAGGGGATGCAGTTGATGGGCCTGATGGTGTCCTGTTTTGAGGCGGTTCCCTATGCTCAGTTTCACATGAGACCTCTTCAGTTGCACCTCTTGTCAGTTTGGGATCGGGACCCAGTGTCCCTAGATCAGGAATTTGCTCTGTCCCCTCAGGTCAGTCTGTCCCTCTCGTGGTGGCTGGACTCAAGGAATCTCCTAGTGGGCAGGCCCTTTCTGCCCTCATGCTGGGAGACTGTCACCACAGATGCCAGTCTGACAGGTTGGGGGGGGGGGCTTTTGAAAATCTCTGAAGTTCCAGGGTCAGTGGGGTCCCCAGGAGGCCCATGCCCCCATCAACATTCTGGAACTACGGGCGATAAGGTTGGTTCTTTCCCAGTTAACCCCACACCTTCGGGGTCGGGTTGTTCAGATCCGCTCGGACAACCAGACGGCCGTTGTCTACATCAATCATCAGGGAGGGACTCGGAGCAAGCGAGCCCTCAAGGAAGTGTCCCTGATACTGTCCCGGGCGAAGGAGAATGTTCCCTGCATATCGGCTGTTTACATCCCGGGGGTGGAGAACCTGGAGGCAGACTCCTTGAGCAGGGGGATGTCTCGGCTGGGGGAGTGGTCCCTCAGCAACAGGGTGTTTCTCTCCCTGTGCCACCGCTGGGGTCTGCCGGATGTGGACCTGTTTGCTTCACCTCACAATCACAAACTTCCATTCTTTGTCTCTCTGTCACAGGATCCTCTGGCCTTTGCTACGGATGCGTTAGCTATGCCTTGGAAGGGGTTTCGGCTCCTCTTTGTGTTCCCTCCGTTTCCTCTGCTGGGCAGGGTGCTGCGCAAGATAGCCCAGGAAGGGGTGCCAGCCATTCTGGTGTCCCCCCGTTGGCCAAGAAGGGTGTCGTTCGCAGACATCGTGCAGCTGGTAGTGGATCAGTGCGTCCTGCCCATGGATCCAGATCTGCTCACTCAGGGGCAGCTGTGCCATCCCAATTTAAAAACTCTGGCTTTGACGGCTTGGCCGCTGAAACCTCCATCTTGATGGAGAAGGGGTTGCCTGCCTCTGTTGTTGATACCACGATTAGGGCTAGGAAGAAGTCCTCGTCCTTAATCTACTACAGGGTCTGGCATGCTTACATTGCCTGGTGTGAGTCCAGATCTCTTCCCTGTCGGGTGTTTCCTATTCCCAGGATTCTGGAGTTCTTGCAACATGGTTTGGATTTGGGCCTTCAACTTAGTACCCTCAAGGGTCATGTTTCAGCTCTGGCAATTTTTTTCCAAAAATCTTTCGCCAGTCACCGTTTGGTTAGGACTTTTTTCCAGGGGGTTTCTCACGTGCGTCCGCCACGTAAGCCTATGTTACCAGTTTGGGATTTGAATCTGGTGTTATCTGCTTTGCAGGGTCGTCCCTTTGAGCCTCTCCGTGAGGGCGCTTTGCCCATTTTGACTCTTAAGGTAGCCTTTTTGGTGGCTATCACTTCTGTCAGGCATGTTTCTGAGTTGGCGGCGCTTTCCATCAAACCTCCTTATTTTGAGCGACTCTAGGACAAGGTGTTGTTTCGGTTTAAGCCAGATTTCTTGCCTAAGGTTGTGTCTGCTTTTCATCTCAATCAGGACATTGTTTTGCCCTCCTTGTGTCCTAATCCTGCTAATTCCAAGGAGATGACTCTGCATTCTTTAGATGTGGTCAGGGTTCTGAAGTTTTATTTGGTTGCTACTGAGACTTTCAGGAAGTCTGACGCTTTTTTTGTTCTTCCTGCTGGACCTAGGAAAGGTTTGCCTCCTGCTAAATCCACTATCAGCAAGTGGATCCGTCAGGCGGTGGAGCAGGCCTACTCTGCCAGGGGGAAGATTCCTCTTTTCAGGGTTACTGCTCATTCCACTCGTGCTATTGGTGCCTTCTGGGCTTTTCAGCACCAAGCTTCTGTTGAACAAGTCTGTAAGGCCGCAACTTGGTCTTCTGTTCATACTTTTTCTAAGTTTTACGAGGTTGATGTTAGGGCCTCAGCTGATGCTGCTTTTGGCCGCAAAGTTCTTCAGGCGGCAGTGGTTTAAACTGCCCGCTGTTCTTGGGGATCCCACCCTACTTTACGGACACTGCTTTTGGACGTCCCAAGTGTAAAGAATTCTGTGAAACAGGACGTGCTGTATACTTGGAAAAATACAATTCTGTGAGTACTCACCTGTAGAATTGATTTTGTAGTATACAGCACGTCCTGTTTCACCCATCCCTTGTTCTTGGTTACCTCTGTATGGTGATTTGTTCAAATGTTTGGTTGGGGTTCCTTTATTTTTATTCTCCCGGCTTCTTGTCTAACTGCTTTGTAACACTGGGAATTTGTGGGAGGTTCCTGTCCTTTTATAGGGCCGGGAGATGCCACAAGTCTTTCTGCAGTCCACTGTGCCACCTTGTGGCGGGATATCCCAAGCGTAAAGAATTCTGTGAAACAGGACGTGCTGTATACTACAAAATCAATTCTACAGGTGAGTACTCACAGAATTGTATTTTTATCTTCTTTTTTATTCTACTTACCTTGGAGAGGGTCATCTTTATCTGCCCTTTCACTAGCTTTCTCTGTTCTGTTGTTCTCTGCTTTTTAGAGAGAGGGCGGGCTTAAACACATTATTAGAGTTGCGGCATTTGTTTTATAAAACACAATAGGGTTGATTCAGAGCCAGGTGAGAATTCTCACTCCTTTTTAGAAAAGAAAACTGTCTTTGACTTTTACACAAACAAGGCGGGCAGAGGCGGACTGGGGTTAAAAAACGGCTTGGGACTTTTCTGGTCACACCATCCTTCTGCAGTGTGTCTGATCCGGTATCCCCGCCCCCGTAACAGGAAGTGTGCAACCCCCCCCCCCCCCCCCATAATATGCAGAGTGGCAAAATCCCCCCATAATATGCAGAGTGGCAAAATCCCCCCATAACTCAGGCTCAGAGGCGGAAACCTCCCATAACAAGCTGAGTGGTAGAATCCCCCCATAACAGGCTGAGTAGTAGAGCCCCCCCCCCCATAACATGCTGAGTAGCAGAAACCCCCTATAACATGCTGAGTTGCAAGGTCCCCCATAATGGGCTGAGTGGCAGAAACCCTCCCTCCCCCCCCCCCCCCCGCTCACCTTGCTCTCCTGCCACTGCTGGAAGCCGCAAATGCTGCCACTGGCAGCCCTGGGATAGCACCGTCGCTGCTGCTGGAAGCCGAGGACCGCTGGTGATCCGGGGCTGCCCGCTCTGTGCAGCCGCCTATGATGTCCAGGTGGCAACACGGCAGCAGCATGAGAGTTCCAGCAAAGCTGGGACTCTCATGCTGACACTGTGTGCCGCCTGGACATCATAGGAAGGCTGCCACCTCTCCTGCAATTCTCCTGCAATGTTGGCTACAGCTTCTAGCCATGGGGTGGGCGAATGGGAGCTGCCACGGACCACCAGATACTCTGGGTGGCCATCAGTGTTCCCATTCACTTGGCCCACCACAAGAAGCCAGAGCATCGGCAGCCGGCCAATGCAGGGGATGTGGTGGCCTACCGGCCATTGTCCTGGTTGTCCGCCGCTGGGCACGGGTAGACTGCAGCACCAAACACTAACAGCACCATCTGCCTGTGGCCAGCATGGCAGCTGAAGCATTAACAGCATCTCTCCGCAAGTGGCACTAGTGATAAATTTGTCCTCCACGCTTCAAACAGCCGAGACTAATGCTGCTTCCTTTCTGCCAATGATGCCAAGTGAGCACAAATATAATAAATAAGGTGAAGGAGCAACAATGATGGGGCCCCGCTGACCTCTTGGTACACCCCCTGCACCCGCTATAGTTACGCCCCTGTTTGGAACCCTGGCTTCTACCCTGCAATGCAGAGAATGCCGAGGCCCATGGAACAAGCTTCAGGTGAGCTCCTCGCTGCCTTATTATTGCCACAGCCTGGATTGTCCCAGTCTGGTACTGAAGTGCCGCTAATGTGACTTTTGAAGGGGGGGGGGATATTTACAGAGGTCTGAAACTTTGTGATTTCAGCAGAGTAAGGGGAAGCAGATCTGGTCCATTCCATCGTTATCAGTCGCTAATTAGCTGCATAACACGGAATCAGGTTAGAGCAGCGAATCGAAGAAACTCGGTGACTGATTACTGACAAATCTGACTCTAAAAAAGAAAGACAATTTAACAAAAGATTAACTCCATGGTTGCCAGGCCACCCCACTAAGTAGAATTAGAATGTCAACATAGTTTAATGTAGCATAGTAAATAGCAAAATGTACAACACAGCCTTAAAGTGCACCAAAACCCAGGATTTTGACTATCGTTGGTTTTGCCCCGCTGGGTGAAACCCCCCCAGGTCGTCTGAACAAACTCACCTTTTCCTGGTCCTACGACACATGTGCGGCCACTCGTCCAATGAGCACGCTCAAGCCCTTTCGTCCAGGAGCTCATCTAATGCAAGCGAATCTGAGCGCGGTGGTGGGCGCACCATACCCCCCCCCCCCCCCCGCTACCCTCTAACAGGGAGTTCTTATTTTTGCCTTAGACATGCTCCTTGGGGAAGGGGCGGGAGTGGATTCGAGATTGCTGACTTTACGAGCGACCACGCATGCGCCCTAGGACCCAGGGAGGGTGAGTGAGATCAGGAGCTTTCACACAGAAGGGCATGCCTGATCAGGATGCCTGGGGGGCAAAGACCAAAACCCAGTTTAAAGAGGAATAACACATTTTCACTTTTCTGGGTGTTGTTTCTCTCAGTGGGAGGCAACCTGAATTGGGATGCCCCGCTGTGTGTATGCACTTAGGCCACTCACCTTCCTGACGCTCCCATGACGCAGACTCGGACGAGAATGAACGCGCTGATGGGCTGGGCAGCCCGTTCAACAGATAACGCCCATTCACTGACATCTAAGCAGCTGAGCGGCACCACAAGGAGCCAAGTGTGCCATCGGCCACATTCCTCCACTCACCTCCTAGCCATTGCGTGCCCGCGCCGCCCATTCAGAAAGGCCGCAGGGCAGAGATGCGGTGAGGGCTCTGGGACAAGATCAGTGAAACAGGGCTTCTGGGGGATTTACAGAGTGGGGCATCCCAATTCAGGCTCCTTCTATAAAATCCTACTTTTAACTTACAAAGCTCTCTACAGGCTCCTGCCTACTTCTCTTCAGACACCAATTCAGCCACAGTCTCCACTCTGCCCGGGACCTTGGATTCTCCAATAAAATAATCTAGTGACCAAGCTGGACGTTATGATAAATCCTCTAAGAGCATCACAGACACAAGTACTCACAGTAATGCCTGAGGTTCCGCTACACTGCGCATTTATCTAAATAGCCTGTGTGTGTGGCGCCAATAAAATAATGGAAGGCTGCCACCTAGTGGTATTAATGAGATATCAGCAGCTGCTATGGGAGCCAGAAGAAACGCTGACTGTAGTCTCCAAGTGAGACTCATCGCGCTGTTGCTGATGGAGCATTCGTTTTGTAATAACTAGTAAAAAGCGTCTTTCGAAAACATTCAGAGACCTTCTCCACCTCAAAACCCAATGAGGTGTGTGATTTAAAACAACTTCAAATACAAACCAATTAAAAGCGGACCTATAGTGATATGTCATGTTATTTCCCTTTAAACAATCACTCCTCGGGCATCTCAGTTTGGGATGCCCTTACAATTCAAGATACAAGATCCCTAGAATCCCTAGAATTCTATTATGGGGTTTATTTAAGAAATGCTAAAGCCACATTGTGCCAGATGAACGTCAGGTGCAAAAGGTGTATTTATCAAGTCAAAAATCCAGAGCACTGTGATAGTGCCAGATAGTGTCCCATCTATTAACAGTGCTGGCGCTGAGTTCCCTACAGTTCTAGATAGGACCAAGTGCTCACCCTGCACCGTGTGGCCTTATCCCATAAATTTCAATGGGCTGGGATGGTTACAATTATTTAGGCATTTTATTATTTTTTGGTGCATGTGCCACAGGATCCCTGGGTTGGTTGGGATTATGTTTGGATGCATTTTTTGTACTTTTGTGTTGCTCTACAATCTTGTGATTTGGGCCATGAGAAAGCTGTGTCGTGTTTTTCAAGTGTCCCCAATGCAATTTCCATTTTTAATGAAAAAAAAAATTAAATTCCAGGATATTTTCATTTTGCGGCGCTCCTGGCTGGCAGCTGGACCCAGCACTGGCCTTGTACAAGGCAATGTGCTAGCGATCCCTAGCACCGTCTGGGAGCACAAAAAACCCAGCTATTTTAACAAGAAAAAGCCCAGCATCCTTATGGGCGCTGTGTAAAGGGGATTACAGGGCGAATGCGCCTGTTGTAATCCCCCTTTTTTCTTTTTTAGAGTCAGGAAATTTAAAAAAAAAATTGGAATAGGAAAGGGGACACTTGAAAGACATGACACAGCTTTTTCACTGCCAAATTACCAGTTTGAAGCGCAACACAAAAATCCCTAAAATAATCCTAACCAGCCCAGGGATCCCATGGCAATTGCACCAGCCCAAAAATAAACAAATGTAATGCTAAAGGGGATTAATAATTATAACCATCCCAGCCCATTGAAATGAATGGGATAAGAGCACACAGTGCACGGTGAGCACCTGGTCCTATCAGGCACTGTAACTCAGTACCGGCACTCATCCAATTTCCGGTGCTGATGATAGATTTGAGTTGATAGAGTTGAGTTGATAAATACACCTTTTGCACTGGGTTACTAGAGACTTAAAGGAGCCGCAGCACTCAACCCTGTTAGCTTGCAGACCAACCTATAATCTGTCTCTAAATCTGGTAAAAACAGAGGCTCGGTCACACACATCTGCAGAAGTATGCTAAGCTGCACCACCAAGCGCCAAGGTGCCTCTATGGGTGCAGTCCTAACTCTAATCTATGAGAGCCTCATTTGGGACATACAATGCAAGAGATAAAAAGGGAGCAGCTTACCTGAGGTTGCCCTAAACCTCATGTGCAAGCCATGGGGTGGAAGGGTCAAGACCTTGCAATACAGCCTAGACCCCACACCCCATGTGCTTGCACAAATTCAAAATGAACAAAGGGGGAGTGGCAGCCGCTCAGACCATTTTATAACTAACCTGGGAGGTGCAAGTCAGCAGGGCAGATATGTGTGACCGAGCCTCTGTTTTTACCAGATTTAGAGACAGTTTATAGCAGGGGTGGGCAATTATTTTTTCCATGGGGCCACATGAGAAACTAAAAATATTGTGGAGGGCCGCTGAGCTATGGGCGTCTAAGCGACGTCTAAGCTCAGCGGCTCTGAGTGCGCTGGCGGCTGCATCTCGAGCTTCCCTCTAACAGGGAGCGCGCCCGTGCTGGCCATTCTCAAATGGCTGACACAGGCACGCGCCCTGCTAGAGGGATATCGGGCATGCGGCCGCAGCTCGTGCATGCGCCGTTGAACTGGGAAAGAAGGTGAGTTTATGGGCTACCTGGGGGTTTCACACAGCGGGGCATCCCGATTTTGGATGCCCCGCGGGGAGGGGATCTATAAGATTCCCGGGCTGATAAAGCAGGGTTTTGGTCCACTTCAAACGTTCTGATGTGATAATTTCCCAGCCAATCAGAGAAGCCCTTGGCTTCTGGCAGTCTGGAAGGAGAGCTCATATCAGCTGGGGCAAAGTGTAAGAATGGTGGGCAGCAGGAAGGGGGCATGGTGAGAGCATGGTGGACAGCAGGAAGGGGGCATGGTGAGAGCATGGTGGACAGCAGGAAGGGGGCATGGGGAGAGCATGGTGGACAGCAGGAAGGAGGCATGGTGAGAGCATGGTGGGCAGCAGGAAGGGGGCATGGTGAGAGCATGGTGGGCAGCAGGAAGAGGGCATGGTGAGAGCATGGTGGACAGCAGGAAGGGGGCATGGTGAGAGCATGGTGGACAGCAGGAAGGGGGCATGGTGAGAGCATGGTGGGCAGCAGGAAGGGGGCATGGTGAGAGCATGGTGGGCAGCAGGAAGAGGGCATGGTGAGAGCATGGTGGACAGCAGGAAGGGGGCATGGTGAGAGCATGGTGGACAGCAGGAAGGGGACATGGTGAGAGCATGGTGGACAGCAGGAAGGGGGCATGGTGAGAGCATGTGGACAGCAGGAAGGGGGCATGGTGAGAGCATGTGGACAGCAGGAAGGGGGCATGGTGGGAGCATGTGGACAGCAGGAAGGGGGCATGGTGAGAGCATGTGGACAGCAGGAAGGGGACATGGTGAGAGCATGTGGACAGCAGGAAGGGGGCATGGTGAGAGCATGGTGGACAGCAGGAAGGGGACATGGTGAGAGCATGGTGGACAGCAGGAAGGGGGCATGGTGAGAGCATGGAAGGGGGCATGGTGAGAGCATGGTGGACAGCAGGAAGGGGGCAAAGTGTAAGAATGGTGGACAGCAGGAAGGGGACATGGTGAGAGCATGTGGACAGCAGGAAGGGGGCATGGTGAGAGCATGGTGGACAGCAGGAAGGGGGCATGGTGAGAGCATGGTGGACAGCAGGAAGGGGACATGGTGAGAGCATGTGGACAGCAGGAAGGGGACATGGTGAGAGCACGGTGGACAGCAGGAAGGGGACATGGTGAGAGCATGTGGACAGCAGGAAGGGGACATGGTGAGAGCACGGTGGACAGCAGGAAGGGGACATGGTGAGAGCATGGTGGACAGCAGGAAGGGGGCATGGTGAGAGCATGTGGACAGCAGGAAGGGGGCATGGTGAGAGCATGGTGGACAGCAAGAAGGGGGCATGGTGAGAGCATGTGGACAGCAGGAAGGGGGCATGGTGAGAGCATGGTGGACAGCAGGAAGGGGACATGGTGAGAGCATGGTGGACAGCAGGAAGGGGACATGGTGAGAGCATGTGGACAGCAGGAAGGGGGCATGGTGAGAGCATGTGGGCAGCAGGAAGGGGACATGGTGAGAGCATGGTGGACAGCAGGAAGGGGGCATGGTGAGAGCATGTGGACAGCAGGAAGGGGGCATGGTGAGAGCATGGTGGACAGCAAGAAGGGGGCATGGTGAGAGCATGTGGACAGCAGGAAGGGGGCATGGTGAGAGCATGTGGACAGCAGGAAGGGGGCATGGTGAGAGCATGTGGACAGCAGGAAGGGGGCATGGTGAGAGCATGTGGACAGCAGGAAGGGGGCATGGTGAGAGCATGTGGACAGCAGGAAGGGGGCATGGTGAGAGCATGTGGACAGCAGGAAGGGGGCATGGTGAGAGCATGGTGGACAGCAAGAAGGGGGCATGGTGAAAGCATGTGGACAACAGGAAGGGGGCATGGTGAAAGCATGTGGACAGCAGGAAGGGGGCATGGTGAGAGCATGTGGGCAGCAGGAAGGGGGCATGGTGAGAGCATGGTGGACAGCAGGAAGGGGGCATGGTGAGAGCATGGTGGACAGCAGGAAGGGGGCATGGTGAGAGCATGGTGGACAGCAGGAAGGGGGCATGGTGAGAGCATGTGGACAGCAGGAAGGGGGCATGGTGAAAGCATGTGGACAGCAGGAAGGGGGCATGGTGAGAGCATGTGGGCAGCAGGAAGGGGGCATGGTGAGAGCATGTGGGCAGCAGGAAGGGGGCATGGTGAGAGCATGTGGACAGCAGGAAGGGGGCATGGTGAAAGCATGTGGACAGCAGGAAGGGGGCATGGTGAGAGCATGTGGGCAGCAGGAAGGGGGCATGGTGAGAGCATGTGGGCAGCAGGAAGGGGGCATGGTGAGAGCATGGTGGACAGCAGGAAGGGGGCATGGTGAGAGCATGGTGGACAGCAGGAAGGGGGCATGGTGAGAGCATGGTGGACAGCAGGAAGGGGGCATGGTGAGAGCATGGTGGGCAGGTACATGGTGAAAAAGAGACAGCAGGCAGGAAGGGAAAACACAAGCAAACTACATAATCTTTCTGAGCAGACTTACTGATGCTCTGGAGCTCCTACTCTGTCCTTCCAAAGTCCCCAGGTCTCTATCACCTGCTCATCGGGTCTGGCTTCCTCAGAGGAAGGGAGAATGTGCCAGACCCGACGAGCCGAGCGCCGATCAGCTGCTGCTTAACCTAAGCCTCTCACACTGTACACAGGCGATCACCTAAGTTAAGCAGCAGCCGATCGGCCACTCGGCTCGTCGAGTCTGGCATGTTTTCCCTTCCTCTGCGTCTCTTACTGGCCAGCTCAGCCCGGGCCGGTAAGAGCCTAGCAAAGGGCCGTATACGGCCCGCGGGCCGTACATTGCCCAGGTCTGGTTTATAGGTTGGTCTGCAAGCTAACAGGGTTGAGTGCTGCGGCTCCTTTAAGTCTCTAGTAACCTAATTGCCCTGCTGACTTGCACCTCCCAGGTTAGTTATAAAATGGTCTGAGCAGCTGCCACTCCCCCTTTGTTCATTTTACCTTTTGCACTGGGACCTGACACTCATCTGGCACTATGTGGCCTTAGCACTTCTTAAATAAACCCCATAGTAAAACATGTTTTTACCATGTTCATCAATTTAAGTAAAAAAAAAAAAAAATACTAGAGTTCGCTCCAATCTTCTGTGAAAATTTGATTCGGGTTTCGTGTTGACCAAATTGTTCCTTGAAATTCTTAAAAAAGGAAGAACTCTTGCTGTCTCTCTGTCTCACGCTGTTTTCGTCAAAAGTCTAGACAGCCCCGTCTGGGCCACATCGCTTTGCACGGCAGGGAGGAGCGTTTATACCGGGAGTGAGCTGAGGTCCGCTCACTCTGCTGGTATGAAAGGCTCTCCTGTAGCAAGGAGTGAGATGTCAGAAGCCGAAGAGATCGGCGAAGCAGAGCCGCTCTGTTCCACCAATCTCTCTGGCTGTCTAAAGCATTGGCGGATGGTTTGGAGCATCAGAATTGGCAAAGGATCAGAGGTAAGTATGGAGAAAAAAAAAGAATAAAATAATTTTTCAATGTGTGTCTTTTTTTATATATAACATGAGGCCCCTGTACCAGGGCAGGAAAGGGGACCCCAAGTCACTTGCCAGCAAGCGGGTGACTTGCCATAAGCTCGCTCCCCGGGGGGGGGGAGGTGCATAAGAGTCCACGGCCCATGAATGCTATGCGGGCTGGCTTGGGGCCTCCATGCCCTGATCTACCAGTCCCCATAGCTGGAGCCGGCTGGTTTTGCTGGATAGGGGGGCCCCATGCCATTTTTCTTTACATTTTTAAAGGTATAATCCTAAATGAAAAAAATAGCTGAAGGGAGCGAGTGATGACGCAGCAATTGCAAGTGCAGCTAGGATTTAATTCAGCTGCTCCAGCCACGTCATACGCTCGAGGAGAGGTGAGTTAGCTCGGCGAACTGCAGGGTTTCACACAGCGAGGTGTCCCAGGTGGAAGCACCAAAGCCTAGAATAGTGAAAATCCTGGGTTTTGGTCCACTTTAAGCTTATCACTTTGATTTCAGATATCATTACTATTGCATATCTTCTACACACATTGCCATAATTATTACACTTTTGTTAGTGAGTAATGTATTGATGCTATACTTTCAATTTTTTTACTTTTTTAAATGTTTGCTTTGGCATTTTATATCAGTTTTATTTTAGGGGATTTACGTATTTATTTATTTATACATCTTGTTGGTTAGAGACTGTTAAAGGACAGCTGTCCCTCAAATCAACACTCAAATAGTTTCTGCCATGTCTATAAGAAAACAGACCATGTCCCATGAATACAATAGAGTAACCATTGATTTGAATCAAATTAGTGGCCGCTGAGCTGATATGATTATTAGTATTTGCGATATTTATAATAATAATCTCAAGTAGATATATTGGAGATTAATGACGTCAAATATTAATTTAAATCATATTTTCCCCTATTTCAGAGACATATTCACGGATCCAAATCTATATATCAGCCTATTATCTTGGACTCTATTTCTTTGGAGGTTCTCATTTATCCAATCCAGAAAGCCAGTTGGTCGACTAGCGAAACGTCACAGGAGAATAAATAAAACATATTTTTAATAAATATATATTGAAATAACTATAAATACTATATATTTCTTTTTGAGAGGTCTGTCCCTTGAGCATTTGTGTGATTTTTAATTACGGTTAAATGCCAAGATGCAGTCCTGTGTGACCTTGACCAGTGGCCGAGAAAGAGAAAGTGACCCAGGCACACATGACTGCTGGTGGCCAATAGCAGGTTCGCAATTCAAAAGAAGATCGAGTTGAAGGTAAGGACTTTGGTGAGTTGTAGGGGTTAATGCACGGAGGTTCTCTAGAAATCTGGACTCCCCTGGACTGTCCCACATCCGTTAGTTAGAAAATGGCTATGGGACCTCTTTAAATTAATATAATTGGGTACAGTGGAGTAGCTGGGCTTTCTGGCACCCAGGGCAAAGATTCAAAATTGGCGCCCCCTGACCTGCTGAACCAGGGGCAACTGCCCCCCTGCTCCTCCCCAAGCTATGCCCCTGATTGGGTATGTCCACCTCATTTGGCAGTATATTATCCTCACGGCAAGGTCCAAAGATTGACCACCCATTTTGGATACGCCCCAGGCAAGTGCGTCTTCCACCTTGGCACGGCCCTGCGCCCGCCCACCTATAGACACCCTTGGCAAACATAACAGCAAATCAAGTGCATTTAAGGGTGACTGCGATTTCCCATCATCAGCAATCTTTCAGTCTCCCGCCATAAAGGCGCGCAGCGGCAGCTTGCGCATCTGAAGGGTAATGCACCGGCCCGGAGCCTCCAAGAAATCAGGAGATTTCCATTAGCAAATCAGGGCTGACAGGCGCAGATTAATCTTTCACCTCTGGGACGATTTGCTGCCGTAAACCATTCTGCTGCATTTAGAGCAGCCTTGGGAAAATTACAGGTTCTGGTAAGTGGCGACATTTTTTTTAATTAGCCGGAAAATTATTTCTAATTGACAAATATAGAGCGCGCACTTGCCAAAGTCGTTCTACTACATGTCTTATTTATTAATAAGAAAAAGATTCAGGGCCGGAGCCATTTTTTTTTCGTTATATATTTTAAGCAATGTGATACATTTTCGGCTAAGCGTTAAAGGGCAACTCTAGCTCCATCTTTATTTTCTGGATAGAGAATTGCCTCATTAGCCTCACTTCTTGTTTCTTCAGCAGAGAAAGGAAATATAACAGAAGGGTTATGGGTGTCATCAGCACAGAAATGTGGCGATCAGCACAGCATATAGGGGATCCTGCACAGTTACCCCCATGGCTGATGTTAGGCTACTCCGTTGGGCCAGTGGTGTACAATGTGAGGAGCAAGGTGTGCTAACACGCTAACAGCACCTCCCAAAACCATGCGCACTCACCTGTCTCACATGAGCTATAACACGTATTCCATGTGAGTTGTTACTCTTTAGCAGGGCCGGATTAAATGTAATCGAGGCCCCTGGGCACAAAATCTGGTGGAGGCCCCAGATACAGATTTTTTTTTTACCTTTAAAATATTAGTCCAGCCAAGGAACTGATCGGTGGTTGTCTGGCACACACCTACTTACTGGAATGTCAGATCGAGTCCCTTGTGTCACCCTTGTGTGGGTGCGTGCTGCTCGGGAACTCCTGCTTTGCCATTCTGGATGGGTGTAGTCGCCCAGCTGGTCCAGCAGAAAACAGCTCCCACCAATCAGTTACTTGACAAGAAAAAAAAGATACAGTATCTGGGGCCTCCATCAGATTTTGTGCCCAGGGGCCTCCACCACACTTAATCTGGCCCTGCCTTACATGGTGGCTAAACACAGACAATAAATAACACCACAGCAGTAAAATGCATAGATGCTACATTTGAGCATTGGTCACAGCACCATCTAGAGTCATAACTCATCATAGCTGTAAATTGCAGTAAATCTAGCAAAAGTGGAACAAAACCCAGGATATTCAAAAGTTTTGACTATCCTGGGTTTTGTTCCAGGGAGCATGCCCACGCGGGTCATTCACAAATGCGTGGGCACATGCACTGCTAGAGGGCAGCGGAGGACATGCCGTGGGACCGGGATAAGGTGAGTTGGCGGCGGCAATCTAGGGGGTTTCACACAGCGTGGCACCCCCAATCGGGGTGCCCCCGGGGAAAGGACCAAAACCCAGGATAGTCGAAATTCTGGGTTTTGGTCCACTTTAAAAAGAAGCTGTAAGCTGTTGCAAAGTATTATATCTCCTACAAATACTACCCATTAGGTCGGCGTATCGGACGCGCACACACCTGACACTTCAATTAGCATCACTCATGGCTCAGGAAATGGAGGATTCTGGGTTGGCATTATCAATAATTAAATGACAAAGTCATAAACCCACTTGGCCTTCCTGCAGTGTGAATGAATGGGAGGGGGGGTGTAGAGCGAACATGCGGTAATGGCCTGTAAATGAACATTCAATGTAGATGACGAGGGGGGATCTATCTTCTATGGATCTTCTTTTTCCTTCCAGAGTGTTTCCTCCTAAAGTGTTTTTTACTGTCACCCATTAAGGCTGCAGTGGATGTAGATTGTGGTGACCTCCATGGCGGGGTAGAGAATGAGGCTGTACACAGAGAGAGGCGTGCTGTTAATGAGGCTTCTTACGGCAATTAGCTCACAATAAAGACAGAAACAATAATCAAACATCTCCTAGAGACAGACGTTGTCCTGCCTCATAAACACACCACTCAGACTGGAGGGCTGGTCTGGGCCCACGTGGCCCCAGGGACACCAGCAATGCTTCTCTCTAGTCTTGGGCTTCTCAACCTGCTCCACCAACCCTGCAGATCAGCCTCAAGCTCCGGTACCCCTTGTGTAGAAGACTCGACAATTTGATTTTGGCTGAGGTTTATTAGGTCATTGGTACGTAAACTTTATTTTTTTTTTATTATTATTTATATATTTATTATATCATTTTATTTTCATTATTTAGGCTTTTTTACACCAGGAACCACCTAGTGACAAAAAGTTCCAATTTAGTAACCCCAAGGAGGTGACCAACAATTTATTTCAAATTCCCGGGTTTTGGTCTGCTTTGAGATTTCCCTCTTTTCCTTTCCTGATGTAGGATTTCCATTTGATTGCTGTGAAACTCCACCTTTCGAGTCCTACAACGCATGCGCAGTTGCTTGTCCAATCAGCACTCTCGGATGCGCTCACGTCAGCTTGTTGGGGAGGCCGATTCATTAACAGCGGCAGGTAGCGACAGTTGAGCGACTGTAGCGGCATTTTCAGAGCGCCCGCTAGTAGTCGCTGTGCTTGGCCGTTGTTCGGTAGTTGATATCGACTCAGTCGGTTTGCCGTAATGTTGAATATTGGGTGAGGAGTCACTATTTGACAGGCTCCGCGCTGTATGGGAGCGCATGATAGTGACTGGTCAGAGCGACCGGCTTCCACCATATTCATTAACAAATCACGCTCAAAAAATTCTCGCGCTGTAAAATGCATGTTTAAACCCCAGAGCACTGGCGGCGATGGGTTAAAAGTAGTTTTTTAACCCCCAAACAACCATAATTTTGGAAACCAAAAAAAACAAGTTTTTAAAATAATTTTGTAATATGAATACATTAATATCAGACCTGTAATATCAATTCTGTACATTTTTTTTTTAACCTTAAAAAAAATATTTAAAATGGCAGAAGTGGTCACAGAATTTTTCACATTTAAAAAAAAAAAAAAAAAAATTAATAACAATTAATTATGAATATTTAAAGATTGTTCCATTGAAATGCATTGGAGAGCGCCAGGTAGCGAGAGGTCATACCTGTCGCTGTTCAAGGTTGGACGCTGGCGCTGTGGGCTGAGGCTGGAATAATGATGAATGAGTGGCTATCTGGCGCTATCTCAGTCGCTAAGCAGGATTGCCTTGATAAATGTGTGCTCATCAGTCGCTACCTGTCGCTATCCCTTGTTAAATAAGGGCCTAAGCCTTCGTGAAAGGCGAGCAGATCCAAGCACGCTGGCGGCCGCTTCCCCCGCTACCCTCTAACAGGGAGCGGGCACGAGCCTTGCTAGAGAGATAGCGAGGATGCGGCCGCGGCTCGCACATGCGCCATTGGACCCGAAAAGTAGGTGAGTTTATGGACGACCTGGGGGGTTTCACACAGTATTCTGGAGCCCCCCCTCCCAGTCTGTGATATAGGGTTAAAGTGGACCAAAACCTAGGATTTTGACTATCCTGGGCTTTGGTCCACTCCCCTGGGGCACCCTCCGCTATGTGAAACCCCCCAGATCTCCTGCATCAACTCACCTCACCGTGGTCCTATGGCGCATGCGTGGTTGCTCGTCCAATCAGCGCGCTCTGAGCCGCTGGGCTATGCACGTCTGAGCGACGTCTTAGCTCAGCGGCTCCGAGCCGCATCTCGCACTTCCCTCTAACAGGGAGGGCCCTGCTAGAGGGATAGCGGGGATGCAGTCGCGGCCTGCGCTTGCGCCATTGGACCAGGATTGGACTAGTAAATGTAAATGTAGTGAGCGACCTAGGGTGTTTCACACAGCAGGGCATCCCGATTTTGGATGCCCCGCGGGGAGGGAATGGATCAGATTCCCGGGCCAATCCAGCTCAGTTTTGGTCCACTTTTAGGAGAAACGTTACGATAAATGTTTTACTGAATGAGAAGTAGATCCTGGGAACAAATGTAGGAAAAACTGAGGCAGTTGGGAAATCAACAGACAATGAATGTGTAAACATGCCTGGGATAAGCATCCATCTATCTATAATACATGGCATACATTCTTTAAAACAATGTCTTCTTGGATTCTGTGACCAGGGGCGGACTGGCCATAGGGAGACCCAGGACAATGCCAGGTGGGCCGCACTGCTTTGGGGCCAGTTGGGCAACTGCTTTTAACAGCCACATTCAATACATGCCTTCTTAGTCTCCCTCTCAGCCCCACTGCATGCTCAAGCCAAGGAACACCAGCTCCAGGTTCATGAGGGCCCTTGGGCCCCAAAGTAGTGAGTGACATGATGTTACCTTTCAGCTCCGCTGCCACAAATGGTCCATCTCCTGCTGCTGATCACCTTCCAGTCCTTGTCAGTTGTCACCTGGTTCTTGGCACCTTCTGAGCTTCCATCAGTTGCCCTCCATTCCATGCCACCTTCTCCAACGTTGCTGATCATCCCCTGTTACTGGGGCCAGCCATGAGCAGGTCTGCACACTGCAACCGTCATTTGGTGGTTCAAGTCCACTGTAAAATAATACTATGGCCAAGTGTGAGCCTGAGTGGGCCCCTGAAGATGCCAATTGCCCAGGTTTGCCCTGTGCTGGCATTGGCCTGGCTATAGCCTCGGCATCATGGTTGGGGGGACCAGAGTAGGGATCTCTTGGGCCAGCCAGAGGCTTGTAAAATCCAGTGGCTGGTAAAAGCCTTGCGGCACCTTCATTGAAAACTGTGGCCTTGGTATAATCTGTTGAATCATGTGGCTTTATATAACATATATTTATCCAATCCTGTGGCCTTGACATATCCTCACTGTATAATGTGTGGTCCAAAGCTTTGGCAAATCTTATTGGATCCTCTGCCCTTTACATTTTTTAAATAGGTTATTTAGCTTGGAAATATTCCATCTGGATTAGGAGGTCTGGGATGCTTTGTATCCTATGTTCTGTACATATATTTGTTGGATCCTGTGTCCTTGACATTCTTTATTGGATACTGTGGTCTTGGAAGAACAGCCAGCTTCTAGACAAGAATTTAAGAAAATAATTATGCGTTTGGTGGCAGGGTGGCATGGGGATGAGTAAGCAGTTGCACCTCCAACCAGGATCCAACCTTGACAGCAGGTCCGGATTAAGTGTGGTGGAGGCGCCTGGGCACAAAGTCTGGTGGAGGCCCCAGATACAGTATTTTCTTTTCCATTAAAACAATAGTCCACCCAAGTATTTGATTGGTGGTCGTCTGGCACCCGCCCACTTACTGGAACGTCAGATCGAGTCCCTTGTGCCACCCTTGTGCGTGTGCGTACTGCTCGGGAACTCCTGGTTTGCCATTCTGGGTGGGGGGTAGTGTAGTCACCCGGCTGGTCCAGCATTGAGCTGCCAGCGGCTGTGCTTGGTGGCTTATGCGCAGTGAGCAGCCGCTGATTGACAGCTCTGCACGCACCCATCACTGTAGCGTTGCTGATGGCGGCTTTGCTGCTCTAGACTCTCCGTCCTGCCCAGTGATGGTTTTGGCTGCAGGTTTGCAAAAACAAAAAAAGGCCCAGGTGCAGGGGGCCCCCATTGCTGCTGATAGCTTTTGTTGCTGGCCCCGCGGCCCATCAGACCAAAGACTGAAAAGCCTCCTTGGCCAGACCATAACCCAAAGGTTGGTGGAGGCCCCCTTTGCAGGGCAAGTGGTGGACGCCCCTTACGCCTGCCTCATAATCTGGCTGTGAATTTGTCACATGAAAAGGAGAGCTGCAGACATCCGGCACCAACAGAAATTGGACCATAGCTGCGCCCCCATGCGTCCCAGCACCAAACCAGGTACAGAATCAGAACTGACTCACAAAACCGCACCCGGGGATATGTTACGGCGGGCTCAGCAATAAAGGAAACCCTGGAAAACGGAGATCTAAGGTTCTGACCCGCGTAGGGACCCCATTTCTGGACTCATCGGATGCCCGGCGTCCAGCCCAATCGTTTGGTACCGCTTCCAAAGCCATAAGACCCCCCTGCTCCAAGTTATAACCCCTAAAGGGTTTTAGAAGCTGAAGCGAGCCCCAGAACAGTGGGAGGTGACAACCCGTCCCACAGAGGGGAGGGGGTGGAGGGGTCTCGCCGCATAAATAGGGTAACCCTGAGCCAGGCATTTGTCACTTCTGGAGAGGTCACCCGTGCTGGAGGTGTCCATCCACAAGCTCTTCACTTACCTCTTGTGAGAGCTCCCCATCACCACTACTACAACTGCATATTAAGGTAACTGACTCATTGTTTCTCTGTGTAACTCACTCTATCCTGTAACCGCCTCAGAACAGCATATTTGTATCATCTGTATCATTTCATATTACATCATAGCTAAAGGTTTGTTATCACTGCCTAGTGTGCTTATAGCATTAAAACTTACATTTTAACTTGAGTGGTCTGTTTGCCTTAAACCAAGAATCTGTGCGTCCGCAGGCTTTGGGCCTGGTATTCCTGATAGGAGGGATCGGACAAGGGTTTTGGGGAACGCGATCTGTGTTTACGGAGGTCCCTGGTTTATAGGTGGATCACGTGACCCGCGGTTCCCTGACACACCCTCCTTATAATCCGGCCCTGCTTGACAATGCTTCCAACCCCCACCTCAATGACAAAACTATACCACCAGCACCAACTATCAGGCCAAAGGCTAAAAAGCCTCCTGGACCAGACCATAACCCAAAGATTGGTGGAGGCCTCCTTTGTAGGGCAAGTGGTAGAGGCCCTCCTCATAATCCAGCCCTGCTTGGCAGTGCCTCCAACCCCACCTCAATGCCAAAACTAAACCCCCAGTACCAATCCAGCACACCCCATCCATTGCAATACATGGCGTGGCCGTGCGGAGGAGCATAATTCCATCCTGACGGCGTGCCTGACCGGAGCTGGACAACTGGGTCAAGTAGTATATTTATTTTCCAAGTATACAGCACGTCCTGTTTCACAAATATTCTTTATGCTTGGGATATCCGCCACAAGGTGGCGCAGTGGACTGCAGAAGAGACTTGTGGCGTCTCCCGGCCCTATAAAAGGACAGGAACCTCCCACAAATTCCACTTTTCCTCTGCAGTCTGGACTGCGAAGATAGAAGATGGCTCTCTATATTACGCAGGCAGCAGGAGGTTTATGGTGGTACTGGGTCTCCTTTTGAAGAAGACTCGTGGTCTCCTGAGGATTCTGACAGGCTGTTGGCTAACATTTTTGAAGTACTGTGTATTACACCTCCTGTCTCGGCTAAGGCAGCAGGGTGAGCTTTTTCACTCTGTTAAGCAAAGCTTGGAGTTCCCTGAGCAGATCCACTTCGATAATTTGGTGCTCAAGGAGTGGGAATGTCCCAGCAGATTGCCCGCGGTGCCTAAGAGTTGGGACAGGAGGTATCCATTTCCTGCTGATGTGGTTAAGCGCTGGTCGTGTCCCCCGAGGTGGATGCTCCCGTGATTGGGTTGTCCAATACCTCGGTCATGCATTCCACTGACACTTCCACTCTGAGGGATGGTGAGGATCAGCATGTTGATCAGCTGGCCTGTCACGCATTTGCTTGTGCGGGGACTGCGCTTCGCCCTGTGTGCGCTTCTGCCATCACGGCTCTTGCTATTAAACGGAAACTCAAGTGCCTTCTGGATAATGCCTCGGATGCCAATAGGGGGAATGAGTATAGATCCCTCCTGCTTTGCTATGAATTTGTGACATTTATTCTTTCTGCTATGGATGATGCGGTCAGGATGTGTGGTAACACTTCTGCCCTTTTGGTGGCTATACACCACTCTGTTTAGCTGCGTCAGTGGGCGGCTGATAATGCTGCTAAGAAGGCTCTCACTGGCTTCCCCTTTACTGGGCTACGGCTCTTTGGGGAGCGTCTGGATTTGTTTGCTAAGGATGGTAGGCTGCCTCAACGCAGGAGGCAGCCGCGGCCCTTTCGGGGGGCTGGTTCTTCCCTTCCCTCCTTCCGTGCTCCCAGGTCCAGTCGGGGTACACCATTTGCGGGGGCACATAGAGACCCTTGGGGCCATGGTAGAGGCCGTGGTCGCCCCGGTCTCTCATGGGGTCCCAAGTCCAAATCTTCCCCCAAGCCCCCTCAGGCATGAGGAGGCGCCCTCACCCATCCGGGTGGGGGGGCGGTTGCGGCTCTTTGCTCATGTCTGGAAACTGCGCGTCTCAGACTGGTGGATTCAGGAGGTGGTGTCCTCCGGGTACAAGCTAGAGTTTGCAGCCTGGCCGCCCCCAAGGTTCATCAGATCCCGGATGGTTCAAAATCCCTTGTAAGCTCAGGGCTTGCGGTCCAAAGCCTTTTGGATTTGGGGGTCATTTGCCTGGTGCCCTTCCAGGAAAGGGGCAGAGGTTTCTATTCCAATCTGTTCACTGTTTCCAAAAAGGATGGGTCCCTGAGGCCCATCCTGGACTTGAAGCGCCTCAACAAATTTGTCAGGTTCAAGCATTTTCGCATGGAGACTCTGCGTTCGGCGGTCAGTACCTTGTGCCCGGGCGACTTCATGACTTCTGTGGGCATCAAAGATGTTTACCTTCATGTTCCTAACTTTACAGGTCATCAGAGATTTCTCAGGTTCGCTCTGGAGGATCAGCACTACCAATTTGTGGCCTTACTGTTCGGTCTTACCTCAGCCCCTCGGGTCTTCACCAAGGTGCTGGCGGGGGTGATGGCTCTGTTGAGATCTCAGGGCATTCGCATCCTTCCTTATCTGGACGAAATTCTGATCGCGTCTCAGTCCTTCCATCAAGCCGAGCTGGATACCCAGATGGTGGTCTCCACGCTCGAGTCCTTCGGTTGGGTGATCAACTACCCCAAGTCTTCTCTGTCTGTTTCTGTCCTTGGTGACGTCCTTTCTGGGCATGACTCTGGATACAGCTCAGGTCAAGGTTTTTCTGCCTTAGCAGAAGGTGGAGTGCCTGCAGATGTAGGCAAGGTCTCTGATTTCTTGCCCTCATCCCTCCATTCGGCAGGGGATGCAGCTGGTGGGCCTTATGGTGTCATGCTTCGAGGCGGTTCCCTATGCTCAGTTTCACATGAGACCTCTTCAGTTCCACCTCTTGTCAGTTTGGGATCGGGACCCAGTGTCCCTGGATCAGACATTTGTTCTGTCCCCTCTGGTCAGTCAGTCCCTCTCGTGGTGGCTGGACCCAAGGAATCTCCTAGTGGGCAGGACTTGCCTCCTTGCTGGGAGACTGTCACCACAGATGTCAGTCTGACAGGTTGGGGGGGGGGTTTGGAAGTCTCTGAAGTTCCAGGGTCAGTGGGGGCCTCAGGGGGCTCTTGCACCCATAAACATTCTGGAACTGCGGGCGATAAGGTTGGTCCTTTCCCAATTGACCCCACACCTTCGGGGTCGGGCGGTTCAGATCCGATCGGACAACCAGATGGCGGTCGCCTACATCAATCATCAGGGAGGGACTCGGAGCAAGCGAGCCCTCAAGGAAGTGTCCCTGATACTGTCCTGGGCGGAGGATAATGTCCTCTGCATCTCGGCAGTTTACATCCCGGGGGTGGAGAACCTGGAAGCAGACTCTTTGAGCAGGGGGATGTCTCGGCTGTGGGAGTGGTCCCTCAGCAACAGCGTGTTTCACTCCCTGTGCCACCGCTGGGGTCTGCTGGATGTGGACCTGTTTGCTTCACGTCACAATCACAAACTTCTATTCTTTTTCTCTCTGTCACAGGATCCTCTGGCCTTTGCCAAGGATGCGCTGGCAATGCCTTGGAAGGGGTTTCAGCTCCTCTATGTGTTCCCTCCGTTTCCTCTGTTGGGCAGGGTGCTGCGCAAGGTAGGCCAGGAAGGGGTCCCAACCATTCTGGTGGCCCCCTGTTGCTGCCAAGAAGGGTGTGGTTCACAGACATTGTGCAGTTGGCAGTAGATCAGTACGTCCTGCCCAAGGATCCAGATCTGCTCACTCAGGGGCAGCTGTGCCATCCCAATTTACAAACACTGGCTTTGACGGCTTGGCTGCTGAAACCCCCATCTTGATGGAAAAGGGTTTGCCTGCCTCTGTTGTTGATACCATGATTAGGGCTAGGAAGAAGACCTCGTCCTTTATCTACTACAGGGTCTGGCATGCTTACATTGCCTGGTGTGAGTCCAAATCTCTTTCCTATCGGGTGTTTTCTGTTCCCAGGATTCTGGAATTCTTGCAACATGGTTTGGATTTGGGCCTTCAACTTAGTACCCTCAAAGGTCATGTTTCAGCTCTGGCAATTTTTTTCCAAAGATCTTTTGCCAGTCACCGTTTGGTTAAGACTTTTTTCCAAGCGGTTTCTCATGTGCGTCTGCTCTGCAAGGTCGTCCTTTTGAGCCTCTCAGTGAGGCCGCTTTCCCATCTTGACTCTTAAGGTAGCCTTTTTGGTGGCTATCACTTCTGTCAGGCGTGTTTCTGAGTTGGCGGCTCTCTCCATCTAACCTCCATATTTTGAGCGACACCAGGACAAGGTGGTGTTTCGTTTTAAACCAGATTTCTTGCCTAAGGTTGTGTCTGCTTTTCATCTCAATCAGGACATTGTCTTGCCTTCCTTGTGTCCTAATCCTGCTAATTCCAAGGAGAGGACTCTGCATTCTTTAGATGTGGTTAGTGTTCTGAAGTTTTACTTGGTAGCTACTGAATCTTTCAGGAAGACTGATGCTCTTTTTGTTCTTCCTTCTGGTCCTATGAAGGGTTTGCCTCCGGCTAAGTCCACTATCAGCAAGTGGATTCGTTAGGCGGTGGTGCAAGCCTATTCTGCTAAGGGGAAGGAACCTCCCTTTCGCCTTACTTCTCATTCCACTCGTGCTATTGGGGACTCTTGGGCCTTTCAGCACCAGGCTTCTGTTGAACAGGTTTGTAAGGCCGCAACTTGGTCTTCTGTTCATACATTTTCCAAGTTTTCCAAGGTTGATGATAGGGCCTCAGCTGATGCTGCTTTTGGCCGCAAAGTTCTTAAGGGTTAACCTGCCCGCTGTTGTTCTTGGGGATCCCACCCTACTTTACGGACACTGCTTTTGGACGTCCCAAGCGTAAAGAATATTTGTGAAACAGGACGTGCTGTATACTTGGAAAAATACAGTTCTGTGAGTACTCACCTGTAGAATTGATTTTTTTGTATACAGCACGTCCTGCTTCACCCCTCCCTTGTTAACATTATTCTTGGTTACCTCTGTATGGTGATTTGTTCAGATGTTTGGTTGGGGTTTCCTTCATTATTTTTCTCCCGGCTTCTTGTCTAACTGCTTTGTAACACTGGGAATTTGTGGGAGGTTCCTGTCCTTTTATAGGGCCGGGAGATGCCACAAGTCTCTTCTGCAGTCCACTGCACCACCTTGTGGCGGATATCCCAAGCGTAAAGAATATTTGTGAAACAGGACGTGCTGTATACTACAAAATCAATTCTACAGGTGAGTACTCACAGAATCGTATTTTTTTGCCTGGACAATCTCTTTAAAAATATTGATACCGACCAAGAGCAATTTTTTTATTAAGACAAAAATATCAGATAACCTCAAAAGTATTTTTTATGGGCTAATGATGAAAACCCTGAGTTCCTAGACACTATATGGAACCTCCTGACAGGCCTATGTCCAGGCTCATCCTCTTGGGACATGTCATACAATACAATACACTGACATTGTGTCCCTGTCAGAGGTTCATTTAGTAAAACTTTTTTTTTTTCCTTGCAATGACATCTATTTAAAAGCCTCCAGTTTCAGGATTTTTTTTTTGTAATAGCTGGATCCATCTTAGTATATGTCTCCTATAATTGCCTCAAGCCAATTCCTCCTAAATGAATTAAAAATGCAAATCTCATACCATAATTGTGTAATATGATAAGGCTGGCAGCTCAATCAATACCATCTACCTCGGTCAATAATAGGTCTATGATGCATGTTTGTCAGAACTGACCAATCTCACTTTATCACTGGCTCTGCGGCCCGTCCGCATCCATAAGAGATGCCATTTTATTGCCTGCCGCCTATCAATCAACTCTCATTTTTTTCCAATTGTGGAGATGCGCGCTGTCGTCTTGCAGGCTGCAGGTCGAGTTTTGCTCTTTCTAAGCAGACTCGGTGACACAATGGAGGGTAGAGGCTGTCAAGGGCTTCTGAAGGCTCCACCAGGATTGTCTTCTCTGTCTCCTAATTGCCTCGTCACTGCTCATCCACAGATTGCTCTGGAAGATGTCTTGGGCCATCTAGAGCCCCGTGATCCTGGTATGTCTAATAACATGACCAAGTAGAATGGAAACATGTAAGTCTCTATTTATCCTCCAAAGAAAAGGCTTCTAATGTATGTTTTATAACTATTATGGGCCTAATTTACTAAGTGTAACAGCAGTGGCGGACTGAAGCCTTAAAGTGGACCAAAACCCGGGGTTTTGACTATCCTGGCTTTTGGTCCTTTCCCCCCAGATCGTCGAAGGTAACTCGCTTCTTCCCAGTCCTACGGGGCATGCGTGGCCGCTTGTCCAATCAGCGCGCTCAGAGCCGCTGGCGACACATCGTCTAAGCCTTCATCTAAGGCCAGTGGCTCTGAGCCGTTTGACCAGGAAAGAAGCTGAATTTCCAGGTGACCTGGGGGGTTTCACAAAGTTGGGCATCCCGATCTTGGCCTAAAAAAGGTTGAGAACCACTGATGTAGAGGTTACTGTTAAGTATTCCAGGCTAATGTCAGGGGGGGGGCTGTTGTTTACACAGCAGGGGACACAAAACCTGGGATGCTCCATGGGTGGGTATTAAACCAGACCTAGAGTTTTTTAGTTTTTTTTGCATTTCACATATGGCCTGCTCATGACTGGTCAGTAAAGCCCTCCTTTACACAGCCTCAACTTAGGCAAGACTTCAGTTGATAAAACCCCTGTAGTTATTCAGTTCAAACCTCTCGCAGCCAGGCCAGAACTTAGCCTAGCTATCGGGGAGCACCTCAGTCAATACAGAATAAATAAACTTCAAAGAATGTCTCCCAGACATGCTGGAGCCAGGATTGAATAAAGATTTATGAAGCTGTCGTGCACATTAATTATAAACTGATCATTGAAATTTTAAAGTCATAATGCCTGCATACCTGGGTGTAATGTTATTCCCAGGTGTTCCTGGACTGAGTTCCAGAGAGCTCAGGAGCCATATCAAACAGTGGTCTCAGGTTACATAGTTTGCACAGCATGCAACTGGGCTCATTAGGACCAGGATTGGATCTCGAGGACCTTCTACCAAAAGGTTATGCCACATATTAGTTTTTATGATTTTTGGCCAGCCACTTCTAGAGGAAGAGACTAAGGCTCATCTCTAAGGGCAGCGGAGAGTCTCCAACCTGGGCATAAAGGTGAGAGCGTTAAGGCTTGCTTGTCATTCTTTTGGGAGGTCACATCGAGCATCATGTCGGAAGGGACCAGGAAAAGTGGACTCTACCGCGCCCGCTGTGGCAATCGACATAACTGCGTATCATCTGTGTTAAATAAGGTAACTGACATTTTCTCTGCTTATTCTGATTGTAACTACTCACTTGTATTTGCCCTTTTTAATATATATATATATATATATATATATATATATATATATATATATATATTACATTTATAATTGTTTTTCTAGTGTGCCCTTAAGGCGATTAAATACATAAATTAATCTTGGGCTGCTCTGTATCTTGATCATGAACCCTCACTTGTCCGTGTTTTTTGGTTATATTACATGCTACCAGGCTGCCCTTTGGCCCCACATAGTCCGATAATGGCCTGTGTCATACTAGAGCTGGTGGCATTACTACAAGACTGGCCAGGCTCGGTTCACTGGTGGTGGTAAAGCAGCCCCGCAACCTGCCAGGGTTGTAAGGACTGGTCTCGGTGCGGTAAATTGTCAGGAAATATCGGGGGAAGGGAGGTTAACAGCATTGTGGGGTGGGAGCCTAATTGTGAAAAATGCCCTGCCCACAGGAGCTCCGGATCCCCATAGGAGGTTCAATGCATTTGCATGCTATGTGTGGTGGCAAAGCACGCCATTGCCTATTTGTATACATTGCTTAATATCACTGCTATTAAACCGTTGACCTTCTTGTTTAATGAAATGCAAATAGTGTAGCATTTCTATTCAGCTGTTGTATATGGTTGTAAATAATCTGACCCTTGTCTGCGACCTCCGGAATCTGCTGTCAGCATGGGAATACACAGACAGAAATCTACACCAAATAATTGGGCTGGATGCTGGTGGCTTGACCTGCTGCTGGGAACATTAATGGCTGATGTTTAGCTACAAGCCTCTGGTCACCGGCAATTGCATCACTGGCCACAGAGGCAAAAGCATTGTGCCCTGTGGTATTTATATTGTTTTGCAGCCTATTACAATACTAGTCATACATTTCTGATTAGCATCATCATCATATATATTTTTCAGGTTATTAATTATAAATAAATATAAATGTAATAATTTATCATTGTTTTATTAGCAGTAGTACTAATAATAATTATAATAATAATAAAATATCAGAAGTTGGCCGTTTTTCCATTTTAATTTGAACAAGTAAACTCATTTAGAAATCGATGGTAGCAACACATCTCATAAAAATTTGGGACAGGGCTGTGTCTACCATTGTGTATCGTCTCTGATCATCTGGAGAATGAGACCAATTGCTAAAGTTTTGAGAGCAGAATGTTGTCCCATTCTTGTCTGATTTAGGATTCTATTTGTTCTTCTTTTCCAGATTCTCCAATGTTTTCTGTTGTTAAAAGGCCTGGACTACAGGCAGAAAACTGATCTCTTGTGGGAAGCTATTGAATTATGATGGATGCAGTATCACAACTTTGCCATTGTTTTGCTGAAAATGCAAGGAAGTGAAGTTGTGTGTAACGGGATCACCTGTTGCTCTAAAACCTCTATATATCGCTCAGCATCGACAGTGCCGTTCAAGATATCTAAGCTATCCATGTCATGGCACTAATGCAACCCCGTACCATCACAGATGCAGGCTGCAGGAATGGTGCTAACAAGATGGATGGTCACTCTCTTCTTGAGTAAATGAAAATCATGCATTGTTTACAAAATGGATTTTACATTTTGATTTATCAGGCCTCAGACCAGTTTTCAATTCTGCCTTGGCCCAACAGCAGTGTTTTGGGATTGTGTTTATAGTTACTTTTTGACATGATACAATTTTACCTTTTTGTATTGTTGCATTTGTTTAATACATGGCAAACTGAGCTCACAGACATTGATTTCTGGAAATATTCCTGAGATGGAAAAACAAATGGACCCTCTTTCCATAAAAAAGCGAGTTAAATTGAATTATAAAAAGGCTGCTCCTTCCCTAACCTTACAAAGCATATCAGTTTAACTGTGCAGATATTGATTAACGCATAAACTTGCATGCAGAATAAAAAGCAACATTTTCACTGCCTGCGTATGGTAGTGCAGACGTTCAACTTTTCTCTGCACCCAATGCTCAGTATTTCACTTGTCAGCGCAGTACTATTCATCCACAGTGATTTTAGATGAAAAGAAGAAAACAAGATTCAACAGAACTCAAGCTATGCAAGTATTCCTGAGCCCAGCAGCGATTTGCATTATCAATTCTTTCCTGTTTTTTTAAATGTTTGTAAATTCTATACATTTTAATTTAATGTACAAACAAAAGCACACGTGAAAATCTAAAATAAATAACAAAACATCACTTATACAATATCTGTGAAGAATAAGACTTCTATTACAGCATAAATCCAGGGAAGTAAACTTGATCACCATCAAAGTACCTTAGAAGCTAACTAAATATTTATTTAATAAAACAAATAAGGAGAGGGGACTTAAAGTGGACCAAAACCCAGGATTTTGACTATCCTGGGTTTTGGTCCTTGCCCGATCGGGGGTGCCCCGCTGTTTGAAACCCCCCAAGTCGCCTAAACAAACTTACCTCATCCCAGTCCTATGGTGCATGCATTGCATTTGTTTGTTTGTCTCCCAGACTCCAGGGTGGGTTTTGGTCCTCTTTAAAGGATTGTGTTTAAGGTATTCCTGCTTTTAATCCAGTATTGTCTGAGAGCCCGTAGATCATGAGTGTACAATATTAACCATTGCCCTTGTACCATATGAACAGGGATTTCTCCAGATTGTCTCATTTTTTTAATGATATTGAGGCAGATTCAGCATCATGAGAATTTTTTTATGATTTTTTTTTCCATCATGCAATTCAGCACATTTTTTAGTTGTTCACATTATTTTATTAATTTGCAAAGCTAAGAATGGTGCTGAATTGGACAAAGGAAAAAGAAACAATTTTTGATACGTGTCCTATGTGCTATTGTGAATACAAGATGGTCATTGCATGCTTGTTTGTTTTACATTTGACATAATTTTTTTAACTACAAATTTTTGTTGTAGTTGATATATATATATATATATATATATATATATATATATATATAATGTATTAGATTTGCAAAAACTTGTTAGTTTTATTGTTTTGGATTTGGAATGTTAATATTTTCTTTAAAGCGGGGAGGCCGATTCATTAATAGCGCCAGGTAGCGACAGACGTGCGACAGTAGCGGCATTTTCACAGCGCACGCTAGTATTCGCTGTGCTTGGCCGTTGTTCGGTTGTTGACAGCGACCCCGTCGGTGTGCGGTAATGTTGAATACGGGGTTAGGAGTCGCTGTTTGACAGGCTCCGCGCTGTATGGGAGCGCATGACAGCGAATGGCCATAGAGAAACGGCTCCCAGCATATTCATTAACAAATCGCGCTCAAAAATTTCTCGCGCTGTGAAATGCTTGTTTAAACCCCAGAGCGCTGGCGGTGATGGGTTAAAAGTAGTTTTTTAACCCCCAAACAACCATATTTTTTGAGAAAAAAAAACATGTTTTTCAAAACATTTTGTAATATGAATACATTAATATCAGACCTGTAATATCAATTCTGCACAAATTTTTTTTTTTTTTACCTTAAAAAAAATATCTAACATTGCAGAAGAAAAAAAAAAAAAAACATTAATAGCAATTAATTAAGAATATTGAAAGATTGCTCCATTGAAATGCATTGGAGAGCGCCAGGTAGCGAGAGGTCACACCTGTCGCTGTTCAAGGTCGCTCGCTGGCGCTGTGGGGTGAGGCTGGAATAATGATGAATGATTCGCTATCTGGTGCTCTGTCAGTCGCTAAGCAGGATCGGTTTCATAAATGTGTGATTGCGGAGGGGAGCCGGCGTTCTCGTGGCGGTGAGCGTCATTACCGTTCGCTCACCATTCGCTACCTGGCGCTATCCCTTGTTAAATAAGGGCCCTAGTCTTTCATTAATATTAATTTTAACTCATTTTTATATAACAATCCTGATCCTCATATGATTCGGCTATGGGCCGTTGCAGAAGCAATTAGTACCTCAACTGGGTATTGCTAACTTTATATTTATTCTGTTTCTACATGTTTTATGGATTGAGATACTGTTTGCTCTATGACTGTATCGTTTTGTGTCTGTATTTAAAATATGATATTACGGGTGTTCATCTTTTGGGGCATCATCCTTCCTATTTCTAATTCCTAATTTTGTAGAATATGTTTTTTTTCCATCATTCTTCATCATCTTGTCATTAGTGGGATATTTGATGTTTTCCCAGGGTTTTTAAACCGGACCTTCAGCATCATTTAATGAAAAGCCCAAACCCTTCAAAAACTATTTCCCAGCATCTAAAATTAATATATTTAACATTTTTATTAACATTTTTTATTTATTTTTTTTGCTTAACCCTAATCATTTGATTCTTTATTGTAAACTATATAAATGTCATTTTGGAGTAGTGTTGTGTATCTTGTGTTTGACAACTTCTTACTTCTTAGTCTTTGTTTGTGTAAAGATCATTTGATTTATCCATTTTATTTTGCAAATCAGGGAACTTAAAAAAGTAAGTTCTGTTAAATTTGTTGTGGTTTTCTTCTCTCTCTTATATCAACACCCATTAGTGAGTGAGTTGAAGGTAGCAAACTTACCCTAGTAAGTTCCATTTTGTATCACTGGATTTCTACTGTCCAGCTAAGCATAACTGGCCTCGGAATAAGCGAAGCCATAGCATGATCTATTTAGAGCACGCTTTATATGACAACATGACCAATGTGCGGAAGATCCGAGCAGGAAACTGAACCTGAGAAATGAGAGGGAAGAAAAATCTTTCAGAGTGGGTATTTCCGAGGCTACATTATGGGATGACCTTGAACAAAATCTTAACCGCGGTGTAATTGAGAAAATATATCAATCATTGTGAACTCAGATACTCTCTTGGGGGGGAGAACAAAGTGTAATTCAGACTATCACAGAATGAAATGACTTCAAGTTAGTCATCAATTCATGGTAAATTGGCTTTGGTTAGAAAAGGGGAAAAAGAATAAAAAAAAAAAAATGACTTGATTTTCCAGATACATAGATACCTATAAAAAAGTTATTGCTCACTCACACACACTTGGGCGAGCAGCGACCACATCCACACTATCCCTCCCTCTATTTTTCATTTACCCCTTTGTGAACTGGTAAGGGGTCCATGAGACCACTACACCAGTTCACAAGGCTTGGGGGCTGTCAAATCACCTGCGGCTAGCCTCCCCAAAGCCTAGAGGGGGCCGAAGAGTCTGGAATATTAGGCTTTGGGGCTTCTAGCCAGCAGGGCAGGGGACCATCAAAGCTAGCCCCTGTGCCTTGTTCTACAAGCCCCAAAGCTGGTTTATTTTCAAGGGTTTTTACCCCTTAAAAATTCAGCAGTTATAAAAGGTTTCCAGAAGCAGGAGAGCAGAAGCCAAAGTGATAAGCGTGGGACACAGTGCTCTGGGATGGATGGGAGGTAAGTACTAAATAAAATAATAATAAAACTTTTTCCTGTGTCCCTGCCTCCCCAAAGCCCAGGAGGGGGGCAGAAGGGTCCAGCCATTTGGCTGTGCGGGCTTGTAGCCAGCAGGGAAGAGGGCTGCCAAAGCTGGTCCCTGAACCCAGTTCCTACAAGCCCTGCATAGTTGGTCCCCAGCTGGTTATGCTGGGCGGGGGGGCCCACGTAATTTTTTGTGGATTTTAAAGCCTTAAAATTCCCCAAAAAATGGGTTCACCCCTCCCTGGAAGGGGGACCCCACACACTTTATATTGTGGATAGTAGTTGTATTTTATTTGTAAATGTGATAAAGTGCTCTTTTCAGTTTGGGGGGTCTCCTGGGCAAGAACGTGGTGGGGGGCTACCGATACATATGTGGTACCATTGTAATCGGGAGAAATGGGGCTTTCACGTGCAATATGGTTTTCTTTAACAAAAGAAATGTTTTATTTAAAATTAAGGAGACAATTTTCTATAAATGTGTAAAACAGTAGAAACATTACAAACAAGACATTTCATATTAAAGCCTAAACTCTGCTGCAAATAATAATATATATTTTTCCTGGAAATTCCTGCAAAAATCACAGTTAAACAGGGCAAAATGCTGAAAAATGACCAACAACAGAGGGTGACAAAATTTCAAGTAGGCTGGCAATTAAAAGGGTTAAAAGTAGCTATGCATGTTGGGTATTGTTCTGCTTGGGGGACCTTGCGCTTTCAGATTTAGTTTGTTTTTTGTTTTTTTCTTGTTTGCATATTGATTTTTTAAGAAAATCTGTTTTTTTCTTATTTTAGGAAAACGCTGTACAACCTAAGAAATCTTTGAGGGTTTACTTCTGAAGCGATGAGCTCACTACAACAAGCTGGGTACACTTAGGAAGCTTAACATGTGTACTTTCAGGGAATATATGATTTGTGGGGGGGTATTCCAAATGTAAAGGTTTGTTTTGGTAGAAAAAGCGCAAGGTGCACGCTTTGTCTGCAGAGCTGAAATTTTCAAGTAAAATTACCCTTATGCACATGCTTTACTTTGGGGTGTTTGACAACTCTTCCCTTGACAGTAGCTATGCATGTTGGGTATTGTTCTATTCCGGGGACCTTGCTTTTATGGATTGATCTTTTTTTTTCTTGTTTGTATATTGTTTTGTTTTAGGAAAAATGTGAGTTTGATTCCGCTTTTTTATTCTTTTTTCAGGAAACTCTGTGCAACCAAAGAATTCAATGAGGGATTGCTTCCAGAAAACTGTGCCCACATCAACAAGCCTGGTACACCTAGAAAGCTTGAGGTGTGTATTTCCAGAGAATGCATAGCGTGTGGGGGTATTTCAAATATAAAGGGATGTTTTACTTGAAAAACTACAAGGTGTGCATAGCATAGTTTTATTTTATCTGAAAATCTCCTAAAGCGCCGTTGCAGTTTTGGGGAGTCTCCTGGGCAGGAAAGGGTGTCTACCAATACATATGTAGTACCGGGAAAAATTGGGATTTCACACGCAATAAGATTTTATTGACATACTTACTTTTTTATTACGAACATTAAAAATTGTAAAAAATGTATTTATTTTTTTTTGCACATATTTCACCCCAAAATATTGAGAATACACCTAAAAAATTACAAACAAGACAGTGACAGATATACTGCGGCTAAAACATACAAAATATTTCTATTCATAGCTAAATCTTCTAATTGTAACAAGGCCATCCGTTTCTGGTGCTACATTTCACATCTGATGAGAATGAGGAGGACAGCTTTCAGCCTGCCCACTTTAAAGATGAAGATGGGGAGAGGAGATAAAAGCCAGGTGTCATTGCAACCTTCAACGTGATATCCATGTTTAGCTTGTTAAGTATTATACTTGGGCTATTGCTATCAGTGGCATCACCTGTGTTGGCTCCTTGTTCCTCTCTTGTGTACACAGAGCATTGCCGCCTTCTCTTCATCCCCAGTGACCATTTCCCCATTAGAATTATTTAGGGCACCTATCTTTTCTGATTTATTTTTCTTTGCATTTATATATTTAAAAGAACGTTTAGGGTTTGTTTTGCTTTCTTTGGCCACATCTCTTTCATTTTGTGCTTTTGCCAACCTTATTTCTTTCTTACATGCTTTATTTACTAATTTATACTTTTCAAAGGTTACCGCTGAGAGCTCAGCCTTGTCATTTTTAAATGCACTTTCCTTGTTCTTTATTGTCCTTTTAACCACAACGTCAGCCATGAGGGTTTTGATTTTAGTTGATTATATTTGTTACCCATAGGAATAAATTTTGCAACGTTGGTACTCACAATTGATTTAAAGCACTCCCATTCCGCATATGTATCCTTATTCCTCAACAGATGCTCCCAGTCTATGTCCTGGGAGTTCAGCTCTGAGCCTGGGGAACTTGGCCTTCCTAAAATTCAGTGTTTTTAGTAGGCTGTATACCACAGGAGAGCTGTCACTCTGAATAGAGTAGTGCTGGTCAAGGGTCCGAGAAGACATCCATAATTATTTTTGCTACTAACTTGATTCTAGTTCTCTATATGAAGAGCCAACAAGATCAATTTGGATCTCTTATAGAGTCATGCATGCTGGTACTTAATATAATAATAATATGTGGTTATTAGCCCATTGTGTGCTTGCACAAACATAGTAGTTTGTCCTCCACATTTAACTCATCCATGCAGTGAAAACAAATAAAAGAGAACCGCCATCAGTAAACACACTTGGGGGGAAAACCACAGTACCTGGGGAGCAGTTGGAGGATTAGGTGCCATGCTCAAGAGAACTTCCCAGCCTGAATTCAAACTTGCAACCCTCCACATGATCAGTTTCTTAACTACTAGGCCATGGCTACCATCCCATCTAGTATAATGCATGTGGAATATGGCATGCCCTAAGTGGGAGGGATGAGCGAACCCCCCAAAATTTGGGTTTGACAAGTTCAGACAAACTTTGAAACTTTAGGGGGTGATTCTGCCCCTGGGGGCCTGTTAAGGTGCAGAGTGCGCAGCAGAAAGTGCTGCTGCACAATTTACCTAAGCCCCTGGTGTACAACTTAATTGAGCCCTGTGATCCCGGTCCTGTCGAGAGCAGCATTCATTTCAAATGGTCCATGGCAGGGGCCACAGAAAGCTGGTCGCCGCTCCCTTGAGTGAGGACACTACTAAAGCCAGCTGGCAATGCTCCCTCATGGGAGCAGTGGCCACCTTTCTGGGGTCCTGGATGAGAACCAATTTTGAGCAACGCCGGCATCACCTAGTTTTTCCATGTTCTGGCTGAATCTGTGTTTGGGTTTGGGATTCGGAACTCGCAATGCTCGGTACGAACCCGAACTTTGTGGTTTGTATTCGCTCAACACTATTCATAACCTTTTAATCTGCAGTAGATGTGTTTCTCAACCCTGTCCTCAAGTACCCCCAATAGGCCATGTTTTTGGGATATTAAGACAGATACACAGGTAAATGAATTAGAGCTTCAGCAGTACTACACAGCTGCCTCAATGGAGATCCAAAAAACAAAAGAAACACATGTCTAGATGACACCTACTGTCTCTGGAGACAAAACAAAAAGTCAAGATAAGATCTTGATAAGATAAACATTATTGCTGACCTCTCAAAAAAAAACTAAAGGCTTCCTTACTTGCCCACCTCACGGTCATAGCAATGTGGGATGACCCACCAGTTAAAAATTAAATTGAATACAAAATCAGACAAAAAACTTCATCTGGTCTGCACTGCTTTGCTTGCACTTCCCACATGACTGCCTGTGCCCAATGGAGACCCTATTGGTGGCCAGCACAGCAGGGAATGTCAACGAAATGGTGATTATTTTGCCCAATGTCAGGATTGCTATTGTGTGCAGGGTATCCAAAAATCAGGAAGGTGGTAAAATTACCGGCTATAGGCTTTTGACTGTAGGTGGACCTTAACATAGCCCCACTCCATTAAAAACTGAAACACATTTTTTTCTGGAGTTGGGCTTTGATGTTAGTATTTTATCATCTTTTGCATTTAATGAATGTATGATTTTAGGACAGCATCCTGCTTTCTGGAATAGATTTGCATTATCTATGGAGGCAGAACAGCTCCCATTACGATTGTAATTGATTACAGTGCAACACTGTACATTGCACAGGCTGCATTAATATAGAACATTAGACCTCCGTTTAAAAGGTAAAGGAATAATCCCTGTATCATTAAACACATCTGGGTATATCAAATGTGAATATATTTCAAATGTTGACGCTATCGATTATATCATGTGAGCCTGCAAAGACACGAATACCAACATGAGTGGAAGGCAAATGTACTTTGAATCGAACCACCTTGATGATTTATCCTGATAAAAGTCAAGACAGTTTACTCTACACAGTATATCTCAGGACATTAGCCATGACCACTCTTATAGCGATCTCTTTCTATGGGAGCTTTGCATGTCTCCTCATTCGCCATAAAACATAGCTCCACAAAAAGATCCATAATGAGGATTTTCTGAATGAAAAATGATTCGTTAAAATAATCAAAAGCGTTACTATAGCATGACAAAGTCTATTTGGTCCTAAGGACCTTCAATGGTATTGCTGTTCCTCTAGGACAGGTGTGGGGAATCTTACAATGTGGCCCCGACTGATATCACTGCGACATCAGAATCCCTCGGTATGCCTAAGGATGGCACCAGCTCTCGTTAAGATAGGCCCTGTCTGTTAGCGGGTCTATCTAGGGCCAAAAGCAAGCACGGTAGCATGTAATATAACCAAAAAGCACGAATGAGTGGGTTTGGGATCAAACAGATAACAGAGCATCCCAAAATTAAGTTATATGTTTAATAACTTTAAGAGCACACTAGACAAATTATATACATACAATGAATAGAGACATATACAGGTCAGAAAGACAAAGACAAGTGAGTAGTTACTGTCAGTTAACAGTTGAACAGTTAAAGGGTATTTCAGCTACCTCAGTGCAGACAGATGTTACGCAGTGGTGAGATATGTCTGCTTGCTTTTTGTCCTTTCCAACACAATCTTGGTGTGACCACCCCAGAACAAAGACAAAGGGATTTGGGCTCCTCAGACCTTTATACGCTTGTGGGATACTCCCCCTCCCCCTGGGATGAGCTTCAGTTTTTGCCTCTTAGCAGTGGCTAGCTAAGTCCTAATGGTCTCCTAGTCATAGGAAACGGACCCAGTTGGATGCTGTGCACACTATTTGGCTCCTAATATGAGTTCTCCGGAATGTACTTGTGCATTATGATTTCCAGGTTCCAATAATATGATTGGTTTATAACTAGTGACGGGCCTAATGAAGAATAGCCTGACTTTTGATTTTTTAATTTTATTTTTTCAGTTTTAATTGTTTTACCAAATGTGGCTATTGAAGGCATCCCATTTGACACTAAAACTGCCTACGGGTTTATTTTTTAATGATTTTTTTGACATTTTTGGGTCATTTTTGGTTAATTTTTATCTAACCAAGAGTAGCCTGATTTTTTATTTTCCACATAAATTTCCCTAGGATTCCCCAAAACTAGGCAAAATGCTCACTCAGTTTCAGACTTTAGTTGGGAGCAGCTGCACTCGTGCATCCACCCAATACGGTCCTGAAGTGCCCCCAATATAAACCAATGGTCACATGGACATGGGAGTGGTGCACAAGCACAGACTGGGGGAGAAGACCTTCCCAGTCTTAGAGCTTCCTTGGGGGCTTCATGTAGACAGTATGTGGATGCCGTGGCCTTGGGAACCACTGTGGACCATTTAAATGTTTGTCTCATTATTAGCCCCTGCAATGCTAAAGTAGGAGCACAATGCCCGCATACAATATGTTTAGCCCCTGTAATGCTGTAGCCTCTGCATCATGGCTGGTGGATGATTACCAAAAGCGGCTTTTAAAGGCATTCAACTTAGCATTGAAACTGCCTGAAGGTTTATTTTTTTATATTTTTGGGTACTTTTTTTGGCATTTTTGGTTAGATACCATTTTTATCTTATGAAGAATAGCCTGACTTTTGATTTTTTAATTTTATTTTTTCAGTTTTAATTGTTTTACCAAATGTGGCTTTTGAAGGCATCCCATTTGACACTAAAACTGCCTACGGGTTTATTTTTTAATGATTTTTTTGACATTTTTGGGTCATTTTTGGTTAATTTTTATCTAACCAAGAGTAGCCTGATTTTTTATTTTCCACATAAATTTCCCTAGGATTCCCCAAAACTAGGCAAAATGCTCACTCAGTTTCAGACTTTAGTTGGGAGCAGCTGCACTCGTGCATCCACCCAATAGGGTCCTGAAGTACCCCCAATATAAACCAATGGTCACATGGACATGGGAGTGGTGCACAAGCACAGACTGGGGGAGAAGACCTTCCCAGTTTTAGAGCTTCCTTGGGGGCTTCATGTAGACAGTATGTGGATGCCGTGGCCTTGGGAACCACTGTGGACCATTTAAATGTTTGTCTCATTATTAGCCCCTGCAATGCTAAAGTATGAGCACAATGCCCGCATATAATATGTTTAGCCCCTGTAATGCTGTAGCCTCTGCATCATGGCTGGTGGATGATTACACTCACCCCTGTCACATTACTGATACTAAACCCTTAGTACCATCTCCTCAAGAATGCTCATGTCCCCCCCTGCCCATGATTTTCCCCTGCACTGCTATAACCTTAGCCAAGAAGCCCACTAATTTACAGGTTGGTCAGTAACATGCTTGTTTCTAGGGCGGGCAAGCTGGGCGATCAGGAAGGGGAGCCATTATCCAAGCTATTCTGTTTTCTGCTAATGGGTAGGGGCCACTGTTAGTGGTGTTGGCCAGATGATCTGCTTATAATTTTTCGTGTGCCTGAAAAACTCCACAACCCCTAAAATGAAACTTCAGAACATGTTTTTGCTAGCTTCAAATGGAATAGGAAGTTGTAAGACATCCCACTTTGCTGATGGAGATATTCTTTTACGTGTGTTTGAGTATTTCTTTATAACTGGTTCCATCGTCATTGAGAAACCAACTGCAAGCACGTGAAATATCCTACTTGGCTTCCTCTTGTGGTTTTATTGACAGGCTGTTTATACTGTTCCTCAGATAGATAGCTAACATGATTTGGTCTGTTTTGAGTATCAAAAGCATAACCACAATCCTACCAAAATCAATGTCCCCAGCTTGGAGTTACCACAGAGCAGCCGGTGTCTGCACCACGCTCTCCTGAGTTCTGCTCGAAAGCCCGGAGCAGATCCTAATTTGCCACAAATGGCAATTAGAACCTTCACTAAACCTATTAGAACCTTCACTAAATTCCCAAGAACAGGAGACAAATGTGCTAATGGTTGAGTATTGTGCTGTACTGTGACCGGTAGATGGATTAGCATTGATTGTTGAGGGATTACAACAAGCTGCTGCAAACTGAAGTCAACTCTGATGAATACATGACAGGACTCCATTCATCAGAGGCACTTGAAGACACTTTATATTGAGTTATATTTTTACCCATAGGCTAACTTACATGTGAAAGAAATATCTGCTGTGATACCATTGTATACATTTATAAGCAGTAAAGCACCTAGGAATTCTTTTTGGGGTCAGGTCCATTAGGTGGAGTAGCACAGATGGGGCTATTCCGAGTCACCGCTTTCCTGAGTGCAGCTCTCACTTGTTGCAGAAGCCATACTGCACTCAAGAGGACCAAAAAAGCAGCAGCCAGAGGAATGCTCTACTAAGCCTGGGTCCCACTCTTGGTGTTTCCGTTCTTTATGCCCAGTGCCTCTCTTCAAGACAGGTTCAAATGTATTTCTCCAGGCACAGAGGCAGCAGCACTGACAGGCTGTTGCTGCCAAGCTGTACAATTGACCAGGCAGGACAGGCAAGGCCGGATTAAGTGTGGTGGAGGCCCCTGGGCACAAAATCTGGTGGAGAACACAGTATTTGTTTTCCTTTAAAATAATAGTCTAGCCAAGTAACTGATGGTTGTCTGGCCCCTGCCTACTTACTGGAACGCCAGATCGAGTCCCTTGTGCCACCCTTGTGCGGGTGCGTGCTGATCGGGAACGCCTGCTTTGCCATTCTGGGTGGGGGGGGGGGTAGCGTAGTTGACCGGCTGGTCCAGCTGAAAACAGTTCCCTGCATTGAGCTGCCAGCGGCTGTGCTTGGTGGCTTATGTGCAGTGACAGCTCTGCACGTACCCATCACTGTAGTGTTGCTGGCAGCGGCTTTTCTGCTCTAAACTCTTTGTCCTGTCCTGTGGTGGCTTTGGCTGCAGGTTTTCAAAAACAAAAAAAGGCTTGCCCAGGCGCACCCCCCACTACCGCCGATAGCTTTGTTGCCGGCCCCACGGCCTGTCAGACCAAAGACTGAAAAGCCTCCTAGACCAGACCATAACCCAAAGGTTGGTGGAGGCCCCCTTTGCAGGTCAAGTGCTGAAGGCCCCAGAATCTGCAAACCTTGCCCCCCCCCTCATAATCTGCGCTCACACACTGATAGAATTTCATATGTACTACTCCATGCTGTGTTCTGGCCACCTGAGAGCTTGCCATCCTTTTTCTGGTGCAGTGAGGCTCCCATCCCTAGAACACCATGGTAAGGTTAGGAAGCATATTCTTAGATCTGCAGATTGTACAGTGAGCAGATCTTTTTGTTACAGCTTACCAATAGAGATAATTATTGTAAAAAAAGAAAACCATATTTAAAATCTATACACTTGTGTGAGAGAGATGTTCTTTGCTTGTCAGCTTTGCAGGCAAAGCTGTCTTCAGCTGGCATGCTGAGCCCGTCGACATCTGCTATTGACTAACAATGGTGATGCCAAAGGTGATGCGACAGTTGGCACTCCAGGAAGCTGTGCTTGCAGTGAGCAGCAATGACTGGCAGTTGCTATTGAGCTACAATGTGCGAGCAACAGGTAAGTTCTATATCTTAAAAGTAGCATTACTTTTGTGACATTGTGAAGATGTACTGAAGTGGAGGTTTCTAACCAGTGATACAGTTACCACTAGAGATGAGTGAACTGGTTCAGAACTCAAGTTCGCTCTGAATTTTAGGCAAAATTCGATTTGGCACGAAACCAAAATTTGGGGGGTTCGTGCTGACCGATTTTTTTCTGAAATTCACTGGCACCTCTGGCGGTGGGTAAGGAAAAATAAAACTCAACACCATCCTCGTTCCAGCGCCAAGCTTGGTTCCAGTGTGTGCAGCGGAAGCAATGGCTGGCTGCAGGCGCAAGTAGGCTTGCACAACTGACAGTGCAGCCAGTTTCCCCACTCCTCCCCTGCTGGGCAATACACGCAGCATGGGGGCGAGCGGGCTGCACTTGCTGTGCAAGCCAACTTGCGCCCGAAGCCAGCCACTAGACTAGAATGATGGGGAAGCTGGCATGTAGGTAAGTGTCTGTGTAGCACGGTGGGCACACGGCGGAAGCTGACTTGCACAGCTGACAGTGCAACCGGCCTCCCCCCGCTCTCACCGTGCTGTGTGTATCACACATTCCACTAGAGATGAGGACGAACCCGAATTTCTCGGAGAAATGCGACAAATCACCCGAATCGAATTTTTGGGATATCAGCTGATCTCTAGTTACCACCAGCGGCAGAGTGGTGCCAAAAATCAGCACAGGATTTTACCAGCACAGTCAGCCCAGGACCCTGCAGCATCCCCACTAAGTCAGAGTGGTATCTTGTCTTGGAGAGTAGATGAAGCCAGGTACAGATTTGCTTGGTTGGGACTCGGAATGCAGGAATTGATTGGGGCTGTAAGAAGCAGCAGCTCAACTGGCCCCGAAGCCGTGCGGACCACCGGTCTTACGAATCGAGATGTCCTGCTATGTGAAAGACCCCAGGGCTCAAGTCAAATGGTTTACAATGGTGAGCGCGTGCTGCCGTATCCCCTGCATCCCCAGCAACATGCGCATACCCCATTGAAGGCAATCAGAGCCATTTGCCGAATGATGTAACATGTCAAATGGCTCTGATAGGACGGGAACCCACGCATGCTCTGTTGGACCGAGGTCAGGTGAGTTTTACTAGGCGAACTGGGGGTTTTCACACAGCATTGTATCCCAATTCGGGATGCCCCTGGGTCATCAACCAAAACTTGGGATAGTTAAAATCACTTCCAAGCTATTCTTAATAAGATTGTTGGAGCAATTGCTAGGCATAGTCATCTTATTTTCAGGTAAAAGTCCTCCTGCTGTTGGCTGAGCATATGTGGAAAGCTGGTGGCCGACAATGAAGCACGGCCCGTTTACTGCAGAGGCATTGCATCCTGCCAGCAAACACATGAGGCGGAAATGCCTAAAAGTCAATTGCGGTTACTGTTGCTCTCTAAGTTAAGCAGAGCGTTACACAGCAATGTACAAACACTCTAACTTTCCAGGTGATTAAACCTGAAGGTGCGTGTTCCTGGAAGCTCATTAGAGACATGTAGACTGACACAAAACAAAGTGACTTTGTTCTTGTTCATGGCAGTCATCTTACAAGTGTTATACACGGCAACCAAGACCCTGCACACACTTTGTTATATGAACCGTTGTGACTGTGACTTGATGGCAGACTGACTGTGGTTGACCAGTTTGGCAGTGAAGTGAACATCTTAAGATGCGGCAACCACAAAGCCCGAGTATACAAAAGGTAAACCTTGTTGCAGAGTGTGAGTGCTGGGTGCAGCAGAGTCAAATCCAGATAGACATTTGTAGTGTAATAGGAACTGACTTTACCTGGAACTGACTTTAGTGGAACATGAATTCATTAAGAGAATGTGCCCTTACATGGTGGCTAAACACAGACAGGAAAAGAAAGGAAGTACCAGTCATAGAGCAACAGCAAAGTATAAAACAGTATAAAATGCATAGACTCTACAGTTAAGCATTGGTCACAACGCCATCTACTGTCATAACATGTCATAGCTATTAACTGCAGTAAATTTACCAAAAGTCACTCCAGCATAGACTAATCTGGAGTTTCTCTAACAACCCTTCTCGACTGCTGATGCTTAGTCTATGAAACCCATCTTCTTTATAAGCCTCCAGTGTCTTTCAGCGATAAGGGGCTTAGTAAGGATATCTGCTGTCATATCCTCAGTAGCGCAATAAAGTAACTCAAGAATTCCCTGTTCATGAAGTTCCTTGGTCTCAAAGTCCGCCTTAGAGTTTGCAGTATATCTGCTTCACCCCCTTATTGCTCAGAACAAATCAGGATATTATCCACATTAAACGCACCTAGAACCATTTTGTTTGCCAATTTCTTTGTGTATAAGCAGGGGTCTGTGTAAGCACTTCATTTATTTTCATATTCCATGCTCTGGTAGTTTGATTTAGACAGTATATACTCCTCTGAAGTTTGCACACTAGGTCTGGTCTTTTCATCTTTGAATCCTGGTGGTTGTTCCACGTAGATGTCTTCTGTTAACGCGCCATGTAGAAAAGCTGTTTTTACATCAATGTGTTTCACTTCATTGTCCTTGTGGCATCTACTGTCAACAAAGTCCTTATTGTAGCATGTTTACTACTGGAGCAAAAGTCTCATAATAGTCCTCTCCATTTACAGCCTATGGCTTTCCTTCCAGATGGTAGTTCTGTAAGTGTCCATGTTTTGGTGTCATGCATGGATTTTTTCTCTTCCTTTGCAGCCTTTATCCATTTACTGGCTTCCCCTTCTGACATCTGAGATATTTCTTTCCCAAGTTGCAGGTTCATTGGTACTGGCAGTTCTTGCCTTGTATGAAAGACGTACTGGTGGTTTACCTGAGTGTCTTGGTGTGTCTCAGCTTGCATGTGTCTGCTCTTCAGTACTGGTAGGTTCTGTGCTCACTTCAACTGTTTGTTGAGACGTTACAGATGATGGCTGATCGGTGTCAGTTTTCTTTCTGTTCTTACTTCCTCTGTTGTCACCACATTGTCTTTCAGATCTTCAACAAAATGTACGCAGTTGCAAATGGTAACCTTGTCTGTTTGGGGATTTAGAATTCTGTAACCCTTAACATTATCACTGCATCCAACAAAGATTCCCTCAAATGCTCTGTTTTGGAGTTTGGTGCATTTTTCCTCTGGAATGTAGATGAATGCTTTGCATCCAAAAACTCTTAGGTGCCACAGTTCATATGGAGTTTTCTCCACTGTTCTAGAAAAGACTCTGTTTTGCAAATAATTGTGTGTCATTGCTGCCTCAGTATTTTAGTAGTCCAGAGCCTGTCAGCATACATATGATCATTTCAGTCAGAGTTCTGTTCTTTCTTTGCTCTGGTGTGTATAGGACTGTTGTTTGATGGTCTATTTCATTCCGCTTTACTCTTGTACTTTGTGTCCTGTGAATTTACCTCCATTGTCACTTTGAAGTATGACAGGTGTTCCCTTAAGTTTGTTATTTGCCTTTACTACATAGTTCTGTAATTTGTCAAAAACGTCACTCTTGAGTTGCTTTAAGCAAGTCACTGTGTATCTTGAATAGTCATCCATTAAAGACACTATGTACCGGTTGCCTCCAGGTGTAGGAGGGTTTAGGCGACCACATACATCACTGTGAACTAGGGCAAGTGGTCTTGAACCTCTATTCTGACTGACTTTAGGAAGTGTTGCTCTTGTGGCTTTGGATTTGATGCAACATTCACACTTTACGGTAACTGGACCATGGGATACTATCAGATCCTTTTTAGTTCTTGTATGCATTCTGAGTGTCTGTGACCTAAACACCTGTGCCATATGTGTATACAGTCGTGTTTATGAGTGCATAGTCTCACCTTTTCCTTCGCTGTGTTGAGGTGATATAGATGGTTATCCAGCTTGGCACTCGCTATGGAGCGCATCCTTCAATGGTATGGCTAAATTGTGTCCCGCATCATTGGGGCATACAAGGGGTCCATTCTCATATCCATCTGCAAGATAGATACTCTCTTTGTTATTCAGATCAAGTTTTATGAAAAAGCTTCTATCACTTGTCGTGTGACTGGTTGCTCCAGAGTCAATGCACCAGCCTTGAAATGTATGATTGCCTGTCACTTTAAATGTGGCATTCCAGTTCCCTTCACGTGGATCAGAGATTGTGGCTTTGACTTTCTGTTTAGTATAGGAGGGACGCTGTCTCATTTGCTCTGCTTTCCATATAGTACAGACTCTCTTTATGTGTCCCTGTTTGTTGCAACTAAAACATACTCTGGTTTCCTTTTTGTGTATCTTTGCGTTTGTAGCTTTAAGAGCTGTTCCGGTGTTGGTTTCTGTGGAGTCATGTGCAAACTCCTTTCTATGAGCTTGGTTTTTACAAATGCTGGTGTCAGATCTGACCCTTATCTCCAGTGCATTGATCAATGCAGTGTATGTTTAGGGTAAGCTGCACAACAAAATGGCTGCTACGTGACTGTCTGGTATATTCTCACAGACTGATCTGGGTTGTGCGATCACTTCCAGCATGACATTTATGTGGTCTTGTATGTCCTACTCTCTGCTAAGCCTCATTTTGTAAAGTTTCCTCAGAAGAAACAATGTGCCGTTTAAACTGCATCTCTTATGCAGTTTTTACAGTACATTCCACATGCCTTTCACTGTATTCTCACTGCATATGTGAATAAGCACTTGTAAGCTTATGGTGGCCCATGCCTGTTTGTTTTTCCTTTTTTTCCTTTGTCAGTCATAATAAATATCCTGTGGCCTCTCTGTAGTGATAACAGTCCACAAGTCATCTCTGGATAATAACATTTCCACTTTTAGACTCCAGGGCTTCCGATGTTCCTCTTTAATGTTTTCCATCCTTATTTCTGCAAATGAATCATGCCCTTGTTATTGGATGCCGGGATCTTCATCCCCCCAAATTGGGCTCAGGAATGTGGCGGGGAACTGCCTGCTGCTATGGAAGAGGCACAGCTTGGCACTATGCAACAGCAGCAGCACCATAGGAAGGGTGAGGAGTGGTCTATTTTTTTTTCCTTCCCTTGAAACTGCCTGAAGACAGCATGCATGCAGACAAGGACTTCTTTTGGCAAGAGGTTGAAGGTACATGAACTGGCCAAAGTTGAGGGAAGAACAGATACAAACTATTAGAGAATTTTACATTAACTGTGTTTCCCACATGTACCAGAAAGTGCAGCTGGGAGTGTTTTTTCTGGAATCCTGAAGTATCCTGGGGTGAATGTGTGAGTTGTAAGTTGGTCCTGAGCAATATGAACCAAGTCTATGCACATTTCTGAGGAAGGTTCGCATATGGAAAGTGGGTTTGAGTTCTTGGTCTGCCCATGCACATGACTGGCAGCGGTCCACCAGGAATTTTCCAAGCCGCCTCGATGTCCAGTACAGTTTAGTCCCAGATGCTGCCATTTATACCGGACCTTCAGCATCATTTAATGAAAAGCCCAAATCTTTAAAAAACGTTCCTCCATATATTTAACATTTTTATTCACTTACTTATTATTCTTTCCCCCACTGGGCTGCAACTCTGTTCAGGACTCTAGGATATGGGTGTCGCCATATTCCCTCAGAAGCTTTACATACTGAGGAGTGGAGAGGGGGGAAAAGTGCGGGGGGGGGGGGGTGGCTTATAGCTGTGCTTTGCACAGACAGAGCAGAGCCTATGTCAGAAAAGGACAGCAATCCCAGAATGCAGAGCGGCACAGTCACAAGACACTTGAGAGCCTGAGAGTCCATGGGCTGCCATCTTGGATGTTTAAAGGCTCATAAAATGCAGTAGATGCAGGTAGGATGATTGTTAATGTGAGTAATCTGTATGTACAGGGTGGGGGGAACATATAAGATAGACTCTAATTCAGGGTGAAGGTCCAGATTAATGTGAGCAATCTGTATGTACAGGGTGAGGGAAACACATAACATAAGCTCTTATTCAGGGTGAAGGTCAAGATTAATGTGGGCAATCTGTATGTACAGGGTGGGGGAAACATATAAAATAAGCTCTTATTCAGGGTGAAGGTCTGGATTAATGTGGGCAATCTATATGTACAGGGTGTGGGAAACATACAAGATAAGCTCTTATTCAGGGTGAAGGTCTGGATTAATGTGGGCAATCTGTTTGTACAGGGTGTGGGAAACATACAAGATAAGCTCTTATTTTAGGGTGAAGGTCCGGATTAATGTGGGCAATATGTATGTACGGGGGTGGGAAACATACAAGATAAGCTGATAAGCTCTTATTCAGGGTGAAGGTCCGGATTAATGTGGGCAATCTGTGTGTACAGAGTGGGGGAAACATACAAGATAGGCTCTTATTCAGGGTGACGGTCCGAGTTAAAACAGAAGAAATCTTCAGCGGCTTCTAACTCATTAGCCACTGTCTGATTTCTTTTGCTTCTCTACATTTTGTCTGGTCAAAAAAGTGACCCTCATTTCCACAAAGGTCACCCTGCTGTAATTAACTTTCCTTGTTATTCCATTAAATAAAAAATGTTTTGACACCCGGCGAGTAAGCCATCCTAGAGTTAATACAATAACCTCATCCATTCTTTCCAAATTGAGTTGCAATAATTCATTTTGGTGACCATACATATTTGTTATGTGTAATATGAAACATTGCACAATGAGATCAATAGAAATGTTTCTTGTTAATGAAGATATACTGTGCTGTTATGTTTGGCTGTATACTTAATACCGCAGAAATCCTATTTGGATTATAAATTTCACCATGTCACAGGACTTGGAGAGAAGCATCATATTTCTGCAAGGAGCTCGGCTTCATTTAGAAAATTGTGCCATGAATTTATTGCCCCCTTTTCAGTTATCTCAAAGGGAAAGACCAAAGCTTTCAAAGTGCAGCCTCCAATAAGGCGAAATTATACAAATGCTCTAATTTTACTATTTTAATGACAGGCAAGAAATACTGTATGTTTTATTATGTAGCAGTTTTGCTACTTGAAGGGAAAGTCCACCTTAAAGAGGACCAAAACCCACCCTGGGCTGAAATGGCTAGGCTGATTCATTACTAGCGACAGGTATCGGCAAATAAGTGTCTGTACAGAGGCGCTAAGAGCGACCGCTAGTATACGCTGTGATCGGCTATTGGGTGCTGTAACAGAGTGCCTCAGTCATTGTAGTAACCTGGCTGGCATTGATGAATGAGATGTATGTTGGACGCTGTAACACCAGTACAGCATTGCAGGGAGCGAAAGGTAGCGCCAGCTCATTGCGACTGACTCTCAGCGACTCACACCATATTCAACAAAAAACAGACAAACACAGCGCTCTGGATCTGGTCGCTATAGCATAGAGCGCCAGACGCTGTGTGATTAAAGTTTTTGAACATATATCCACCAGTAACAAAGCGAAAACACATGGAATGACATTAATTTTAACATTGATATTAAATAAATTAACATTGTGACATTTATACTTTAATGCCAGACCTGTAATTACAATTCTGCATAAAAATATAAAAAAAACTAAAAAAATTTCAAAAATGACTCTTTCTAGGCCAGGAGAGGTCACGCAATTATTTGAGAGAGAAAAAAAAATTAAAAACAAAAAACCCTGTTTAAACAGAAGGAAAGGAACGTCTATTGAAATGTATGGGAGAGCGACAGGTAGAGACAGGTAATACCTGGTGCTCTGGAAGCTGGAGCGCCGGCGCTATACGCTGAGCTGCCTGTAATGATGAATCGGACGCTACGTGGTGCTGCTAGAGTCGCTCACTAGATTCGCCTTCATAAATGTTTTTTGCATAGAGCACCCGGCGTTCACCAGATACTACCTGCCGCTATCCCCTTAGTTTGCTATATATAAAAGAGGCTCAGAGTCAAAGGCAACACTGTACAGCAGCAGCAATAAAGCAATTCTGTGAGTACTCACCTGTATAATTGTTTTTGTTCTCGCATGGCACGGCCCGCTTCGGTATTCATAACTGATGGGTATTCCGCCACCAGGTGGCGCAGCAGCACTGCAGAAAGCTGTGGCAGCTCCCGGCTCCCTATATAAACGGGACCAACCAACAAGTTCCCAGCGTAGATGAGCAGTGAGACAAGAGGCCGGGAGAGAATAAAGGTAAGAATGTAAAAAAGGTAAAAAACCCCGATTTAACTTGGAACAATCACCAGAAAGAGGCAACCAAGAATAACGATAACAAGGGTAGGGCGAAGTGGGTCGTGCCATGCAAGAACAAAAACAATTCTACAAGTGAGTACTCACAGAATTGCTTTTTTCTTTAATGCATGGCACAGCCCGATTCGGTATTCATAACTGATGGGACGTCCAAAAGCAATGTCCAAGGTAGGGCGGGATCCCCAATGAGTAACGGCCAGTAGTTTAAGTCACTACCGCCTGAAAACCTTGCGGCCCAAAGCAGCATCAGCTGAGGCCTAAATATCAACCATGTAAAAAACTTAGAAAAAGTATGAACAGAAGACCAAGTAGTGGCCTTGCAAACTTGTTCCACAGAAGCTTGGTGCTGACAAAGCTCCAAGAGAGTCCAATAGCACGCATGGAAAGAGCAGGCACCCTAAAGGGAGGAGTCTACCCCTTAGCAGAATAGGTTTGAACCATCACCTGACGTACCCACTTACCGAAAGTGGATCCAGCAGGAGGCAAACCATTCCCAGTCTCAAAGTGAAACAAACAGAAAATTAGACTTCCCAAAAGTCTCCATAGCACCAAAAAGAACATCAGAGCCCAGACCACATCCATAGAATGCAGAGTCCGCTCCATGGAAGTAGCTAGATTGGAACACAATGAAGGCAAGACAATGCCCTGAATAAGATGAAAGGCATACCCAACCATAGGCTGAAATCTGGCCTAAGTCTAACAGCGCCTAACTCTAAAGAAACTCAAAATAAGTATTTTTGATGAAAAAAACACAGCTAATTCAAAACTCGCCTTACAGAGGTGATAGTCATACAAAAAGGGGGGCTACTCTAGGAGTCAACAAAGGGGCAAGGCAGCCTCACGGATAGATTCAAAAGGAGGCCCCTGCATAACCAGTAGCCCCAGATTCAGATCCTAGACAGATAGCAAGGCTACCTGGGGGGACGCATGTGAAAAAACACCCTGGAAAAAAACCCATGCACCAGCAGATAATAGCAAGGGCCTGTTGGAAAAACTTTTCCAGAGCTACAAACATGGCCCTAGAGTGTACTAAAGACGAAGGTCCAAATTCAACCAAGTTGCAAGAATTCCGGAGTCCTGGGAATAGAAAAAACAGCCTACAGGAAAGAGACTTGGAGTTCTACCAGTCAATGAAAGCATGCCAGACCCTGTAATAGGCGAGGCACGAGGACTTCCTCCTGGCCCCAATCCTGGTATCAACAACAGAATCAAGCAACTGCTAGACCATTACATGGAAGCTCTCAACAGCCAAAAAGGCCTCCAGGTGGCAGGTACCCGCTCTTGGGTTATGGAGCCCATAACCCTGCACAGGAGAGGAACAGAGGGAACTCATAGAGAACCCGAACTCCGTCCAAGGGAATGCCAAGGTATCCAAAGTGAAGACCATAGGATCCTGAACCAGAACAAATTCTGAAGATATATGATTATGGCGGGACACCACCGTTCCATGACCGGATGATCCCAGTGGTGAAACAGGAATAGAAGCTCCCATTAGTTGTGGGACCATATCCCCAGCTGAGGCAGCCCCCTATCTCAGGAAGTCCACCTCCCAGTTGTAATGTAGATCGCTGAGATGCAGGGAACATTCTGTTCATCCAAGAGAGAATCAGGGAGAATCCCTTGAAGGCTAACTTGCCCCAAGTAACTCCCTGACGAATGAAATAGACAACAGCCTACTGGACGTCTGAGCGGACAGAACAGTCTAACCCTGAAGGTGAGCGGACAGGAAGAAGAAGCAACCTGATCGTCCTCAGTTTCAGGAAGTTGATGGGAACCTGGGCGTCCCTGGAACCTTAGGGATTTTTCAGAAGTCTCCCCCAAACGGCATACTGGCATCTGCAGAGACCATCCCCCAACATGGGGGCAGAGAGGATCTAATCCCCAGAGGTACCAGGAGTTCAGTCTCCACCAGAAGGACCATCTGGCCAGAGAAGACAGATTAAAATCCTGCTCCAAGGACGCAGGGTCCCTATTCCAAACTGACAAGAGGACTCATTTGAAAAGAGCAAAGAGGATTACCTGAAGCAGGACACCAACAGACCCACTATTACTGAGGAAGGAACACCCTGACCTGAGGGATACTCAGAAAAGACAGCATCCAGGACAGGAACAGATAAAACTAGGAATAGCAGATTACCCACCGATGGATTCTAAAAAGAAGACAACCAGCTGAGTGACTTGCGCGACCTGAGAAATGGACTCGGCCACAATCAGACTGACATGCAGGTCAGGAATGGTGAGGATGCCTTGGATCCTTAACAGAGCCATCACCCTTGCCATTGTCATGGTGAAACTTCTGGTGACCCTAAAGGGTCATAAATTGGAATGCTAAGTTTTAAGCGCTAACCACAGAATTTCTGACAACCCCCAAAAAATAGGCACCAGAAAATAAGCCGCCATGATGTCCACACGCTGAAAGCGTCCAGATGAAGGGTACTGACAGCAGGCTAGTGGCTTAAAGCAGAAAAACTTTATGAATCAAACAACTTTGTTGAGGCCCTTCAGGGCCAGAATATGCCTGAACAAGCCTTCCTGTTGGGGGACCATGAAAAGACTCCTGACTCTAATAGTCAAGGAGCCAGGAGAAACATACCTTAATAAGATATGGGATTTAAATGACAACCAGGATCAATGAATTCTGGTGGCGGAAAGGCAACAAACTCTATCTTGGAACCAGAGGATACAAGCTCCTGAATCCACCGGATTGAGACGTGAAGTCTCCAGATATGGTTAAAAAGCCAAGGCCATCCCCCCACCCAGATGGGTGAGGGCGCCCCTTCATGCCTGAGGGGGCTTGGGAGAGGGTTTGGTCTTGGTATTCCAGGAAAAACGGGACGACCACGGGATCTTCCATGGCCCCAAGGATCTCTGCGGCCACCAGATAAGAGGGAGCCATAAGCTCCTCTGGGAGTACGAAAAGAAGAGAGGGGGACGGAAGACCCCCTAAAAGGCTGAGACTGCCTCCTACGCTGAGGCAGCCTGCCATCCTTAGCTAAAGCATCAAGACGCTCCCCAAAAAGCCACAGCCCCGCTAAGGGGAGACCAGTGAGAGCTTTCTTGGCTGCAGCGTCAGCTGCCCATTGGCGCAACCAGACAGAACGGCGCGTAGCCACCAAAAGGGCAGAGGCCCTACCGCACAGCCGCACAATATCACCCATAGCGGTAAGGATAAAGACCACAAAATCAGAGCAAAGTAATAGGGTCCTATGTTCCTCCCCCCCCCCCAGCTACCAGGAGTAGCACCAACCAGTAGCACGGCAGCAGCACAGGCCGGGCGCAGTCCAGCCCCCACACAGGTAAAGGCATGGCAAGCCAGCTTATCCATGCGCCTGTCCTCACTATCCCTCAGAGTGGTAGTGTCAGGGTAAGGCACGACCGAAGTATTGGACAAACCTAGCACAGGAGCGTCCACTTCAGGAGGAAAGGACCACCTTTTGACAAGATCAGAAGGAAAGGGATACCTTTTATCCAGCCCCTTGGGCACAGCAGGCTGTCTGTTGGGACGTTCCCATTCCTTAAGCACAAGGGAGGTGAAGTGTTCCTGCTCAGGGAACTCTAGACGCTGTTTACCAGGGCGAAAAAGCTTTCTCTTAGCAACCTCGGGAGCAGCAATGTGCAAAATTTCAAAAATATGTGACAGCAGATTATCAGGGTACCATGAATCCTCTCCAGACCCAGGGTCACTATTGCAACCCTCCTGCTGGTTCCCAGAGGAGTCAGAATCCTGGGAGAGCTCCCCCATCTCAAGGGAATGACATTCACCAAATTCATCAATATACATTTCAGGAAGGGGGAGGATCCGGGATCCAGGTGCCGCTTCTTACCAGAAGCCTTCCTAGGAGCAGACTTGGCAAGTTGTTTCTCAAGTTTGGCCCCTCGCAGAGCCAAATCAGAGCTAGACTCCCTGCTAGTGTCCCCCTCATTGGGACCCAATTGCAGGTGTGGGGGAGTAGGTGAAGCCGAGTGAGGCGCGGAGCTGGGAAGCGAAGCAGTCAAACCAGCTTGGAGCGCAAGGACACTCTCAGCGCACGGCACGCACACCGTGACACTGTTACTCACAGGGGACACCCCACACATGGAACACAGCCGTGTTTGCCCCGCAGGGCCCCCAAGCACGCTATCCCCAGAAGCCTCCATATGGTGATTAGCACAGGCGCAATAGGCCAGCAGTGGGCAAAGGCTATACAAAGGCCTCCCCGGGATGCCCTCCCACGGGATACCCCCAGAAATAGTGAAGGGGGATGAGGGGAGGGAAGGAGTGGAGCCGGGATATGCCACAACCCAATGGTATCCCGCCTGAAAGACATAAGTAAAGAAACATATAAGTATCCCGCAGCATATGAACTCTGAATAAAAAAACCCCCAAGGGGGACTCACGGACCAAAGACACCGCAGGGTCACAAGCACAGGCCGCTGAATAAGGCAGCCCGCCGGAAGAAGCAGTGCTGCAGCCAGGAAGGGAGAAATCCAGACACGCAGCTCTCTCAAAATGGCGCCAGCAGAGGTACCTCGAGAGGCGGGCCACAGGGAGATGATGCGACACGCGTCACCAAGCGGCCCCGCCCCCCCCCCCCCCCGAAGAGCGTGATAACACATGACCCGGCCGGCGCCATGACAAAGCAAAATCACCTCAGGTTATAGCACCCACAGCCGCGGAGCGTAGTACAAAGCAGCGTAGCAGCTAAAAACACCAAAAAACACACAAAAAACGTAAAAACACCACAGATATTACTCCTCGCCGCTAACACCCCCTCCCCCCCGAACAAGTCAGAGAGGGGAGGGGGAGAAGAGAGGGACAAGGAGGCAGCAGCGAGCAGCCATGGCCAGGGAGGAGGAGGGGGGGGGGAGGGACCCCAAAAGGAAAATAAGGAGACACAGTCCCCAACAACTCACCCCCTCAGAAGCTAGGGCAGGAACTCCGTATCCCAAGAAGGCTCACCATAAAGCCTATGGCCGGCTACCCTTTGTGGCACAGGGTCTGCGGCTTGGAGCAGCGCTCCAGGAGCACTTGACCCTAGTGCTCTTCTACCTTCACCCGATCTGTCAGCCAAGGCTGGGAGGCAGTGAGGGTCCGGAAACGGATGGAAATAGACATGCAGGGCCGCAGGCTTGGTTGCTCCGCTCACCTGAGCAAGAGAGAGAGAGACATCTTCTAACTTCGCAGTGTCACTGCAGAGAAAACACTGGGAACTTGTTGGTTGGTCCCATTTTTATAGGGAGCCGGGAGCTGTCACAGCTTTCTGCGGTGCTGCTGCGCCACCTGGTGGCGGAATACCCATCAGTTATGAATGCCGAAGCGGACCGTGCCATGCATTAAAGAAAAGTTTGGCAGCCAGCAACACAGTAATCCATCCAGAGCGATAGGTATATCCAGAGCTATAGTACTATCAGGACGGGGACCTCCTCTGCTGCTGAGCCCCATACTGGACTCTTGCCTGTCCTATCCTTGGTCCTCCAATCGGAGGTTCCCCCGCTGTGTGAAACCCCCCAGGTCAACCACAAACTCACCTTCATCCCCGGTACAAATGGCGCATGCGTGAGCAGTGCCTACTATTACAAAGATTGGATGGCCAACTGATTACTAGTAAATGTGGTGCAATGCTCTGGGTGCCGTTCAGTATGCTGAAACACTATTGAAAGTAGGGGTGCCCAAATCCCCCAAGAGAGTCCCAACCAGAGACTTGACGTTGCACACACTCAAATAGTATATCAAAAATGTATTTGATCCACATGATACAATATATCTAAAAAGACAGTTTAAAAAACATGCAAGACAACAACATTCTCATAATCTGCCATGGGGGGCGCTGTTGTACAGGGCAGCCATAAAACATTATCAATAAAGCTCAATAACCTAAGCCCTTCTAAGGGTAATCATCATTAATAAAATGTAAAGTGCTATGTGCTCCCCAATAAAGTGCATCAACCCCTAATGAATAATCAGATGAGTATAGTGCCAAAAGCTACAGAAATTATATGAGGTAGGTGCAAAAAACATGAAAAAAATACACTTATCTTACAAATACTTGGGCCCTTATTTAAGAAGGGATAGCGTCAGGTAGTCGCTGGTTAATGACAGGTAGCGCATGGTGAATGCCAGACACGGCACGCAATTACACATTTATCAAGCAGAATGTGTTTAGCGACTGGGATAACGCCATGTAGCGTCTGATTCATCATTTTCCCAGCCTCAGTGAACAGCGCCGGTGTTCAGCCTTGCACAGCGCCAGGTATGACCTCTCGCTACCTGTCGCTCTGCCATACATTTCAATGGACGATCCTTTTTCCCAAAAAAATCACAAATAATTCTGTGACCTCTTCTGGCATTGAATAAGCAGTTTTTTCACAATTTTTTCATTTTTTATATATTTCTTCAGAAATGACATTACAGGTCTGCCATTAAAGTGTTCATGTTACAATGTTGCTACAATGTAATTCCATATGTTTTCGCTTTGTTACTAGTTGATAGATGCTCAAAAACAGACTTTAAACACAAAGCCTCCTGCGCTCTGGGCTTCAGAAAAGCATTTTTCTGTGCTAGAGTTGTGTGAGGCTTTTTTTTCTTGAATATGTTGTGAGTCGGTCACACTGAACAGTCGCTAACATGCGCACCCATACAGCGCTGTACTGGTCAAATAGCGACTCCTCACAATGTATTCATCATTGCAGCACAGCGACTGAGTCGCTATGAACTAGCGACCCACGGCCGAGCACAGCGACTACTAGCGGGCGCTCTGAAATGCCTGCTACAGACGCTCCTCTTATTCTTTTTTTGTCATTCCTTTTCTCTCTTTCATTCTTGCTTTCTTTTTTTTCTGTCATTTCTTCTATCCTTTATCATTCTTTCTGTCACTCCTCCTCTTACTTCATTCTTTATTTCTCTGTCATTAAATCATCAACTTTACTACCATGTATTGAGGGGCCCACCGAGACACTATCGCCCAGGGGCCCACATGAACCCGGTGCCTGCCCTGGTTAGTAGTAAAAATAAAAATAGAACATGCCTAAACCCACATAAATAGATAAAAACAACATAAAAACAAAAGCTTTGGAACTGAACAGAAGCATGTTCTGCTCTTCGCTACTCTTCCTTTTATCTCTGTTTTATTCTTACTCATTATACAGTGGGCCCAGTTTATTTTTGTTGACCTAAGATTAAAAAAAAATTAGCAGCGTCGGCAACAAAAAGAACACAACAGACGAGACACAACAGTGATTTGTTATGTTGTTTTTATCTATTTATGTGGGTTTAAGCATGTTCTTACTGGAAGGCAAACCCACTGATCCCGACTCCCAAAAATACTGACCAGTGGTTTCTGTCAACTCCCTCCTCCCGGAAAAGCGGGATCCTTCTGATGCTTTTCCATTTGTTTTTCATTAATGATAAAATATTCTGCATCAGCAGCAGCAGCAGCAGCGCCCACTGACAGGAGCCCTGACGTGTTCAACAAGCAATAAATTAGGAATTTAAGATGTATTGACCCAGTATGGCCATGTATATGGGACCATCCCCATAGTGAATGGAATCCTTTCAAATGATGGATTAAAATCCAATAAAGACATTTAAGTATTCATTGGGAAATATATTATTTTAAGATTCTCAAGATTCCATTTTAATCACTCGCTGCCCCCCCCCCCAAAAAAAAAGTATTTAGATTTTATGCTGGAATTAGTGCAAATAATTAGAGGCTGATTCATTATTAACATCAGGTATTGGCAGCTGAGCGTCTGTATAGTGGCGCTAGTAGACGCTGTAAGCGGGTATCAGGCGCTGTAACAGAGCGCATCAGTCGCTGTAGTAACCTGGTCGGCATTGATGAATGTGATGTATGTTGGGCGTTGTAACACCAATACAGCGCTGCAGCGAGTGAAAAGTAGTGCCAGCTACCGGCACTCGGCGCTCCGCGCCATACTTCTCAAAAAAGGACACACACAGCGCCGGCGCTCTAAATCTGGTCGCTATAGGATAGAGCGCCAGACGTTGTGTGATTAAAGTCTGTTTTTGAACACATATCCACCAGTAAGAAAGCGAAAACACATGGGCCCTTATTTAACAAGGGATAGCGACAGGTAGCGACTGGTGAGCGGCAGGTAATGACGGGCCCCGCCACGAGAACGCCGGCTCCCCACCACAATCACACATTTATCAAGCCAATCCTGCTTAGCGACTGAGATAGCGCCATATAGCGACTCATTCATCATTATTCCAGCCTCAGCCCACAGCGCCAGCGTCTGACCTTGAACAGCGACAGGTATGACCTCTCGCTACCTGGCGCTCTCCAATGCATTTCAATGGAACAATCTTTAAATATTCATAATTAATTGTTATGATTTTTTTTTTTTTTTTTTTAATGTGAAAAATTCTGTGACCACTTCTGCCATTTTAGAAAATTGTACAGAATTGATATTACAGGTCTGATATTATTGTATTCATATTACCAAATTATTTTAAAAACTTGTTTTTTTTGGTTTCCAAAAATATGGTTGTTTGGGGGGTAAAAAACTACTTTTAACCCATCGCCGCCAGCGATCTGGAGTTTAAACATGCATTTCACAGCGCGAGAATTTTTTGAGCGTGATTTTTTAATGAATATGGTGGGAGCCGGTCGCTAGGGCCAGTCGCTATCATGCGCTCCCATACAGCGCGGAACCTGTCAAATAGCGACTCCTCACCCAATATTCAACATTACGGCAAACCGACTGAGTCGCTATCAACTACCGAACAACGGCCAAGCACAGCGACTACTAGCGGGCTCTCTGAAAATGCCGCTACAGTCGCTCAACTGTCGCTACCTGCCGCTATTAATGAATCGGCCTCCCACAGCGCCGACGCTCTAAATCTGGTCGCTTTTGAACACATATCCACCAGTAACAAAGCGAAAACACATGGAATGACATTGTTATTACATTGTGACATTAACACTTTAGTACCAGACCTGTAATGACAATTCTGCATAAAAATATAAAAGGTCAAAAAAAAATGTAAAAGTGTTTGTTTGAAGCCAGGAGAGGTCACACAATGATTGGAGCAAAAAAATAACATAAAAGTGTCAAACATGCTTTCTAAACACAAGCAAATGAACGTCCATTGAAATGTATGGGAGAGTGACACTGAGGGAAAAGTAATACCAGGCGCTCTGGAAGCTAGAGCGCCGGTGCTATACGCTGAGCCGCCTGTAATGATGAATCGGACGCTACATGGCGCTGTTACAGTCGCTCACCAGATTCGCTTTCATAAATGTGGTTTTGCGTACATCGCCCGGTGTTCACCAGACGCTGCCTGTCGCTACGAGGCGAACTTCTTAAATAACCCCCTTAGTGTCATCATCTAAAAAGAAATACCCAATACGGAGAAGATAAGAAACACTAAGGTAAGCATGCCTGCGAAGGTTGGTACTCAGAGGGATGCCACCAATCACAAAAACTGGCTGCGCTCCCATTAAGCTTTTAAAGCGTGGCCAAAAAAAAGTTGATTAAGGGAGAGTCATGCATGTGCCGTGGGATCTCAGCGGGGTATATATAATAGGTTACCAGTGGGGTTTCACACAGTGGGCCATGCTAAAGAAGGATGCCCCAGGAGTACATACAAAAACCAGGAATAGTGAAAATCCCGCGTTTTGTTCCACTTTAAAGTGGACCAAACCTGGTATTGTTATTTATTTTTTTTTTTTTTTATTTAATTGTATTTTTCATGGTTTTAAATGTTTTACTAAATGCCGCTTATAAAAGGCATTACTTTTAACACTGAAACTGCCTGTGGGTTTATTTTTAAAGATTTCTTGGCAATTTTGGGGCATTTTTGGTTAGATACTTTTTTTTGTAATATTAAAACTGACTGTAAGTTTATTTTTGTATTTTTTTTGTATTTTTTGGGGCATTTCTGGTTAGATACAATTTTATCTAATGGAGCATAACCTGAATTATTAACTTATTTATTTTTATTTATTTTTTTCAGTTTCAAGTGTTTTACTGAATTACGCTTATAAAAGGCATTTATTTTAACTTTAAAACTGCCTGCGGTTTATTTTTTCTATATTTTTTGGTAATTTTTTGGCATTTTTGGTTAGGTACAATTTTTAACGAACGAAGAATAGCCTGACTTTTTTTTATTGCATTTTTTTCAGTTTCAAGTGTTTTACTAAATGCCGCTTAACATCCCACTTAACATTGAAACTGCCTGCAGCTTTCTTTTTTTATATTTTTTGGTAATTTATTTGGCATTTTTGGCACGATACAATTTTTATCTAACAAAGAATATCCTGACTTTTTTTTTTATTGTATTTTTCAGTTTTAAGTGTTGTATTAAATGGTGCTCATAAAAAGCATTCATTTTAACATTGAAAATGCCTGTGTTTTTATTTTTTTATATTTTTTGGTAATTTCTTGTTTAGATACAATTTTTATCTAACCATTGAGTCTGGCAGGTGCCATGCGGGCTCCTGACCATAGTGAACTGGTATAGGGTTCCCCTGGCAAAAGATTATATTTACAAAAATGGCAAAAATTACGAAAAAATATAAAAAAATAAACCCACAGGTAGTTACCGGGAATTACTTAAACATGGGAAAAAAACTCTATTTTTTTTATTTATTTATGTATTTAACTGTTTTTTTTGTATTCTATAATATTTTGAGTACTTTCTCTACCCCCTTTTGTGCAAGGCAATGTCCCTGATTGGCCCTCTGACACCCATTAAAAATTAATATTTTAAAATGTGTTATTTATTTATGTATTTCTTAAATTTTGGGATTTTCTGTTACTGTTATAGGTACTTTCTCTACCCCATTTTCTATACCCCCCCGCCCCGATTTTTTGCTCTCTAGCCCTTGTTAGCCCCAATTTTACAACCATTTTTTGGCCCCCAAGTTTGGGTCCTGATTAATTTCAGTGGGGTTCAGGTTCGTGGGACCCAAACCGAGCATTAGCAGCAAGTTCGGCCAAGCTTGTCGAACCTGGACTTCAGCGGGTTCGCCATTCCTAGTTAGGAGTTTGAATTTTTTTCAGATTTTGCAAACCAATGTAGGATTTGACAGAGATGGGCAGCACTGGCAAAGCCAAAGGAAAGGTGGATAAGGCGAGCAGCAGAATTGAGAATAGATTGGAGGGGTGCCAGTAGACTGCAGAGGAAAGTGTTGCTGTAGCCTACTCGGTAGGTGATCTGGGCGTGCACTAGAATTTTAGTGATTTCAGATATAAGAAAAGATGGATAACTCCAAGACATTGGTCTTGAGGGGCTGCTGTAATAGGAATTAATTGATTAGGAATTAATTCCTATTTATGATACCGCAAGTTCCAGCACTAGGAAAAAGCAGGGCATGGATTCCTAAAAAAGAAGGTGATGAGGTGATGCTAGAGGGTGGCAAGTCTCAAGGCGATGAGGTGATGCTAGAGGGTGGCAAGTTTTTTGGCAAGACTCACATATAGAAACTTGCATTTTAAAGAAACTCTGTAGGCAAAGTGCATAAACTATCATTCACCAGCTCATATCCTAATGGTTGCGCTCTCCCTTCCTGTAAGAACGCAGCAGCTCCTGGAAGTAGAAACAAGGCAAAGAGTTTTGGCACACCCCCTGAATTCCTTTGCCATAGACCACCAATTATAAGGCTCAACAAGAATGAACACACTAGTATTCTGCAGCCTGAGCCATCATTCCATTAAGCCTCTCTCCCTTCTCCCCTTCTTGCCCCATCCACCACCTGCCCTAATTATCATTTGAATGGCCTAATTAGCATTTCAATCACTGCCACACCTAAGTAGTGTTCCAATAATCACTGTAGTCAATTAGCATTTCAATCACCACTGTACCTAATTAGCATTTGAATCACACATGGCTGCCTGTGTGCTTTTGGTATGTGGCACAATCACTTCATTGAAACAAGAACACTACAACCCCTCCCTTCAATATTGGTCATCAGACTGGGGATACTGGGGATAAGAAATTACTCTGCTGGTGTATAAATTGATTCTATCCAATGTAAAGAACAATAGCAACAGAGAGGGAGGGTGGGAGTTTGAAGCATAATATTGGGCTCTTATAGGCCCCGCATATTATCTTGATTATTACAGCATCACAGATCACAGCTCCAAGGGCAACACCCACTTGCTGCAGAAAATCATACACTAAGGGGGTTATTTGAGAAGGGATGGCGCCAGGTAGTGCTTAGTAGTGGCAGGCAGCGTCTGGTGAATGCTGGTGCAAAACCACATTTATGAAAGCAAAACTTGTGAGCGCCATGTAGCGTCTGATGTATTATTACAGGTGGCTCAGCGTATAGCGCCGGCGCTCTAGCTTCCAGAGCGCCAGGTATTACCTTTCGCTCACTGTCACTCTCCCATACATTTCAATGGCCGTTCATTTGCTTGTGTTTAAACAGCGTGTTTGATATATATATTGTCAGGCTCTGGTAACTCCAGCCCTCTAGGTTAGCCCTCAACCCCCAATCTCCGCAACCAGCTTCACCTGTAGGAGCCCCCGCTTGCCGGGACGCAGAATACGCCTGCCCGGGATCGGTTGCCCCCAGGACTTCAATGGCTCAAAGGATGAGAGCTTACAGGTATAGAGGTCTGAAGAACCAATGGCTAAGAGCGAGTGTAGCGGAAGTCCAGAGACAGGCCAGAGGTTAACATGGGGAGTCAGAGTTCGTAGCGGTACAGAGGGGTGAGACAGCTCGAGGTCTAGGTACAAGGCAGAGGTCGGCAACGGAGATCAGATCGAGATTGGTCGGTTCAGGCAGAGGTCGGCAACGGAGATCAGAATAGTCGGTTCAGGCAGAGGTCGGCAACGGAGATCAGAATAGTCGGTTCAGGCAGAGGTCGGCAACGGAGATCAGAATAGTCGGTTCAGGCAGAGGTCAGCAACGGAAATCAATCGAGCTTCAATGCACAAGACAAGCTTGGTACTAGGCGCTATAACAGGCACTGACACACTGCAGTGGCAATCCCTTTATAGGGGTAGACCCAGCTGGATTGGGCAGGGAGGCAGTGGCTGTGATTGGTGCACTTTGGATCTGTGAGCTGATTTGTGCATTTCGGCCCTGTGGTCTGATTGGTGCACTCAGAGAGCTCTGGGCTGATTGCCCCAGCTGAACTCCACAGGCATACTGCTGAGAGCTGCACCTCCTAGGTTTCGCTCTTTTAAACAGCCTCCAGTGGCCATTCTGTGTATTGCACCACCGGAGGACATGAGCTGACTGGACACGCGTGCAAGCACAAGTTGAATGACAGTGGGCAAGGGAGGAGGGCTTGCTTGGAGACACATGCGCCGCTGGGGATGGCACCCGAGGCAGAAGCGGCTGCTGGGCAGGAGGATCCCCCGCCAGTTGCCTAGGGACACCACGGGCAACGGCTGAAGGCGAGTCATTCATGACATATATCTTTTGCTTAAATCATTGTGTGACCTCTCCTGGCTGCAAACAAACACTTTTATACATTTTTTTTACTTTTTATATTTTTATGCAGAATTGTCATTACAGGCCTGGCACTAAAGTATTAATGTCACATTCCATGTGTTTTCACTTTGTTACTGGAGGATATGTGCCCAGATTTAGAGTGCCGACGCTGTGTGTGTGTGTTTTTTTTTGATACCCAAACAAAAGGGGAGTCCCACACACTCCCCAAACCTATCCCACCAGTGCCTATTCGCCCTGAGGAAGTGACATGCTGACGTCACACAACGCGTGCTTTTTCCCTACCCGGCTGGTCCTTATTAATTATAGTAGCACTTTAGCACATTGGCACTTTTGGATTATTTGTGCACATACATAAATGTATTTAAATGGATTATGATTTCATATATGATCAGATAGTGGGCACAGTATTTTCTCTAGCAGGGTTAGGGAGGACCTAGACTTCATTATTATTCCAATACCAATTTTTTACAATAGGTGACTCGCTAAAAGCAGTTACGTGGTCCACCCCCTTCTCAGATCTGTCTATGTTTTATGTGTTTTAGATTGTTAGATTAGATTGTATAGTGTATGTGTTTGTAGATTTACCCTTCAATAAAACTTTATACAATTTTGGAAATAAAAGGTAGTGTCACTTGTCTCTATTTGGGATAACTTTAGGGAGTGTGTGGGACTCCCCCTTTGTTTGGGTGTTGTCATATGTTTACGGCTGGTGTGGTCTCATATCTGTTTTAGTTTATGGTCCTTTTTTGATAAGTATGGTGTGGAACGCCGTGTCGGTGGGTTGGCGCTACCTTTCGCTCCCTGCAGCGCTGTACTGGTGTTAGAGCGCCCAACATACATCACATTCATCAATGCCGGCCAGGTTACTACAGCCTTTGCCTTTGATATGCTTTTAAACATCAAGGCTACAATTTCTAGCTGTGAAATGGAGCCACTTGCTATAATCAAGGCGGTTTTGGGGGAAGGGCAAGCATGGCCATCACCCTGGTTAAGGCCTTTATCCCAGCCATCCCGTTTTCTGCAGACACTCATAATATACTCATGGAAGCAGTTAATACATAAGGTCCATAGTCAAGTGGTTGCTCAGAATATTCAGCCTATTATTAGGAAACATGCAAAACAATACAAAGAGCTTTATGGGCTCCACTCCCGTTGTCATGTGGACATTTCCAGAAACCTTTTAGATTATTCCTAGCGTTCTTTTTTGAAAAACGTCCCAAATTTTCATTTGGTTCCAGCCAGGTCCTGTCACAGGTGTAATAAGAGTTAGTTTGGTGGAGTCCGCTGAGTGTCACATTGGCCGGTGCTTCCATAAACTATCTGCACTCTTCTTTCATCAGTGGAACGGGTGTGGATTTAAGTGTTCCACCACTCTCGGGCCAGTATCAGATAGAATTTCCTTCTAGAATCACTTCTTAAATTACACCGGATTGGGCGACGTACAATCACATCATTTCAGCTGTTCCTCGAATGAGACTTGTCAGGTTGTTTCATGTTAACGTTTTGGAAAGCTGAAATAGATTTGCGAGTTCTTCTTCCACAAGCCCATATTTCTCAAAATACAGCTTCTCCGTAGTTTATTTAAGTCTTAGCTTGTCTAAATGTTTGCTTAAGTGGTTTAGTGGTTAACAGTTTCTACCACAGTAATATCTTCATGGAATGTCTACAGTATCAATACGTCAAATGTTCTTAACATTTTATTCTCAGTTAGTGATGTCCCCTAGAATCTCCAGGATTGAGATGTGGTCTGGGGAGCAGGATCTTCCTGCCAGGAAAATGTGGGAGCTGGGAAATAAACCAAGGGAGGGGGAGCAAGGGAAAGATGGAGAGAAGTAGAAGTTTTCCCATTAAAGTCCAGTGTCTTCATAACCCCGTCCTTACATGGATGGGCAGGTGCATTCACAGTGGGGGGATTCCCCTCTGTGTGGCCACTGCCTGTGGTCAGGCAATAGTGCTGAATTACTGGAGAGGTAAGGCTTTTCTTGTAACCCATCATCTCAGCACCTGGGGGTTATGAAGACACTGGACATCCTATTTAAAGTAATAGTCCAGCCAAGTAGGTAGGTTGGTCAGCAGACAGGTAGATAGGCGGGTGAGTGGATAGATGGGTAGGTAGAGAGGTAGGTGATTGACATCACTTCTGATCTGGGCTAGAGAAACCTGTTCACCACTTTTCCTCACTGGCACCAGTCCTCACTAACTCTCTGTGCTGTCCTTGGCACAACCAGTTAGTTGCTAGCCACACTAAGTTCAGAGATCCAGGGCTCCAAAGTGGTTCACCCTGGGAATCAATGCACCTTGCCCAGAGAGGTCTCCTTCTTAGCCCTGGTTCTCCAGGACCATGGTGGCAAGGAAGCCCAAACTTACAGGGAATTTAGCTGAGATCAGATCTCCAGTATGCTCCTGCCAATGTTGTGAAAATAATCATGGCATGTGCTGTGTTGCACAATGTTGCCCTGGGGAGAAATGTGGAAACCTATCTGGAGGAGGATGTCCACGGTACAACCCGCAACATGCCACATGTCACCTCTGGGGGACGACAAAGCCAGGTCGTCCACAACAAGTGGTCCATTTTTGTGTCTGTTAATAGTTTATTAGTGATGTGCCTTTCGTATTAATTTTGACCATTTCTGAGTAACCTCCTTCACTGATTAATGATGTACGTTAGTGTATGTTCTTCATTGGTGCAAAAGCCACCACCCTGTTCAAAGCTAAGCCCATATACAAGCTACATGATGCTTTTGTGAGCATTTTATTTTTGTGTTGTAGGCACTTCAACACACATGCTTGCACACACCAAGGCCATATTTTAGGGACAGAGGGCAAACAACAAAGCAAAAATTGGGTACACTTCCCCTAAACATAACAACCCCCCCCCCCTTTGGCCAATGTCACACCCACCAAATCTGCGCTGTGCATTGGTTCTGCCTGGGTAGCAGGGTGGTTTGCGGCTGTCCCGAACCAACTCTCCAACACCTCCATCTGCTGGTTGTGGAGACTAACAGTGCATTTTGAATGGTGGTGGCCACACTCACCAGAGGGTGGAGATCCCTGCGCAGCAGGATGAGTTGTCGGTGTAGGGTCAGATGTAATCCCCTCTGAGTCTCCAGGAAGGTTTCCGTCTTCTGCCCCAGCTCCTCTTCTATGTGTACCCGCTGTGAGTGTGTTCTTCGCACTGGGCCTAAAGCATTGTCTCGCCAGGGTTGTCTCGATGTCCGGGGAATGGCCACCCACCCAGGGGGCTGGGTGGGTGTTGGCTCCCACAATGGCTCTGGTCCTTTAACGGTTGGTGCAGTACATCCAGTGGCTTTCCCCTCCTCCACGTCTATAATATTGAGTAGGATCTTGGGTTCCTATGGGCATGGCAAAGGATACTGTTAATGTATAATCCCAGTTCTGTTAACAGCCCACTAACTGTCCGCTGTTTTGTTTGTTTGAAATCCTTCAGAAATTTCTAAACAGACTTCTGGGCTCTGGTGCTGCCGGCAACTCCCTACCCGCTCTTGACCTTGCCCCAGTTAAACAGGTGGCAAACCCATGGTTGTCATTTGTGTGTTAATTGGACATGTGGCAGGGTGGAATTCTCCCCCATAAGCCATTGCCAGTGTCATATAAGCTGAAGGGTAGACTTAGTGTTTTGTGGTGTATTTGCTAAGTGAGTATTGCCATTCCTTGAAGGGAGTGTGCCCTGTGTATCGTCTTCTATGGGTCAATTTCCCAGATCTTTAAAGAAATGTATCTTGCTCCAAAATACATCCACCACTGAGAACACTGCTGTTAGCTTCCTTGACCTGTGTAAAAATTGATGTTTAGATTGTTGGGCCACAAGGATGTTTCCCCCTGCCCAAGTGTGAGTCATTTAGGACACATCTCCTTACCACCATCAATGTAGAGACATGCATGTGGGAACCTGCCTCATTCCATTTGTCTTAAACATTAGCCACCAACACAACTGCAGCATGTCTGAGTGCCAGTGTGTGCCAATATGGAACATATTACTTTGCAGTTATGGCATAGATGTTGGTGTCTAACACCTATTAGCTTGTAGGCACATCTGGAGTGGATCCCAACTCTGACTATTTTTGATGCCACACACAGACTAAAATGTATCTTACCTGCTCAAATTCTCCTCATGTTTCAGTCTCTCCTGAGCTGCAGTCATTGGTGCTGGTTGGGGGCGAGCATGGGTGGTGTCACATCTGCAGAGAGTAATGCAAAAGTAATGCAAAAATTACAAACATGTCCACATGTGTGTGTTGGGCCAAGGATGACACTTCACACAGACTTTGCCCTCCTTAGTTGGGCCTGCGACACTTACCACTGTCGCTGAAGTGTAGGCTCAATAATCCCATTAATGTACTGGGCATCCCATGTGCATGTATATATTGGGCATCCCATGATCATGCATCAAAAGAAGGGCTAATGACAAGGAGGCAAATTAAAAAGTTGCCCATTTGGGATGACCTTAACACATACATGATCTTAAAAATGTGCTTCTTCTGCACCCTCAGGCTATGATTTGGAAGAAGGACGACTTCCCGCTCAACTCATTTGCAAAGAGGCTGTGGGCAACCTGGGTGCGTGATCGTATACACATCTAGATGAGGACGTTGCTTGCACCAGGGCAGATAATGAAGCCTTGGGGAGACCTCAAAAAGCAGAAATGGAGATGGGTTTGTAGAACCAGGTAAGTCCGTCAGCCAATTGGCAGCAAGAGCATTGACTTTTTTGCGATAACACAGAGATTGAAATTGATATGTGTTTTTAATGATTATTCCACCGTGCCCTCTCCACACGCCCCAACAAATTTGATGTCTGGCCAGACATGGTACACGCTCACCCAGGTTGCACAGAGACTGGTTGCAAGAGTAGTCATCAGCTTCCGCAGAAGGAGGACGTCAACAAAGAGGGAGACGGGAGAGGGCTGGCGGCCAGCTGGCACATGGGTTGGGCAGGAGGTCGGGCTCGGAGCTACACTTGCGGACACCAGCCACAGTAAGCAAACAAACACAAACTTACATACTACACACTCCAAACTACACCATAGACAACACAGAGCCAGCAGGCAAGGCCTTACTTGAACCACATATAGAAATGTAGGGTAGACACAAGGAAAGCTACTGACTGTTGGGTACACAAGAAAACAGACATAATAATCTGTGTCAAGTGAGCAACTGGTTCAAAAGCCAAATATAGCTATTCAATTTTGTGGGCACAGAACGCTATGCAATTGCTCTTTCTCAATGCAAACCAGTTTGTGTTAAGGTCAATTTATGTTTACCCTTAAAAGCAGGGAATTTGGAGGTCCCAGTGGTTGGTCCGCACATGGCACTTTGTTTGGCAAGTAAGATAACATTTCTGTATGTATTTTGTCTGTGATTTGCACCTACCTCTTTCTCTGCAATTTTTATATTATCATGTTTGTATATAGATTTGGGATCTGATGCACTTTGGAAGCACTGGACACTTTATGAATGTATTTGTAAATATAGCTTTATTAATTAACTATTGACACATTAGGTTTTTCCACTGGCTATATCAATACTAAAACCCCCCCCCGCCCCTCATTTGATGGCAGTCTATATATGTGTTGTATGTTTTTTAAATAGTTTTTAACGTGTCTTGATATTGTGAGAATCTAATAATTTTAAAATAAAATTGGATATGAATTATTACTAATGGAGTGCCTTTGTTAGTCTCTGGTTATATCCCCCTTTGGGGTTGGGGCACCCCTTGTGTCTGTACTATATTTATTCTAATAGGGATTTACCAGAGCAGGGCACCTATACCTTAAGTTATTTGGTGCCACCAATTTTTCTTTCTTGGTAAATATGATTACACTTAAAGCGGACCTTCACAGTATATAAGAGCACATCTTATATGTTTCCCACACCCTGCACATTAAAAATCATCCTACCTGCATCTACTGCACGTTATAAGCCAAGATGGCGGCTCATGGAGCATCAGGCAGCCTGCAAACAGGAAGTGTCATCCTGCTGTGGTGCTCTGCATTCTGGGATTGCTGTCCTTTCCCTGACCCTAGCTCTGCCCTGTCTGTGCAAAGCACAGCTATGACCCCACCCCCGCACTTTATCCCGCTCTCCTCTCCTCATTATGTGTGATACTTCTGAGTCAAGATGGCGGTCCTCGTATCCTAGAGTCCTGAACAGAGTTGCAGCCCGGTGGGGGAAAGAATAATAATTAAGTGACTAAAAACTTAAAATATATTAATTTTAGATGCTGGGGAATAGTTTTTTAAGGGTTTCATTAAATCATGGTGAAGGTTCGGTTTAAAAACAGAAATGCAGGAGCGTTAATTTAGGTGTCAGGACAAGGAGACGAGGTCTGGCAAAGTTAACTAAAAAAAACAACGCTTGATGTCAGAACATGGAAACAGGGAGAAATTACAAATGATGTGCAGCCACATTTTTGACTTTTGAAGTGTTATTTTCTCTGTGTAAACACATCATTACAGGCAGGAAAAAGTAGTGTCAACAACAGTCACTACAACTAGAGGCTAAATAGGGGCAAGCCAAAGGCCCCACATATGGGGAAACACACGGGGAGTTAAAGGAAGTGCTTGTAAGCAATGGATGGCACATACGGAAATGCACAGACCAATAATCAACTTGTTTTGTGTTTGCAACTATAGCGGAGAGTCAAACCCCCAAAGAGGGCAGAGCCGTAGGGACCAATGAAGGAGCAACATCAGACATAGCTCCACTAGAGCTAGGTCCTAATCAGCCTGGTAAGTGCAACTAAGCAGCAAAGTTACACACACACACACACACACACACACACACACACACACACACACACGTCTATTTACAAAAACATGCCACTAACACGATACTCCAAGTCAAACATCCAGGGGAGTACTGAAAAACCAGGGAAACCAGGGAAAAGACACAATTGCCAGATGACAACACAGCACAAGACATACACGCTAAAAGGAATGAGTCAAAGAGGAACAAGAGAAACAAAAATCATAAGCCAAAGAGCAAAGGAAAGCAAAGCAGTGGGCTCACCAAGAATGTTAAGGCCAAACAAACATTGGTTTGGCACACAACAAGCAAAGATGGAGTTATGCAAGCCTACTTGAAGAGTGTGGGGGATTAGGCCAAGGGGGGGAAGGGGGGGTAACAAACAAGAAAAAAATAAAGAAAGGCAAACACTAACAAAACCAAGGCATATAATTAGAGGGACAGAAAAAGAAGAATAGACACCAAGAAATTAAACCAACACTCACACAGGATGGGCGAAAGAATAGCAACACATTCAACAATAAACATGTTGAATTAATGCATATTTCAGTTTATTTGCCAGGAGTCAGATATCAAAACCGCCTTGAGGAACAACTCAACGACATTGCTACTCGGCTGATTGGGGCCCTACAGGAGTTTATGGAGTATTTGTGGAACTATGTCCAACAAAACAAATAAGGAGGACCCTGCCAATGCCAAGTTCAGGGGGGGGGGGGTGGCTCCCCTCTGTGTTGGGCTGCTAAGTTGGCCACAAAAGGCAAAACTTTAAGTGACCTGGCCAAATAGACTGCTGTCATATAGGCCACATTGGCCAAAGTAACATTTTTTAAGTAAAATTTTGAATTTTTGATGAGATTTCTTGCCTCAAGTCCATGTTTAACACACACAACCACAACAACCAGGGCAGTTATGAAGACACACAACCAAGTCACAGACACACTCAAGAGAGAGGAACATCCGCAAGGGGAAGAAGGAGGATTAGCTAATGCCACTGCTAAAATAACACAGAAGTTTTTAATTTAGAGCTCAAAGTGTTGTTTGTCCTTTAAAGGACACTTCATTTGTGAACAGACTGGAGCTGGAGGGCTAACTCTTCGACTATATTTTGTGTCTTCAGTGGTCCTTTACTCGGGCTCAAAGAGTGGTTGGAGAGCTAACTCTCAAATTCCTGGTTACCTTTAATATGCCCATAAATAAGCTTATGGCTCCTATTTGAGCCTAGCGACCCACAATGCACACTGAACAGGAGGGAGAAGGTAAGTATGTGCTAGGACATGCAGACTACATGGCCTAAATGCCAGCAGGGTGGAGAAGGTAAATATGTTCAAGGACATGCAGACTACATGGGATGCCCTAGATGCCAGCAGGAAGGAGAAGGTAAGTATGTGCAAGGACATGCAGACTACCATGGGTACAGTGGTGGGGGAGGCAGGAAGCACATTAAAATAAAAAAGCCACGGAAAGACACAGCTCACCCAGAACAATGGGATCCACAGCAAGTTACATCCAAAAACTGTAGTAGCTTCCGAAGTCCCGAGACTACTTTGGTTGTAAATACCATAAATGCTCGGCTAAAATGCATGCGTATGCAAAGCAAATATGCCCACTTACGTATAACACGCCTGTGAATGATATGAGCTTTACCGAGATCAGTTTCAGAAAAAAACAAGCATTGATGGACAAGCTCTGAATCAGGCCGATTATGTCCTGAAGAGGACAATAGCATGCTTTAACACCTATATAGCCCTGACTGAAAACACTTTCCCTAAATAAATGTCCTGAAAGGCACAGTTGTTTTAATAAAAACAAAGCCCTGTCTGTCCCTCAGCAGCAGCACCTCTCCCTACCTAATGCAGAGCGAGCATTGGTGGTGTGTGGCGTGATGTGAACCCTGCCTTTTATACAGAGGGGGTCGCATGTCCCGTCAGGCCAATGGTGGAAGAGAAAGGAAGACGACTGATTGGCTGCTGTGCAGGTTCTGGAGGTTCAGGATGAGCGTGTGCATGGATTTCTATTTGAAATCCGTACTCAGGTTCGGGGAGCAGAACACGCAAAGTTTGGTCCGAACCCGAACTTTAAAGTTCGGGTTCGCCCAACCCTACTCCCAACCTATGGCAGTTGGCTTTCCCATATGAGGGTGATTGAGATAAATCGTTTATTTCTGAATCATTATACGTATATACGTATATAATCATTATCAGTATATACGCCATGTTCCAAGAGGAAAAATATGTCTAAATAAAATGTCTGGCGTAAAAGAGTAGAAACGTGTCTAATTAATTTATTTTTACACAAGAACATTATGAAAATTCCTATATTTGAGTCCTCAGGGGAAGAGAGGACCAGTGACAGATGTATTATCAATAAACATAATAATAATTGATTTGGGGAGTGAGAAATGGGAAATTAGGAGCCTTTTTTGGCCATGAGTATGTGATGATTAATTTAGCGTTCGTCTTGTCTGCTGCTTCTGGGTTGAACAGTTTCCTTTGTCAGCAATAACTGCAAATTGCTCATTCATATGGATGTCCAGGGGAAATGGATCAGAAGCACCCAATGAGAAGTATTTAGAGGTCTGCGGAAATAGAATATTTATTGCATCATTTAAAGCTTTCAAACACCTTTTTTTTTAAAAATGGGTGTTGATTGCAGCTGGGAGGAGAAGGGTGAGGGGCCATCCTGGACCAAGCCTGGTTTTACCTTTCCTGCACCTTGCTCCTACAGTGATTGGCTGTTGTTGGTGCATGATCTTATGCTCTTTTGTCTTTTGGTGGGCACAAAGCCAGATGAGAACCATGCGACCTCCTTTAGCCAATCATTCACCAAAGGAATGAGGTTTAGGTAAGAATAGCTAAGGGTGGAGTATCGTCTATCAGGATGCCCCCTCCTGTGCTTAATTCAACTGTGATCGACACCCATTTTATCAACGTTGGATCGGATTAAATGTACTTGTTGAGTGCGTGTTTATTGTTTATGTTGCATTTTTATTGTGTTTTTTTTTTTGTTATATGCCCCCTTTTTTGTAATTGGTCCAAGTCAAGTTTTCAACTGTGCTTATGCTCCTCTTTGAATGTCCCCGTCTCCCTGTTGCAGTTTAAAATGCTTAGCCCGAGCATCCTGACTTACCTTTTGCTTGTTTGGTCCTACTCTTTTGTAATACAGGATATTTTTTATTTGTTTTTTAGGTGATTCTGGTTCTCTGCTGCTGCCCTGGCTCCTGAAGTACTTCTTAAGGTCCCAGGCACCTGGCCAGGAGGCTTATAATGGGGTCCACCATCACACACGGGCAGTGGTTGAGCGTGTCTTCAGGCTGTTGAAGGTCAGATTTCGCTGTCTGGACAGGGGGAGCCCTTTAATACAAGCCAGAGAAGGTTGTGCAAATTATTATGGTGTGCATTGGTTTTCATAATTTTGTCTTGAGAAAGAGGGTGGCAGCATATTTGGAGGAGGCAACTCCTGCTTCTGCTCCAGAGATTCCTGGCCATCTGTATGATGGCACCCAGAGCCGTGCAGCCCAAAGCATTCGGCAGCATTTGGTGGATACCTCTTTTTCTTTAATTTTTTTTTGGACCACTTATGTCATTTGTGATTAATTATATCACTTGCCTTGTCTGGGTGTGATTAAATAACCTCCAAACAAAGTTCAATTTTGTATTCATTCTCTAATTACGTGTTCATTGTAGCAAGTTGTTGGGTTATGACACAAATGTGGATGGAGGTCAACAGAAAATTGATCAATAAAAATGGTGTAGCTTAAGCTTGGGGACCCCCTACAACCCAAAGTCCAGTATGGCACGTTAGAGGGATGTTGCCCGACTTTTGGTGTTTGCAGCTTGCTGTGCCTAAAGCCTCTCCAGCATTTGAAGGGCAACCTGGTTGGCCTCCAGCCTTTGAAAGGCAACTTGATTGGCTTCCACAGAGCCCCTACCAGCGTCTCTATCTGCTGGTGATGGAGCTGATGCTCTACAACCACTGCAGGCAGGGCTTTATAGAGCAAACTGGTGGTCCATTGCACAACTTTAAAATATCTATTGGCATTTTGCTGAAAAGTGGTGCTGTTGGTCCACCAGTTTGCCTCCATGATTTGGCACTGCCTTACCAAAGACAGGTGACACCTGGTTGCAGGCCAGGGCTGTCTTCCTCCTGGGTGCTCTGTGGGGCTGCTACTGGCAGAATGAAGCTGTAGCTGCAGGGAGGAGTGGTGATGGCCAGTGTCAGTGGTGCCAGCAGCTGGTGGAGGAGGTATCCATATGATGTTGGGGGTCTCATCCAGATGTTCAGAATGCCCTTCCTCCAGCTCATTTTCATCCAGGAGAGGTGCCATCTGTGTGGAGAAAGGTTGAAATTAGTGTTAGTTTTTCACAATGTTGTCATGCAAGGCTGTGCAGGCAAGCCCTCAAATTTGGGTGTGCATGTGGGAACTAAGGTTGGTGGGTGGCATGTTTGGTTGGGCTAATCCCACCTGTGCCAAGCTACAATTTAACAACAAGTCTTACCACTGGTGGGGACATGCCACCTATCAGTTTCCATAATGCCTGACACCCCCTGGAAGGTAATGGGGTGTAGCATCCCCAACACCCGCTCCTCAGCATTGGTAAATTGTAGAGTTTTGGGGAGTCCGCCACCAGTTTGCAAGCTAGACTCAAACTAAGGAAAGGGTGGCTTTAGTGAGTTGTCCAATGTTTCCTGTAAAATCAGCCACTTACCCCTCTGCCCGTCTGGTGCTGAGTTTCCAACGAACCACCACCTTCAGGTCGCCCCACTTTTTTTTGGCCTGGGCACCATCCTTGGGTTCTGGCCACACCTCGTCATTTTGCAGGCAGTCTCCAATTATAACTGCTCCCGCAACACTTTAGGGGTTGAGTGGGACCAGGAACCAGATAGGGTCATAATTCTTGGCAGCACCATCCAGCAGAACCTCCAGCTGGGCATCATTAAATCGGCCACTAGTTAGTTGCACCCAGGATGAGTGGCTGATGCTGTGGTCTGCTGGGTGGTGTCTTGGCTGAAGGGGGGGGGGGTCATTATGCCCACTCCCATGCCCAGAACCGATTGATTCTAGGCTATTGGCCGGGGAAAGAGCAGACCTGGTTGTGGCAACACTGCTCAGCCTTTGTCTCCCCTGTTGGCTCTGCATGGGGCTCCACTGTGGACATCTCAGTGAAGCCCGCAGTGGGGTCCATCCTGGGGTTCACATAGTGCTCTGGTGTCCTGACCATTGGTTGGTCCATGGTGGGCTGTGCCAGGAGCGCTTGTTTTCTAACTTCTGTTGCTGATGCCTTAAACTGATGTGTGTCCAGCTTACAGTGGCTAGTTTGGGTATCAGCAGGGGAGTGCCTGTGGGATGAACGTCGGGTCCTGGGGCTGGGGCTGAGGTTCCTGGGCCGGGTGCTGCCAGTTCCTCGGCCATGCCTGTGTTCCTGGCTCTGAGGGCTGTGGTGGCACCTAAGGTGTGGCAGAGTAAGCTCCCAAGTCAGCAGTGGCAATAAAATCTGTGTTCTTTTATACCTAATTGAGTGGGAAATTGTATTTGAAACTATTTGGGCATATGGATGCAAGCACTCTTCTGGGGTCCGCCAGGGCGCGTCGGCGCTTGTGCTCCTCAGTGTGTCATACAGACGACATCCCAAGCTCCAACATGACACCCCCCGTGTTCACCCATGAGCAGCAGGAGGACATTATGATGGTAAGTGACACTTTCATGCCATTCTCCTACGCATGTTTGCCGCAATACACTCCTACCAAGGTGCCACAGGCGACAGAGAGGCCGCAAAATATGTTTAAAGGCACATGGCGCCACTGTAATGGCGGAGGCCTGGCCTTCCAACATTACAGGCCAACAGTACTTTGCTGCCACTGTCACATGGACAATTCTGCCATGTTTTTATGCGACGCATGGGTGCCTAAGTAATTTAGGTTTGACATTTCTATGCAATCTGCTACTATTGTGGGATGGGAGAGCTGGATTAGTTAGTATTGGCATACACTAGCGTATATGAGGCTTGGATGCTTGCAAAAGGGGCCGGGGTGTGCATGTGGAGCAAAAGGAGGCCCAAACATAGGACATGTTAACAATTCAAATCTGTTTGTTGTTTGTAGGCTTTCATGGAGCAAAGGTACGACTTCAAGCCCAACACACATGAAAAGAGGACATTGGCAGAGGAAGTGGCAGCCCATCACCTTACACCTTCACCCAAGTAATGCAGCTCTGGTTGGGCCTCAAACGGCGAAAGTGGCCCTGGGTGCGGAGGTTCAACAGCCAGAACTTCCCAGGTAAGTGGATGTGCAAGGTGAGTTATCAGGGTAATGAGTAACATGTTTTACAAATGTATATATTTTTTTGTAGCTGGGTAGTTCTGGTTGTGGATAAAGTGCAACCAGAGGTGAAGGGTTCGACCAATGGGACCAAGAAGACAGGGTGTGGGTGTAAGGTGGCGGCCCGAACCCTGCCAATGTCCTCTTCATCCTCTGAAGCAAACAGAACACCAAAACAGAAGGTTGCCGAAGTAGGAGGTGAGTAACAGTGGGTAGAAGCAGACAACATGGTAACCAAGGTACAAAGGTAAGTATGTGTAAGGACATGCAGACTACATGGGATGCCCTAGATGCCATCAGGGAAGAAGGTAAGTATGTGCAAGGACATGCAGTCTAACATGGGATGCCCTAGATACCAGCAGGGGGAACAAAGGTAAGTATGTGCAAGGACATGCAGACTACCATGGGTACACTGACGGAGGACAGCAGGAAGCACATTAAAATAGCTGGTCACAACAAAAAAGACCTACACCGGAAAGCCACTGAAGGACACAACAGACCGAGAACGATGAGCTCCACAGCAAGTTACGTCCGAAAACAGGTAAAAACTCGGCTTCCAAGACTACTTTACCTGCAAATATCGTAAATGCTCGGCTAAACCATATGCGCATACAAAGCAAATATGGCCGCTTATGCATAAACAAAACCTTTTCGGGACACGTCTGTGAATGATACGAGCGTTCCCAATTTCCCGGTTACCGAGATCAGTTCCCGCAAAAACCAACCATTAACAGGCCGGCTCTGAATCAGGCCGAAAGTCCTTTACTATAATTTGAGATTGACTTTAAGCGTTCACTGTCAGCACAAATCTGGAGCATGTTTTCTTTCAGTCAGTGAAAGGCATTAACATTTTTGCTGGCTATTTTTTCCCCCGGCCCCGCTCAGGAATGTGATTCGTGTTATGTACAGAAGGGAAATGGGTGGACGGATTTAGCGCAGCCACCCCAATAAAACCTACAAAAAGAGCAGCCAGTTATTTACTGACATCTCGATGAGCATAGGACAAGCGTCCAGCACACCCAGGCATGGCGCCTGGGCCGATGTTCTGCCAACAAGCCGAGTGCGGGAATTTATATGGCTTGTTAGAAATAAATATTTGCTGCTGGAATCTGAAACCCAAAATCCCTGAAGGAAGTAACATCCCAAATAAACAAGCACCATAAATTCCCCTCCCAATAGTTGGAATAGAGGAGGGATTGGGACAGGCAGTGCCTTTAAAATGTATTTACCTCCCTTCCTCGCAAGTTTTTTTTTATTTATTGTTCTGGAACATTGACTTTATTTGGATGTGTATTTTTCACAATGGATATGTTTATGTCAATTCAGAAACTCTCCATGAGGCTTCTAAGAAGGTGTCAGTTAGTAACTGGCTTATCCACCACCACAGATAAGGGGTTAATAGATAGTTTACGGGTTAACGGTTAGTGCATTGTAGGGAGTGTTTTACTCAGGGACGGTGGCAGGGGCACTTTTAGTTGATGCTTAACTGTCACTGAGGGGCTATAGTGGACCAAAACCCAGCTCGATTGGCCCAGGAATGTATAATGGATACATTCCTGGGCCGATCGATTCCCTCCCCCCGGAGCATCCTGATTTTGCTGTGTGCAAACCCCCAGGTCGCCCCGTCACTTACATTGTTTTCCGGTCCAACGGCGCATGCGCGGGCTGTGGCCACATACCCTCTATCCCTCTAGCAGGGTGCGTTCCCGTGCTTGCCATTTGTGAAGGGCTTGCTCCTGGTTAGAGGGAAACGTGGGATGCGGCCGCCAGCTTGCTCGGAGCTGCTGGCCTTAGACACCGTCTTAGATGGCGTGAGGTCAGCGGATCCGAGCGTGCTTATTGGCCAAGCAGGACGCACATGAAACGTAGGACCGGGATGAGGTAAATTGGTTTCGGCGATCTAGGGGGCTTCAAACAGCGAGGCACCTCCGATCGGGGTGCCCCAGGGGCAAGGACCAAAACCCAGGATAGTCAAAATCCTGGGTTTTGGTCTACTTTAAGTTTTAGGCATTCAGTTAAGGACTGACTACCTCGCCGCTGGTCCTGGGTCTTCTAAAAAGAAGACTTATGGATTAAGAAGTCGTCTACAATTGGGGAAGCAGGACTTGATTGTTGAGCCAGGAGACTGAAGAGAGGACCGAGACCAGGAAGAAGCCCTGGCCAGCATCCTCTGGAGAGGGGCACTGCATTCTCTACCTGAGGGGGTCTTGGAGGGCACTGAAGCTTAGTACCCCTTGGGCCAGGCCAGAGCCAGGAGGTCTTCATTGGCCAGAGGGAGGTACTCCTAGTTGGACGGTCCACCTCAAGGAGTGTCCCTACACGCTGAGGACACTTTGTCCAAAAGAGATGTCCCAATAAAGAGGGGGGCACTCCTGTCAACCCTTCTACCAACTCTGCGTGGTTTTGTTGCTGCACCGTGCCAAACTGAAACCTGTCTTGGAGTGCTGCCAGAGAATCTGGGAACCAAGTAAGTACCTAAATCCCCCTGGGCCACAGAGGTCCCCTTTATGGAAAGTGGTTCAAGTTCAGCGTCTGCCCACATCCCTTCTTACGTGGAACTGCATCCCCCCTGGGGGTGTCTCAAAGTCTGAGGTTGTCCCCTCTACAACTGTAAGTAGAAACAGAAAGATAAAGAGGAATAACTACCAGCATTTTCACTATCCAGGTGTTGTTCTTCTCCAGTAGGGCCTTGTGAAACCCTCCGTGTTCACTGGTAAAAACTCATTCCAGCAATCCCAAGGCACATGCAAGGGTCACCACTTGTGCTCCACAGGATGCACCCCTCTCCTTTGCACACCCAGGCCAGCTATTCACAAATGCCTGTTACAGATAGGCACCTCAGATAAGGGTAAACTGGGTATGTGACCATGTGCCTTGGGCTTTACACAACAAGTTATCCAGACATGGAAGATTAAGGAATGAACAGAAAGCTTTGAGTTAGCTGGGAGCTGATTTCATTGTAATAGCAGGCACATGGCTGATATACAAATGAACTGAGTAAGAAGCTGCACTTGGTAAATTGTAAATAGCAGTCATACACCTGGCTTTTACAGTGTGACAGATCAGGGAGCTGTCCAGCTGTTTACAATGTAACAGCAGTGCTTCCTCTTGCATGTTACATTGTACAGTGGAAGGCAGAAGCCCAAGTTTTATTACAACGAGTACTGCTGCCTCTTTAGAGGGACATTCCAGGCAAAGGGTAAATTATCCTGCTTTCTACTCCCTCCATGCTGGCTGTCAGAGGCTGCATCATTCATCCAGTTTTCATTCAGCCTGCTCTATATTACTCAATATCTCCAGAAGTCAGTTCCGGGAACCCTGAAAAATGGATCGGCAGAAGGAAGCAAGTTCTAATAGGCTTATCAGTCAAAGTGCTGGGGAATGAAAGATGCTGCCCCTGACAGTCAGCATGTGACAAGCAGAAAGCAGGCTCAATTGATAGCAGGTTCTTTTATCCCCTTGCCTAGAATGGCCCTAAAAATGGACCAAAACCCACTGCGATCGGCCCAGGAATCTTTTAGATTCCCTCCCTCCCAGAGCATCCAAAATCGGGATGCCCCACTGTGTGAAACCCTCCCAGGTCGCCTCATTCACTTACCTTGCTTCACGGTGCAACAGCGCATGCGCAAGCCGTGGCCGCATCCTCGCTGTCCCTCTAGCAGGGTGCGTGTTAAAGTGGACCAACACCCGATGCTGATCAGCATCGGGCCTGCGGGGCACCCCGATCGGGGGTGCCCCGCTATGTGAAACCCCCCAGAAAGCCCCGAAATCCCTACCTGCTCCTCGATCCAGCGGCGCATGCGCGAGCCGCCGCTCGTGCATCCCTCTAGCAGGGCGCGCACCAGCGCCAGCCGTTTGTGAATGGCCGGCGCGGGCGTGCTCCCTGTAAGAGTGACGTGCGGGAGGCGGCGGCGGGCGCGCTCGCTTGTCCGTCGACGGACCTCGCTTGTCCGTCGGCGGGGATTGGCTGCATCGGTCACGTGGGAGTGGGGACAGGTGAGTTTTTGGGGCTTTCTGGGGGCTTTCACACAGCGGGGCACCCCCGATCGGGGTGCCCCACCGAAGTGGACCAAAACCCAGGATAGTCAAAATCCTGGGTGTTGGTCCACTTTAACACCAGTCATCTGTGAATGGCCAGCGCAGGCACACTCCCTTTTAGAGGGAAGCGGGGGATGTGGAGCCGCTAGCCTTAGACAAAGGCTTAGACACCATGACGTCAGTGGCTCCAAGCTCACTGATTGGATGAGCGTCCACACATGTGCTGTAGGACCAGGAAGAGGTGAGTTGCGCTAGGCGATCTGGGAGGTTTCAGACGGTGGGGCACCCCGGATCGGGGAGGCCGGGGGGAAAGGACCAATACCCGGGATAGTCAAAATTCAACATAAATACAGAATTCACCGGCTGTTGCGCCAGAAGCTCAGCACTGCAGCCCCACCTTCTGCTCTGATAGGCCACTAGAGATCTCAAGTGACAACCGCTCTGCCCAATCACAGAGGTGCACAAAGAAAGAGACTCATAACTTCCATCCGCATGGGTCGTTGGACCAAGAAGCAAGGTAAGTGTATGGGACGACCTGGATGGTCTCACACCTGGAGGATTTCACACAGCGGGGCATTCCGATTTTGGATGCCCCGGAGAGAGGGAATCGATCAGCCCGGGAATCTCTTGCTGGGTTTTGGTCCACTCCTCCAGGACCATGCAAAAAAATGGTCTAATGGCCACTCTTTCCCTTGTTGCTTGTGGTGAGAGTGATCCTGCCAAACCACAATGGCCCACAACTGTCCCCTGATTACAGCAGAGCATGCTCAGGACTCAAAAAGCTGTAAAATGACACACCCTACCCAGCTCAGCCACGACTTTGAAATGGTTAATTTTGAACTGTTCCCAAGTGAGAAAAAGTGGGAGGAAGTTACTATGTGCCTGGACAAGGACGTTAAATGGCTACAGCAGGCAAAGGCAATTGTTAGACCATGGCTACGTTTGGCATTGTCCTAAACTGTTTTCCATCTTTAAATTGAATAAGAAATGGGCGAGATATCAAGGTTTACAGTTCACCTTATGATTTATCTTTTGAAATATTTGAGTGTGGGCCTTGGCTCTGTTATCCCGCATAATAATCAGCATTATGGGCAGAGTCTGTAAGACAGACATTCTCATCACCCTGGCTGTTCTCCCTCTCTAGTGTCCAGCATATCCCTATTATTAGTGGTCTATGGTCTGCTCCTCCACACGTCAACCCATTAGAATGCATTATATACTGTCATCTGTTTTGAAGTGCTTTTGTGCTTGTAGTTACAGTACCATTGTATCACACTTTCTTAGATTGGAATTGAAAATTCCTTTACATATATTGTGACTAGTGTGCGCTTAACGTATTAAAATATATATTTATAGTCTTGATTAGTAGCTTTATTAATAGACAGTTAATAACTAATGGTTGGAAATTAAACACACATTTTGCAACTTTATATGATCAGAAGATTTTATTATGTAACAAAAGATTTTGAAATGCAGGAGAGTAACTGTACCATCCATTTTCTAAAATAAAAATATATTGAAACTAAAATATATATTTAATTTGAGCTGGCTCTTTGATCGTGAACTCACAGGTCTGGCCTTTTGGTGTAATACAAGCAATTGGCAAGTAACAAACTGGGACAAGGGAAAAACATATTGCATGTGTCTGGAAAGCTGTGGCATCAGCTGAACTCACAAACTATGCATTTTCCTGACATTTGCCTGAAATATCACTTTAAGACACATGACCAACATTATCTTCTGCATAATCATAGAGATGAGAGGTGCTTTCCTGATCCATATACAGTTATAGCAGTGTTTTATGTATCATTTCACCCAGCCTTTTCATGTTGTATAGGGAATCCCTAAAGTCGAATGTCTTGTGTGTTCCAAAAGCTTCTTAGCATATTACCAAGCCAAATCTATGGCCTTTAGCTACAAAATAAACACTACAAAAACATACTGTGTAGGTGTATATTTCATTTTCTTTTAGCCACATTTTTTTTCTGTGAGCCGCAGCCGCAGAGATCTCTACCACCTGATTGGCCACTGTGCTTCCTGGCCCATCTAAGTCATTTTCTCAATGTTATTAAACGAATAATACTGTCTCTCTAGACTAGGGCTGCATTCACGCATTAAAAAAAAATAATAACGGCCTATAACGGCTTTATCTTCCCGTCGTGCGGTTTTAAAGAGGAAAGAGAAAGCCTTTAGAGTGACTAAAATCCAGCAACAAATTCCAGGCTTTCTCATTAAAAGCCTTATAATTAGGCATATGTTGTTTTGCTCATTGGCTCCTGTTGGTGAGCTCTTTCTTACATTGCATTTGGACCTTTAATAAATTATTAATCTCCAAGTTAATAATTGATGTTAATTGGTGCTATAAGCTAATTTTCACCAAGAAATTTGAACAAAGGTCGCAACTTGTTAACAGCTGAGGTGAAGGACTTTTTCCCAGGATTTTGCCTTTTTTTTCCTTTCCACAAACAGCACATGATTGGACAATCGCTATCCGTTTTTTGATAGAGGGAGCGGAAAAAAAGTTACAGAAGTCACTTGGTGCTCTTGTACCTTAAAGATTCATTGCTTGCGCTGCGCCTAAAATTAACTATGACCAAAACTAGATGCTACATTATTACAGAAAAAAGGTAACTTTGTAGGAAAAACATTACAAATTACATATTTTTAGATTCCGTAATTTTTTTACTTGTATTTTATTATTATGAAATTATTATTTATATTATTACTTTATACTTATAAATTAACAATTATATTGTTTTTACTTTTATATTATTATTATTATTATTTATATTATTATTTTATACTTTATATATATATATTATATATATTTATATATATATATTAACAATTATATTATTTATTTAGTTAGCCTAGAAAGCTGATCTGATTGCCCCAGGAAGAAGAATTATTTAATAATTATTTATTTTTATATTTATAATTGTCTACAATTTTTGCCTTCCCACAGAATAAAAGGCACTGTAGGGGTTAAAGATAATGGATATGTGGCTGTTTAAACCAAAATGACTATATAACCAAAATAATTAGTGACATTGTATTATGTAAGTCAGATTTAGAATAAATGGTTGTATGCATGTTGCTATTATATAGCATATTTATATTTATGTTAAAGGGACATTCCAGACGAAAAGTTAATTTAACTCTGCTTTCTGCCCTCTCCGTGCTGCCTGTTAGGGGATGCTTCTTTCATTCAGCCTGTTTATATCTCTAATAAGCCCTAGTGAACGCTCTCCATTCTGCTTGGCCTCCTCATGTGTCATCCTCTGCTGAGTATGATGAGTCAGCTGAAGGAAGAAAGATCTATGGGGTTTTATCAGGTAAGTGCCGATGAATGAAAAATGCTGCCTATAACAGCTAGCATGGGGCAAGTAGAAAGCAGGCTGAGTTAACCCTTTAAAGTAGGTACTCTAATCCAGTATCGCGTAATGTGTGTATAGATCTCGCAGTTCAGAACCCTTTTAATCTGCTGGACTAAATTTGAGGACATTAGAATATGTTGGATTAAATAGGATGATACAGAAGAAGAAAGACTTTGTAACCTATTGGGTTAAATTAGAGGGTACAGGAGAAGAAGGACCTTTATAATATATTGGGTTAAATCAGGGCCACCTTTATTAAACAGCTTCCAGCTCCACTGATCACACCAATCCTCCCAGCTTCACTCATTGAACCAACCTTCCCAGCTGCATTCATTGAACAAACCTTCCCACCTCTACTCATTGAATCAACCTTCCCAGCTCCACTCATCGAACCAACCTTCCCAGGTCCACTCATTGAACCAACCTTCCCAGCTCCACTCATTGAACCAACCTTCCCAGCTCCATTCATTGAACCAACCTTCCCAGCTCCACTCATTGAACCAACCTTCCCAGCTCCACTAATTGAACCAACCTTCCCAGTTCCACTCGTCGAACCAACCTTCCCAGCTCCACTCATTGAACCAACCTTCCCAGCTCCATGCATTGAACCAACCTTCCCAGCTCCACTCATTGAACCAACCTTCCCAGCTCCACTCATTGAACCAACCTTCCCAGCTCCACTCATTGAACCAACCTTCCCAGCTCCACTCATTGAACCAACCTTCCCAGCTCCACTCATTGAACCAATCTTCCTATTTCCACTCATTGAATCAACCTTCCCAACTCCATTCATTGAACCAACCTTCCCAGCTCCACTCATTGAACCAACCTCCCCAGCTCCACTCATTGAACAAACCTTCCCGGCTCCATTCATTGAACCAACCTTCCCAGCTCCACTCATTGAACCAACCTTCCCAGCTCCATTCATTGAACCAACCTTCCTAGCTCCACTAATTGAACCAATCTTCTCATTTCCACTCATTGAATCAACCTTCCCAGCTCCACTCATTGAATCAACCTTCCCAGCTCCATTCATTGAACCAACCTTCCCAGCTCCACTCATTGAACCAACCTTCCCAGCTCCATGCATTGAACCAACCTTCCTAGCTCCACTCATTGAACCAATCTTCCCAGCTCCATTCATTGAACCAACCTTCCCAGCTCCACTCATTGAATCAACCTTCCCAGCTCCATTCATTGAACCAACCTTCCCAGCTCCACTCATTGAACCAACCTTCCCAGCTCCATGCATTGAACCAACCTTCCTAGCTCCACTCATTGAATCAACCTTCCCAGCTCCATTCATTGAACCAACCTTCCCAGCTCCACTCATTAAATCAACCTTCCCAGCTCCATTCATTGAACCAACCTTCCCAGCTCCACTCATTGAACCAACCTTCCCAGCTCCATGCATTGAACCAACCTTCCTAGCTCCACTCATTGAACCAATCTTCATATTTCCACTCATTGAATCAACCTTCCCAACTCCATTCATTGAACCAACCTTCCCAGCTCCACTCATTGAACCAACCTCCCCAGCTCCACTCATTGAACAAACCTTCCCGGCTCCATTCATTGAACCAACCTTCCCAGCTCCACTTATTGAACCAACCTTCCCAGCTCCATTCATTGAACCAACCTTCCCAGCTCCATTCATTGAACCAACCTTCCCAGCTCCACTCATTGAACCAACCTTCCCAGCTCCACTCATTGAACCAACCTTCCCAGCTCCATGCATTGAACCAACCTTCCCAGCTCCACTCATTGAACCAATCTTCCTATTTCCACTCATTGAATCAACCTTCCCAACTCCATTCATTGAACCAACCTTCCCAGCTCCACTCATTGAACCAAACTCCCCAGCTCCACTCATTGAACCAACCTTCCCGGCTCCATTCATTGAACCAACCTTCCCAGCTCCACTCATTGAACCAACCTTCCTAGCTCCACTCATTGAACCAATCTTCCTATTTCCACTCTTTGAGTCAACCTTCCCAGCTCCATTCATTGAAACAACCTTCCTAGCTCCACTCATTGAACCAATCTTCCTATTTCCACTCATTGAATCAACCTTCCCAGCTCTATTCATTGAAACAACCTTCCTAGCTCCACTCATTGAACCAATCTTCTAATTTCCACTCATTGAATCAACCTTCCCAGCTCCATTCATTGAACCAACCTTCCCAGCTCCACTCATTGAACCAACCTTCCCAGCTCCACTCATTGAACCAACCTTCCCAGCTCCATTCATTGAACCAACCTTCCCAGCTCCATTCATTGAACCAACCTTCCCAGCTCCACTCATTGAACCAACCTTCCTAGCTCCACTCATTGAACCAATCTTCCTATTTCCACTCATTGAATCAACCTTCCCAGCTCCATTCATTGAACCAGTCTTCTCACTTCCACTCATTGAATCAACCTTCCTAGCTCCACTCATTGAACCAATCTTCTCATTTCCACTCATTGAAACAACCTTCCCAGCTCCATTCATTGAACAAACCTTCCTAGCTCCACTCATTGAATCAACATTCCCAGTTCCACTCATCGAACCAACCTTCCTAGCTCCACTCATCGAACCAACCTTCCTAGCTTCACTCATTGAACCAATCTTCCTATTTCCACTCTTTGAATCAACCTTCCCAGCTCCATTCATTGAAACAACCTTCCTAGCGCCACTCATTGAACCAATCTTCTAATTTCCACTCATTGAACCAACCTTCCTAGCTCCACTCATTGAACCAATCTTCCTATTTCCACTCATTGAATCAACCTTCCCAGCTCCATTCATTGAAACAACCTTCCTAGCTCCACTCATTGAACCAATCTTCTAATTTCCACTCATTGAATCAACCTTCCCAGCTCCATTCATTGAACCAACCTTCCCAGCTCCACTCATTGAACCAACCTTCCCAGCTCCACTCATTGAACCAACCTTCCCAGCTCCATTCATTGAACCAACCTTCCCAGCTCCATTCATTGAACCAACCTTCCCAGCTCCACTCATTGAACCAACCTTCCTAGCTCCACTCATTGAACCAATCTTCCTATTTCCACTCATTGAATCAACCTTCCCAGCTCCATTCATTGAACCAATCTTCTCACTTCCACTCATTGAATCAACCTTCCTAGCTCCACTCATTGAACCAATCTTCTCATTTCCACTCATTGAAACAACATTCCCAGCTCCATTCATTGAACAAACCTTCCTAGCTCCACTCATTGAATCAACATTCCCAGTTCCACTCATCGAACCAACCTTCCTAGCTCCACTCTTTGAACCAACCTTCCTAGCTCCACTCATCAAACCATGCTTCCCAGCTCCACACATCAAACCATGCTTCCCAGCTCCACACACCAAACCAGCCCTCTCAGCTCCCCTTCTCAATCCAACCCGCTGAGCTTCACACATTTATCCCCTCCCCTTGCACCTAATCACAGCTGTACTTTTGAGCGAGACAATTGTCTTTCTCAAAAAGTTCAGCTGGGCGTGGTTTTAGCAGTGGAAATGCCTTGTTTTCATTAACAAACGGGCCACCGCCGAGCCAGCTGAAGCACCCAGCTTCCTGGGTGGGGGGCCCCAAGATTTAGTAGTGGACCTATTATTGGGTTTCCATCTGCTTTAACAGAACCCCACCCCTGCTCTTGGGTGCTATAGCTGCTGCATGTATGCACTGATTTTATATGTTTGCATGTGTTTTTAATATTTTAAAATCGATCTCCTCTATACACTTTAACCGTAACCAATATCTCCATCCTTTGTCATTTCCCGGACCTATCGTTATTTTTCTACTTTTTGCTCTCAGTAACAAGGATTCTACCTTGTAGGTGTTAAGTAACAAGGAGGATCTTTGTCACTAAGGGTAATTAATAGAACAAATCAATGGACTTTGGAGGATATAATATCAGGGACATTGTAAGTATAACTTCTACTTAATATGGCTGAACCCCAGGCAGACGGAACATTGGTAACTTCACACCAGCGGACATGGAGGTAAAATTAAATGTATAAAGAATATAGAGTTACATACAATATAGACATATATAAACTATATACTATAGTTCATTCTTAAAGTGGACCAAAACCCAGGATTTTGACTATCCTGGGTTTTGGACCTTTCCCCTGGGGCACCTCGCTCGGTGGTGCCCCGCTGTGTGAAGCCGACCAGATTGCTTATGCCAACTCACCTCTTCCCGGTCCTATAGCCCATGTGCGGCCACTCGTCCAATCAGCGCGCTCAGAGCCGCTGACGTCACGTTGTCTAAGCCTTCATCTAAGGTCAGCCACTCCGAGTTCATCCCCCGCCTTCCTCTAACAGGGAGCATGCCCACGCCGACCATTAATAAATGCTTGGCGCAGGTACACGGTCTGCTGGAGGGGTAGCGTGGATGCTGCCGCGGCTCGCGCATGCTCCGTTGGACCGGGAAACAAGGTAAGTGTATGGAGCGATCTGGGGAGTTTCACACAGTGGGGCATCCCGATTCTGGATGCCCCGGGAGGAGGGAATGGATCAGCCTGGGAATCTTATAGATTTCCAGGCCAATCAGCTTGGGTTTTGGTCCACTTTAAAGGTCCAGTTATGTGACACAAGGCTCATTAAACAAATACATAATTTAATTGATGATGCTGCTTGTGAAGGGCAGGCCGGCTGTGCGATGGTCCAACAAATAGATATTCTACAGCATTGTAAATGTATGCACGATGAGGAGAGAAAGGGGTGGAGAGACCTGTACTTACCTACACTATGGGGGTTATTCATGAAGGGATAGCGCCAGGTTGTGCCTCGTAGCAGCGCCTCTAACAGCGCCATGTAGCGCTGACATTTTACATTTTTTAATTTTTTTTTGCTCCAATCATTGTGTGACCTCTCCTGGCTGCAAACAAACACATTTAGAAACTTTCTTGACTTTTTATATTTTTATGCAGAATTGTCATTACAGGTCTGGTATTAAAGTATTAATGTCAAAATATTACAACAATGTCATTCCATGTGTTTTCGCTTTGTTACTGCTGGATATGTGTTCAAAAACAGACTTTGATCACACAGCGTCTGGCGCTCTATGCTACAGCGACCAGATCCAGAGCGCCTACGCTGTGTGTGTGTAGTTTTTTGATAAATATGGTGTGAGTCGCTGAGAGTCGGTCGCACTGAACTGGCACTTCCTCTTGCTCCCTGCAGCGCTGTACTGGTGTTACAGGGGCAAAACAGAAGAATAATGTAAACGCACACTGGTCAAAAAAAGCGGGTGCAGATCCCGGGGCAATCCCTAGCCCCATATAATGGTTCAAGCAGTTCAGGAAAAGGTCCGCACTCCTTAAAAATTCCAGTGCTTTATTATAAGAAAAAGTTAAAATGGTCTCCAATCAATAGATGCAGCATAAAATCCAATAAATGACCCTGGCAGTTGACAGTTACCACATGTAGTCTAACACCTGAACTGGTGTTACAGGGCCCAACATACATCACATTCATCAATGCCGGTCAGGTTACTACAGCGACTGAGGGGCTATGTTATAGAACCCAATACTCGCTTACAGCGTCTACTAGTGGTCGCTCTAAGCGCTGCTATACAGACTCTCATCTGCCGATAGCTGGTGTTCATGAATCAGCCTCCACTTCTTATAGATTTATAGACTCAGTAGAGTGGTTGCTCCTCTTTAACTGCACCATTGTGCGCTACTCCCTATCACCAAGAAGGCATATTTATGCCATATTTGCTGATTTTTAACTGCAGCAGGGAATCCTGGTTGATCATGTTAAAATCTGGAGGAGAAAGTGATTTTGACAATTTTTAAAACATTAGCAGTTGACAACATATACGTCATGCACTTTCGATATGTTATACAAACTATTTCCTTCTTTCAATTCCTTCTTCTTAATTTTTACGCTATAAAATAGCTTTTTCTGCCATTGTTCTCTATGGTAGTTTAGGCTTCAGAGCAACTTATGACTAGCATAACTTATACAAGTGCCACGTGGCCAGGGCAGGCTCCAGGTTTATGTGGGTCCCTGGGCAATACTGTCTTAGTGGGCCCCTTAATACACTCAATACATGGTTGTAAAGTTAGAAGTATTGACAAAGAATAGAAGGAATGACAGAGAGTATAGATGAAATAAGAAATACAGGGAATGACAGAGAAATAAAGAATAAGAGAATAGAATTAAAAATAGAATAAGACAATAGATTAAAATAGAAACCAAGAATAGATGAAAAGTCTATAGGTCGATAGAAAGATGGAAAAAAGATATAAAAAATAAAAGGAAAGAAAGAAAAAATGAAAGCAGAGAATGAATGACAGAAAAAGAATAAAAGGAATGACAGAAAAAAGAAAGCAGAAATTTATAGAGATGGAAAGGGGAGGAGGAAAGAGAAGGAAGGAAAATAGAATAAAAGGAAAGAAAATACCATTTTGTGAGTACTCACCTGAAAAATGGGTATTGTCAGTGTGCCACACATCCCGCTTCCCCTTTAAAAATACGGACGTATGGGTTACACACCTGCAAGGTGACGATGTGCAGAGAGACGTCTTGAAACGAGCCCCCTTCCAGCCTATATATACCTGGGACCTCCCATTAACAAACCAGTGTATACAAAAGCAGAAAGACAAGGTACCAGGTAATCCAATGGTAACCTCACAAAATAATAATAACCATAAGCTTCACCGTATAAAGGATTCGGGATACCGAAAAGGGCGGGGGTGAAGCGGGATGTGTGGCACACTGACAATACCCATTTTTCAGGTGAGTACTCACAAAATGGTATTATTCTCAGTGTGACACACATCCCGCTTCCCCTTTAAAAATACGGACGTATGGGATATCCAAAAGCAGTGCCCAAAATGGGATGGGTATCCGAAGGCAATGAAGCATAACTTAAACGACTGCGGTCTGCAGAACTTTGCGGCCAAACACAGCATCCGCTGAGGCCCGCACATCAACCTTGTAAAACTTAGAAAAAGTATGAACAGAAGACCAAGTAGCGGCCTTACAAACTTGTTCAACAGAAGCTTGGTGCTGAAAAGCCCAAGATGCACCAACGGCGCGAGTAGAATGAGCAGTGATGCGAAAAGGGGGAACTTTCCCCTTAGCAGAATAGGCCCCAATAATGGCCTGACGTATCCATTTGCTAATGGAAGATTTAGCTGGGGCCAAACCCTTTCTTGGCCCACATGACACAACAAAAAAGGCATCAGTTTTACGAAAAGAAGAAGTAGTAATCAAGTAGTGCTTAACACAGCGAACTACATCCAAACAATGCAAGGCCCTCTCTTTGTCATTCTTAGGATTAGGACACAAGGAGGGAAGAACAATATCCTGATTCAAATGAAAAGCAGATACTACCTTTGGAAGGAAGTCTGGTTTATACCTAAAAACCACTTTGTCCTGATGCTTCTCAAAGTATGGCGCCTGAATTGACAAGGCCGCCAACTCCGAGACACGCCGAACAGAAGTGATAGCTACCAAGAAGACAACCTTCTGAGTCAAGGTAGAAAGAGCAATATCCTGCAAAGGCTCAAAAGGAGGAGCCTGAAGAGCAGAAAGAACTAAATTCAAATCCCAAACTGGGAGTAATGGTTTCCTGGGGGGCCGCACATGCGTAACCCCCTGGAAAAAAGTCTTAACTAAAGGGTGAAGCGCAAAATGCTTCTGAAAGAAAATAGATAAGGCAGAAACCTGCCCTTTCAAAGTACTTAGTACGCCATCTTTAATGGTAGTAATGTCAGGGGAGTGTAACACAGCGGAATTAGATAGCCCCAACACAGGAGCATCTACATCAGGTGGGATAGACCAAAGCTTAATTAAATCCTCTGGAAAGGGATACCGCTTATCCCAAGAAGGAGGAATGCCAGCCAGGCGCGCAGGATGTTCCCATTCTTTAAGAACAACTTTGACAAAGTGCTGTTGTTTGGGAAATACTACCCTGTTTCCCCGAAAATAAGACAGTGTCTTATATTAATTTTTGCTCCCAAAGATGCGCTAGGTCTTATTTTCAGGGGATGTCTTACATTTTTCCATGAAGAAGAATTCACATGCATTCACAAAAAAAGGAAATGTATTAACTGTTAAACAGTAGTAGTTGCCATCACAAACCAGCATAACCAGACAAAATTTGACTCCTGTCAAAATTTCATGTTACCTCCGCCCCCTGATCCTCCTGTCCCAATTTACCCCCCTTCTCCTGTACTACCGGTAGTGGCATATGTGGGGAATCCAAAACATACAACCCCCCCTCCTCATCATCAGTGGGTGAAGGTGGCGGTAGTGTCTAGAGAATCCAGGGAATTCTCTAGTTTCCATCCCCCCCTCCCTTCACTTCACCTGGCATTTCCCCCATAGAAATTCTTTTTTTTTTTCTTCTTCACAGTCTGCTGCCACTACTCACTAACTCACTGTCAGAGAGCGAGCAGCAGACAGCAGCTTTCACTTTGGTGGCGGCCGCTTTGATGACGAGTGATGTCCCCCAGTGACGTCCCCCTATGCGCAACGTCAGGGGCGTCACTCGACATCAGAGAGAGCCGGCCGCAGCTGACTGAGGACTCTTGCTGCGGGGGGAGGTCTTATTTTCGGGGGAGGTCTTATTTTCGGGGGAGGTCGTATATTTAGCCTTCATGCTAAAAGCACAGTAGGCCTTATTTTCGGAGTAGGTCTTATTTTCGGGGAAACACGGTAGGCGCGGCTTTGGTTCTGTAAATAACTCACCCTTCGGCGGAGGATCCACAACAGGTGGATCTAAAGCCAAAATTTTAAACATTTGGGCCAAAATGGAAGGAGTGTCCACAGACACCCCTGCAGCCTGAACGTCAGCCAAAAGCTGATCTGCAGGCTCGTCCGGCTCCTCAAGGAGCTCCCCTTCCTCATCAGGGGGATATTCGGACCATTCTAAGGAATCACACACTTCATCCTCAGGGCCAGGCGCTGCTAAGGAAAGGTGCTTCCTCTTCGCCGTAGCTTTGTGAGCCATAGTGGCGGAAATAATTTTCTCGAGATTGGCCACTCGCACAGCCATCTCGGATTGCGAATCCCCACTTTTGACAGTGTCAACCGGGGTCCGGGATAAGGGAGGGGGGGTAGGGGATGACGGAAGCTGCGAAGAGCCAGAAGCCGGAATACCGGACTGACACGCAATAGTCTGCCTTGCGCATGGAACGCAAATTAATGCGTCATCGCCTGGGAGCAGGGCCCCACATCCCGCACACAGCCTAGGCCCCAAAGAGCCCCCAGTAACATCGGAAGCCTCCATTACGGTGAATTTATGGTATTCGCAATTACCCTGGGATTTTTAAGCATATAAGCAACCCGGGATGCCCCCTTAATAAACGTCCCGGAATGGGAGGATTTTTTATTTTTTACTATTATTTTCTTTTTTTTTTTACTAGTCCAGTATATATAGACTGGGAGAGCCGCTGAAACAGGGATCCCAGGATCTGTGGGGAAACAACAGGCATCAATCCCCACATATACACAAGAAAAAATAATAACATGTACTAAAAAACGGCCCCACACAGTAAAATGGTGGGGCCGTCCTACCTTGTTTCAGCAGGGCAAGGGGCTAAGAGGGACCAGCGCAGAGACGGCCGCATCAATCCAAAGCCACGCTCCACAATGCTGACAAGCCTGCCGCTGTGCAGGCTTAAACGCGGCAGTGAGGGATCTTCCTCCCTCTCCACATGTGAGCCGTGACCCGGAACTAGCCAGGAGAACTTCCTCCCGGCGTCTTGCCACACCCCCTTACCCAGAATGACGCGGTCCGTCTAATGACGGGCCGGCTGAATAATGGAGGGAAATTCAAACTGAATAGCACACATGTGCTGCATAGAGTGAAAAAGACAGTGTAAAACACAAAAATACACACATACACTCACACCCCCCCCCCCCCCCCGGCAAAGGGAATAGGGATCAAGCGGGAAAAGGGTGCCCTAAAATTGGACCTCGGGACAGGGGCATCCCAAATCCGGATCACCAGCCGTGTCACGGAGTGTCACGGAGGAGATAAGCTCCTTGGCACCTATAGTGCCATCTGCCGTTGCCCAGTAAACAGCCTGGGCTGGGAGGCTTCCATTAACCTTTTAAAGGCAAACACAATTTAAAACTGGGCAGAAATAGACTAAAAGGGGGTGCCGGGGTAAACCCCGGCTACCTGAAAGCAGGAGACATCTCTTCTGTCTTGTCGCCTCATGCAGAGAGGAAAAAACTGGTTTGTTAATGGGAGGTCCCAGGTATATATAGGCTGGAAGGGGGCTCGTTTCAAGACGTCTCTCTGCACATCGTCACCTTGCAGGTGTGTAACCCATACGTCCGTATTTTTAAAGGGGAAGCGGGATGTGTGGCACACTGAGAATATTAAGACGGGCAGGCTGATTCATCACTAACGCCAGGTAGCGACAGAAGAGCGTCTGTAGCAGGCATTTTCAGAGCGCCCGCTAGTAGTCGCAGTGCTCGGCCGTGGGTCACTAGTTTATAGCGACTCAGTCGATGTGCATTAATGTTGAATACATTGTGAGGAGTCGCTATTTGACCAGTACAGCGCTGTATGGGAGCGCATGGTAGCGACTGCTCATAGCAACCGACTCACAACATATTCAAGAAAAAAAAACAGCCTCACACAACTCTGGCGCAGAAACATGCTTCTCTGAAGCCCAGAGCGCAGGAGGCGGTGTGTTTAAAGTCTGTTTTTCAGCATCTATCCACAAGTAACAAAGCGAAAACATATGGAATTACATTGTAGCAACATTGTAACATGAACACTTTAATGGCAGACCTGTAATGTCATTTCTGAGGAAATATATAAAAAATGAAATATTTCAATGCCAGGAGAGGTCACAGAATTTTGATTGTGATTTTTTTGAAAAAAAAAAAAAAAAACCCGTTTAAAGAGGAAAAAAGTTTCGTCCATTGAAATGTATGGGAGAGCGTCAGGTAGCGATAGGTCATACCTGGAGCTGTGCAAGGCTGAACGCCGGCGCTTTTCGCTGAGGCTGTGAAAATGATGAATCAGACGCTACATGGCGCTATCCCAGTCGCTAAACAGATTCTGCTTGATAAATGTGTAATTGCGTGCCGTGTCCGGCGTTCACCAGTCGCTACCTGTCGCTACCTCTCATTAACCAGCCACTACCTGACGCTATCCCTTCTTAAGAAGGGCCTTACTGTTCACTGGTGGGGTTGTATGTGTTCGCACTGCATGGATGGGTAAATGTGTTGTGCGCAAATAAACACATACAAAGAGGCTAATTTAAGACTAGCGCCACATATTGCCAGGTGAGCATCTATGTAGCAGCGCTTAGAGTGACCGCTATCCTGTCCAGCATAGATAAATGTGATGTGTGGTGGGTGCTGTAGAAGCTTCTCCCTGATTCACTGCAGAGCCAATGGAGAACGCTAGGTGGTGTCTCAAGGTCAAAGAGCCCAAGAATTCACTACATCTAACAACAGGACAACGCTGCAGCGAACGATAGGTAGCGCCAGTTAAGTGCGTCCGGCACTCGATGCTGAAGCCCATATTTAAGGAAAAATTACACACAACCAGCGTTGGCGCTCTGAAACTGGGCGCTCTATCGTCAAGCGCCAGAAGCTATGTGATAAAAGTCTGTTTCTCAGCACATATCCACCAGCACCAGAGCGAAAACACATGGAATGACATTGTGTAACACTGTGACACTGTCAAACCATGGCACAGACAATTCTTAAAGCGGACCCTTACCCTGAATAAGAGCCTATCTTATATGTTTCCCACACCCTGTACATACAGATTGCTCACATTAATCCGGACCCTCAGCCTGAATAAGAGCATATCTTATGTTTCCCACACCCTGTACATACAGATTGCTCACATTAAAAATCATCCTACCTGCATCTACTGCATGTTATGAACCTTTAAACATCCAAGATGGCGGCTCATGGGTCATCAGGCTGACTGTGTCGCACTGCATTTTGGGATTGCTGTCCTTTCCCTGACCCCAGCTCTGCTCTGTCTGAGCAAAGCACAGCTATAACCCCGCCCCCTGTACTTTATCGCGCTCTCCTCAGTAAGTGTGATGCTTCTGAGGCAAGATGGCGGCGCCCGTATTCTAGAGTCATAAACAGAGTTGCAGCCCAACAGGGGGAAAGAATAATAAGTAAGTGACTAAAAACTTATAATATATTTTTAGATGCTGGGGAATTTTTTTTAAGGGTTTGGGCTTTTCATTAAATCATGGTGAAGGTCCTGTTTAAGTGAGTCCCTTGATCTTGAGCTTCTCTTTCTCTCCTCTATTTTACCATCGCTTGCAGTCATTGTATTATTGATACATCAGGGTGATTCCAGCTCAACACTGGACAATCGCCAATGATTTGTTCTCTTAAAAAAAATGCCTTCAAATCTAATTTAAGGTCATCCTCCTCATTATCACTTGTGTTACCATCTTCCCTTTCTTCCTAATCCATTTGGAAATGTGAAATGTGAACTTCATTAATGTGGCTAATGATGTCATGACTTGGAACAGGGTTATCAGCATCTGTCTGTGTAATGGGACCATGTCCACCGTGCTTCCATTAGAACATTCATTTTAGTCTACTGTATATACTATTTCAATTAGATGCTGCAGATGATTAAGGCAATAGACGAGACGAAGCCAAGTTTATCGTGACGGATTAAATAGTACACAGTCAAGCCTTGCTTCCAATAGTTTATGTGGTTGATATCTGCTGGTGAGAGAGTTCCAAAGTGTACCTACCTAACACAATAAAGAGGCCGATTCATTAATAGCGCCAGGTAGCGACAGATGAGCGACAGTAGCGTTACTTTCACAGCGCCCGCTAGTATTCGCTGTGCTTGGCCGTTGTTCGGCTGTTGACAGCAGCTCAGTCGGTGTGCGGTAATGTTGAATACGGGGTTAGGAGTCGCTGTTTGACAGGTTCCGCGCTGTATGGAAGCGCATGACAGCGAACGGCCATAGCGAACGGCTCCCAGCATATTCATTAACAAATCACGCTCCAAAAATTCTCGCGCTGTGAAATGCATGTTTAAACCCCAGAGCGCTGGCGGCGATGAGTTAAAAGTAGTTTTTTAACCCCCAAACCACCATATTTTTAGAAAAAAAAAAACATGCTTTTCAAAACATTTTGTAATATGAATACATTAATATCAGACCTGTAATATCAATTCTGCACAATTTTTTTTTTTTTTTACCTTAAAAAAAATATCTAACATTGCAGAAGTGGTCACAGAATTTTTGACATTTAAAAAAAAAAAAATTAATAGCAATTAATTATGAATATTTAAAGATTGTTCCATTGAAATGCATTGGAGAGCGCCAGGTAGCGAGAGGTCATACCTGTCGCTGTTCAAGGTCGCTCGCTTGCGCTGTGGGGTGAGGCTGGAATAATGATGAATGATTCGCTATCTGGCGCTATCTCAGTCGCTAAGCAGGATCGGCTTGATAAATGTGTGATTGCAGAGGGGAGCCGGCGTTCTCGTGGCGGTGAGCGTCATTACCGTTCGCTCACCATTCGCTACCTGGCGCTATCCCTTGTTAAATAAGGGCCAAAGTGAACCAAGACCCAGGTTTTTGACTATCCTGGGTTTAGGTCCTTTCCCCCGGGGCACCCCGATTGGGGGGGGTGTCCCGCTGTCTGAAACCCCCCAGATTGCAGAGCACAACTCACATCTTCCCGGTCCTACGGCGCATGCATAGCCGTTTGTCCAATCAGCACGCTCGGAGCCGCTGATGTCAAGTCGTCTAAGGGGTTTATTCATGAAGCGCCAGGTAGCGCCTCGTAGCGGCAGGCAGCGTCTGGTGAACGTCGGGCGCTGTACGCAAAATCACATTTATGAAGGCGATTCTGGCGAGAGCATCTAACTATTATTACAGGCGGCTCAGTGTATAGCGCCGGAGCTCTAGCTTCCAGAGCGCCAGGTATTACCTGTTGCTCTCCCATACATTTCCTTTTCTTCTGTTTAAACAGGGTTTTTTGTTTTTAATTTTTTTTTTCTCTCTCAAATAATTGTGTGACCTCTCCTGGCCTAGAAAAAGTCATTTTTGAAAACTTTTTTGATCTTTTATATTTTTATGCAGATTGTCATTACAGGTCTGGCACTAAAGTATTATAACAATGTCATTCCATGTGTTTTCGCTTTGTTACTGGTGGATATGTGTTCAAAAACAGACTTTAATCACATAGCATATGGTGCTCTATGATACAGTGACCAGATCCAGAGCGCTGACGCTGCGTGAGTCTGTTTTTTGTTGAATATGGTGTGAGTCGCTGAGAGTCGGTCGCACTGAGCTGACGCTACCTTTTACCCGCTGCAACGCTGTACTGGTGTTAGAACGCCCAACATACATCACATTCATCAATGGCGGCCAGATTGTTACAGCAACTGAGGCACTCTGTTACAGTGCCCGATAGCCGATCACAGCGTATACTAGTGGTCACTCTAAGCGCCGCCATACAGACGCTCATCTGCTGATACCTGGCGCTAGTAATGAATCAGCCTCTAAGCCTTTGTATAAGACCAGCGGCTCCGGGCACGCTGGTGGCTACATTCCCAACCTCCCTCTAACAGGGAGCATGCCGTGTCAGCCATTCACAAATGCCTGGCGCGGGCATGCGCCCTGCTAGAGGGATAGCAGCTCACACATGCACCGTTGGACCGGGATGCAAGGTAAGTAAATAAGGCGACCCGGGGGGTTTCACACAGCGGGGCATCCCAGTTCCGGATGCCCGGGGGAAGAGAATCGATCAGTGTGGGTTTTAGTCTACAAATGGCTGCATCGGCAAGTGGATCTGTAAAATCTAAGCTGACTTTTTTTAAAAGCTATGAATCCTGGACTGCATGGAAGAGGCCATCTTGCTACACCTGGTCGGCCTGGTTACACATAAGCATGAATGGGGAGAAGGGGCCTCTGATGACTGCAGCTGAGCTCAGAGCTTCATTGTGATCAGCACATCCAGCTAGAGAAATATTTTATATGTTAGGAGACAAAATCTGGCTGGCTACATTGATGAAAAGAAAGAGCGGCAATGTGCCTGTGTGATTCTGTCTCTCCACATAAGGCAGGATGTCAATGTAGAGGCTGCAGACACACACACTGAATAAACAGCTGGGGGAGGAGAGGAATGTAAAAATCTCATTTAGACGGTAGCCACAGAGCATCAAAAGAGTAACCAGCTTTCAGGAAAATAGTGATTTCCTAGAACGAATAGCATTTACACAGCTCCCAATACAAGGAATAGTTGAATTATCCATCACACCTTGCAGTAGGCGTAGCCATGAAAATAATCCAGACCCACCCGAGGCACTTAGATTAGATCAGCTTTAAATATACATAGACAAACGCCTTCCACTAGTAGACACATGTTTTGAGCATTTGGCTCTCATCAGCACAGGTGAGGATGTGGTGGCTAAGTGGCAGTGTGAATTGGTGAAGAGGAGGCGGCATGGAGCGGCGGGGGACTGCAAGTGCAGACGACGGTTGAGGCAGCAGTGACGCTCAGTGGTAAGTGGTAAGTGGTAATTTTATTTCAAAGGCATGTTTAAATACGTTAACATTAAAATGATTGAATCAAAACAATCAATAATTAACTTCAATGCCACCGCACCGCCCCAGCCCCACCCCCAGTCAGCCCCCCCCCCCCCCCCAGTGCCCCACCGGGCTGCGGTAAAATTACAAAATCCTGAAGCGGTCCACGGTGAAAAAAAGGTTGGGGACCACTGCCCTACGCCATGTGCCTTGCTTAAAGTGGACCAAAACCCACGCGATCAGCCCAGAAATCTATGAGATTCCGGGGCCAATCGTTTCCCTCCCCGCAGGGCATCCAGAAATGGGATGCCCCGCTGTGTGAAACCCCCCAGGTCGCCCATAAACTCACCTTCTTTTCCAGTCCAACGGCACAGCTGCGGCCACATGCCCACTATCCCTCTAGCAAGGCGTGTGCCCAGGCCAGGCATTTGTGAATGGCCAGCGCGGGCATGCTCCTAGTTAGAGGGTAGCGGGGGATGCGGCCACCAGTGCGCTCGTATCCGCTCACATTAGACGAGCTCCTGGACGCGGGGGCTCAAGCGTAACCGAGCACGCTAATTGGACGCATGCGTCGTAGGACCGAAAACAGGTGAGTTTGTTCGGGAGACTAGGGGGGTTTCACACAGCAAAGACCAAAACCCAGGATAGTCCAAATCCTGGGTTTGGTCCACTTTAAAATGGCTTCTCTCGGGTGGCCGATGGCACCTTTCCTGGCATGGCAGGGCATAGGATGTGTACTTACAAGCATGTTGTATACTTGCTCTTCCACAGTGAAGAGGGAGGGTGACATCTTGCCAAGGGCCTCTTCCACTTATTTTGTGCAGTGTGACGCACCCCAATGGAAGTGGAGTTCTGATCGACGTGCATACGTCCATGATGATTTAGCGTATAGCAAACGCCTGTTCTGTTAAGCGTCATTCATTAAAACAATGACATTTATAAATGACAATTAAAAAAATTAAAAAATCTGTCCAACATTCTTTCAAAAGATAAAAATTATATCTAAAGAAAAAATTGTGAAAAAATCGAATTGTTAAAAATCACACCAACACTTCCCCTGCCCATTCTCGCCAGCTTTTTGGTGATGGGAATGGTGGGCCACTAAAGTTTGTTTTTGGCCTGCTTTTCACCTGAAAAATAGGCTTGGAATCTTGCGATTTTGTACGTTTTGCAGGATCTTTAAACCGGACCTTCAGCGTGATTTAATGAAAAGCCCAAACTCTTAAAAAACGGTTCCCCAGCATCTAAAATTAATATATTTTACGTTTTTAATCACTAACTTATTATTCTTTCCCCCACTGGGCTGCAATTCTGTTCAGGAATTTAGGATACGGGCGCCGCCATCTTGACTCAGAAGCATCACACTTACTGAGGAGAGGAGAGTGGGATAAGGTACAGGGGGGCGGGTTATAGCTGTGCTTTGCTCAGACAGAGCAGAGCTGGGGTCAGGTAAAGGTCAGCAGTCCCAGAATGCAGAGCAGCACAGTCAGGAGGCACTTCCTGTTTGCAGGCTGCCTGATAAGATGGCGGCTTCCATAAGCCACCATCTTGGATGTTTAAAGGCTCATAACATGCAGTAGATGCAGGTAGGATGATTTTTAATGTGAGCAATCTGTATGTACAGGGTGTGGGAAACATATAAGATAGACTCTTATTCAGAGTGAAGGTCCGCTTTGAGTAGGAAAACTCACTAAAACTGTATTAAGCAGTCTAATACTCTTTTGGGCGTATGCAAAATGAAATCCCCCACCCCCGAATAAATACGCTTACAAAAAGGCCTCGCACGAGGTCCATACGCACGCAAAAACGAGAAAAATAACCTCAGGAATGAGTCTGCGAGAGGCTCTGAATCAGGCTTTATATCTTTAGCATACCTTCCAACCTTTCAGGGTGGAAAAGAGGGACATTTGTTAAATTAGGCCACGCCCCCTCATTGAGGGGTGGATAGGAGATAGGGGGTAACAGTTACAACAATTAACTGATTGGTGGTTGTCTGGCACCCACTCACTTGCTGGAGCGTCAGATCGAGTCCCTTGTGTCCCCCTTGTGCGGGTGCGTGCTGCTCGGGAACTCCTGCTTTGCCATTCTGGGTGGGGGGTAGTGTAGTCGCCCGGCTGGTTCCCTGCATTGAGCTGCCAGCGGCTGTGCTTGGTGGCTTATGTGCAGTGACAGCTCTGCACCCATCACTGTAGCGTTGGCGATGGCGGCTTTGGCTGCAGGTTTGCAAAAACAAAAAAAAAAAGGCTTGCCCAGGTGCACTGCCACTGATAGCTTTGTTACCTGCCCCGTGGCCCATAAGACCAAAGGCCAAACAATAACCCAAAGGTTGGTGGAGGCCCCAGGGCCAGATTATGAGAGGGACGCAAGGGGCACGCGCTCTGGGGCCTCCAACACTTGTCCTGAAAAGGAGGCCTCCACCAACCGTTGGGTTATGGCCTGGTCCAGGAGGATTTTCAGTCTTTGGTCTGACAGGCCGTGGGGCCGGCAACAAAGCTATTGGCGGCAGTGGGCCCTCTGCACCTGGGCAAGCATTCTTTTTGTTTTTGCAAACCTGCAGCCAAAGCCACCACAGGGCAGGACAGAGAGTCTAGAGCAGCAAAGCCGCCGTCAGCAACGCTACAGTGATGGGTGCAGAGCTGTCACTGCACATAAGCCACCAAGCACAGCCGCTGGCAGCTCAATTCGGTTTTCTGCTGGACCAGCCGGGTGACTACACTACCCCCCACCCAGAATGGCAAAGCAGGAGTTCCCGAGCAGCACGCACCCACACAAGGGGGGCACAAGGGACTCCATCTGATTCTCCAGTAAGTAGGCGGGTGCCAGACAGCCACCAATCAGTTACTTGGCTGGACTATTAAAAATGAAAAACATTACTGTATCTGGGGCCTCCACCAGAATTTGTGCCCAGGGTCCTCCACCACACTTTATCCGGCCTGGGAGGCCTCCTTTGCAGGACAAGGCCCCGGGGCGCCCCCCTCATAATCTGGCCCTACCCCCAATGCTTCAATATGACGCATGCAGACTGTGTCAGGCTGTTGGTCCGTGTTAGCCTATATGGAATTTCTTCACTATGGTACACACAGAGCATGCGGCAGCAGGTAAGGCCCGTATGTACACACTGTGCCCATGGCCGCTTTCCACCTAACCCCCAGTGAACAGAAGCTGGCGGTTGTGCACTTTTCACATATCACTTCCAGTGTTTATGTCTGCAGGGCTTGGATCTCGGAGCGGAACAAATGAGATTTCCTCTGTTCTTGTCCACACTCAGGAATTTCTTCTGGCAAACATGAGATTTACATTGAATGATTCCATAGTTTCCAGCCTTAGCCTTCCCTGCTGGGAGGACTATAGAGGCCACATTTACTCCTCCGGGGTCATCTGGGGGCTTGGGACTCCTGTGCAGAGATTTTAAAGCTATAGATTATGTTTTAACAAAATTTGTATCTATATTCCTCAAAATGAGCAAAATGGCATTGGACTAATGCCCTTATTCATCAAGCGATAGCGCCAGGTAGTGTTTGACGAGCGCCAGGTCCCGCCAGCTAACGGCGGCTACCGACTCAAGTACGCCCAGCGTCGGCCACAATGACGCATTTATCAAGCTAAATGAGGCTAGCGCCCGTGAGAGCGACAGCTAGCGCAGGATTCTTCATGTAGCCGACTGCAACGAACAGCGCCGCTGCTAATCCCATCACAGCGCCAGGTATGACCTGTCGCTCCCTGGAGATGTCCAATGCATTTCAATGGAGCAATCTTTAACTAATCATAATTAATTGCTATTAATGGTTTTTTTATTTTTTTAAAGGCCAAAAATTCTGTGACCACTTCTGCAATGTTAGGTTTTTTCTTTAAGGTAAAAAAAAAAAAAATGATTTTGTGCAGAATTGATCTTACAGGTCTGATATTAATGTATTCATATTACGGGATGTTTATAAAAACTTGTATAATTTTACAATCAAAAAATATGGTTGTTTGGGGGTTAAAAACTATTTTAAATCCATCGCCGGCAGCGGTCTGGGGTTTATACAAGGAATTCACAGCGCGAAAAAATTCGGAGCGTGATTTGTTAATGAATCTGCAGCAAGCCGTTCGCTCTGGCCATTCGCTGTCAGGCGCACCCATACAACGCTGAACCTGTGAAACAGCGACCCCTAAGCCCGTATTCAACATTACCGCACACCGACTGAGTCGCTGTCAACAAGCAAACCCCGGCCAAGCACAGCGAATACTAGCTGGCGCTGTGAAAATCACGCTACTGGCGCTCATCTGTCGCTACCTGGCGCTATTAATGAATCGGCCTCCCCATATGAAAACACTGGGGGTCAAGCTTATTATTTGGGGCAGAAAGTTTAAAGTGGGCCAAAACCCACGGAGATCAGCCCAAGCGTGCCTGTGCGGGGCATTTGTGAATGGCCAGCGCGGGCATACTCCCTGTTAGAGGGTAGCGGGGATGCGGCCGCCAGTGCGCTCAGATCAACCCGGAAAGAGGTGAGTTTGTTTGGGTGACCTGGGGGGTTTCATACAGTGGGGCACCCCTAATTGGGGGGACCAAAACCCAGGATAGTCAAAATCCGCAGATGGAAAGTCATTTTTTCTTCAAGGCCCCCCTACCATCCCCCTGCCCTAGTAACTCGGGCGCTGCTGCCGGGTCAGTGGGGGCTTTTCCTCCCGCCGAAGATGCTGTCATGATGGGGTGCAACCAGCCCCGGCACGCTGTTTGGGCGTGCGCATGCTCCCATGCCCAGCCATTCAGAAAGGCTGAAGGAAGGGAAGTTGGGGGTACAGTGCCGGCAATCGCTGCAGCAAGGGAACCGCCTGGTTAAGATGAGTTTACCAGAAAACCCTGGGGGTTTCACACAGCGGGGCATCCTGCAATAGGATTCCAGGGCATGACCGCTCGGGTTTTAATCACCATTAAAGACATTGTTCAGGCTAAAATTCTGCTTCTCTCATTTATGGTCTTATACCCCCATCTACTGACCAAAGTGGGAATAGCAACACATTTAAAATTTTACTGGACAATTCTCAAATAAATCCCTTTTATAGAACCCAAATGTGTGAGCGTGCTTTTTTGATACTACCACACCCTTGGGGGTCTGTTTCCAAACTTTACAGAAAGATCTTTATCTTGTAGGTACATCACCAGTAAAATGTCTCTATGATTTTGTTAATTAGAACAGAAACTTTTTTGTGTTGAAATAATGCTCACTCAGATGCAGGTTGCAATACCCACCCAAAAGCCAAAAGTAAGCTTCACAAAATAATTAGCATGACCCCCCCCCCCCCCCCCCCATGGTGGACTGGGCCCAGAAATAAGCCAAGGATTTTACTGGCCCTGCCCAGCCCATTACCAGCCTATGAGCTCCCTAGCCCCACCCCCAAGGAGCTTCTTAGCCAATAATGCTATAGTTTTACAGAAGTGGATCTTGGCCAGGGGTAGATATGTGACAAGTGATGGTACTGAAGCTTTATTGTAGGGGGTGATACTGTGGCAGATGTGTATGGACCCTGCAGCCCAGAGTCAGGTAAAATTGGCTGCATGCTGTAGGCTACCTCCAGCCCAAGTGTCCCTGAAGCAGTGCCACAAGCTAGGAATTCTCCCTGTGCTCCCTTTGTGTAAAGCCCCTCTGCACAGTGAGCTGAAGTAGTGTGAAAGCCGGGCAATTGTAACCCAATTCCCTTGGAGGCTGAGGAGTAAAAAAGATTAGGCAACATTTTGCATGAATCCAGTTCGCTGTGCAGGAACTGTAAAAACCTCCTCCACAGACCGGAAAGTCTACTTTCTATGGCATTTTTGTGGCAAAATGCTGCCCTCGAGGTGCTGAGCTGATCTAGAATTTTTTCTTATGTTAGCAAACGTGTGTTTTATGGAAGTAGTTTTCACTACCTGCAGAAAAAGAGAGATGTGAGGCCTGCGCACACAGAACACTGCTTATTGTCAGAAATATGTGTCGGGGTAAAGAGTGCCACCATGCACACGAAAGGCGTCTCAGACCCGGGCTGATGTGTGTGCATGCGAGCATTTCCGTCGCCATGATCGTGGATGACCCACCGTGTATAGCCCCCCCACGTCGCCCGATCTGACGCTTCCCAGGTCCTACGGCGCATGTGCAGCCTCTCTGCCAATCAGTGCGCTCAAATCCGTTAACGCCCCATCGTCTAAGAGCTCGCCCACCTACGCAATGCCCTAACTACCCTCCTACTCGATGTCTATTGCGGGTGCACGGTTGGTTGGGTGCAGGGAATGCAACTGCACCGGGGCCCAGAAGGTCAGGGGGGCCCCATCATTGTTGCTCATCCACCTTATTTATGCTATTTGTGCTCACTTGGCAAAATTATTGGTTGGTAGTTGGCACACCGTGGGAAAGAAAAAGCATGAATAATTGCTGAGGGTGCTCATAAAGATCCTGAGGGCATCACCACACTTGCCCCCAAATAAAATACTGTGACATATTTGTTTTGGATCAAAGGCACACCGACACACCAGTTTTAGTTTGCAAATAAAGGTGTATTAAAGACAAATATATACATAAAACATAATTGTTATACAACACTCGTTCTCAGACAAAAGGATACAGTGTATTTGCTCTTTCTGAGTGGAGGTCAGGATGTCATTAGGAACGTTTGAGCACCTCATGTAAAGAAACACAATACGTGTGAACACTAGCATATAACTTGTATTCCAGCCATATAGTATATAGAACGGTAAACAAGAATTACCATAAACCTATGAGGTGCTTCTGTCACGAACCTGATGAGTCATAAGTGAAGAGCAGGCTGGATATGATCCATGTAAGGAGGATAACAGAGAATCCAATAAAGCAATACAAGTATATTAGACTTCTGGTCAGTGCAACTGTACCAGGCCCTGCATCATACCAGAAAAGTAACCTCCACTAACATAACAGTTTTAAATCATAACGTCAAGCAATGATCATACAGTATAATACAGAGAAAAATGGGTATATTACCAAGTGGCAGTACAGACAAAAGAGCAAAGATCGCGAAAATACGCCCACGTTCCGGAGCCCTCACTTGGCATCATTTCAAAAAAGAAAGCACCATGAGTCTCTGCCAGTTCAGTCTTCAGTTGTCTAAATGCATCCAATTGACTTAAAAGACAGAAAGGCCCCATTTAATGTTCGCACATTTAGCTACGCCACTGGTTTGTTCAGGGCCATGCTAACCTCTGTTCTGCCCTTTAATGTGGACCCAACCGGCTGATTCCCTATGCCCACTGTGTGAACCCCACTGGGATCGCCAGTACATCCACGTTGCAGTCCCATGGCACACATACCTCCCAACTTTTGAAAAAAGAGGGACATTTGGTGTCCTTAAACCACACCCCCAGCCATGCCCTTAAAGGGAAATGCCACCTAATATATACATAATAACAAATAAATTACATGAAACCCCCCCCCCCCCCACACACACACACACAGACAGACAAGCCCCCCTACACACACAGGCAAACATAAACATTCAGGCAAACACATACGTGCAGGCAAACATACACCCTGCATGCAAGCCCCCTCCACACACATGCATGCAAGCCCCCACACATAGGCACACACACATATGCAGGTCCACACACACATGCAGACAAACACACACTGCATGCATGCATGCAAGCCCCCTCCACACACAAACATGCAGACACACACACATATGCAGGCAAACACACACACCATGCATGCAAGCCCCCACACATAGGCACACACACATATGCAGGCACACACACATGCAAACACACACTGCATGCATGCAAGCCCCCTCCACACACACATACATGCAGACACACACACACATGCAGGCAAACACACACACCATGCATGCAAGCCCCGTCCACACACATGAATGCAAGCCCCCAAGTCAAACACACACATACATATACACACACACACACACACACACACACACGCAGGCACACACACACTGCATGCAAGCCCCCACACACAGGCAGACACAAATGAATATGCACGCGCACACACACAGGTCCGACCCCCTGCTCTTACCGCCCAGGCAGATCTTTGCGAAAGCGCCGCACTGACAGGGCAGCGGGCAGGAAGAGGAAACAGGCCCTGCCTCTGGCTCCGCACCCACACACGGCGCAGCTCACGAGTCCCCGCCTACTTAGCAGCCTGTCCCGGGACACCAAATAGCGGGACAAGGAGCCATTCGCGGGACAATCCCGCGGAAATCGGGACAGTTGGGGGGTACGCAGCCTTTTATCCAATCAGCGCTCTATGCTGTACATATTAATGCAGGGCATAGAACTCTTTTTGTCCACAGAGCCTGGCATTGGGATGCCCCGGGGATAGGGAATCGGCCAGCTCTGGAGTCTTTTAGACTTTAGGGCTGGCAAACACAGGTTTTAGTCCACTTTACTCTAGCAATCAAAAAAGACTGCTGGTCCCCTCGCACCTAGCATCATACCTGATACTGGAGGAACTCCCCCACTTCTGCATTACCCCCCCCCCACCGGCCAGTTCACCACCCCACATGGGTGGTCACATGGGGCAGTGGAACTAGCAGCCAATTGCTATGGTAAGCGTCTGCAAGTGGGTACCTCTGCTTGGCATCAGGCTTGATGTTACGTTATACATACCTCCCAGGTGTCCCTGATTTGGAGGGACTGTCCCTGTCTTTCAAGTCCATGTCCTCCTGTCACTTGTTGTACTAATTTGTCCCTCTTTGAGATGTAACATGCAGATCTGCAGCAATAAATGATTAATTTGCTTATTCAAAGTGTTTATATTACTGTTACACCCTATCTCCTATCCATCCCTCAATGAGGGGGCGTGGCCTAATTTAACAACTGTCCCTCTTTCCCACCCTAAAAAGTTGGAAGGTATGGTTATACATGGAGGGACATTTGTTAAATTTAGCCACACCCCCTTCATTGCAGGATGGATAGGAGTTGTAACAGGTAAAACAATATAAACACTTTAAAACAGACCTTCAGCATGATTTAATGAAAAGCCCAAACCCTTAAAACTATTCCCCAGCATCTAAAATTAATATATTTTAAGTTTTTAGCCACTTACTTATTCTTTCCCCCGCTGGGGTGCAACTCTGCTCAGGGCTCTAGAATACGGGCGTCGCCATCTTGCCTCAGAAGCATCACATACTGAGGAGAGGAGAGGAGGCAAAAGTACAGGGGGCGGGGTTATAGCTGTGCTTCACACAGAGAAAGCAGAGCTGGGGTCAGGGAAAGGACAGCAATCCCAAAATGCAGAGCGACACAGTCAGAAAACACTTCCTGTTTGCAGGCTGTCTAATGCTCCATGAACTGCCATCTTGGATGTTTAAAGGCTCATAACACGCAGTAGATGCAGGTAGGATGATTTTTAATGTGAGCAATCTGTATGTACAGGGTGTGGGGGAACATATAAGATAGGCTCTTATTCAGGGTGAAGGTCCGCTTTAAATAGGCAAATTAGTCATTTATTGATGCAGATCTGCATGTTATACCTCAAAGAGGGACAAATAGAAACAAAGAAGGATGGGGGCATGGACTCAAAAGAGGGACAGTCCCTCCAAATCAGGGACACTTGGGCTGTATGCCTTCCATTCCAATGCCGGCCCTGTATCTTGTTTATAAAAGCATAATCTTTGCCTTACAGCTAATAAACAGTCACTGAATGAACAACCAATGTCCTAAACATGGCTTTTGAACTGACAAGATGGCCGCCCTCATGGTGTGTAAACAATTCCTACACTGGGAGACTTATTCATTACCAGCGCCAGGTATCGGCAGATGAACATCTGTATATCGGCACTTAGAGCGACAACTAGTAGGCGCTCGTGTGCGTGTATCGGGCGCTGTAACAGAGTGCCTCAGTCGCTGTAGTAACCTGTCTGGCATTGATAATTGTGATGTATGTTGGGCGCTCTAACACCAGTACAGCGCTCCAGCGAGCGAAAGGTAGTACCAGCTCAGTGCGAATGACTCTCAGCGACTCACACCATATTCAACGAAAACACAGACACACACAGCATAAGCACTCTGGATCTGGGCGCTGTAGCATAGAGCGCCAGACGCTGTGTGATTAAAGTCTGTTTTTGAAAACATATCCACCAGTAACAAAGCGAAAACACATGAAATGACATTGTTGTAACATTGTGACATTAACACTTTAGTGCCAGACCTGTAATGACAATTCTGCATAAAAATCTAAAAAGTTTTAAAAAATGATTTTTTCTAGGTCAGGAGAGGTCACACAATTATTAAAGAGAAGAAAAAAAAAAAAAAAAAAAACCCTGTTTAAACAGAAGAAAAGGAACGTCCATTGAAATGTATGGGAGAGCGACAGATAGCTCTGGAAGCTAGAGCACCGGAGCTATAAGCTGAGCCACCTGTAATGATGAATCGGACGCTACATGGCGCTGTTAGAGTCGCTCACCAGATTCGCTTTCATAAACGTGGTATTGCGTACAGCGCCCGGCGTTCACCAGACGCTGCCTGCCGCTACGAGGCGCCACCTGCCGCTATCCCTTGATTAATAAACCCCTTATTACTACAAGCTGCCAGTAGTAAATCACGCAGAGTCACCAGCAATTTCCCGCCACATACTGCAAGAAGCCATTTATTTGTCTGACAGAATCCAGGGCCGAATCCACAACAAGGCCGGAGCAGACGAGCAGGCCTCGCCAGAAGATGTCTCTCAGGACGCAGCGTTAGAGAGACGCACAAGGCCCAGACAGGAAGAGGACTTTACGAGAGGAGTAAAAAAACACATAAGTAGTCCCGGGTGATCCGCTTTAATAGGTGACGAGGGTACTGAGCTAAAAAATCCGACATAACAGCTTGTTCTTGGCGCGGGCCATGGCTCATTTTCTTTGGCTCGCTTCAGCGACGTTAGAAAAAAAAAATGGAGGCCGATACGTTTCAGGAAGGGAATTTTTCCTCTTCAGATTAAACTATTATTGTTTCCTATGAAGCAGTCTTCAGCGAGCGTATTAAAATATTCTCCAGGACCTTGAAAAGAGATTTGTCTTAAAAGGATCGGAGTGATTCATCCGGCGACTTCAAACAGCCGCAATCCCCGGCAATTTCCTCCCAAAAGTGGCTGATTACCCTCCATGATTGATGCCGGGCCGCGGCTTCGGCTGCCGGGGAAGGTGATGGATGGCGAACCTGCCGCTACAGGAAGTCAGAAGTTTATTAAAGATATTTTAAGATTTACTTGAGAAAAATATTACACTGCCAGGTGATTTTTTTTTTTCTTAAAGTGGACCAAAACTCAGGAGGATCGGCCCGGGAATCTATCCCGATCCAACGGCGCATGCGTGGGCCGCGGGCGCTTCTCGCACTTCTCTCTAGCAGGGCACAGGCATAAATGGCCGGCGCTGGCGCACTCCCTGTTGGAGGGAAGCGCGAGATACGTGCTCAGAGCCGCTGTGGTAAGACGTCTCATTGACGCGCATACCACGGCAGATCCGAGCGCGCTGATTGGATGAGTGGCCGCGCATGAGCGGGGTGAGGTGAGTTTTTACTCGCGATCTGGGGGGTTTCACATAGCGGAGCACCCCCGATCGGGGTGCCCCGGGGAAGTGGACCAAGACCCAGCATAGTCAAAATCCTGGGTGTTGGTCCACTTTAAAGTGGACCAAAACTCAGGTTTTTGACTATCCTGGGTTTAGGTCCTTCTCCTCGGGGCACCCATCACATATACTGGGGAGGCAGTAAAGGCAAATGAACAAGCAGAAGCAGTGCTGCAGCTCTCAGCTTTTAAAATGGACCAAAAGCCAGGAGTTTGACTACCCTGGGTTTTATTTCTTGCCCCCGGGGAACCCCGATCGGGGATGTCCCGCTGTCTGGAACCCCCCAGGTCACCCAAACAAACTTACCTCTTCCCGGTCCTAGGGGACATGCGTGGCAGCTTCGTCTAAGGGGAGCGGATCCGAGCGCGCTGGCCGCTGCATCCCCCTCTTCCCTCTAACAGGGAGCGTGCCGTGGCGGTCATTCACAAATGCCTGGTGCGGGCACGTGTCCTGCTAGAGGGATAGCGGGGATGCGGCCACGGCTCGCGCATGTACCGGAGCGGGAAGCAAGGTAAGTGAATGGGGTGACCTGGGGGGTTTAACACAGAGGGGAATCCCGATTTTGGATGCCCCGGGGAAAGGGAATAGATCGGGAATCTTATAGATTTCCAGGGCCAATTGCAGTGGGTTTTGGTCCACTTTAGGGCTCTAGGGCTGGTGGCCTCTTTTTGGACATTCTGATCTGAAATGACTATGAAGTTCTTTTAAAGAGGACCAAAACCCACACCCCATCGGCCCTGAAATCTATAAGATTCCAAGGCAGCTGGATTCCCTCACCCTGGGGCATCCAAGATTTGGGATGCTCCGCTGTGTGAAACAGGTGGCTGCAGCCGCATCCCCGCTATCCTCTAACAGGGAGTGTACCCACACCGGCCATTCACAAATGACTAGTACGGTTATGCGCCTTGCTAATGGGATAGCGTGGATGCGGCTTGTGCATGAGCCGGTGGACCAGGAAACAAGTGTATGGGGGGTTTCACACAGCGGGGCATCCCGGTTTTGGATCCCCAGGGGGGAGGGAATCGGCATGGGTTTTGGTCCACTTTAAAGTGGACCTAAACCCGATCTGTCCACAGGGACACTAAACCAACCTAATCCCCCCCCCCCCCCCCACACTATGAGTGAGCCCTACATTAGAAAGATACCTCTCCTTATCTCCTTCAGTAGCAGAGATCATACCTCCCAACTTTTCAGGGTGGGAAAGAGGGACAATTGTTAAATTAAGCCACGCCCCCTCATTGATTGATGGATAGGAGATAGGGTGTAACAGTTACAACAATAGAAACACTTTGAATAGGCAAATGAATTATTATTATCATTATTAATTTTTATTTGTATAGCGTCATCGTCTTCCGTATCGCTTTTCAAGGTGAGGGGAGCAAAAATCTTGTGACTTCCGGGCAGGGGTGGACTAGCAACAAAAATCAGCCCTGGGATTTTACTGGCCCGGACCAGTCTACCACCCGGCCAGAAGACCATTATCCTGTCCCCCCAAGGAGCTTCTCAGCCCATCAATGAGTGTGTTTTTTTCTGCTATTATAGCATTCCGGAACAGATTGTGGTGAGTAGGACTGGGCACAAAAATCAGCCTGGGATTTTACTGGCCCCAACTAGCCCACTGCTGAGCTCAATAGCCCGACCCCTAAGCTTATTAGCCCAAACCCTGAGCTCAATAGCATGGCCCCTGAGCTTATTAGCCTAAATCCTAAGCTCAATAGCACAGCCCCTGAGCTTATTAGCCCAAACCCTGAGCTCAATAGCCTGGCTCCTGAGCTTATTTGCCCAAAGCCTGAGCTCAATAGCCTGGCTCCTGAGCTTATTAGCCCAAACCCTGAGCTCAACAGCCCGGCCCCTGAGCTTATTATTCCAAACCATGAGTTCAATAGCCTGGCCCCTGCGCTTATTAGCCCAACCCCTCAGCTCAATAGCCTGACCCCTGAGCTTATAAGCCTGGGCCCCAAGTAGCCCATCAGTGAATGCTTTTTTCAGCTCTTATAACATTTGGAAACAGATCATGCGCAGGGGTGGAAATAGTATAAGCGATGGTACTGAAACTTTATGATTGTAGGGGCAGATCATGTTTCAGTGGTAGGTTTGACCCCAGCAGCCATGATTCTGAGAGTCAGATTCTGAAACTTTAGCTTTGTAGGGGCAGAACATGGACTAGGGTGTTTTGTCTGGGGGTGGTACAGTGGGGCAAAGTATAGAAAGAGGGGTTGGGGTCAGGGCCGGCTCCAGGTTTACATGGGACCTTGGACGGCATGGTCTCAGTGGGCCCCTTTGTGGTGAAGAGTTACGTCACATCACTGAGGGACATCCCAAATCCAGATGCCCCCCTAAGGATCGAAAGAAAAGATAAAGCAACCTTCTTTAAAAATGCCTCTACAGTGCTTTCCCTCCTGGCACATACTCCCGGTCTCCTCTCTCACAGCACAGGCAGCATTGGAAACTTATTGCTGCATACTGTTGTCCCTGCCCTGCGGGGGAAAAGAATTTGCACGGTCACTCCCAGTTCGCCGCCAGTCAAGCACTGTCGCACACCCCAAAGGCTGACCCTGTCAGAGGGCCCCCCTGGAGGACAGGGGCCCCTGGCAGCTGCCCCGCCTTGCCGGGTGCTGACGCCGGCCCTGGTTGGGGTGCCTTGAGAAGCAGGGAGTGGGCAGTTAGAAGAAATAGTTCATAGACTCTGGTCAAGGTAGGCTGTTGTAAAGAACTTACCTGTACGAGGGAGCCCACGGCGAGTATCTGCTGGGCGTCGCAGTGCTCCCCTGCTGCATGTAGCAGAGCACACTCGCCTCTCCCAGAAGTCAGAGAGCTTGGCGTGCTGCTCTGGAAGCCTCCCTCGCTCCCCCGTTGGTATACGGGCGAGCACTCGAGCAGGCGCCCTGCAGTCCGGCGGATTAACTCCAAGGAGGCACTACACTGCTAGAGGCAGGCCGTGCTGCCTCCTCCACACCTGATAGAGATCAGGAGCTGGTCAGCCTTGCTGCCAAGACTGACCAGCCCCTGAGAAATGTGTACCAATCCGGCAGAAGATTGTAAATTGCACCAATCACTATGCACTCCTTCCCTGGTCACCCCATATATAGGGAGCTAGCCCTGTCCTCAGTGCCCGTTATAGTTTCTTGAGCTTGAGGGTGTGATTGATTCTCTGCTTATTTGATACTGACTCGGCTTTGATTGACCTTCCTAGTTTGCTGCCTGAATCGATCTTTGAAACATAGAAACATAGAAGGGTGATGGCAGAAGGAGACCACATGGTCCATCTAGTCTGCCCTGTATGTACTCTTTATCTTAGAATACATATGTGCTTATCCCAAGATAAAGAGTACATACAGGGCAGACTTGATGGACCATATGGTCTCCTTCTGCCATCAACCTTCTATGTTTCAGGTGACAAACTGGGAAGGTCGATCAAAGCCAACCTCGAACCTGCCTGCCCCATTTGGATACGTCACTTTTTCTGACCTCGCAGCTTGACCCTTTGGCTATTCTTGTCTATGCTCCGGTCTCATCCCTGTGTATAGACTAACTACTTGTGTATGACCCCGGCCTTGGGATACCCTTGTCTGCCCTCAACATAAGCCGACATCCTTTGCGCCTTTTAAAACCTGGGGACAACCATGTCCGGTGAGACATTTCAAGCGTCTCGGCAAACGGGGGTTTGACTATAGGCAAGTGGTGGCAGAGATTCAGGGTGGTCATCTAACAGAAGCCATGTGTCCCGCTGGGCATCAAAGCTGCATGATGGCTGAGGCTGCATGAGGCTACCCCTGGGCTTCTCCCTGTGCTCCCTAAGGCTAGTCTGCTCCTACCCCGAAAAAATATGGGTAAGTTGACATACCTGTCAATAGTTAAATTGAGAAGAAGGCATTTTTGACCCCCCCCCCCCAGTCAGCGAATCCCAACATCAGAGGACCTAAGTCAGCCAACTGGGAGGCAGAATCATGTCCATGACTTTAGACTCCAACTGTATTTTAGTTTTATTGCACCCAATCTTCATCCTAATATATTGATCCGCTCTTCCAATCTAATCATTGTTAGGGTGAAAGGTTGCCAGAGAAAGCTCCAAGACAGCCACCCGCTGGTGATGTCTGCACGCCGCTACACATGCTGTCCTCTCAGATCAAGCCCTGTGCTAATGACAACCAATACCTTCATGTATGATTACTGGCTAACTCCATCTTTTTATGAGCCGAGACTCCCTGGAATCATAGGTATTGATCTTTTTAATAGAAGCCAGGAAAAATGAAATTACTCAGGCGTCTTGCAGGAAAAAAAAGCCATGATGAATGAAAACACAGAAGTTCTCCCGGATTTTTTTTCTTTTTCAAGAGACTACTTTTCATCACTAGAAATGATGGCTTTCCAAATTTTTTGTGTCATTCCATTACAAGATTTTACTAAAAGTAGCTCTTCCATGGCTCTGACAGCGCAGATCACGCAGCGTCGGCAGGAATACCAGTGCATGTCTATGTTAAAAAATGATTTATTAAAATGAATTTTACTATATATATATATATATATATATATATATATATATATATATATTGTGGTAAGGTGCAAGGGGCCGTTATTGACGGCAGGTATGTAGCACCAATGTACCTGGCATTGGTGCAGTAAAGCCGTGTAGTCTGATTTCCAGCATCAGCTGCTGGTGGCAGTTTGCTGCTGTTGCTTTAGAATAGCCGAAAGGCTAACCTGGGACGGCTTTACTGGGATGGAGTAGAGCAGGGTGGGACTCCATCCCACTACCCAGGTCCGGGTTTTGCGGGCTGTTTAAATAGCCTGGGGAATCAGCTGTGGCCTGTCCTTTGTCTAGAGCTCACATGGGAGTGAGACTCTGTGAGCCTGGCTGAAATCTCCTGTGGAAGCTGTTTCATGCGGACCTGAGACATATTTGACTGTGAACAGAACCTTTGCTCAAGGACTAAAAGCTGTTTTGCCTGACTGAATCATTTATGCTGCGGTTTCCTGAAAAGGTGATGTAACCTGTATGGACACATGCTTTTGTGGATTTTTGTGTGAAATAAACACAGACTTTACTTTGAACTGTTTGCCTCCGCCTCTATACTGCTGACACCCGGTCGCCTACCAGAGCTAATCTCCACATTTGGTGTCGGATGCGGGCACAGCAGTGAGGCCGTTGCTAGGAGCAACCGACGAAAAAGTTTTTTTTGTTGTGCATGTCCTATATTAAACCTGCCAGGCTGCTACCTGGGACTGCAGACAAAATGGAGGCGGTCGTGAAAGCGCTCTTGGAGGCCAACAAGCAGCAGCAGGAGACCAACCAGCTGTTTTTGCAACATATGATGGCGCAGCAAGCTGCAGGTGCGCCCAAAAGTATTCCTGATGCCCGGAAAGCTGTCCGCTCGGCGCTCACAAAAATGACCCCTTCAGATGACGTTGAGACTTACCTGGCGGTGTTTGAAAAGGTGGCTGCAAGGGAGAAGTTACCGCATGACCAGTGGGCTGATGTCATCGCTCCATTTCTGGCGTCTGGACCCCAGCAGGTTTTGTTTGATCTCCCAGAAGACCAAGCCGCTGACTACCCGACTCTGAAGGGTGAGATACTGGCCAGACTGGGGGTGAATGTGTGGGTTCGGGCTCAGCGGGTGCATCAGTGGAGCTACCAGTCGGCAGAGCCCGCCCGACCCCAGTATTATAAACTGCTGCACCTGCTGCAAAAATGGCTGCAGCCGGAGTTGTTAAGCCCCACTGCCATGTTGGACCGCTTGCTGGCGGACATTTTTTGGAGGGCTTTACCGCACCCTCTTCAGCACTGGGTTGGCCAGGTATCCCCTGACAACGCACTAGGGATGGTGGACCTAGTGGAGCGATATGAGGCTACCAGGAACTTGCAAGGCGGCTCCATGAGGAGGGATTCGGGGAAACCCCGGAGGTCCCCGCCCCAGCTCAGGCGAGTGGCGTCCCCTAAACCCTCTCAGGACCTACCCCCCAAAGTCCCTGCCCAAGTGTTGTGTTGGGGATGTAAGGAGCCGGGACATATCAGAGTCAATTGTCCCCACCAGGGGGAGCCCATGGACGTGAACTTTGGTTACCGCCCTTCCATGTATGCCAGGAGTCTGTGCTGCCGGTGTCCCTGAGCTTGTGGGGCAAAGTCACCTCTGTCAGGTGAAAGTGGGAGACACCCTGGCTGTGGCCCTGTTGGACTCGGGGAGTATGGTTACCCTGGCAAGACCCGCCTTAGTACTGCCCGATGAGTACACTGGGCGGAAAACCGGGGTTTTGTGCATTCATGGGGACTTGAGAGACTATGCCACAGCACAAGTGTCTCTCACCACCGTCTCCGGCAGCTGGAAACATGAAGTCGCTGTCGCCGCTAAACTCCCGTATGAACTGATTATTGGGAGAGACTTTCCAGGGTTCAGGTCACTGTGGGCCAAGTTGGCAGTTCCGGAAACCCGCGAGGCGGGTGTGTCCCCAATAGACTGGCCCTACTCAGGGGAGACCTCGGTGCCCTGGGAACCGGAATCAGGAGGCACCGTGGAAGAGGTGCCCGTCCCTAAAATGGAAGAGGGGGAGTCAACCCCACTAAATGTTATGGTTGGAGATGTGGAAGAGTTGGCAACAGGTCCAGAGTTGGCAGATCTCCATGTCTCCACAATTAACTTTGGTACCGCTCAACACCAGGACCCGACCCTGTCTCGGGCCTGGGAGAATGTTCTTGAGGTGGAAGGTGAACCACAACAGCCAGGGGCGGAGTTACAGTTTCCTCGCTTTGTGGTTCACCAGGAAATGTTGTACCGAGTAAACAAGGTACGTGAAGAGGTGGTGGAACAATTGGTGGTACCCAATCCATATCGCAAGTTGGTGTTGGATTTGGCCCACCAACATGTTCTGGGTGGACACCTAGGCCAGCAGAAAACTCTGGACCGCGTTTTACAACGATTCTACTGGCCCAGTGTGTATAAGGAGGTGGAGAGATATTGTGAGTCCTGCCCAACATGTCAGATGACCAGCCCTCAGCCTCATTACCGTGGTCCCTTAGTTCCTCTCCCAGTTATTGAGGTACCCTTTGAGCGGATTGCCATGGATCTAGTGGGTCCAGTGCCAAAGTCCGCTAGAGGGCACCAACATATTCTGGTAATCTTGGACTATGCCACGCGGTACCCTGAGGCAGTGCCCCTGCGTCACACCTCTGCCAAGCTCATTGCTAAGGAGCTTATGGAAATGTTTTCCAGAGTAGGTCTGCCTAAAGAGGTCCTGACCGATCAAGGTACCCCGTTTATGTCGAAAGTAATGAAAGAGCTCTGTAAACTGCTGCAGGTGAAACAGTTGCGGACATCCGTTTACCACCCGCAAACAGACGGCCTAGTAGAACGGTTTAATCAAACTTTAAAGACCATGTTAAAAAGGGTGGTCGCCAAGGATGGGAAGAATTGGGACTTGCTGCTGCCCTATCTGATGTTCGCAGTGCGAGAGGTGCCCCAGGCCTCTACGGGGTTCTCGCCCTTCGAACTCTTATACGGTCGACATCCACAGGGCCTGTTGGATATAGCCAAGGAGGCCTGGGAACAGCAACCCACACCCCACAAAAGTGTGGTAGAGTACGTGACTCACCTACAGGAACGGATAGAGACCGTCTTGCCGCTTGTCAGAGAACACATGGAGGCAGCGCAGCGGGCCCAAAGCAGGATTTATAATCGGCAAGCCAGGGTACGGAACTTTAACCCCGGTGACAGAGTTGTGGTTCTGGTACCCACGGTGGACAGTAAATTTCTAGCTAGGTGGCAGGGTCCCTATGAGGTCATTGAAAAAGTTGGGGAAGTGACTTACAAGGTACATCAGCCTGGGCGGAGGAAGCCAGAGCAGGTGTACCATGTAAACCTGCTGAAACTATGGAAAGACAGGGAGACCCCTGGGGGTGACAGTCCCCCACCAGGTATGGTGGGGGTGGAGCTTCCCATCCCTCGGTCTGTTATTAGAGAAGCAGTAGTTGAGGTGAAAACTGGCGACAACCTCTCCTCTAAACAGACTCAGGAAGCCAGGGAGTTTATTAGCAGAAACACAGACGTGTTTTCAGAACTCCCTGGGCGCACTTCGGTCATCCAACATGATGTTGTCACGGAACCTCAGGTCAAGATCCGGTTGAGGCCTTACCGGGTACCTGAGTCCCGGCGACAAGCTATCGCGGAGGAAGTGCAGCAAATGCTCCGGTTAGATGTGATTGAAGAATCAAAGAGTGAGTGGGCCAGCCCCATAGTCTTGATTCCCAAGCCCGATGGTACGTTGCGGTTCTGTAACGATTTCCGCAAACTTAATGAAGTTTCCAAGTTTGATGCCTACCCTATGCCCCGGGTAGATGAACTCATTGAGAAACTAGGCCAAGCCAGGTACTTTTCAGTTTTGGACCTCACAAAAGGGTACTGGCAGGTGCCCTTGACTGAGGCTGCCAAGGAGAAAACAGCCTTTATCACACCAGAGGGACTGTTCCAATACAAGGTATTACCCTTTGGATTACACGGCGCTCCCGCTACGTTCCAAAGGTTAATGGATATTGTCCTCAGGCCACATCGTCGGTATGCTTCGGCATATCTGGACGATATAATTATCCATAGCACGGATTGGGAAAGTCACCTACCCAAAGTCCAGGCCGTAGTGGATTCCCTCAGGAAGGCTGGGTTGACGGCAAACCCGAAAAAATGTGCTTTAGGCCTAGAAGAGACAAAATACCTGGGCTATGTGATTGGGCGAGGAGTGGTCAAGCCCCAGGTCAACAAACTAGAAGCCATCCGTAACTGGCCACGTCCTAACACCACCCGCCAAGTAAAGTCATTTCTGGGGTTGGTGGGATATTATATGCGGTTCATTCCCAATTTTGCCACCCTAGCGGCACCATTGACGGACCTGTTAAAGGGACGCAAGTCTGTCATGGTGAAGTGGAATGAACAGGCCGAAAAAGCGTTCTCCGCTTTGAAGTCTGCCCTGTGTGGGTCTCCGGTGTTGGTGACACCCGACTTTAAGAGGGAGTTCATAATGCAGACCGATGCCTCCGAGGTAGGTCTCGGTGCTGTACTGTCTCAGGAAGTCAACGGGGAGGAGCACCCCGTTGTCTACATGAGTCGCAAATTAACACCCGCGGAAACACGGTATAGTATAGTGGAGAGGGAGTGTTTGGCCATTAAATGGGCCCTGGAGTCTCTTCGCTACTACTTGCTGGGGAGAAGGTTCCGGCTGATTACGGACCACTCTCCCCTCAAGTGGATGTGCCAGGCTAAGGACAGGAATGCCAGGGTCACCCGATGGTTCTTGTCACTACAAAACTTCAAGTTCACAGTTGAGCACAGAGCGGGACGATTATTGGGTAACGCGGATGCCCTGTCCCGAGCACATTGTTTGGCATGTGTCCACCCCCTCAGGGTTGAACAAAGGGGGGGGGGGGTTATGTGGTAAGGTGCAAGGGGCCGTTATTGACGGCAGGTATGTAGCACCAATGTACCTGGCATTGGTGCAGTAAAGCCGTGTAGTCTGATTTCCAGCATCAGCTGCTGGTGGCAGTTTGCTGCTGATGATTTAGAATAGCCGAAAGGCTAACCTGGGACGGCTTTACTGGGATGGAGTAGAGCAGGGTGGGACTCCATCCCACTACCCAGGTCCGGGTTTTGCGGGCTGTTTAAATAGCCTGGGGAATCAGCTGTGGCCTGTCCTTTGTCTAGAGCTCACATGGGAGTGAGACTCTGTGAGCCTGGCTGAAATCTCCTGTGGAAGCTGTTTCATGCGGACCTGAGACATATTTGACTGTGAACAGAACCTTTGCTCAAGGACTAAAAGCTGTTTTGCCTGACTGAATCATTTATGCTGCGGTTTCCTGAAAAGGTGATGTAACCTGTATGGACACATGCTTTTGTGGATTTTTGTGTGAAATAAACACAGACTTTACTTTGAACTGTTTGCCTCCGCCTCTATACTGCTGACACCCGGTCGCCTACCAGAGCTAATCTCCACAATATATGGAACAGAGCCCACACAAGTGGGAAAAGGTGAGTTTTTTGGGGTTGTCCGGGGGGGGGGGGGGTTCCCGGGTCCGGGGGGGGCATCCCGGGTTTCCTGGTAACCCTGTGGGCCAGTCTGAGCCTGATCATGCCTATGCCCCCGCTGTCCACTGAAAACTCTCAACTATTCAATGACAACCAGCGCCATCAGTCACAGAAGCACTGCCAAGTCCTCTTCATTTATTGCAATGGAGGGGGGGTTTCAAGACCTCCATTGTAGTTAATGGAGAGGGCGTGGCCGTGTCCCTGTGATGATGGGGGGCGACATGAAAGCACCGCTGAATGCAGTTCAGGCCTGGCGCGGTGCGGGATGCGATCAAGCTGATTTCTGGACTAAGAGTTCGGTTGGGGGGGGCAAAATATGAGTACCGTTTTCTTTTATTATTCACTTTTGTTCCTCTCTGGCAGGGAATCTGATTTGGGATGCCCCACTATGTTTATCTTTCTGGTTCCCACATGGGCCGCTCAGGCAGTCAGCAGCAATCATTCCATGCTGATTTTCTTTGCCGCACTAAGGCATGCACCAATTTTTATATGGATGGAGCGAGTGCTGCCGGCCGCATCCCCCCAGAATTCACTTAGTGCTCTTCTAATGCCCCCTCAACTTGCTGCTTCCCCAGCCTCACCTGATACCTGGTCTGATTGTACCCTCCCAGCCAAGACACCCAAGACCATGTTTTGCCCCTGCAATGCTTATAGTCCCAGTATCAAGACCGTGGGGTCCATACTTACTCCAAACACAGTATCTGCCCCTAAAATACTAAAAGGTTCAGCACCATCTCTTTATTGGTGAGCATATTCACGAGATCTTCTCCTGCAGTGCTGACAAATATACTCATTGACTGGCTTGGAAGGACCCTGGGGGCTCAGCTCAGCAGCTTGTGGGCTGGATATGGGTTAGCCAGGAACTTCCCAGGTTTATTTTTGGCCCCCGTCCACCCCTGCTAACAGCCCATCATGTCCGACTTACAGCCATAACAACCCTCACTTCAAACTGAGCTCTATGAACGCCAGATAAGTCAGAACCTCCTCTCTTCCACGGAAGCTTCCAGAAGCAACCGAACTGAAGGTATAGTGAACGTGCAGCAGCCTCTCCTGCTTACCTATCACAGTGTGAAGCAGCCGCCGGTGTGCGCTATGCCTCTCTCCAGACCCGACTAGCGCTCTGCCTCCAGCAGTCCCCGTCAAATAGCGACGCCTCCCCCTGCAGTGGCTCAGCCAACCAGCGTGGCTATTGGTGGAAGCCGCGCCTCCCCCAGCAGTGCGCGCACTCTCCTGCCGCTCGCCTCTGCCCCCATTTTATTGCATCCCACAATGCCGCGAGTGCGGCGCTTCTCTCGGCTCTGCCTCACACACGCAGTACGGAAAAGTTCGTGAATGACCTGCTATGGAGAGTGGCGTTTATTCCTTCTACGCTACGCGTTTGCCTCCGCAGTCACGATGTTCCTGCCCGCTGCTGCCGCCCACCTCCGCTGCCAAATATGTTCCCACCACTGCCAGCAAAGTGCCGCCCCCCTTAAAGTGCCGCCTGGAACCATGGACCCACCGGGACTCATGGTAAGGCCGGCCCTGGGTGGATCCAACAAGCGCTGACATAGGCCGGCCAATACTTAAAGCGGACCTTCACTCTGAATAAGAGCCTATCTTATATGTTTCCCACACCCTGTACATACCGATTGTCCACATTAAAAATCATCCTACCTGCATCTACTGCATGTTATGAGCCTTTAAACATCCAAGATGGTGGCTTATGGAATCCGCCATCTTATCAGGCAGCCTGCAAACAGGAAGTGCCTCCTGACTGTGCTGCTCTGCATTCTGGGACTGCTGACCTTTACCTGACCCCATCTCTGCTCTGTCTGAGCAAAGCACAGCTATAACCCGCCCCCCTGTAACTTATCCCACTCTCCTCTCCTCAGTAAGTGTGATGCTTCTGAGTCAAGTTGGCGGCGCCCGTATCATAAAGTCCTGAACAGAGTTGCAGCCCAGTGGGGCAAAGAATAATAAGTTAGTGACTAAAAACGTAAAATATATTAATTTTAGATGCTGGGGAACCGTTTTTTAAGAGTTTGGGCTTTTCATTAAATCATGCTAATGGTCCGGTTTAAGTGCAACAATCACAGCTAATTTGTAGCATTCAGCGCAGCAACTGCTAGCGCCAATGTAGCGCCCCGCACAGCTCCAGATAAGACGGGAATACCGGCAGTCCGAAGCTGGTGCTATAGCCACAAAAATGATGCTAAAAGGCTCACATCATAAATAAGGCCCTGAGAATTTTATGTCACAATATTTCTCTGTAGCAAGGTGACACCTAGTGTTCACATCCTGTTACTGCAGACCATTTCCCCTTGCAAACTGCCTGTCTTTTCTAAATAACAGTGGTGATGGTGATTCCATCTTCATGTTACACTGGTCTATTCAGACTGCAAAACATCTCATGCAAGACTTTCACTTCACTTGTGGTGTGAAATGAGAAGTGGGATGTAACAGGGCATTTTCTATTCCAACTGAATACTGAATAGTCAGCAGATATTGGTGAACTGCAAGGTACATCTGCCAGGGCCGGCTCCAGATTTATGTGGGCCTTTGGGTGATAGCGTCCCAGTGGGCCCCTTGCGGATTGGTATGACACTCCATGGTAATAGAGTTGCATGTGTGGTGACTATTGTCAAAAATAGAAAGAAAAGAATAGTAAGAATGATAAAGTTTAGAAGGAATGGCAGAAAGGAAGTAAAAGCAGGAAAGAAAAAAATCAAAGAAATTACAAATAAAGAAAAGAATAGATGAAAAGAAATATAAAAATATGAATGGAAATAAACAAAGAAAGATCAATAGCATAGACTGAATGACAGAAACAAAGAAAGAATAAAAGTAATGAAAAAAAAGCAGGAAAGAGAGAAAGAAGAAATGGGAGAAAAAAATGAAGAAAAGATAGAATAGGACCGACAGAAAAAAAGAGAGAAGGAATGACATTAAGAAAAAAAGGAATGGCAGGATAAACAAATAAAAGAAACAAACAAATAATAGATGGAAAGAAAGAAAAAAGAGTAGTAGGAAAGAAACAAAGCATAGAAGGACTGGAAAAAATAACAGAAGTAGAAAAAGAATGACAGAAAGAACAGATGAAAGAACAAAACAAAGAATAGGTAGAAAAAGACAAGGAAGACGGGGAGGCCGATTCATTAATAGCGCCAGGTAGCGACAGATGAGCGACAGTAGCGGCATTTTCAGAGCGCCCGCTAGTAGTCGCTGTGCTTGGCCGTTGTTCGGTAGTTGATAGCGACTCAGTCGGTTTGCCGTAATGTTGAATATTGGGTGAGGAGTCGCTATTTGACAGATTCCGCGCTGTATGGGAGCGCATGACAGTGAATGGCCATAGCGAACGGCTCCCAGCATATTGATTAACAAATCACGCTCAAAAAATTCTCGCGCTGTGAAATGCTTGTGTAAACCCCAGAGCGCTGGCGGCGATGGGTTAAAAGTAGTTTTTTAACCCCCAAACAACCATATTTTTGGATAAAAAAAAACAAGTTTTTCAAAACATTTTGTAATATGAATACATTAATATCAGACCTGTAATATCAATTCTGCACACATTTTTTTTTTTTTTTTTACCTTAAAAAAAATATCTAACATTGCAGAAGTGGTCACAGAATTTTTGACATTTAAAAAAAAAAATAAAAAAAAAAAATACATTAATAGCAATTAATTATGAATATTTAAAGATTGCTCCATTGAAATGCATTGGGAGAGCGCCAGGTAGCGAGAGGTCATACCTGTCGCTGTTCAAGGTCGCTCGCTGGCGCTGTGGTGTGAGGCTGGAATAATGATGAATGAGTGGCTATATGGCGCTCTGTCAGTCGCTAAGCAGGATCGGCTTGATAAATGTGTGATTTTGTAATATGAATACATTAATATCAGACCTGTAATATCAATTCTGCACACATTTTTTTTTTTTTTTTTACCTTAAAAAAAATATCTAACATTGCAGAAGTGGTCACAGAATTTTTGACATTTAAAAAAAAAAAAAAAAAAAAAAAAATACATTAATAGCAATTAATTATGAATATTTAAAGATTGCTCCATTGAAATGCATTGGGAGAGCGCCAGGTAGCGAGAGGTCATACCTGTCGCTGTTCAAGGTCGCTCGCTGGCGCTGTGGTGTGAGGCTGGAATAATGATGAATGAGTGGCTATATGGCGCTCTGTCAGTCGCTAAGCAGGATCGGCTTGATAAATGTGTGATTGCGGAGGGGAGCCGGCGTTCTCGTGGCGGTGACCGTTCGCTCACCATTCGCTACCTGGCGCTATCCCTTGTTAAATAAGGGCAGAAAGAAAGGCTCTTGTCTGTCTGCTAAGGGTCCAATGTATTTGTCCCAATGCACTAACCCTATATCTGACATCGATGGTCATTGTGCTTGCCCACACATAGGATTTTTTTCCTCTGCATTTAACCTATCTGTGCAGTAAATGTACACATGTCTGTAGCGGTGGGGTGTCCTAGTTATGGCAACCGGGGGGCAGTTGCGGGGGATAGATGTATTTCAGTCCTGTCCCAAGGATGGGAATCAAACCTGCAACCCTCCGGTCACAAGGTCACTTCCTTACCATTAGGCCACAACCTCCCCATATAAGACGGGCAGGCTGATTCATTACTAGCGTCAGGTAGCGACGGATGAGCGTCTGTAGCAGGCATTTCAGAGCGCCCACTATTAGTCGCTGTGCTCGGCCGTGGGTCGCTAACTCAGAGCGCCTCAGTCGCTGTGCAGCATTGTTGAATACTTTGCGGGGAGTCGCTATATATGCAGTACAGCGCTGTATAGGAGCGAATGGTAACGACTGGTCAGTGTGACCGACTCCATATTCATAAAAAAAAACAGCCTTACACACTGCCGGCGCTCAAAAATGCTTCGCTGTAGCCCAGAGCGCCGGAGGCTATTTGATTAAAGGCTGTTTTTGAACATGTATCCACCAGTAACAAAGTTAAAACATATGGAATGACATTGTTATAACATTGTGACATGAACACATTAATGCCAGACCTGTAATGTCAATTCTGCATAAATATATAAAAATTTTAAAAAATGTGAAAAAATTGCTTTTTCAAGGCCAGGAGAGATCGAAAGATTATTTGAGAATAAAAAAAAAAAAATAATAATAAAAACACCCTGTTTATACAGAAGTAAAAGAACGTCCATTGAAATGTATGGGAGAGTGACAGGTAGCGAAAGGTAAGACGTGGCACTCTGCAAGGCTGAACGGCGGCGCTGTACGCTGAGGCTGGGATAATGATGAATCGGACGCTACATGGCGTTATCCCAGTCGCTCAACAGAATCCGCTTGATAAATGTGTAATTGCTGCCGTGTCCGGCGTTCACCTGTAACTACCTGTCGTTTACAAGGCACTACCTGACGTTATCCCTTGATGAATAAGGGCCACAGTTAGAAGTCTAACACAATTTTGCCTCTTGGCAACCCATCCCGCGCTGTTCTGTTGAGCGCACCATTCAGCTGTGCGAAAAAAAAAATGATTCTTCAGTCCTATTATGTACAGCCCACCTCCCAACTTAAAACGCTTGATTAAAAGGATTTTATATTGACATTTACTGTAACTCACAACATATTCTTCACTCTATTTGGGCAACAAAAGAATAATTTATAATGTTTTTTTTTCTTTTATAGCAGATACGGAGAACATTTGTTTAGTACAATGAAATCAATGCAATTAGAATTTTAAAGCAGTTACATCAAATGCCAAGTTGTCTCTTTACAAGATCTTCTAACTATTCATTTCACTTACAGGCAGGAGAGGAATGAAGCATTTGTCATTAAGTTTCTCAATATCTCCAAGAAAGTGAAGCAGGCGAGTCTCACTTCTATTGTATACAGGCAGCTGTGTATGGAGTTATATAGATGTATATTGGGCCTACAGTATCCAGCAGTATCCCCACTATAGCAACCTCAGCCTTCACACCAGGGGGCTTATTTAAGAAGGGATAGCCCCAGGTAGCGCCTCGTAGCGGCAGGCAGCGTCTGGTGAACGCCGGGCGCTGTACGGAAAACCACATTTAAGAAAGTGAATCTGGTGAGCGCATATAACAGCGCCATGTAGCGTCACATGTATTATTACAGGCGTCTCAGTGTACAGCGTTGGCGTACAGCGTTAGTTTCAGGAGCGCCACGTGTCACCTTTCGCTCAGTGTCGCTCTCCCATACATTTCAATGGTCTTTCATTAGTTGTGTATAAATAGCGTGTTTGGCAATTACATTTTTTTTTTTGCTCAAATCATTGTGTGACCTCTACCTCTACTTTTAAAATTTTTTTGACTTTTTATATTTTTATGCAGAATTGTATTTACAGGTCGACAGCAAGGCGAGTGACCTAGGGGCGACAGCAAGGCGAGTGACCTAGGGGCGACAGGAAGGCGAGTGACCTAGGGGCAACAGCAAGGCGAGTGACCTAGGGGCGACAGGAAGGCTAGTGACCTAGGGGCGACAGCAAGGCGAGTGACCTAGGGGCGATAGGAAGGCGAGTGACCTAAGGGCAACAGCAAGGCGAGTGACCTAGGGGCGACAGCAAGGCGAGTGACCTAGGGGCGATAGGAAGGCGAGTGACCTAAGGGCAACAGCAAGGCGAGTGACCTAGGGGCGACAGGAAGGCGAGTGACCTAGGGGCGACAGCAAGGCGAGTGACCTAGGGGCGACAGGAAGGCGAGTGACCTAGGGGCAACAGCAAGGCGAGTGACCTAGGGGCGACAGGAAGGCTAGTGACCTAGGGGCGACAGCAAGGCGAGTGACCTAGGGGCGATAGGAAGGCGAGTGACCTAAGGACAACAGCAAGGCGAGTGACCTAGGGGCGACAGCAAGGCGAGTGACCTAGGGGCGACAGCAAGGCGAGTGACCTAGGGGCGACAGCAAGGCGAGTGACCTAGGGTCGACAGGAAGGCGAGTGACCTAGGGGCGACAGGAAGGCAAGTGACCTAGGGGCGACAGGAAGGCGAGTGACCTAGGGGCGACAGCAAGGCGAGTGACCTAGGGGCAACAGCAAGGCGAGTGACCTAGGGGCGACAGCAAGGCGAGTGACCTAGGGGCAACAGCAAGGCGAGTGACCTAGGGGCAACAGGAAGGCGAGTGACCTAGGGGCGACAGGAAGGCGAGTGACCTAGGGGCGACAGGAAGGTGAGTGACCTAGGGGCGACAGCAAGGCGAGTGACCTAGGGGCGATAGGAAGGCGAGTGACCTAGGGGCGATAGGAAGGCGAGTGACCTAAGGGCAACAGCAAGGCGAGTGACCTAGGGGCGACAGGAAGGTGAGTGACCTAGGGGCGACAGCAAGGTGAGTGACCTAGGGGCGACAGCAAGGCGAGTGACCTAGGGGCGATAGGAAGGCGAGTGACCTAAGGGCAACAGCAAGGCGAGTGACCTAGGGGTGACAGCAAGGCGAGTGACCTAGGGGCGACAGCAAGGCGAGTGACCTAGGGGCGACAGGAAGGCGAGTGACCTAGGGACGACAGGAAGGCGAGTGACCTAGGGTCGACAGGAAGGCGAGTGACCTAGGGGCGACAGGAAGGCAAGTGACCTAGGGGCGACAGGAAGGCGAGTGACCTAGGGGCGACAGCAAGGCGGGTGACCTAGGGGCGACAGCAAGGCGAGTGACCTAGGGGCGACAGGAAGGTGAGTGACCTAGGGGCGACAGCAAGGCGAGTGACCTAGGGGCGACAGCAAGGCGAGTGACCTAGGGGCGACAGGAAGGCGAGTGACCTAGGGGCAACAGGAAGGCGTGTGACCTAGAGGCGACAGGAAGGCGAGTGACCTAGGGGCGACAGGAAGGCGAGTCACCTAAGGGCGACAGGAAAGCGAGTGACCTAGGGGCGACAGCAAGGCGAGTGACCTAGGGGCGACAGGAAGGCGAGTGACCTAGGGGCGACAGGAAGGCGAGTGACCTAGGGGCGACAGGAAGGCGAGTGACCTAGGGGCGACAGGAAGGCGAGTGACCTAGGGGCGACAGGAAGGCGAGTGACCTAAGGGCGACAGGAAGGCGAGTGACCTAGGGGCGACAGGAAGGCGAGTGACCTAGGGGCGACAGGAAGGCGAGTTACCTAGGGGCGACAGGAAGGCGAGTGACCTAGGGGCAACAGGAAGGCGAGTGACCTAAGGGCGACAGGAAGGCGAGTGACCTAGGGGCGACAGGAAGGCGAGTGACCTAGGGGCGACAGGAAGGCGAGTGACCTAGGGGCGACAGGAAGGCGAGTGACCTAGGGACGACAGGAAGGCAAGTGACCTAGGGGCGACAGGAAGGCGAGTTACCTAGGGGCGACAGGAAGGCGAGTGACCTAGGGGCGACAGCAAGGCGAGTGACCTAGGGGCGACAGGAAGGCGAGTGACCTAAGGGCGACAGAAAGGCGAGTGACCTAGGGGCGACAGGAAGGCGAGTGACCTAGGGGCGACAGGAAGGCGAGTGACCTAGGGGCGAAAGGAAGGCGAGTGACCTAGGGGCGACAGGAAGGCGAGTGACCTAGGGGCGACAGGAAGGCGAGTGACCTAAGGGCGACAGGAAGGCGAGTGACCTAGGGGCGACAGGAAGGCGAGTGACCTAGGGGCGACAGGAAGGCGAGTTACCTAGGGGCGACAGGAAGGCGAGTGACCTAGGGGCGACAGGAAGGCGAGTGACCTAAGGGCGACAGGAAGGCGAGTGACCTAGGGGCGACAGGAAGGCGAGTGACCTAGGGGCGACAGGAAGGCGAGTGACCTAGGGACGACAGGAAGGCGAGTGACCTAGGGGCGACAGCAAGGTGAGTGACCTAGGGGCGACAGCAAGGCGAGTGACCTAGGGGCGATAGGAAGGCGAGTGACCTAAGGGCAACAGCAAGGCGAGTGACCTAGGGGTGACAGCAAGGCGAGTGACCTAGGGGCGACAGCAAGGCGAGTGACCTAGGGACGACAGCAAGGCGAGTGACCTAGGGGCGACAGGAAGGCTAGTGACCTAGGGGCGACAGCAAGGCGACTGACCTAGGGTCGACAGGAAGGCGAGTGACCTAGGGGCGACAGGAAGGCAAGTGACCTAGGGGCGACAGGAAGGCGAGTGACCTAAGGGCGACAGGAAAGCGAGTGACCTAGGGGCGACAGCAAGGCGAGTGACCTAGGGGCGACAGGAAGGCGAGTGACCTAGGGGCGACAGGAAGGCGAGTGACCTAGGGGCGACAGGAAGGCGAGTGACCTAGGGGCGACAGGAAGGCGAGTGACCTAGGGGCGACAGGAAGGCGAGTGACCTAAGGGCGACAGGAAGGCGAGTGACCTAGGGGCAACAGGAAGGCGAGTGACCTAAGGGCGACAGGAAGGCGAGTGACCTAGGGGCGACAGCAAGGCGAGTGACCTAGGGGCGACAGGAAGGCGAGTGACCTAGGGGCGACAGCAAGGCGAGTGACCTAGGGTCGACAGGAAGGCGAGTGACCTAGGGGCGACAGAAAGGCAAGTGACCTAGGGGCGACAGGAAGGCGAGTGACCTAGGGGCGACAGGAAGGCGAGTGACCTAGGGGCGACAGGAAGGCGAGTGACCTAGGGGCGACAGGAAGGCGAGTGACCTAGGGGCGACAGCAAGGCGAGTGACCTAGGGACGACAGCAAGGCGAGTGACCTAGGGGCGACAGGAAGGCTAGTGACCTAGGGGCGACAGCAAGGCGACTGACCTAGGGTCGACAGGAAGGCGAGTGACCTAGGGGCGACAGGAAGGCAAGTGACCTAGGGGCGACAGGAAGGCGAGTGACCTAAGGGCGACAGGAAAGCGAGTGACCTAGGGGCGACAGCAAGGCGAGTGACCTAGGGGCGACAGGAAGGCGAGTGACCTAGGGGCGACAGGAAGGCGAGTGACCTAGGGGCGACAGGAAGGCGAGTGACCTAGGGGCGACAGGAAGGCGAGTGACCTAGGGGCGACAGGAAGGCGAGTGACCTAAGGGCGACAGGAAGGCGAGTGACCTAGGGGCAACAGGAAGGCGAGTGACCTAAGGGCGACAGGAAGGCGAGTGACCTAGGGGCGACAGCAAGGCGAGTGACCTAGGGGCGACAGGAAGGCGAGTGACCTAGGGGCGACAGCAAGGCGAGTGACCTAGGGTCGACAGGAAGGCGAGTGACCTAGGGGCGACAGGAAGGCAAGTGACCTAGGGGCGACAGGAAGGCGAGTGACCTAGGGGCGACAGGAAGGCGAGTGACCTAGGGGCGACAGGAAGGCGAGTTACCTAGGGGCGACAGGAAGGCGAGTGACCTAGGGGCAACAGGAAGGCGAGTGACCTAAGGGCGACAGGAAGGCGAGTGACCTAGGGGCGACAGGAAGGCGAGTGACCTAGGGACGACAGCAAGGCGAGTGACCTAGGGGCGACAGGAAGGCGAGTGACCTAGGGGCGACAGCAAGGCGAGTGACCTAAGGGCGACAGCAAGGCGAGTGACCTAAGGGCGACAGGAAGGCGAGTGACCTAGGGGCGACAGCAAGGCGAGTGACCTAGGGGCAACAGGAAGGCGAGTGACCTAAGGGCGACAGGAAGGCGAGTGACCTAGGGGCGACAGGAAGGCGAGTGACCTAGGGACGACAGCAAGGCGAGTGACCTAGGGGCGACAGGAAGGCGAGTGACCTAGGGGCGACAGCAAGGCGAGTGACCTAAGGGCGACAGCAAGGCGAGTGACCTAAGGGCGACAGGAAGGCGAGTGACCTAGGGGCGACAGCAAGGCGAGTGACCTAGGGGCGACAGCAAGGCGAGTGACCTAAGGGCGACAGGAAGGCGAGTGACCTAGGGGCGACAGGAAGGCGAGTGACCTAGGGGCGACAGGAAGGCGAGTGACCTAGGGGCGACAGGAAGGCGAGTGACCTAGGGATGACAGGAAGGCGAGTGACCTAGGGGCGACAGCAAGGCGAGTGACCTAGGGGCGACAGGAAGGCGAGTGACCTAAGGGCGACAGCAAGGCGAGTGACCTAAGGGCGACAGGAAGGCGAGTGACCTAGGGGCGACAGCAAGGCGAGTGACCTAGGGGCGACAGCAAGGCGAGTGACCTAGGGGCGACAGGAAGGTGAGTGACCTAGGGGCGACAGCAAGGTGAGTGACCTAGGGGCGACAGCAAGGTGAGTGACCTAGGGGCGACAGCAAGGCGAGTGACCTAGGGGCGACAGCAAGGCGAGTGACCTAGGGGCGACAGGAAGGCGAGTGACCTAGGGGCGACAGGAAGGCGAGTGACCTAGGGGCAACAGGAAGGCGTGTGACCTAGAGGCGACAGGAAGGCGAGTGACCTAGAGGCGACAGGAAGGTGAGTGACCTAGGGGCGACAGCAAGGCGAGTGACCTAGGGGCGACAGCAAGGTGTGTGACCTAGAGGCGACAGGAAGGCGAGTGACCTAGAGGCGACAGGAAGGTGAGTGACCTAGGGGCGACAGCAAGGCGAGTGACCTAGGGGCGACAGGAAGGCGTGTGACCTAGAGGCGACAGGAAGGCGAGTGACCTAGGGGCGACAGCAAGGCGAGTGACCTAGGGGCGACAGCAAGGTGAGTGACCTAGGGGCGACAGCAAGGTGAGTGACCTAGGGGCGACAGCAAGGCGAGTGACCTAGGGGCGACAGCAAGGCGAGTGACCTAGGGGCGACAGGAAGGCGAGTGACCTAGGGGCGACAGGAAGGCGAGTGACCTAGGGGCAACAGGAAGGCGTGTGACCTAGAGGCGACAGGAAGGCGAGTGACCTAGAGGCGACAGGAAGGTGAGTGACCTAGGGGCGACAGCAAGGCGAGTGACCTAGGGGCGACAGGAAGGTGAGTGACCTAGGGGCGACAGCAAGGCGAGTGACCTAGGGGCGACAGCAAGGCGTGTGACCTAGAGGCGACAGGAAGGCGAGTGACCTAGAGGCGACAGGAAGGTGAGTGACCTAGGGGCGACAGCAAGGCGAGTGACCTAGGGGCAACAGGAAGGCGTGTGACCTAGAGGCGACAGGAAGGCGAGTGACCTAGGGGCGACAGCAAGGCGAGTGACCTAGGGGCGACAGCAAGGTGAGTGACCTAGGGGCGACAGCAAGGCGAGTGACCTAGGGGCGACAGGAAGGCGAGTGACCTAGGGGCATACACACAGCAGGGGGTCACGATTCGGGATGCCCCCACAACACCCCGAAAAGTGAAAATCCGGTATGTTGTTCCTCTAAAAGTTTTTTTAAGCCTAAAACACTAAACAGTTGAAGCCACCTTTCATCTCCCCCTGCAATCTGGCTCAGGAGCTTACTGGACTTTACCATCCCGAACCTTACTTGGGATGGATCAGGGTTGCGAGTGATGTAACAGTTTCCTTGGGGGAAACTGAGACGCGCCGCTAAGTGGGCAGGGACCTGATCGGGATTGCTGGGTGTCACTTTTACTTCTGGTCCTGCATGGCAGGGCACGGATGATGGAGACATGTGTCTCTTCAGGTGATGGACCCTGACTGGCTGGTTGTCATTATATGACAGGATGGGGGTAAGTCATATGGTGTATGAATATGGACCTCCACTGTCCTGAAATGCCTCCTATTGGGGGTGAGACACACTGTTCGCGGCCATCTTGGCGCACCGGAGAGGCTTCTTTCTTTTCCAGAATCCCAGCCATACTGCTGCCTGGATTTAACCAACATAATCCACCCACCGGACTGCGGGGCTTTATTCATTAAGGGATAGTGACAGGTAGTGCCTTGTAAGTGACAGGTAGCGGCAGGTGAACGCCGGGCGCTGTACGCAATACCACATTTATGAAGGCAATACTGGTGAGCGCCTCTTACAGCGACATGTAGCGATCGATTCATCATCACAGACGGCTCTGCGGATCCCGGCGGCGCTCTGGCTTTCAGAGCACCTGGTATTACCTGTCGCTACCTGTCACTCTCCCATACATTTCAATGGCCGTTACTATTCTTCTCTTTAAACAGGGTTTTCTTTTAATCATTTTTTTTGTTTTGTATCAAATCATTGTGTGACCTCTCCTGGCCTATTTAAAAACATTTTTTTAAATGTTTTTTGATTTTTTATATTTTTATGCAGAATTGTCATTACAGGTCTGGTATTAAAGTGTTAATGTCACAATGTACTAACAATGTCATTCCATATGTTTTCGTTTGTTACCGGTGGATATGTGTTCAAAAACAGACTTTAATCACACAGCTTCTGGCACACTGGGCTACAGTGACACAATTTTGAGCGCCCGCGCTGTGTAAGGCTCTTCTTTTTTATGAATATGGTTTGAGTCGCTCACACTGACCAGTCGCTACCGTTCGCTCCCATCAATGCCGGCAATGTTACTACAGTGACTGAGGCGCTCTGTAATAGCAACTCACGGCCGATCAGAGAGACCACTAGCGCCGCTGTACAGACGCTCATCTGCCGTTACCTGGTGGTAGTAATGAATCAGCCTGTTAGTAACTTCCTTTGTAATGCGGCACCTTTAGGAACCCTTCTTCCTTACCTCTCTTCCCTACATATTTTTTTCGTTCTTTTCTAGGTTTGTTCTGTTTTAAGCTTAGCTCAATATTTGTTGTATTTTTGTTAAAAGACTGCTCCGTATCTCAAAGCAATATACAGTACGTCAACTAGTAAGGAATTTCTTGTATTTGTTATCTTCTCACAAGACAAAGGCCCTTATTTATGAAGTAATAGCGTCAGGTAGCGAGTGGTGAGCGGCCGGTAATGACGGGCCCCGCCACGAGGACGCCGGCTCCCCACCACAATCACACATTTATCATGCCAATCCTGCTTAGCAACTGAGATAGCGCCATATAGCCACTCATTCATCATTATTCCAGCCTCAGCCCACAGCGCCAGCGTCCGACCTTGAACAGCGACAGGTATGACCTCTCGCTACCTGGCGCTCTCTCCAATGCATTTCAATGGAACAATCTTTAAATATTCATAATTCATTGTTATGAATTTTTTTTTTTTTTTTTTTTTTAAATGTGAAAAATTCTGTGACCACTTCTGCCATTTTAGATTTTTTAAGGTAAAAAAAAAAAAATGTACAGAATTGATATTACAGGTCTGATATTAATGTATTCATATTACTAAATTATTTAAAAAACTTGTTTTTTTTGGTTTCCAAAAATATGGTTGTTTGGGGGTTCAAAAAACTACTTTTAACCCATCGCCTCCAGCACTCTGGGGTTTAAACATGCATTTTACAGCGCAAGAATTTTTTGAGCGTGATTTTTTAATGAATATGGTGGGAGCCGGTCGCTAGGGCCAGACGCTATCATGCGCTCCCATACAGCGCGGAACCTGTCAAATAGCGACTCCTCACCCAATATTCAACATTACGGCAAACCGACTGAGTCGCTATCAACTACCGAACAATGGCCAAGCACAGCGACTACTAGCGGGCGCTCTGAAAATGCCAGTCGCTCAACTGTCGCTACCTGCCGCTATTGATGAATCGGCCTCAAAATAACATTTCATTCATCCACTTTATGGTGTTTAAAATAAAAAAAAAGGTCTGGTGTCTCCCTGTGCCCTCCGACAAATGGTTTTGGATGGCGCCCCGTGCCATCAGACAGGTCACACAACCCTGCGGCTGCCCATGATGACCCAGATATGGGCTCTAAAAAACACACAGGGGGAGTTTCCCTTTAAGGCCTTGTAGACATTTTTATTTATTATAATAGTTCCTTACTCATCAGTCACTAGTAGATTTCTGTAATGGACCTTCCGGTTTAGGTCCTTCACTAAGTTTATCAGTTTAATGCACAGTATGGGAGCGCAACCACCCAGGGCAGAATTAATACACGCTGAGTACACACACTTAGAGCATTTAATGTGGTTAATCCACATTTTCTTTATGTGTAAATAAGTGACTGTGCTTACACATTAACAGCATTAATAATTCAGCCCCTTATGGCCATTGGCAGGAACTTATGTAGAGATGCATCTGTGAAATGAAACGGGAAGGCTGATCCATCACTAACGCCAGGTAGCGACAGATGAGCGTCTGCAGCAGGCATTTTCAGAGCGCCTGCTAGTAGTCGCTGTGCTCAGCCGTGGGTCGCTACTTCATAGCAACTCAGTCGCTGTTCAGTAATGTTGAATACATTGTGAGGAGTCGCTATTTGACAAGTACAGCGCTGTATGGGAGCGCATGTTAGCGACTGCTGATAGCGACCGACTCACACCATATTCAGCAAAAAAACAGCCTCACAAATCTCTGGCGCTGAAAAATGCAGCCTAAGGGGCAGGGCAGGCTCCAGGTTTATGTGGGCCCCTGTGCCTCAGTGGGCCCCTCAATACATATGTTGTATAAGTTGGAAGTATTGGCAAAGAATAAAAGAAATGACAGAGAGTAGAGATGAAATAAGAAATACAGGGAATGAGAAATAATGAATGAAGTAAGAGAAGGAGTGACATAAAGAGGCCGATTCATCAATAGCGCCAGGTAGCGACAGATGAGCGACTGTAGCGTGATTTTTTCAGCGCCAGCCAGTATTCGCTGTGCTTGGCCGGCATTAGCTTGATGACAGCGACTCAGTCGGTGTGCGGTAATGTTGAATACGGGCTGGGGGGTCGCTGTTTCACAGGTCCAGTGTTGTATGTGAGCGCCTGACAACGAATGGCCAGAGCGAACGGCTAGCTTCATATTCATCAACAAATCACGCTCCGAATGTGCTGTCGCTGTCCATTCCTTGTTTAAGCCCCAGAGCGCTGGCGGCGATGTGTATTAACTAGTTTTTAACCTCTAAACAACCATATTTTTTGAATGTAACATTATACATGTTTTTAGAATCATTTTGTAATATGAATACATTAATCTCAGACCTGTTAGATCAATTCTGCACATATTTTTTTTTTTTTTTTTTGGACTTAAAAATAAATCCTAACATTGCAGAAGTGTTCTCCGATTTTTTGACATTAAAAAAATAAAAAAATACCAATTAATTATGAATAATTATAGATTGCTCCATTGAAATGCATTGGACATCGCCAGGGAGCGACAGCTCATACCTGGCGCTGTGAGGGAATTTGCAGCGGCGCTGTTCGGTCCAGGCGGCTTCATGATGAATGCCGCGCTAGCCGTCGCTCTCGCCGGCGCTAGCCTCATTTTGCTTGATAAATGCGTCATTGTGACCGCCGCCGGGCGTACTTGAGTCGGTAGTCGCCGTTAGCTGCCGCTACCTGGCGCTCGTCAGACACTACCTGGCGCTATCGCTTGATGAATAAGGGCCTAAGAAAGATAAAGGATAGAAGAAATTACAGAAAAAAAGAAAGCAAGAATGAAAGAGAGAAAAGAAATGACAAAAAAAAAAAAAGAATATGAGGAAATAAGAGAATAGAATTTAAAATAGAATAGGAGAATAGATTAAAAAAAAGAAATAACGGAAAGAAATAACATCTAAAAAATAAAAGGAAACAAAAGCAGAGAATTAATGAGAGAAAAAAACTAATAAAAGGAATGACAGAAAAAAAGAGAGAAATTTATAGAGATGGAATGGCAGGAAGAAAAGACGAGAAGGAAGGAAAAAAGAATAAAATGAAAGAAATGGAAACAAAGAAAGAAAAGGAATGGCAGAACAAACAGGAATGAATAAAATAATAGGACTGATGAAAGAAATAAAACAAATGGCAGACAGAACAGATGAAAGAAAGCATAGAAGGAAGGAACAAAATAATAGAAGGACTGATATAAATAATAGAAGGAAAGAAGAAAGAAAAAAAGGAAAGGCAGAAAGAACAGCTGAAAAGAAAGAACAAATAGATGGAAGGAAACAAATAGAAGGTGACAAGGCGACATGTAGCGACAGTTGAGCGACTGTAGCAGCATTTTCACAGCGCCCCCTAGTAGTCGCTGTGCTTGGCCGTTGTTCGGTTGTTGACAGCGACGCAGTCAGTGTGGCGTAATGTTGAATACAAGGTTACGAGTCGCTATTTGACAGGTTCCGCGATGTATGGGTGCGCATGATAGTGACTGGTCAGAGCGACCGGCTTCCACCATATTCATCAAAAAATCACGCTCAAAAAATTCTTGCGCTGTGAAATGCATGTTTAAACCCCAGAGCGCTGGCGGCGATGTGTTAAAAGTAGTTTTTTAACCCCCAAACCACCATATTTTTGGAAACCAAAAAAAAAAGTTTTTCAAATAATTTTGTAATATGAATACATTAATATCAGACCTGTAATATCAATTCTGCACAATATCTAAAATGGCAGAAGTGGTCACAGAATTTTTCACATTTAAAAAAAAAAAAAAACATTAATAACAATTAATTATTAATATTTAAAGATTGTTCCATTGAAATGCATTGGAGAGCGCCAGGTAGCGAGAGGTCATACCTGTCGCTGTTCAAGGTCGGACGCTGGTGCTGTGGGCTGAGGCTGGAATAATGATGAATGAGTGGCTATCTGGCGCTATCTCAGTCGCTAAGCAGGATTGGCTTGATAAATGTGTGATTGTGGTGGGGAGCCGGCGTTCTTGTGGCGAGGCCCGTCATTACCGGCCGCTCACCAGTCGCTACCTGTCGCTATTCCTTCATAAATAAGGGCCAAAGAATAGCAGGACTGAAGGACTCTCCCAATGGGCAATCTGCCCCTGGCTGACAGTCCTCAGTCCTGGTTACTCCACAGCCCTGCATCCTGAATAGGGGCTGCCTCCCAAACCCTCCCAAGGTGCAAGGGCCCTGGCATCTGCCCAAGTACGCCTAGTGCTGAAGCCTGCCCTGCTAAGGGGTATGCTAAAGATTTTGCCGTTCTGCACAGCCAATAGGGTGCAGCTGTTTCCAAACATATCCTTACCTCATTAAAAAAACTAATGTCCCTCACCTGTAAAAATGCTCCATCATGAGAGGTAGGTGATTTGTCAGGGGAAAATTTGAACAAAATTATTTTACAGAATTTTTTAGTGTGTTTAAAGTGGACCAACACCCAGGATTTTGACTATCCTGGGTTTTGGTCCACTTCGGTGGGGCACCCCGATCGGGGGTGCCCCGCTGTGTGAAACCCCCCAGAAAGCCCCAAAAACTCACCTCTCCCCGCTCCCACGTGACCGCTGCAGCCAATCCCCGCCGGCGGAAAAGCGGGAGGCAGCGACGGACAAGAGAGCGCGCCCGCCGCTGCCTCCCGCGCGTCACTCTTACAGGGCGCGCGCCCGCGCCGGCCATTCACTGCTAGAGGGACGCGCGGGAGGCGCCGCTGGATCGAGGAGCAGGTAGGGATTTAGGGGTTTCTGGGGGGTTTCACACAGCCGCACTGCCCCGCAGTCAGGGAGCTGATCGGTCCGGGAATCTTATAGATTCCCGGGCCGATCATTGGAGGGTGTTGGTCCACTTTAAGTTAAACGCTCACTTCACTTTATTACTGAAAGCACGCCCAAAAGGGAAACTTGCTTCGCCATATATTTAGCAGGACCCTGACCATGCGGGTAATTCATAGTAGTATTCAAACTATGTGCCAACATGCAACTTCCAGCGCAAATTTCAGGGTCACATGCAAGCATTTCATTTTTTGCCAGCAACTGCTGGTCCAATAAGTGCCAAAAAATATGCAAGAGAACGAAAACTTTGCTGAATTTCACAAATTCTAAAAGCTTGACAATTCTTACACACACACACACACACACACACACACACACACACACACACACACTTGTAAGCTCTTTCACATACTGTCTATCCACTTTGTACAGTTAGCACGCTGACCCTGTCAGCAATCAGATCCCATCACTACAAAGTGACCCTCATTTGAACCCATGACCCTACGTCCCTCGGTGTTCTCATTTGTCCTTTTTTCACATACTATATACAGATTTCCATAAATAAATGATTCACTTCCCTTCACTTCTTTAAATTGTTTTAAAGCTAAATACTTACCTGGCCTTCTGGAGGATCAATGTATCACAGCCCCACTGTCCCACTGGAGACTATAGATTTGTAGCAAGTACATCTGAATGCAAAGATTAAAAAAAAAGCCTATATTTATCATACCCTCCAGGCCTGCTGCTTTCTCCTCTGTTATCGGCTGTATTTAGCACACAGATCCAAATCAGATTTATTGTTGCCAGGTATATACTACATACACACTGTACAAGGAATATCTTGTGACTGGTAAGCTCAATACATGGGATACTGGTAAGAAATAGTGTGGGGCAAACCCCTAGAGATTCTGATGTTGCAAGTTTGGCCGAACTTTGAACAAAAGTTTGTTCGGGTACCCGAACTTCAGCCAAACCGAAACCCAAGTTTAGTCTCCATTGAAATCAATGGGTACCTGAACTTTTGGGCGTGCTACTGCCTCTGGGGGTCCCTCCACCCCCCCCCCCCTTCACCCACCTGGCGAAGGGGAGCCCACCTGTTGAGGGGCACCTAGATGCAGAATGGCAAATGTGGTGGAGGGGATCATGTTAAATGAATGAAGCAGCAGGAAGTGGCTGTATACTTATGTGAGCCAGCTATCCAGTTCTCTCGATGTCAAATAGGCTACAGCTGGGACTGCAGAAAGTTGGCTGCAGCTCCCATGAGTGAGGACAATGGCAGCAGCTAGCAGCACTTCTAGTGTCAGCTACCAGTGTCCTCACTCATGGGAACGGCGACCATCTTTCTAAAGCCGTGGCATATTTGACAGCAAAGAACGCAGACCGCTGATTGGATCGCAGGGGAACGATGCGGTTCAGGTTCATTGAACAATAGTTATAAAACTGTACATTGGGTGGGGGGTAAGTAACCACAAATAGGGGATTTCTTCCCACATACCAAGAGTTTGCATTTGGAAAGAAAGGGTCAAGAGGTTTTCTATACCAGGAAAAGCCTGGACATGCTGCTGTAGCTAGGCTGGGCTAGGGACCATGCCTTGGTGGGAAGAGGAGAGGGTACTCTGTCTAGTGGGGGTAGGGAGGAGGGGAGGACCAGTGCCTAGAGGGACGGGTGAGATAAGTGATTCTGGAAGGGGGTACCATATTGGAGAGAGGAGACCATGTCTTGTGGAGGGAAGGAGATGTTAAGAATGTCTAGGGGTAGTGGCACCACCTGTTCGGGGGGAGTTAGAGGAACCAAGTCTGGGGAGGGGACTCTGTTTGAAAGAGGCTAGGGAAGAGTGGCCCATGCTAGGGGGGGGGGGGGAGACCATATTGAGGAGGTCATGCATGGGGGGGGGGTCCTTGAATGTAGGGAGGTAGGGAGACAGGAGTGGCGTGGCAAAAAGGAGAAGGGACTTTGCCAAGAGGGAGGAAAAAGTGACAGTGCAGGGAGGGACAAGAGAGCGGGAAGGAGGCCAAATCTAGGAGAATAGGGGATTTGTCCATTGTCTAGGGTGTAGGGAGACCATCAGCCTGATTCAGAGCCTGCCCATGAATGCTTAGAATTTTTGGGAACTGATCTTGATAACCGTGACATTTCAAACGCTCGTGTCATTCACAGCTGTGTCCCGGGCTCATGCGTAAGTGGGCGTATTTACTTTAGGTACACTTATGGTTTAGCTGACCATTTAAGGTATTTTCAGTAGTTTGGAAGCCGAGTTTTTACCTGTTTTCGGACGTAAGTTACTGTGGAGCCCATTATTCTCAGTGTGCCGTTCCCTTCCGTGGCTTTCCAGGGCACACCTTTTGTTGTTGTAACTAGTTTTTTTAATGTGCTACCCGCCGTCCCCAGACAGTGTTACCTATGGTAGTTCTTCCTGCAAAAATGACAACTCAGCCACGAAAACAAGGCACTCAATACCCGACACAGAAAATACCAAATATACTGGCGGCAATGCGTGCAAAAGAGGGTCTGAATCAGCCCGCATGTCTGGGGGGGTTGAGTGACGGTGTCTGTTGTGGGGACCATGTCCGAGGTGGGTTAGTGAAGAGGGGACCATGTCCGAGGTGGGTTAGTGAAGAGGGGACCATGTCCGAGGTGGGTTAGTGATGAGGGGCAGTGGAACCATGTGTCAGCGAAGGAAACAATAAAGCACCATGTCTCATTTGTACTGCTGTAACCTCTAGTTTAATATATTTATTACATTTAAATGCTATTATAGAGAAAAAGTAGCTGATGTTAAATCATTTAATTACATTAGCAATTGCATATTGGCTTCGAAATCTTCATCCACATGTTTGCCTCCAATTGCCTAGTGTATGCAGGCACTGGTGAGATCCAGCAACATGTACATGTGGCCAGTGGTGTGACTAAATGTGACAGGGCCCTGGTGCGAGCATTAATTGGGGCCCTGTCAAGACTGATCTTTTGGGGTCGCACCCCATAACCCCCCTGTAGTTTACGTCCCTGCATGTGGCCCATAAAGCTTTCTCTAGTCGTCTGGTCACATTGGAGCAAGCAATGTACAAAGGCCAAGGTCACTGATGAATGGAGGTGGGACATTGGCCCCTCAGATCTCCACAGACAATCGCATTTCTCCAGACTGGGATGTCACGAGTGCAGCGGCCTTGAGACACCAAGCTATTTAGTGAGATTTACGAAGTTTAAGAAAGAAACATGAAATCTATGTGAACACTTTAAAGCTGTCATCTTCAATCTGGCCGGACAGCCCAGACACAGCCATGCTGCCAGAGTATCGAGCAGTTGTGACTATGTCAGGGAGGCCGCTCGAATTAGTCTGGAGCGCTGAGCTCATGGAGCAATCTGCTTGACAAGAGCAGCCGGCCCAGGATCATATTGCTGAGCGCTGCAGATCAGCCGACACTTATTCTTCCTTTTCTTTGTTTTTATCCGGTAGTCTGATTTCTTATCGAGCTTTAGCCGGCACCCATCCCCCAAAGCCCCTCTGACAATGTCCGGGTTGCTGGTTTTTACTGTAAGGTTTCCAGTGGAGTTAATTCTTATATATGGGTCATCTGCTTGGGTTCTGATCATTCCCAATTTATCAGTCCCTAGTACCAGATTTTTTTCTATACATAGTTCTTCCATCCCCCGTTCAGCCTTGGCAATGTCTTTCTAAGGCAGATATTATCCCAAAACCACTTACAGGTGCTCTCTGTCCGCCTGCTCCCTCGTAGCCATTCCAAATCAGTATGCCTGTCTGCTACTACGTCCCTAGGAAATGCACCAAAACCACGCAATATCCTCACGGGGAGGCCGATTCATTAACAGCGGCAGGTAGCGACAGTTGAGCGACTGTAGTGGCATTTTCAGAGCGCCCGCTAGTAGTCGCTGTGCTTGGCCGTTGTTCGGTAGTTGATAGCGACTCAGTCAGTTTGCCTTAATGTTGAATATTGGGTGAGGAGTCGCTATTTGACAGGTTCCGCGCTGTATGGGAGCGCATGATAGCGACCGGTCAGAGCGACCGGCTTCCACCATATTCATTAACAAATCATGCTCAAAAAATTCTTGCGCTGTAAAATACATGTTTAAACCCCAGAGCGCTGGCGGCGATGGGTTAAAAGTAGTTTTTTAACCCCCAAACAACCATAATTTTGGAAACCAAAAAAAACAAGTTTTTAAAATAATTTTGTAATATGAATACATTAATATCAGACCTGTAATATCAATTCTGTACATTTTTTTTTTTTTTTTTACCTTAAAAAAATTATTTAAAATGGCAGAAGTGGTCACAGAATTTTTCACATTTAAAAAAAAAAAAAATTAATAACAATTAATTATGAATATTTAAAGATTGTTCCATTGAAATGCATTGGAGAGCGCCAGGTAGCGAGAGGTCATACCTGTCGCTGTTCAAAGTCGGATGCTGGCGCTGTGGGCTGAGGCTGGAATAATGATGAATTAGTGGCTATATGGCGCTATCTCAGTCGCTAAGCAGGATTGGCTTGATAAATGTGTGATTGTGGTGGGGAGCCGGCGTTCTCGTGGCGGGGCCCGTCATTACCGGCCGCTCACCAGTCGCTACCTCCCTTGTTAAATAAGGGCCCTAGTGTCCCACATGACTGGTAACAGACAACAGGATTTGCCAGACAGACATGCAGGGCTGTATTTACCATTAGGCAAACCTAGGCCTGTGCCTAGGGTGGCCACCTGCAAGGGGGGGGGAGGCGCAGGTGTTACTGCTATAGTAAAAAAAAAAAGAAAAAAAGTTTTTTTCGCATTAATGCTTCCTTACAAATGCTCCCGAGCGCTTGGGGGGGGGGGGGGGAGGGCACAACGGCTTAAAGGTTGTCTGCAACTTCATCCTCTCCCCTTTATTGCTGTGGCCATGTGACTCCTGTGTGTTGGGACCTGGGAAGCCTGTAATATATATAATATAATTACATGCTCCTCTGCATTTCTCCCCTTGAAACCTCTCTTCCCTACACACATTTATTTTTTATATTGGCGGAGTGCGACTTCATGGTAAGCATCAGCAATGGGCATACTGGGTGCACATTCAGGGGGGCCCACCTTTGTTACTTTCCTTTTATTCTTTTCTTTCCGTTTATTCTTTGTTTCTTAGGCCCTTATTTATCACGTGCTAGCGCCAGGTAGTGTCTGACGAGCGCCAGGTAGCGGCAGCTAACGGCGACTACCGACTCAAGTACGCCCGGCGGCGGTCACAATGACGCATTTATCAAGCAAAATGAGGCTAGCGCCGGCGAGAGCCACGGCTAGCACGGCATTCATCATGAAGCCGCCTGGACCGAACAGCGCCGCTGCAAATTCCCTCACAGCGCCAGGTATGAGCTGTCGCTCCCTGTCGATGTCCAATGCATTTCAATGGAGCAATCTATAATTAGAGGCCGATTCATTAATAGCGCCAGTTAGCGCCAGATGAGCGACTGTAGCGTGATTTTTTCAGCGCCAGCCAGTATTCGCTGTGCTTGGCCGGCGTTAGCTTGATGACAGCGACTCAGTCGAATTTTTGACATTAAAAAAAAAAAAAAAAAAATTAATACCAATTAATTATGATTAATTATAGATTGCTCCATTGAAATGCATTGGACATCGCCAGGGAGCGACAGCTCATACCTGGCGCTGTGAGGGAATTTGCAGCGGCGCTGTTCGGTCCAGGCGGCTTCATGATGAATGCCGCGCTAGCCGTCGCTCTCGCCGGCGCTAGCCTCATTTTGCTTGATAAATGCGTCATTGTGACCGCCGCCGGGCGTACTTGAGTCGGTAGTCGCCGTTAGCTGCCGCTACCTGGCGCTCGTCAGACACTACCTGGCGCTAGCCCGTGATAAATAAGGGCCTTAATCATAATTAATTGGTATAAATTTTTTTTTTTTTTTAATGTCAAAAATTCGGAGACCACTTCTGCAATGTTAGGATTTATATTTAAGTAAAAAAAAATTTAAAAAAAAATTTGTGCAGAATTGATCTAACAGGTCTGAGATTAATGTATTCATATTACAAAATGATTCTAAAAACATGTATAATGTTACATTCAAAAAATATGGTTGTTTAGGGGTTAAAAACTAGTTAATACCCATCGCCGCCAGCGCTCTGGGGTTTAAACAAGGAATGGACAGCGACAGCACATTCGGAGCGTGTTTTTTTAATGAATATGAAGCTAGCCGTTCGCTCTGGGCATTCGTTGTCAGGCGCTCACATACAACGCTGAACCTGTGAAACAGCGACCCCCCAGCCCGTATTCAACATTACCGCACACCGACTGAGTCGCTGTCATCAAGCTAACGCCGGCCAAGCACAGCGAATACTGGCTGGCGCTGAAAAAATCACGCTACAGTCGCTCATCTGGCGCTACCTGGCGCTATTAATGAATCGGCCTCCCCGTTTCACCAGTTTTTTGCTGCCATTTCCTATATTTCTTTCATCTTTACTTCAAGTATTTCTTTCAGTCCTTTTATTCTTTGTTTCTTTCATTCTATTCTTTCCTTCTTGTCTTTTTCTTTCTTTCCATCTATTCTTTTCTTTTATCTGTTATGCCATTCCTTTACTTTCCTCTTTCCTTCTATGTTTTTCCTGTCATTCCTTCTATTCATTTTCTCCTTCAGCTCTTTTTTTATCTTTAGCTGGCCCTGCTCAACATCAGCAAAAAGGGGTGCCAGCACTTGAAGTACCTAGGCCAGCATGAACACTAAATACGGTCCTGCAGACATGCTGGCAATCCTATTGACCAGGAGCTGCTAAACTCCACCACCAATGTACCCACCTGCCAGCCAATGGGCACATTAATCAGCAGAGACTATAACATTCCAGCAGCAGATCATGGAGAGGGGTGGATATGGCCACTCTTAAAGGGTTGGCACTGAAGCTTTATTATTGTAGGGGCAGATAATGTGAAAGGGGTAGGTATGGCCATCCATAGCCATGTTGCTAAAGCTATAGAATTGCAGGGGCAAAACATGGGTGGATGTGTCTTGGCTCGAGTGTACAGTGGGGCCAGTTTTAGGGAAGAGACTCTGGAGGCAGGGAGTGGAGGTTAGTGTCAGAGAAAGAATAACAAATCCAACACAGGCTCTGGATGAGGTGGGCTATGTGCTGGGGGATATGCCCAGTGAAACCAGTCTCAAAGCACTGCGGCCTACAGGAGTTCTCCCTGTGTTCTCTATGGACAGTCCACCCCTGATTATGGGGGTAATTTAACACTAGAGTAGGAGGGGTTGAGTAGTAATAGATAGAAAGTTAGACGGGTATCCCAAATCAGAATGGGGGGGAGAAAGCAGTGGCAGATCGGTTTGTAATTTAAGGGCCCTTGAGCATCCAATGTGAATCCCCCTGAAAAACTAAAATATCTCAATCTACACGACTACAATGGTTTGAGCTTGCTGTGCTTGCTTGGCTCAGACAGTCCCTTTACCAGGCTCTGCCTACTTGGAGGAGAGGAGATGAAAAAAGGAATCATCTTGGAGTGAATCAATAAGCCAACATGCACAGGCGACTGAGTGGTCTCTTGATAACACCACTGGGACTGATGGAGAGGTTCTGCATCTAAACTTAAGAGTTAAAAGCCAAAACCTACCAGTGATGCAACCAAATAAGTCAACACCCCATTGATAGTCTTCTCCCTGTGAGTAGAAAAATACAGTGCTATTATTAGCTTTCTCAGAAATACTGTAAGCCCATTTTAACGTTCTGTCTCCAGGATCCTACATCATTAGGTCACGGAGATTGGTATTTCTTCCTCTCCTCATGATGCAATCCAGCAATTGCTGGTCCTACCACTCAAACCCACAGATATCTTGACTCTGGAGGTAGGGAGTGGAGGTGAGTGTCAGAAAAGGAATGACTGAAAGTCAACACAGGCTCTGGATGAGGTGGGATATATGCTGGGGGATATGCCCAGCGAAACCAGCCTCAAAGCACTGCGGCTTACAGAAGTTCTCCCTGTGTTCTCTATGGCCAGTCCGCCCCTGATTATGGGGGTAATCAGAAACTAAAATATCTCAATCTACAGGACTACAAGGGATTGAGCTTGCTGTGCTTGCTTTGCTCAGACAGTCCCTTTAACAGGCTCTGCCTACTTGGAGGAGAGGAGATGAAAACAGTAATCATCTTGGAGTGAATCAATAAGCCAACATACACAGGCGACTGAGTGGGATCTGCACCAGAATGCAAAAGGTGTACACTCCTTTGAACTCCTGGTCACTCCAGTGTGCAATACCACCACTGGGACTGGTGGAGAGGTTCTCCAAAAGCCAAAACCTACCAGTGATCCAACCAAATTAGTCAAACACCCCATTGATAGTCTTCTCCCTGTGAGTAGAAAAATATATTGCTATTATTAACTTTCTCTGAAATACTGTAAGCCCAATTTTTAGTGTTCTGTTCCCAGGATCCTACATCATTAGGTCACGGTGATTGGTATTTCTTCCTCTCCTCATGATGCAATTCAGCAATTGCTGGTCCTACCACTCAGACCCACAGAAATCTTGACAATTCCCAGATCTATTACTGGGAAAGGAGAGAAGACAGGGTGGAAAAAACACCGATAAGGTACTTCCTGTGGTTGGGGGGGGGGGGGTGGGGTTGGTCGGCTTTAACTATAGAAGATTGTTTGGGTTTAGGGTTTGAATAGGTTTAATTTTCAAAGACCTTCCAACCCAAATGTAAGTGGGCCAGAGTTAAGAAGTCTTGTCATGGAATCCCTCTATATACCCTTGTGTCACATCTAAATGATCAATCGTCAAACTGATAATCTTTCTGGTCTCAAGGTTATATTCTGGCAAGTAAATACAACACAAAGAAATAAACTTGGCCTGCAACAGGGTCACTGAATGTTTCTCAGCGGTGGATCAATGTAACCAGTAAAAATGGGAGAATGTGTTCCGTAGTCTTTTTGTAGTCGGACTTCAAGGCTTGGTGAGTAAAGTGTAGCCAAGGATAACACCAGGTATAAAGCAGAGATGGGAACAGCAACATACATGTCATCTGTAATCTATGAGAGACTCCATTCAAAGAAAATTCTGCCTCAAGCAATATTTTGTATGAAGGTATTGTTTATAGTACAGTAAGTTATAGTTCTCGGTGTTACAAACACCGAAGTGATGGAAGAACTAACTCTAGCTTTTAGGTTACTCTACAGTCCAAATGATCAGATTACGGTGGTCAAGCATGAGGTATGTCCTATAAAAGCACACTACACTGACCCAATGCATGAACACTGACATATCCTGCCATGTTACAGTAACTATAGTTCTCATATTTGAAAAGATGGCTCTACATATACAGGGTGATTAAAAAAGATCTCAGATCAAACCAATAGGATAACCCCATTTTAGTATTGGCTAAAGTAAGGAAACCTCAACATCAATAGCTCTGGCCGTCTCTGCCAACTGGACTTCCAGAAAACCTCATAGTTGGTGCAGGATTGTACACCCAATGTCTCCAATTAAATATAAAATCTGGGTTTTGAGAATGGGTGGCTTAAAAAAGGTATAGTTCTTTATATCCATAACTTTTAGCCAAGCGCACGGTTGGTACAGAATCACAGGAGGTCCATCAGCTTGAACCCCCCAACGACTTACAATGGTTAAATGCAATTCAGGGAACTACGGAAGCTGGTTGGCTTCTAATGGGAAGGGCATTGTAAAATTATCTTTGGTAGATGGCTAGGGAAGGAAATAGCATCTGACCAGGATATGAAACCATAGTGGTTTCTCAGATTTAAATTTAAATACAGGTTTGATTCCTGACCATGGGACATGACTGACATGCCCTTGAGCAAGGCACCTAACCACCAATTGCTCCCCCGGTGCTGAGTTTAGGGCAGCTCACCGCTCCGGTACGTGTGCACTTCACTGCCCCTTAGTGTGTTATTCCCCTGTGTGCAGTCACTCATATGGTGTTTATTCATTGGTGTGTCCTCTGTGTGTAATTCACTTGTGTGTAGTCACTAATATAATGTTCATTCACAGAAATGTGTTGTTCATAAGTGCACAAATGGGAATATGCGGAGGTTATCACACAATGGGCACTATTACTAGGGATGAGCGAACTTCTTGAAAGTTCGATTCGGACGATTCGCCGAATTTCCCCAAGAAATTCGGGTTCGCCCGAATCGAACTTTCACGAATCGCTCATCTGAAAAAAAAAAATGCCGGAATGGTGGGAGCGGGCAGGCCGGCTGCGCTGTCAGCGGGCCGGCTTCCGCCGCCCGCTGACAGCGTAGCCGGCCTGCCCGCTCCCACCATGCCGGCATTTTTTTTTTTTATTTCAGGGAAAATTCGATCGACACGAACCAAAAAAAATTCGGGTTCGTGCCGAATCAAATTTTCCCTGAAATTCGGAGCGAATTCCGGTTCGTCCGAACCAGTTCGCTCATCCCTAACTATTACTATTACTTTGTGAAGGACAAGGCATTACATAGGACTTTAAAGCAACATATAGGCAACATGATCGAATCAATTTACCAAGCTTTACTGGCACGGGTGTGGCAAGAACTAGAGTATTGTGTATTGCGTCGACATCTAACGTGTCAAAAAAAGGGCGCACACATATGTGAACGTCAGTAGAAATGACATTTTTATCTAATATCAGTATTTGTATTTTTAGTCCATTACATCAGTCAATGGTACGTTTTCTTTGTGTACCATTCTTCTTAAATTACCCTGATGAATTCCATCTAATCAAACTGAAAAACAATCTATTGGACAGGATTGATGATGACAGTTCTGGCTCCTGAATTTCTCTTACTGGAAAAGCAGCAGGCTACTTTGAATGAGTGGAGGCAAAAATGGATCCACTCAGGGGCGTAAATAGTGCTTATAGTGCTTAAAAGCAGGGTCCCTGTCACGGTCCCCCCACAGCACACACTCACCGGCCGGGTCATGGAAAAAATTGGGAAGCACGTCTGCTGGAGGTGCAAGGTGGGGGGGGGGGGGAGCATGCCTGAAGGCTAACAAGGCTTACATGGAGGGGTGCATGGGGGAAGGGTGGACGTGCATGGGGCAGGATAGAAAGAGGCGTGGCGGCACTGGGCAGGAAGTGCCATGGCTGGGTAGGTAAGTTTTAAGCTTTAAGCCTGTGCCTTCTCTGCCTTTATGTTATGTGTACGCCCCTAGATCCACGGGTTCCCAACATAATGTAGGATCATCCAAGATACAGAGTCTACAGGCCGAACCCTTGCTCACCAGAGATCCTAAATAGGATAGCCCCTGGTCATGGTACTCTTGCTTTACTGTCACAGCAAGAGTGGGCATCCTTATGAAGGGTCTTATTCACCCACTTCATGGTATAGCAGTAGTAATAAATCAAGGCAACTGAACTCGCTGTACTTTCCCTTGTTCCGACTGGTTCCTTAATTCTGAAATGCAAATTAAGAAAGCCAGTAATATTTCATGCGTAAACTGACCAGACGTTCCACTTAAATGTTCCGCTTTGCTGACCTTATGGGGAAGACTGTGTCACCTAGTCCAGAACATCTGCCCAATTTTTAACTGGGGCCCTGCTCTGGCTCATCACCAACATTCTTTACAGGCTGGAGATGTTGTCCCGAGGTGAAGCTACACCTACTTACAGAGAGGGGAGTAGGACAGAATGCTGCGGATTAGCCGCACCCCAAAACCACACCTCTGCCACCCCCATAACCCTGTGGTCAGTTTAATTAAATGTCACACATTGAGCCCTCGCGAAGAACATCATTTCAAACTTAATGATACCAAAAGGCCTACTACTACAGGTAAAATAAGGAAAAGACGAAAGGATTGAAACTGCAAATAACAGGAAAACCCATCACTCTTAGCCAGTAAAATGCCAACAAACTGTGTGCAGAAAAACTGTGAATAAATCCACATCATTTATTTTCCTTTATGCTTCTCCTGAAAGGGAAATCCACTCCAGTAAACCACCATTTCATTGTCAGGCAAATTCAAGTTCAGATCTGCTTTGTGTGATGCCACAAGTTAAAACTCAGTGATATTGATACAATAAACCTTGATGATGTGGTGGGGGGAAAAATGTGTTAAAGTATTTGGTTACATAAAGACTCGGGTTAAAAGGCTCTCGCTTGTCTTACTCATTGTGGATACTCGCGAAACCACATCTCGACCACAATCGAAGGTATTCATTGCGATCGGGGTAGGCAGTTTTGCAAAGAAACAAAAGGTTTGTACAGTGGCTGGGGAAGATCAGAGGGTCAGAGTGGCCGAACATTAGTAAAAAGAACCATATTTTTGATCATTACAGAGCATGTGTTTCCCTAAAGACGCGTTTCGCTTCTCGGTTGCATAATTGCTTCTGAAAAGCCAAACAATAGAAAGAAAATGGAAACGTCTCCTCGCAATCTACTAATGCACAGAGCTAGTATCTGATAGCTCAGCACAATGCCGAGCCGAGTGCCGGGTAATAACTCCAAGCAGACAAACCACAGTCTTCAGAAAAACCACATAACAGGCAAGGAATGCTGAGAGGAGCCCGGATAATTATTCATGATAGATAACTGTATTAAAATATAAAATAGAAATGACTGAGGGCATTACAATACTGGCACGCGATAAAACAGGGAGCATTGTATTGCTTGCAGATCTAAGTGACTGTCTTAAAAAAAATACTGGCTCCATAGAAAAATGAGTACCGCGCGAGTGAATGGAAATCTGTTACTGCTTGAAATATGAATTCTGCCGCTGCGCAGGACACAAACGCTGATCACTCGACAGGGTATAAATAATGAAACTGGAATATTCAAGATGACGTTTTTATAACACACAAAAAAAAAATGAACGGGTGCCAGGACTTTCGTAAAAGTACTTATGGAAATGTATTTCATTCCCCCTGAAATCCATTTCTAATGGACGGATTGGCGGCCTCTAAAAGTTTTGGCCTTGAAAAATAGTTCCCACTGCTTCTTTATTTTCTTGAAAGGACGAGCTGAAATGCCAGCGTCCATTCTGCAGTGATCCCTATGGGGAAAAAAGTAATAGCCTAAGACTAGGGGTTATGTAAGGGAGGAGAGCTTCTTCTCACTTGGCTGATACTTTCTAAAGCTTAGAGATCTCAATTGAACAGTACTACCTAAAGATCTGAGAACTTTACCTTCTTACTTCAGGTATTTTCTAAAGTTTTAAAAAGTTCTCCCCCCTTACCTGGCAGATATGTACTATAGTTACTATTAAGTCAAGTTAAGGGCAGTTCTTCTTAGTTGTCTGGTATTTAACAGTTTGGATCAGAGCTGCTGTTCAGACTAGATTCAAGCTAAATTCAGTTTGGTTATTTACCAGTAATTAATAAAGTTTGGGTAACTTCTTCTCCTCACTTGGCCAGTATTTCTCTCAGTCTATTTATTGTGTATATTCCGAACATTATTCTATAAGCATAATACTGTTCATACACAGAATTTAAAGATTATAGACAACTTAAGTCACACAATCACACATTCTGTTATGCAGTAAACTGGACCCAACTTTCATTAAATAAGGTTTCAAGAATGTTTTTTTTCTCACTTGACCTGTATATACTAAACTTTGAAGATCTTTTCCTTTTAACTTGGCAGGAATATACTTTGTAAAATGTTGGCTCCACATTTGGAATATTAATTATATTAAAATATATATAACTAATATTTAGCCAGTAATAACCATCCGTTTGGGCTACGGATAAGAAATGTGGGCAGCACCAGTAATATTTCCATAGGTGCACTGCTCTGTGGGTTAATACCCAAAAAAACAAATGTATTAGTTTGGGGTAACCTCTACACCCCCTGCCAAAAAGCCCAACAGAGACTCACTATTGCACTCAAACAATCAATTTATAAATCCATTTTATTGTAGCATATTGTTTAAAACCAATTTAAAAACAATTTTACTGAACCATATGCATGGTAAGCACTCCCTCACCAACAATACAATCTCATATACATATAAGTAATTTCAAAGTGATTCTGTGCTAATCTATCAATAAATTCATATATATACAACTATACTAAAACTTAATATACAATTCACAATTAATATCCTCACCCTAATAAAGTGCCAGTGCTTCCATCACAAATAGAACCTTGTGCAAAATATTTAAGCCCATTCACAGAGAGCAAGGGCACACAGACAACACACAACAAACAAGTGCTTACTGTTAGTATGGTGACAGAAAGGCCCCCCTCAGGTGCAGACCAACGCGTTTCGAGCCCCCTATGGGCTCACGGTCAGTATGTGTGTGGGGGCAGAGGGCCACAGCCCTCCTTAAATACATACCCTCCCGACCACTCCCACGCCTGGCCCCAGCTGAATGTGGTGATTGCATACTCCGGCCGGAAGTACGCAAATCACCACAACTGCGCATGCGCACCTGCGCTCCACGCTGGAACGCACAGCACACACTGGTACTGGCCCCATCCCCCACGCTGATAGGTGGGAGGTGGATGGTAATGGGCCAGATACAGCCAGGCGGGGGAGCCATCGTTCAGGAACACATTTAACCCCTTCCTCACTTATCTTTATACATTTCCTGCTACTTGCTTAATCCAAAGTCTTGTTTACACATAATCTATATTTATACTTAACGGCATCTAATATATACATCGCATTTTATGGGTAACTAATATGTAGAGTAGTGTTTTTGTTCAACCAACTCCAACTCAAATTTTTCTCCAAAATATAAAAACCCTTTAAATCCCATAATCCATCTGTATTTTATGGCAAGGTTATCTTTAGTCTTGTTTAAGACCTGACTTTTAAGTTCCAGAGAAACTAATAATACTGATGACAGAACAGCAATTTGCCTATTAAGTCTGTAATTTAAAGCTTAGTTTGGGGCAAAATTTTTAAGGCCACCCAGGCAGCTTCATCATGTGATGGAACTTCTATTGCAGAAAAAGGAGAGAGAGGTGACCCAAGTTGTGCTTCTTGGCCATGTAGAGCATGGGGTACCCCTGGAGGTTTCCCCCATCCTTTCCTCCCCTCTTTATTGTCTCAATTATTAGCCATTATCTGGGCATTGGAGGTTGTATCATTTGTGCATTTTAATATTGTTACAATTGTTGTTGCTGCACATTGCACTTGCACTTTATTTCATTCATAGATTGTTTAATTATTGTTTGGCAGCTAGTTATATGGTTTTAGTATTTAAGGTTTGTCAGGGGTTGGACGTGCAAAGAAAAATCTTAAAGCTTCAGCATAGCAAGACAATTTCTGGACAGTTGAATGCTTCTAAATTTGTGCAGACAGTGTGGACAAGGTCCTTCTCTGTCGCAGAATGACTAGAACACAGCAAGCTCCAAGAAGGCACTTGGAGAGTTTGGTGTGGAAGAACTTGACTGACCCACACAGAGCCCTGACCTCAACCCCTTCAAACACTTTTCTGAGGAACTAGGATGAAGGTTTGCAAGCTAACCCTTCTCAATCAGCATCCCCATATGGCCTCTTCTGGATGAATGGGCAAAAATTTCAACAAACAATACCCAAAATCTGGTAACAAGCCTTCTCAGAAGAGTGGAAGTTCTGAGAAAACCTGTGTACTGTAGGTGTAACATTTAGGTGTCCATATGAGGGTCGATTCATGACCGTGCGCCAAAAGACAAAAACAATGCTCAACTGCATCCAAAAGCGAAAACTTGTGATTCAATGCACTATTCATGGAAACGTGCGAACTATTCACATGTGCGCATCGCATGCATGAAGTGCATTCGCAAGTTCATGAATCGTGCACAAACTTGCACATTGAGCATTAAAGGCAGCTCTTTTTATTCAGAAATAGCCAAGCTCCGTGCTTATTGTGCAGAATAAAGCAGTCAGTGGTCCCCATGTCCCCCATGTCTCCCTGTTAATGTTTAGCAGTGAAAAATGTGTTTCTCCTGCTACAGTGTTTGAGGCGAATCTCTATTCTCCAATCTGTAGTGTATTCCCTGAGGCATATGTGTTCTCCTTTATTTCCTTTGTAGTGTTTTAGTGTCTGTTATCTTGAATCCAGGTGACCTACAGTGATGCGTTTTCCAGTGTATTGTCCCAGATGTTCTCTATATCCCTCCCTCCTTGCATTGTTTGTTTAGTGTATTAGTGATTAATAATTGAGCTACAATTGTATTTTTTCTTTTTTTCTTTTTTTAATAAACCATTTGTGGCCAAATGTCCACCTTGTTTCGTGTTTGTAGCATAAACAATATTAACTTTGTAAACTTTTAAAACTATTTACTAAATTTTTATAAAAAAAAATAAATACAGAAAATGAACTCACGGCTGGCATTTTCATTCATAAAAAACATGCCCACTATTGCTGTCATGTGTTTAATGAATGAAATAAGCATGCTGCTTTATGCTGCAGTAAAATGACGCATGAAAAAGCACATTTGTGTCTATCTTTCATCCCTCAAAACAATCCCTAAATCACACGCAAATATCATCTTTGCGCAAATTTACGTGCAAAAAATGCAGATGCACATAAAATGTCTGCTGAATCGGGAGTAAGGGGAAAAACGTGAGGAAACCATTTTTACTCCTGAAAAGTGTGTGCAAATGACTTTAGTCACTGGCATGAATGTACCCTATAGTATATATTTTGATGGGGCCCATCATGCCTAATTTTCCTAGATTGAGAAGTGGTATTGGGGCAGCTGAAAGCACCAAGAAGCATTTAGGAGTTCCAGAATGAAAAGCACGCTGGAGGAGTTAGGCAAAATTATATTGTTTTGTGTTCATATCTACTAATGGCAGCAGGGGAACAGACCTGTGGGCTATATGGGGCCCAGACCTGTTCCCTATTATTGCTATATGACAGTTACTTTATTTACTGCCTTTCAAAGCATATTGAGGAACGATAGAAAAGGAATAATATTTTTCTTGGATAATAAAGACTGTGCCTATAGACTGTGCAACCGATCAGGGCTGGTTCCTTATTGGTGGAAACACATGTAACAGTTAGAAATTGTTCTGGGATGCCTCTGTTAAGGAATGCATTTTTATTGGCACCTACAAGGAAAACCAACACCCATCACATTCCTTTCTGAAATTAAAGAAATTTTATCCCAGTGCTACTTTGAAATGAGAAAGAAGCAGCCACCCACACATTAGCCGCTGCTTGCCAATACAATCACACTGCGGGGAATTAATTAGCTGCGCTTATCTGCCGATCAACTTCAATATAACAAGAGGGAACAATTAAGCTATTGATGAATGGGGACAATTACCAGGTGCAGAGCGCTCTGAAAGGAGCAATTCAACCAACTAGACTTGGCACATGAACTTCATGTCATGCAGATGTGTATTCACTCCATGTTATCCCGCCTATTGCCCTGTATTAAATATTAAAGGGGTGCATGTTGTTTAGTGGTTCATTAATTAGGTTAAACAATTACCAGGTGCATGATTTAATGAAAATCCCAAACCCTTAAAAAACTATTCCCCAGCATTTAAAATTAATAAGATTTACGTTTTTAGTCACTTACTTATTATTCTTTCCCCCACCAGGCTAGAACTCTGTTCAGGACTCTAGGACACAGGCGCCGCCATCTTGACTCAGAAGCATCACATACTGAGGAGAGGAGAGGGGGGGGGAAGTACATGGGATGGGGTTATAGCTGTGCTTTGCACAGACAGAGTAAAGTTGGGGTCATGGAAATGACAGAAATCCCAGAATGCAGAGCGACACGGTCAGAAGACACTTCCTGTTTGCAGGCTGCCTGATGATCATGAGCCACCATCTTGGATGTTTAGAGGCGCATAAAATGCAGTAGATGCAGGTTTTTTGTGAGCAACATGTACTGGGTGGGGGAAACATATAGGATATGCTCTTAATCAGGGTGAAGGTCCGGTTTAATGCACGTTATACAAATTTTAATAAACCTTGCCGCAGTCATTTCTTTCAAAAGATAGAAAGGACCACACTACATTCATTACTGTTTTTTGCATCTTTTGTTTCAGCCTCTTTCAGAATGTTCGGGTCATTCTCATTTTCAATTGTATTATGTTAATCAGGAGATCCATGCCTCTAGTCATTTGTCTTCTTGCACATGCATGGGACTATCATGCGTCATTTGCTCGCTGGAATGAGCAATCCAGCTTTTGCACAGGCAACACATGGTCAGCATGAGGCATTCTGATGGCATTAATATTTTTTCTATAAAAGTATGGTCCCAGTCTTAGACAGAAGATCTGGTCTGGTGTCGTTCTTCTGGCACCTGGATCTTGGATGGTTTGTGACTATGGAACTATATGTTAAATTCTTTCAAATAGTCCTTATCCTTATGGTAAACAGTCTCTCTAAAATCCTTCTTCTGTAAAACTTCCAATTACCGTTGATGTTGTGATCCAGTACACTTGACAACACAATGCGTGCCCTTCACCGCTGTACAATTAGGCTTACTGACAGATTGTAATATATTATCAGAATTTATCCCCCTTCTAATAACGCGATATAGGCCCTTATATGGCCAGAAACGCGGTACAGAGGCTAAGCTGCGGGGCGTGGTGCCACCTGGGTTCGACTGTGAGGCCGATTCATTAATAGCGGCAGGTAGCGACAGTTGAGCGACTGTAGCAGTATTTTCACAGCACCCGCTAGTAGTCGCTGTGCTTGGCCGTTGTTCGGTTGTTGATAGCGACTCAGTCGGTGTGCAGTAATGTTGAAAACGGGGTTAGGAGTCGCTATTTGACAGGTTCCGCGATGTATGGGTGCTCATGATAGACTGGTCAGAGCGACCGGCTCCCACCATATTCATCAAAAAATCACGCTCCAAAAATTCAAGCGCTGTGAAATGCATGTTTAAACCCCAGAGCGCTGGCGGCGATGTGTTAAAAGTAGTTTTTTAACCCCCAAACCACCATATTTTTGGAAACCAAAAAAAAAAATGTTTTAAAGAATTTAGTAATATGAATACAATAATATCAGACCTGTAATATCAATTCTGCACAATTTATTTATTTTTTTTTTTTTTACCTTAAAATCTAACATGGCAGAAGTGGTCACAGAATTTTTCACATTGAAAAAAAAAAAAAAACATTAATAACAATTAATTATGAATATTTAAAGATTGTTCCATTTAAATGCATTGGAGAGCGCCAGGTAGCGAGAGGTCATACCTGTCGCTGTTCAAGGTCGGACGCTGGCGCTGTGGGCTGAGGCTGGAATAATGATGAATGAGTGGCTATCTGGCGCTAAGCAGGATCGGCTTGATAAATGTGTGATTGTGGTGGGGAGTCGGCGTTCTCGTGGCGGGGCCCGTCATTACCGGTCGCTAACCAGTCGCTACCTGTCGCTATTCCTTCATAAATAAGGGCCTACGTAACTGTATTCCATTCTATCTACACTCTGGCTATTTTAACTATTCATATTAAAAGTTACGTTTTATTAGAAGCGGGATAAATACCGATATATGCCTAACCAGGAGGAATGCCAATCCTTGCTTCTTTGTGGATGTGGTAAGCTGGCTTGTTTTCCCTTGATGTGTCGACAGATTGTAATAGTCAGACTTGTCAATCAACTCGTTTCTCTCAAATTATTACTCCAACGAATCTCTAACTCCTTTAGTAATATCTCCATGTATAAAATCACATGCAAAAATAAACATCAAACAGCACCACAGTTTAATAGTAAAAGTGTATACTCACATATATGAAGCTTAATTGCTCCTGAAACATATCCATTGAGGAAATCTGGGAAGCACGTTATTTGGCAAAATCCATCCTTCCCTCCTGCGGCCGCCGAGATCTAGGTAAGGAGATCTTCACCCGCTTATGCCACCAGCGTGTTTCGCTCTGGGATGGAGCTTTTTCATAGCCTAGCAGGCGTGCAATAATATTACTTATATTTATAAAAAATAATCCTTAATGTAAGTCTATCTGCGACCCCGGAGTGTCATTCACTTCCAGTTTGCCATGGTATTCAGCCAATAAGCACTTCAATCAGCTCCCGGTATCCTTCCCATCCAATCATGCGTTCCATTAATAGAAAACGCAACTCGGGCAATTCAGTTGGCGCAAATCCAATAGCACGCTGTACTCTATGTTAGCCAGAACCATGAGTCTGCCCTATGCATTCCAAATAATGAAAGTCCTAATAGTACATAATTGCTAAGTTGCTCTGGGCAGGTTCCGACACAGGAACTCTCATGTATACCATGTGTTCCACAAGCCAAATTTCAAATGAACCTTTAGCAAACTGTACAATACTACAATTACAATTTTTACTTGTATGTTGTACCTTATTCTCAAAAACAACGTATTAATATTGCCAAGGGGGTTAGAATTAAGTTAGGTTAGGAGTTGAGATTCATTTTAGGGGTAACGTTTATCATCACGTTAAAAGACAAACTTATTGCAAAGCTAAGTTTAGGAGTCAGGAAAGGACTCAAATGAAAAGTCCACTTTGGTTGACTAAAACCACTGCCATCAGACAAGGATCTTTTGTTCACCTGCTGTTGCTCCCACACCATCCACCACCACCTTGAGGGCCTTCTGTCCTGCTCTCTTGGCTATTTGTACTATTCAGTTTGTTCTCCTTACAGCAGTGTTCCCCAACCCTTCCCTGGAGAGTCAACAACATGTTAGGTTTTTCAGATCTCCGCACAGATACACGGATGAGACAATTTGTACAGCAGCAGAACTATAGAGTTAGCCATGTGGAGATCCACGAAACGTGACCTGTTGGAGGCTCTCGAGGAAAGGGTTTTGGAACACTGCCTCACAGTCTCAGCCTTGACTGGCATTTTAGGTTCTCATACATTTTTACTCTTGCTGTACTTTTCATCGAATCCACAGTCATTCCTAGCACTATTTTTCAAGGATGGATCCACCGAAAATGTATATTTAGGTCTGTAAGGTTGGAAGACTCTGCTTCACGTGGTGCTCCATTGTTGGCGCCACTCAATGATAAATCTACTATGTAAATTGTATGGCACAGGAGCACTTTAATTGCATTAGCCCCAGACTCTGGATTTTTCTTCCCCATCTCTAGTATATTGTACCTGCATTACATGGAGCATCTATCTCGGAAATTGATGAATGAGGCTCAATGAAATCGTAATTTGCAGAAATGGCTTCCAAGCTGGCCCCGATCATAAAGCAATCCGGCGCAATCAAAGGGATGCATTTGTTTCTGGCTCTGACAATCTCCGTGTGTGTTGCATAACTTTAGCCCTGTGTGATCACTAGCCTGGGTTCAATATGTTGCATTTTAGTTCAGATAAGACATCATACTAAATCACTGTTCAAAAGTCTCCATTATAAAAGACCACTTATGCCTATTATGGGAAGCCAGACCGGGGATTATACGGCTTCCATCGGTTATTATAATTTACATTCAGTGCCTGTTTCTGATTTCATATTCATATCAAGGACAAGTGCTGAGCGCAGTTCATGGAGTCGCTATTGACTCAATAACAGCCTTCGACCAGGCTCAAGCTTGTGTGTTGCTATTGAGGCAGCTGCTTGCAATGTGTTGGGTGGGCATCAGCAGGGGATCCCAGAATGCCCCGTGGGTTACACCCAGGGCATCTATCGGAGGAGAATAGTTATAAATCCAGTATGGGGCCCTGGCACATTTCTACCACGAATGCAGCACAGAGGTTGCTGCTTCCTACTAGCAGGCTGATTCATTACTAACGCCAGGTAGCGACAGATGAGCGTCTGTAGCACGGATTTCAGAGCGACCGCTAGTTGTCACTGTGTTCGGCCATGGTTAGTTGTTTCAGAGCGCCTCAGTCGCTGGCCGGCATTGATGAATATGTTGTGTGAGTCGCAGTACTACACTGTATGGGAGCGAACGGTAGCGGCAGCTCAGTGCGACTGACTCACACCACATTCATAAAAAAACAGCCTCAAATAGCGCCAGCGCTCGAAATCGGGTTGTTGTAGCCCATAGCGCCAGACGCTGTGTGATTAAAGTCTGTTTATGAACATGTATCCACTAGTAACAAAGCGAAAACATATGGAATTACATTGTTAGGACATTGTAACATGAACACTTTAATACTAGACATGTAAGGACAATTCTGCATAAAATTATAAGTCAAAAAAGTTTTCAAAAATGTCATTTTCTAGACCAGGATATATGTCAGAAAGATTTGAGATTTTATAAAAAAAAAAAATTGGGATTAGGAAAGGGATTTAAGGATCATCCATAGAAATGTATGGGAGAGCGCCAGGTAGTGAGAGGTAATTCGTGGAGCTCTGCAAGGCTGAACGCTGGCGCTGTACGCTTAGTCTGGGATAATGATGAATCGTACGCTACATGGCGCTGTTCTAGTCGCTCACCAGATTCGGCTTCATAAATGTGGAATTGTATGCAGTGCTAGGCGTTCACCTGCCGCTACCTGCCGCTTACAAGGCCCTATCTGTCGCTATCCCTTCATAAATAAGGCCCTCTGTCTTAAAGAGAACCTATATATATTAATGCTATCCCCCGCTTTTCACCTCCTCTCTGAGGGGCACCACAATTTGTAATGACCTCGCCAGACCAAATACAGGGCCCTTCAGCTGCATTCTGGATCCGCATTTACGCTATGCTATGTGGCAGAGAAGTTGTTGGGGCCCTTGAACAGTGTAGGTGGTAAACTTTATGGCGGCTGTGTTTAAATGGCTCATGAGCAGGGCCAGACTGGCCAAAGGGCATACCGGGACAATGGCCAGTCGGCCGCCACATCCCCTGCACTGGCCGGCTGCAGAGGCTCACGGCAGCTCCCATTCAACTGGCCCATGGCTAGAATTCGGAGCAGGCATTAAACTGGCGAGCAGTCAGACATTGCAGGAGAGGTGGCGGCCTTCCTATGACATCTGGGCAACATATAGCGTCAGCATGAGAGCCAAGGCTTTGCTGGAACTCTAATGCTGCTGGCTGTCATAGGCCGCTGCACAGAGCCTTGGACAGCGGGCGGGTGGGTAGGCAGCCCCGGCTCAGCAGCAGTCCTTGGCTCCCAGCAGCAGAGGCATCCCTGGGCTTCCAGAGGTGTCATCCCTGGGCTTCCAGACGTGTCATCCCTGGGCTTCCAGAGGTGTCATCCCTGGGCTTCCAGAGGTGTCATCCCTGGGCTTTCAGTTGTGTCATCCCTGGGCTTCCAGAGGTGTCGTCCCTGGGCTTCCAAAGGTGTCGTCCCTGTGCTTCCAGAGGTATCATCCCTGGGCTTCCAGAGGTGTCATCCCTGGGCTTCCAGACGTGTCGTCCCTGGGCTTCCAGAGGTGTCGTCCCTGGGCTTCCAGAGGTGTCGTCCCTGGGCTTCCAGCGGTGTCATCCCTAGGCTTCCAGAGGTGTCGTCCCTGGGCTTCCAGAGGTGTCATCCCTGGGCTTCCAGAGGTGTCATCCCTGGGCTTCCAGAGGTGTCATCCCTGGGCTTTCAGTGGTGTCATCCCTGGGCTTCCAGAGGTGTCATCCCTGGGCTTCCAGAGGTGTCGTCCCTGGGCTTCCAGAGGTGTCATCCCTGGGCTTCCAGAGGTGTCATCCCTGGGCTTCCAGCGGTGTCATCCCTGGGCTTCCAGAGGTGTCATCCCTGGGCTTCCAGAGGTGTCATCCCTGGGCTTTCAGTGGTGTCATCCCTGGGCTTCCAGAGGTGTCATCCCTGGGCTTCCAGAGGTGTCGTCCCTGGGCTTCCAGAGGTGTCATCCCTGGGCTTCCAGAGGTGTTATCCCTGGGCTTCCAGAGGTGTCATCCCTGGACTTCCAGAGGTGTCATCCCTGGGCTTCCAGAGGTGTCATCCCTGGGCTTCCAGTGGCCTCTAGCGACAAAAGGACAGAGAGGTGAGCGAGGGTAGGGAGATTGGGAGTGTTTGCAGGACTTACTGTCTAGGATTATTTGTGCCTTATCCTGGGGTGGGTCACACACCACATTGGAATAACTCAGAATAAGTAGTATTTTTCTTTCTTTTCTGTATGCTTGCTTGAAATTAGGGCTGATTCAGAACCGTGAGTATTTTTTGATCACTTTTTTTGTGAGAAAACACCTTTTTCTCATTATTTTATCCCCTGTAACAGTTACAATAGAAACACTTTCAGGCTGATTCATTACTTTCGCCAGGTATCGGCAGATGAGCGTCTGTACAGAGGCGCCAAGAGCGATTGCTAGTAGACGCTATCGGGCACTGTAAGAGAGCAGCTCATTCGCTGTATTCGCTGTAATGCCTTGCCGGCATTGATGAATGAGATGTATGTTCGCCGCTCTAACACCAGTACAGCGCTGCAGAGAGAGAAATGTAGTGCCAGCTCAGTGCGACCGACTCTCAGCGACTCACACCATATTCAACAAAAAAACACACACACAGAGCGTCGGCGCTCTGGATCTGGTGTGTGCTGTGTGATTAAAGTGTGATTTTGAACACATATCCACCAGTAACAAAGTGAAAACACCTGGAATGACATTATTGTAACATTGTGACATTAACACTTTAATGCCAGACCTGTAATGACAATTCTGCATAAAAATATACAAAATCTAAAAGGTTTTCAAAAATGATTTTTTTCTAGGCCAGGAGAGGTCACACAATGATTTGAGAGAAAAAAAGTAATTAAAAACAAAAAACTCTGTTCAAACAAAAGAAAAGGAACGTGCACTGAAATGTATGGGAGAGCAACAGGTAGCGACAGGTAATACCTGGGTCTGGAAGCTAGAGCACCAGCACTATACGCTGAGCTGCCTGTAATGAGGAATCGGACGCTACATGGCGCTATTAGAGTCGCTCACCAGAATCGGCTTCATAAATGTGGTATTGCGTACAGCGCCCGGCGTTCACCAGACACTGCCTGCCGCTACGAGGCGCTACCTGCCGCTATCCGTTGATGAATAAACCCCTTTGAATAGGCAAATGAATCATTTGTTGCTGCAGATCTGCATGTTACACCTCAAAGAGGGGCAATATGTAAATAAAGCCACGCCCCCTCATTGAGGGATGGATAGGAGATAGGCTGTAACAGTTACAACAATATAAACACTTTAAATAGGCAAATGAATCATTTATTGCTGCAGATCTGCATGTTACACCTCAAAGAGGGACAAATAAGAACAACAAGGGACAGGGGGACATGGACTCAAAAGAGGGACAGTCCCGCCAAATTAGGGACACTTGGGAGGTATGTTGAATCCAAATTGAACAGGGGTAAATGCCATATTATTAGATAATTTAGATAGAAACATATATTTGTGGTTCGCTGTAGGCAGCACAAGGACACAGGGAAATTTAAAGCAATAGAGGCTGAAACGGCCCAGGATCAGGGGCGAAAAAATCAACTGATTAAATATTTAACAAGAAGAGCAAATCCATCCTAGGAAAGTGCAATAGTGATGGATTGCATGTAGCAAGGCCAGCAGTTAGCACTAAAATACCCGGCACACACTATCCAATTACCACCTTATTGACGTGATGCCCATTAGTGCCTGACAATACCGCGCCGCCCTCCTCCTGCCGGCGCTAATTTCCTTCAGAAAAAAGAAAGTAAAGTCCGGAGACTTTGACCGCAAAGAAAGATCTGGTGCAATAATGTAACAAAGAACTCCAACAATTAAAACACTTTCTTTCTTTTGTTTTTTTTTTCTGATCATGCAATATTGATGTCACTTCCTGCAAAAGAAGATAATATATGTTGTAAAGGAAACACTTGTAAATAAATGCAAATTTCCAGGTAATGCTCCATTACAAACCTCAGAGAGGCTGCCTAAGTCTTTATGGCCAATTATCACCTCCTCGCTTAATGGGGCTGTTTAAGCCTAAGGGTGATCCGGGCGTTGCTGGTAAGTGCTTTCTTAGCAACCGGCCAATGAAATGCTTTTAAAAAGGGTGGACACTGGGCACCTCAGTATGGATTTAACTTATTTTCTTCTATTAGGTGCTTTGCAGAGGATAATTAAAGGGGACCTTCAGTGAAGTGACAGAAGGTCTCCTTATTTACCCAAACCCAGGACATTCCAATAAGAGATGCCTCGTTGGCTAAAAAACAAAAGGAAGCACAATAGTAGGAAATCAGATAATTCAAGGGGATCTTCAGTAAAGTGACAGAAGGTCTACTGACTTACCCAAACCCAGGGCATTCCTATATGAGTTGTGCCATTGGATAAGAAAGAAAAGGAAGCACAATATTAGGAAATAGGATAATTAAAGTGGACCTTCAGTGAAGTGACAGAAGGTCTCCTTACTTACCCAAACCCAGGGCATTCCAATAAGAGATGCCCCGCTGGCTAAAAAACAAAAGGAAGCACAATAGTAGGAAATCAGATAATTCAAGGGGATCTTCAGTAAAGTGACAAGGTCTACTGACTTACCCAAACCCAGGGCATTCCTATATGAGTTGTGCCATTGGATAAGAAAGAAAAGGAAGCACAATATTAGGAAATAGGATAATTAAAGTGGACCTTCAGTGAAGTGACAGAAGGTCTCCTTATTTACCCAAACCCAGGACATTCCAATAAGAGATGCCCCGCTGGCTAAAAAACAAAAGGAAGCACAATAGTAGGAAATCAGATAATTCAAGGGGATCTTCAGTAAAGTGACAGAAGGTCTCCTTACTTACCCAAACCCAGGGCACTCCAATATGAAATGCCCCGTTGATTTAAAAAACGAAAGGAAGCAAAATATTAGGAAATTGGATAATTAAAGGGGACCTTCAGTGAAGTGACAGAAGGTCTCCTTACTTACCCAAACCCAGGGCACTCCAATATGAAATGCCCCGTTGATTTAAAAAACGAAAGGAAGCAAAATATTAGGAAATTGGATAATTAAAGGGGACCTTCAGTGAAGTGACAGAAGGTCAAAAGTTAAGCGAGCAGCACTTGTAGAAAAAATACTCAGAGACCATGGTTTCCAAGTTTTCAAAAATTTAGATTGGTTGTTATCTTCCATGGCCCACGTGACTTTGAATGGTCAGCAGTGTTTGCTTGTTATTCGTTGTTAGTTATAAAATGGTCTGAGCGGCTGCCACCCCCCCTTAGTGTTTGCTTGTTGACTATCCTGGGTTTTTGTCCTTGCCCCGGGCACCCCGATCAGGTGTGTGAAACCCCTCAGGTCGCCCGAACAAATTCACCTCTTCCCGGTCCTACAACGCATGCGCGGCTGCTCATCCAATCAGCGTCCTCGGATCTGCTTGAGCCCCTTCTTCCAGGAGCTTGTCTAATACGAGCAGATCCGAGCACACTGGGAGCCGCATCCCCCACTACCCTATAACAGACTGAATGCCCGTGCCGGGCATTCACAAATGCCTGGCGCGGGCATGCGCCCTGCTAAAGGGATAGTGGGGATGCGGCCGCTGCGTGTGCATGCGCCGTTGGACCAGGAACGAAGGTGAGATTTTGGGCGACCTAGGGGGTTTCACACAGTGAAGCTATATAATTCAGGGACAAAACATAAGCTAGGGTTTCTTTGCTTGGAGGGTGTTGGTACAAGGGGGGACAGGGGGATATGAAGGGCATTAGAAGCACCAGCCCCAAAGTAATGCAGCCCATTACGGATTCTCCCTATGGCCAGTCCGCCCCTGCTACTGTTACGGTGGTGAAAAAACTGCTCATCACTGTCCCTCCCAATAAAGCCAAAGAAGCCATTCCCGGCCTTGTTACATAATGACAGGCGCACATAAATTCCACTTAAATAGTGAAGTGAGAATTTATAGCCGAGCGGAGGATTCTGCAATTAGCTCTTAAGGTATCATTAACACCCTCCCGCCTGGACCCTGTCGTTTCCTGATCACTGCTGCAAGAGATATTGGCAGGTTTATTAGGCAATAGGACATCACTTACCAGTAAGTGAATGACTCCAAACAGCTTCCTGAAAACAGGAATGATTATTTTCTAATCTATAACAAGGAGAGATGAAGTCCCCATACGCTGAGAAGTTACTTTGTAGGAAATAAGCGAAATTGGAAAATACAGTATCTCCTCATTAAAAAAAATTCACATGCAACATTTGATAGTTCTAAAATTTCTTTATATTCCACATTTATTTTTGATTTTAAAACAAATAAAATAAATATAAAGCTATACAGATATGTGGAGGCTGATTCATTACTAACGGCAGGTATCAGCAGATGAGCGTCTGTATAGCGGCGCTTAGAACGACCAATAGTAGACGCTGTAAGCTGGTACTGGGCGATGTAACAGAGCGCCTCAGTCGCTGTAGTAACCTGGCCGGCATTGATGAATGTGATGTATGTTGGGTGTTGTGTCACCAGTACAGCGCTGCAGGGAGCGAGAGGTAGCGCCAGATCAGTACCACTGACTCTCAGCGACTCACACCATACTTATCAAAAAACTACACACACAGGGTCGGCGCTCTAAATCTGGTCGCTATAGCATAGAGCGCCAGAAGCTGTGTGATTAAAGTCTTTGAACACATATCCACCAGTAACAAAGCGAAAACACATGGAATGACATTGTTATAACACTGTGACATTAACACTTTAGTGCCAGACCTGTAATGACAATTCTGCATAAAAATATAAAAAATCAAAAACGTTTTTAAAAATGACTCTTTCTAGGACAGGAGAGGTCACACAATTATTTGAGACAATTTTTTTTTTTTTAAAACCCTGTTTAAACAGAAGAAAAGGAACGTCCACTGAAATGAATGGGAGAGCGATAGGTAGCGACAGGTAATACCTGGCTAGAGCGCCGGCGCTATACGCTGAGCTGCCTGTAATTATGAATTGGACGCTACATGGCGCTGTCGCTCACCAGATTCGCTTTTCATAAATGTGGCATTGCGTACAGCGCCTGGCGTTCACCAGACGCTTCCTGTCGCTACCTGGCGCTATCCCTTGATGAAAGACCCTCCGCCCCAAATTACCTTTTTTTTCATGCAAAGTTTACACACTTGTGCTCTGGGCCCTGGTCTAGAGGGAAAGGCCTGAACTCATAGGCCTCGTTTATACCTTGCTGCTTGGAGTCGCAAGCCAGTATGTGGAGAGACTCATGTTAGGCTTAATATAGGGGGGCTAAAGAGACCAAAAAACCCTCTAATTAGGTAAAGGAAAAGAGGCTCTTCCTAAAATGGAATGTATTTGCACAGTACCCAATACAAGGCATTACCCATCAATCCTTGCAGCAGGCGGAGCTATGCAAATCATCTCTTTATGTCTCTGTGCCATCTCTGTGCCAATGCTAAGGGTGCAATGCCAAGGATTAGCTTTAAATTTACACAGCCAAACACATCCAACTAGTGGCCATGTGTTTTGAGCTTTAGGCTCTCATCAGAACTAGAGTGGAGGTTTCTGGCTGTATGTGGGGGGGGGGTGAGACCTGGTGACTACCAAAACAGAGTCACAAGCCAGTATGTGGAGAGACCCATGTGAGGCTTAAAGCGGACCAACACCCAGGGGGGATCGGCCCGAGAATCTATAAGATTCCCAGGCCGATCAGATCCCTCCCCGCGGGGCATCCGAAATCGGGATGTCCCCTGGGGTGAAACCCCACAGGAAGCCCACAATCCTACCTTTTCCACGTTCCAGCGGCGCATGCGCGTCCCTCTAGCAGGGCCTGCTCCAGTGCCGGGTGTTTGTGAATGGCCGGCGTGGGTGCGCTCCCTGTAAGAGGGACGCGCGGGAGGCGGCGGCGGACGTGCTCTGCTTGTCCGGTGCTGTGTCTCGCTTGTCCGTCGGCGGGGATTGGCTGCAGCGGTCACGTGGGAGTGGGGAGAGGTGAGTTTTCGGGGCTTTCTGGGGGGTTTCACACAGCGGGGCACCCCCGATCGGGGTGCCCCACCAAAGTGGACCAAAACCCAGGATAGTCAAAATCCTGGGTGTTGGTCCACTTTAATATAGGGGGCTAAAGAGAACAACCTTCCTGCGTGCATAGCGTTGGATTAGACACAGTGACACAAGTAAATGGGCTCTTTCACTGCACTTTGCCCACAATGCAGTGCAGCAGCCATGGCCCAGTTTAAACTAAGGACCCAGCCATAACATATAGGTTACAGAGCAGGGGACAGACACCCTCATTCATCAGCAGCACTAGTGTGGCAGCCACCGGGGCAACAGGCACTGGCCAGTGGTGGGGGGGGGGGGTTGTTGTACCCACTTGTGGTGTGACCCACTTAAGGGGCAATTTGAAACTGGTGCTCAAGGAGATGATCTGGAAATGTGAGTATTTTGATATAGTATCTTTGGTTTGCTTTGTTGGAGGACTCTTTGAGATGGCAGCCATCAACATGAAATCATCTGTCTGTGCCTTCTTATATAAGGTTTCTGGCAGGAAGGATATCACAAAGGCATTGCCTGTCAGACAAGCATTAAAGTGGACCAAAACCCACGGCGATCGGCCTGGGAATCTATAAGATTCTGGGGCCGATTGATTCCCTCCCACCAGGGCATACAAAATCAGGATGCCCCGCTGTGTGAAACCCCCCAGATCGCCCTATACACTTACCTTGTTTCCTGGTGCAACAGCGCATGCGCGAGCCACAGTTGCATCCCCACTATCCCTCTAGCAGGGCGCGTGCCCGTGCCAGGCATTTGTAAATGTCCAGGGTGGGCACACTCTCTGTTAGAGGGTAGCAGGGGATGCAGCAGTCAGCCGCACGCTGATTGGACGAGCGCCCACGCATGCGCCATAGGACCGGGAAGAGGTGAGCTGGTTTTGCCAACCTGGGGGGTTTCATACAGTGGGGTACCCCCGATCAAGGTGCCCTGGGGGCAAGAACCAAAACCCAGGATAGTCAAAACCCTGGGTTTTGGTCCACTTTAAAAGGATGGTGCAAGCAACATTAGACTGTAAGCCAATGATGTGGGAAATCCTATAAAGGGATATTGGGCATCTTCAGAGGAATGGCTCATTGTATTTTGAAGCAAAACTCTTTACATCTGCCCAGAGCCAGATCAACAGTGTCCATAGTAAGGAGCAGTTATTTGATGGGTGCCCCAGCATTACACCATTCACAACCCAATCTGAGCCAGTCCAAAACTGACAACCCCCCACCCCTTCAGGCACTACTACAGCTCCCCTGGAGACAGCAATCATTACCCCCTGCCAGGCCACCATAATGCTCCTCATTGATGCAATAGGTAGCATCAGGGATGTTCTTCAATCATACAAGGTAATGCAGGTGGCCCATAGCAATGGAGAATGCAATTAAATTAGCCACCAGTGACTTTTCACAGCCTGATACTAGTTATGCTTCCTGGGTGACAATGGTGCTGGTGGCCTCTGAGCTGTGGGGGCTTGAAGCAGATGCTCCATTGCAGCAGTTATCTGACCCTGCAGCTTGCCTATTCTTTGGCCATTTATGGGGCATTTCCCATTGGGGGAACAAGTTAGTAGAAACATTCAGTCAGAGGGATTTCTGAGTCTGGAAGACATGGAGGTCCTGGGGGAGGGGTTGAGGATATGGGTTATGTACTGAAAAATGGATCAGCTAAAAAAGGGGGCTTTTATTTTGTTGTCTCTCTTTGACGGTTGTTGCTCATGCCCGGTGTGGGCAACAATGCCAGGTATTCTCCAAATGCCTGGTCCTGATGCCGCGGCCTCCCAGGTCTTCTGTTGCTGCTGAAGCCTCCCCTGCCTACCAGGGCTTCTACAGTCGCTTCTTACATCCAGGTGCCACCACCAGGGCACAGAAAATAACCAGGCAGGATGGTATATAGGACCTCCACTGCACAACAAAACTATGAGGCCGATTCATTAATAGCGCCAGGTAGCGACAGATGAGCGACAGTAGCGTTATTTTCACAGCGCACGCTAGTATTCGCTGTGCTTGGCCGTTGTTCGGCTGTTGACAGCGACTCAGTCGGTGTGCGGTAATGTTGAATACGGGGTTAGGAGTCGCTGTTTGACAGGTTCCGCGCTGTATGGGAGCGCATGACAGCGAATGGCCATAGCGAACGGCTCCCAGCATATTCATTAACAAATCACGCTCAAAAAATTCTCGCGCTGTGAAATGCATGTTTAAACCCTAGAGCGCTGGCGGCGATGGGTTAAAAGTAGTTTTTTAACCCCCAAACAACCATATTTTTTGAAAAAAAAAAAAAAAACATGTTTTTCAAAACATTTTGTAATATGAATACATTAATATCAGACCTGTAATATCAATTATGCACAAATTCTGCACAAAAAAAAAATATCTAACATTGCAGAAGTGGTCACAGAATTTTTGACATTTAAAAAAAAAACATTAAAAGCAATTAATTAAGAATATTTAAAGATTGCTCCATTGAAATGCATTGGAGAGCGCCAGGTAGCGAGAGGTCATACCTGGCGCTGTTCAAGGTCGCTCGCTGGCGCTGTGGGGTGAGGCTGGAATAATGATGAATGATTCGCTATCTGGCGCTCTGTCAGTCGCTAAGCAGGATCGGCTTGATAAATGTGTGATTGCGGAGGGGAGCCGGCGTTCTCGTGGCGGTGACCGTCATTACCGTTCGCTCACCATTCGCTACCTGGCGCTATCCCTTGTTAAATAAGGGCCTATGTGGCTTATTCATCAAGGGATAGCGGCAGGCAGCATCTAGTGAATGTATGGGAAACCACATTTATGAAAGCGAATCTGGTGAACAACTCTAACAGTGCCATGTAGTGTCTGATTCATCATTACATGCGGCTCAACGTATAGCGCCGGAGCTCTAGCTTCCAGAGTGCCAGGTATTACCTGTCGCTACCTGACGCTCTCCAATACATTTCAATGGATGTTTCTTTTCTTCTCTTTAAACAGGGTTTTTTGTTTTTTGTTTTTTTTTATCTCAAATAATTGTGTCATCTCTCCTGACCTAAAAAAAAGTAATTTTGGAAAACTTTTTCGATTTTAAAAAAAGTTATGCAGAATTGTCATTACAGGTCTGGCATTAAAGTATTAATGTCACAATGTTGCAACAATGTCATTTCATGTGGCGTACTGGTGGATATGTGTTCAAAAACAGACTTTAATCACACAGCATCTGGTGCTCTATGCTATAGTGACCAGATCCAGAGCGCCAACACTGTGTGTGTCTGTTTTTTTGTTGAATATGCTGTGAGTCTCTGAGAGTCGGTCGCACTGAGCAGACGCTACCTTTCTCTCCCTGCAGTGCTGTACTGGTGTTAGAACGCCCAACATACATCACATTCATCAATGCCGGACAGGTTACTAGAGTGACTGAGGCGCTCTGTTACAGCGCCCAATATACGCACATGAGTGCTAAGCACCGCTATACAGACGCTCATCTGCTGATACCTGGCGCTAGTAATGAATCAGCCTCTATGGTACACAACTATATGCATATAGTGGTGTATAGGGGCCCAGAAAATGTACACGAGGCCCTAGATTTACCATTTAGGAAGACAGAACGTGACCCATAAGTGTAACAGGAAAGCTTTCACAAATGATCTGACACTGCCCGACCTTTAGGAAACATGTTCCCACTTTGCGGCTATTCTTTATTCATGATCTATATTTTTGTTCTATGATTTTTAGTTCATAGTTTATCATTGTGAAGATGATTTATTTTCAGCCCATAAAACAGACCCTTACAATAAAGTTGATTTCTGACAAGAGCTCTGGGGGATATAAGACTCTTTGAGTCTTCCCGGGTATCTGTCCGGCAGATGTGAGCAGCACTAAACACTTCTGCCCGAATCATCTCTTTCTTTTGATTTCTTGTGGCTGATATTGTTTGAACATCCATTGTCCATAATCTAGAGCTGAGTGCATCACAAATTCAAGAATTTATAGGAAAATAATTTCTATACGGGGAGGCCGATTCATTAACAGCGGCAGGTAGCGACAGTTGAGCGACTGTAGCGGCATTTTCAGAGCGCCCGCTAGTAGTCGCTGTGCTTGGCCGTTGTTCGGTAGTTGATAGCGACTGGTCAGAGCGACCGGCTTCCACCATATTCATTAACAAATCACGCTCAAAAAATTCTCGCGCTGTGAAATGCATGCTTAAACCCCAGAGCGCTGGGTTAAAAGTAGTTTTTTAACCCCCAAACAACCATATTTTTGGAAACCAAAAAAAAACAAGTTTTTAAAATAATTTAGTAATATGAATACATTAATATCAGACCTGTAATATCAATTCTGTACATTTTTTTATTCTTTTTTTTTTCCTTAAAAAAATTATTTAAAATGGCAGAAGTGGTCACAGAATTTTTCACATTTAAAAAAAAAAAAAAAAAAACATTAATAACAATTAATTATGAATATTTAACCTCCCTGGCGTTGTGAAAAAGACAAATGCAATGGTAACGAAAGCGTTACCATTGCATTTGTCTCTGACACACGGCTCCGCCCCCATGAGCCTCTGCGGCTCACAGAGACGGAACCCGGAAGCGGAGACGGACACCGCAGCCGCGGCTCTCACCTGCGATCGCGGCGGAGACATTGCTGGATCGCAGGGAGAAGGTAAGGAGGCTGCGCCGCCCGCTCTTGCTCCCAAATCGATCCCGAGCGTGACTCGGGGTTACCGCCACTTACAGCGCAAATTAACCCCGAGTCACACTCGGGATCCCCGCCAAGGGGGTTAAAGATTGTTCCATTGAAATGCATTGGAGAGCGCCAGGTAGCGAGAGGTCATACCTGTCGCTGTTCAAGGTCGGACGCTGGCGCTGTGGGCTGAGGCTGGAATAGTGATGAATGAGTGGCTATCTGGCGCTATCTCAGTCGCTAAGCAGGATCGGCTTGATAAATGTGTGATTGTGGTGGGGAGCCGGCGTTCTCGTGGCGGGGCCCGTCATTACCGGCCGCTCACCAGTCGCTACCTGTCGCTATCCCTTGTTAAATAAGGGCAACAATTAAATGCCTGTAAAGGACTTGGGCACATAAGACTAACCAGCATCATACTTAGGGGTTTATTCATCAAGGGATAGCGGCAGGCAGTGCCTTGTAGCGACAGGTAGCGAACGGTGAACGCCGGGCGCCGTTCGCAATACCACATTTATCAAAGCGATTCCGGTGAGCGACTCTAACAGCGCCATGTAGCGTACGATTCATCATCACAGATGGCTCAGCATATACCGCCGGCGCTCTGGCTTCCAAAGCGCCTGGTATTAACTGTCGCTACCTGTCGCTCTCCCATACATTTCAATGGACGTTCCTTTTCTTCTCTTTAAACAGGGTTTTCTTTTAATTTATTTTTTAATCAAATTATTGTGTGACCTCTCCTGGCCTAGAAAGAGTCATTTTTGAAAATTTTTTAGATTTTTTTTGATTTTTATGCAGAATTGTCATTACAGGTCTGGTATTAATGTGTTAATGTCACAATGTTATAACAATGCCATTCCATGTGTTTTCGCTTTGTTACTTGTGGATATGTGTTCAAAAACGGACTTTAATCACACAGCTTCTGGCGCTCTGGGCTACAGCGACCCAATTTTGAGTGCCGGCGCTGTGTGAGGCTGTTATTTTGATGAATATGGTTTGAGTCGATCACACTGACCAGTCGCTACCATTCGCTCCCATATAGCGCTGTACTGGTGTTATAGAGACTCACACATCAAATTCATCAATGCCGGCCAGCGACTGATGCGCTTGGTAACAGCGAACCATAGCCGATCACAGCGACTACTAGAGACGCTCATCTGCCGATACCTGCCGCTAGTAATGGACAGAACAAAAAGGAAACCTCAGGATTGGGCAAAAAGTAAAAAAGTATGAGCATAGTAAGAAGTCATAACAATCGGCCTGATTCAGAGCCAGCCTGTCAATGCTCAATTTTTTTCAGGAACTGATCGTATCATTCACAGGGGCGTTCTGAGAAAAGTTTGTTCATGCGTAAGTGGGCATATTTGCTTTGCGTATGCATACGGTTTAGCCAAGCATTTATGGTATTTGCACCCAAAGTAGTTCTGGAAGCTGAGTTTTTGGACGTAACTTGCTGTGGATCCCATTGTTCTCAGTCTGTCGTGTTCTTCTGTGGCTTTCTGGTGTACCTTTTTTGTTGTAACCAGCTTTTTTAATGAGGTTTCTGACGTTCCCCGCCAGTGTACCCATGGTAGTCTGCATGTCCTTGCACATACTTACCTTTGTCCCCCCTGCTGGCATCTAGGGCAGCCCATGGTAGTCTGTATGTCCTTGCACATACTTACCTTTGTCCCCCCCGCTGGCATCTAGGGTATCCCATGGTAGTCTGCATGTCCTTGCACATACTTACCTTTGTCCCCACTACTGGCATCTAGGGTATCCCATGGTAGTCTGTATGTCCTAGCACATACTTACCTTTGTCCCCCCTGCTGGCATCTAGGGTATCCCATGGTAGTCTGCATGTCCTTGCACATACTTACCTTTGTCCCCCCTGCTGGCATCTAGGGTATCCCATGGTAGTCTGCATGTCCTTGCACATACTTACCTTTGTCCCCCCTGCTGGCATCTAGGGTATCCCATGGTAGTCTGTATGTCCTTGCACATACTTACCTTTGTCCCCCCTGCTGTCATCTAGGGTATCCCATGGTAGTCTGTATGTCCTAGCACATACTTACCTTTGTCCCCCCTGCTGGCATCTAGGGTATCCCATGGTAGTCTGTATGTCCTAGCACATACTTACCTTTGTCCCCCCTGCTGGCATCTAGGGTATCCCATGGTAGTCTGTATGTCCTTGCACATACTTACCTTTGTCCCCCCTGCTGGCATCTAGGGTATCCCATGGTAGTCTGTATGTCCTAGCACATACTTACCTTTGTCCCCCCTGCTGGCATCTAGGGTATCCCATGGTAGTCTGTATGTCCTTGCACATACTTACCTTTGTCCCCCCTGCTGGCATCTAGGGCATCCCATGGTAGTCTGCATGTCCTAGCACATACTTACCTTTGTCCCCCCTGCTGGCATCTAGGGTATCCCATGGTAGTCTGTATGTCCTAGCACATACTTACCTTTGTCCCCCCTGCTGGCATCTAGGGTATCCCATGGTAGTCTGTATGTCCTTGCACATACTTACCTTTGTCCCCCCTGCTGGCATCTAGGGTATCCCATGGTAGTCTGCATGTCCTAGCACATACTTACCTTTGTCCCCCCTGCTGGCATCTAGGGCATCCCATGGTAGTCTGCATGTCTTTGCACATACTTACCTTTGTCCCCCCTGCTGGCATCTAGGGTATCCCATGGTAGTCTGTATGTCCTTGCACATACTTACCTTTGTCCCCCCTGCTGGCATCTAGGGTATCCCATGGTAGTCTGTATGTCCTTGCACATACTTACCTTTGTCCCCCCTGCTGGCATCTAGGGTATCCCATGGTAGTCTGTATGTCCTAGCACATACTTACCTTTGTCCCCCCTGCTGGCATCTAGGGTATCCCATGGTAGTCTGCATGTCCTTGCACATACTTACCTTTGTCCCCCCTGCTGGCATCTAGGGTATCCCATGGTAGTCTGTATGTCCTTGCACATACTTACCTTTGTCCCCTCTGCTGGCATCTAGGGTATCCCATGGTAGTCTGCATGTCCTTGCACATACTTACCTTTGTCCCCCCTGCTGGCATCTAGGGTATCCCATGGTAGTCTGTATGTCCTTGTACATACTTACCTTTGTCCCCTCTGCTGGCATCTAGGGTATCCCATGGTAGTCTGCATGTCCTTGCACATACTTACCTTTGTCCCCCCTGCTGGCATCTAGGGTATCCCATGGTAGTCTGTATGTCTTAGCACATACTTACCTTTGTCCCCCCTGCTGGCATCTAGGGTATCCCATGGTAGTCTGTATGTCCTTGCACATACTTACCTTTGTCCCCCCTGCTGGCATCTAGGGTATCCCATGGTAGTCTGCATGTCCTTGCACATACTTACCTTTGTCCCCCCTGCTGGCATCTAGGGCATCCCATGGTAGTCTGTATGTCCTTGCACATACTTACCTTTGTCCCCTCTGCTGGCATCTAGGGTATCCCATGGTAGTCTGCATGTCCTTGCACATACTTACCTTTGTCCCCCCTGCTGGCATCTAGGGTATCCCATGGTAGTCTGTATGTCCTTGCACATACTTACCTTTGTCCCCCCTGCTGGCATCTAGGGTATCCCATGGTAGTCTGCATGTCCTAGCACATACTTACCTTTGTCCCCCCTGCTGGCATCTAGGGTATCCCATGGTAGTCTGTATGCCCTAGCACATACTTACCTTTGTCCCCCCTGCTGGCATCTAGGGCATCCCATGGTAGTCTGCATGTCTTTGCACATACTTACCTTTGTCCCCCCTGCTGGCATCTAGGGTATCCCATGGTAGTCTGTATGTCCTTGCACATACTTACCTTTGTCCCCCCTGCTGGCATCTAGGGTATCCCATGGTAGTCTGTATGTCCTTGCACATACTTACCTTTGTCCCCTCTGCTGGCATCTAGGGTATCCCATGGTAGTCTGCATGTCCTAGCACATACTTACCTTTGTCCCCACTGCTGGCATCTAGGGTGTCCCATGGTAGTCTGCATGTCCTTGCATATACTTACCTTTGTCCCCCCTGCTGGCATCTAGGGCATCCCATGGTAGTCTTGCACATGCTTACCTTTGTACCTTGGTTGCCATGTCTTCTACCTACTGTTACTCACCTCATACTTTGGCCACCTTCTGTTTTGGTGTTCTGTTTTACACCGCTGTTTGTTTGCTTTGCGTCTGCTTTATGTAGTTGCATAGAAAACAAGCCACCAAGCAGCATATAAATTTAAACTATATTTATTTATTTATTTATTTTTGTAAATACATTTACATTAAACATTTTTCCTTCGACCAACATGGCACCAGCAAAGAAAAAAAAAAATACATTATCACTTGTTTGTCCACATGTCCACAAATTTTAACATAATTACGCATTTGACGCATGCTTTTAGGGGGCCACCCTTCTTCAGGGTCTGTAGAGGGAAAGCACTTCAGTTAGTATTTATGGGCATGTGTTGTGTAGTGCTTGGGTTTTGCTCTGCTTCAATGGCTTCACACCCACCTTGCACCGCTTCCATCTTGGGTGGCCCCATCGCCGCGTACTCACCCTCTGATGAATCTGTAGGGACACAGAAGCACAACACACTGACACTTAGTGGTTAGAGATGAGCGAACTTTTGAAAAGTTCGATTCGGCCGATTCGCCGAATTTCACAAAGAAATTCGGGTTCGGCCGAATCGAACTTTTACGAAGTTCCCCATCATAAATGCCGGCATGGTGGGAGCGGAGCCGGCCGGCGGGCCGGTAAAGCCGGCCGGCCCACTCCCACCATGCCGGCATTTAAAAAACAAAAAAACAAAAAAAAGCATTTTTGCCGGCATGGTGGGAGCGGGCCGGCCCGCTCCGCTGTCAGCGGAACCGGCCGGTCCGCTCCCACCATGCCGGCATTTTAAAAAAAAGCAAACACTTACCTGCAGGTCCGGAGCGTGGAGGCCGGCGCTGTTCTCAGCTGTCATCTGAGGGCGCTTCGCCGGCCCGCTCCCACCATGCCGGCATTTTTTTTTTTTAATTTCAGGAAAAATTCGATCGGCATGAACCACAAAATATTCGGGTTCGTGCCGAATCGAATATTTCCTGAAATTCGGAGCGAATTCCGGTTCATCCGAACCGGTTCGCTCATCTCTAGTGGTGGTGCTGCTTTAGAGGAAGAGGAAGACATTGGCAGGGTTCAGGGCCACCACATTACACCCACGCCCTGTCTTCTTGGCCCCACTGGTCGGACCCCTCACCTCTAGGTGGGCTTGATCTGCAGCCAGAACTTCCCAGCTACAAAGGAAAATGTAATGTTGTAAAACATGTTACTCATACCCCGATAGTTCACCTGGGAAGTTCTGGCTGTGGCACCCAGGGCCACTTTCACGGTTTGAGGTCCGACCAGTGCTGCATTATTTGGGTGAAGGTGTAAGGCGACGTCCCCTCGCCACTCACATGGGCTGCCGCTTCCTCTGCCAACGTCCTCTTCACATTTGGGTTGGGCTTGAAGTCGTACCTTTGCTCCATGAAGGTCTGCAAAGAACAAACAGATGTGCATTGTTAACGTATGTCATCTGTTTGGGTCTCCTTTAGCTCCACATGCACGCCCCTGACCCTTTAAGTAATTTTCTGGGACACTGCAAGCAACCAAGCCTCATATACGCTAGTGTATGCCAATGCTAACTAATCCATCTCTCCCATCCCACAATCGTAGCAAATTGCAAGTTCAGACGCACTTGGGCCAAAAGGCACCTAACTTTTCACTCAGCTGCTACTATCGGATAGTAGTATTTTCTTCCAATTTTTTCCAATACTATTTTTTCTAATACAATTTCTTACTCAATTAGGTATAAAAGAACACAGCTGAGGGTAAGATTTTATTGCCACTGCTGACTTAAGAGCTCACTATGCCACACCACAGGCGCCACCACAGCCCCCAGAGCCAGGAACACAGGCATGGCCAAGGAACCTGCAGCACCCGGCCCAGGTCCCGCAGGCACTCCCCTACCACACTAGCCACTCTGAGCGGGTCACCCGCAGCAGTTTAAGGCATCAGCAGCGGGAGTCAGAAAACCAGGGCTCCAGGGGCTCCTGGCACAGCCCATCACAGACAAAGGAACTGTCAGGACACCGGAGCACTATGCAGACCCCAGGATAGACCCCAGTGCGGGCCCCAGTATGAAGTCCACAGCGGCGACCCATGCGGAGCCAACAGGGAGGCCAAAGGCTGAGCAGCGTTGTCACAGGCAGGCCTGCTCTTTCCCCGAGCAGTAGCCTGGAATCCAACCGTTCTGGGCATGGGAATGAGCACAGCCAAGAAACCACCCAGCAGACCACAGCATTGGCCATTTACCCTGGGTGCAAACTAACAAGGGGCAAGTTGAGTGGACAATTTAATGATGCCCAGCTAGAGGTTCTGCTAGAATGGCCAAAATTATGATCAACTGGTTGGGTCCTGATACCGCTCAACCCCCTGTCACATTGCAGGAGCAGTTGTGGTTGCAGATTGCCCGCAACGGGACGGGGCAGGGCCAGAACCCAAGAATGGTGCCCAGGCTAATTAAAAGTTGGACGACTTGAAGGTGGTGGTTCGTCAGAAACTCAGCACCAGACGGGCTGAGGAGTAAGCGCTAAACATCCAGAGGGCTGCTTGTACAGGAAACATTGGACAACTCACTAAAGCCACCCTTTCCTTTGTTTGAATCTCGCTTGCAAACTGGTGGGGCCCTCCCCAAAACTCTACAATTTACCCATGCTGAGGAGCGGGGGACCTATTGGGTGCATGCATGTCCCCACAAGTGGTAATCAAATTGTAACTTGGAACATGGGGGGGGGGGGTAGACCAACCAAACACCCCACCGACCAACCTTAGTTCCCACATGCGCCAACTTTGAGGGCTTGTCTGTGCAACAAATGTGCAACTACACATACCAAGGGTATTAGGCAAACTTTATATTTAATACCTAACATGGGTGTAAGCAGACCAAAATGTGGGGCCCACATTGATGTGGGACCCAGTGTGTAGCCCTTGTAGGGATTTTGAAGGGGCACATATACTGTTAATATGAAACTACCAGTGCATTTGCCTTGACTTTGCAGCAACACCCAGGCCAGCAGCATCTCGGCTGCAAGACCCACCACCTGCAGCCACAGTAGGCCCCTCTGGTTTGGCTACCACCAAGACCACATTAAGGCCGGGCCCACCCACAAGCTAGCCACCAAGGCAGTGATGAGGTAAATGAGCAAGCTTAATAGGCAAAGGGCAAGGGGCGAGGGGCAGGGTCCTTCTTCCGGTGCAGAGGAGCTCAGCTCCTCAGGAGGCGGTGAGTTCACTGCTGACAAACATTCCACGATCAGGCAGGGCATGCTTCTCCTTGGCCTAATGGTGTCTACCATCGAGGCAGTTCCACTCCAGGCCTTTTTAAATGCTGCTCCTATCGAAATGGAGCAGGACTGTGCATATGTTGGACGTCGCTTCATATTGATGGACAATGCCCGGCAATCCTTGAATTGGTGGCTGGACCAGCAGTAGCTGGCAGTGGGTCAGTCTTTGCTGCCGGTCCGGTGGGTCATCCTGACCACAGACACCGGTCTGACGGGTTGGGGTGGTGTTCTGGACAACCAGACGGTTCAGGGTCTCTGGGACCAGTGTGAGAGCAGTCTTCCAATCAATGTGTTTGAACTGAGGGCGATTCTGCTGGTTCTCAGGCATTGGTCTGCCCAGCTTCGGGGCCTTCCGTTCAGGGGACAGTTGGACAATTCCACGGCTGTGGGCTACATAAACCATCAGGGGGTACCAGGAGCTGGCAGGCGTTCCAGGAAGTGGGTGGAAATTCAAGTTCCATGCATCTCGGCGGTTCACATTCCAGGAGTTGAGAATCTACAGGCCAAATATTTGAGCAGGGAGACGGTGGACCAGGGGGAATGGTCCCTTCACCAGGATGTGTTTCAAGCCCTCTGCAACCAGTGGGGAGTGCCGGAGGTGGACCTCTTTGCATCTTGGCACAATCGTAAGATCCAGAGGTTCATGTTCAGGGTGTGAGACCCCCTGCCCGTTGCGGTCGATGCGCTGGCCATTCCCTGGTCAGGGTACAGCCTGCTTTATGCCTTCCCACCACTGCCACTTCTGGGTTGCGTGTTAAAGAAGGTCAACTGCTAGCAGATTCCTATCGTCCTGATCGACCCACACTGGCCCAGAAGGGTGCAGTTCGCAGACCTGGTCAGCCTGGCAGTGCCAACTCCCCAACCGCACAGATCTTCTGCAACAGGGTCCTCTGAGGCACCCCAAATCTCCAGCGCTGGCTTTAGCAGCTTGGCTGTTGAGACCAGCATACTGGAGGAGAGGGGTTTGTCCGCCACGGTAATTCGGATCTTGATTCAAGTGCAGAAACAATCATCCTCTAGAATTTACTACAGGACTTGGAGGGCCTTCGTGTCTTGGTGCGAATCTAAGGGCCACTCCTGTAGGAGGTTCTGGGTAGGAGGTTCCAGGTACCCAAAATTTTGGAGTTCCTCCAGCAAGGCCTGCACCCCTAAGGGCCAGATCTTGGTCTTGTACATTTTTGCCAGTGGACAATAGGTTAATCCACATTTTTAGGCAGGGTGCTGTACATGTTCGCCTCCGTGGCGGCCAAAAGTCCTGCCCTGGGATCTTAATCTGGTCCTATCAGTACTTCAGGGGCCCCCATGGCTTCCCTGATGACGCTCGCGTTGAAGGTGGCTTTTCTTGTGGCTATCACCTCCAGAGCTGGCAGCGCTTTCGATCAGATCACCCTTTTTGGTGCTGCATGAAGACAAAGCAGTGTTTCATGTGAAGCAGGATTTTTTGACCAAGGTGGTCTCTCCCTTTCATCTTAATCAGGAGATAGTGCTACCCTCCTTGTGCCCAAGCCCCACTCACCATAAGGAGTGACTCCTGCATTCCCTCAATGTGGTCAGTGCATTAAAGTATTACTTGGCCGCTACTCGAGAGGTACGTAAGACTGATCTCTTGTTCGTGATCCCAGAAGGACCGAGGAGAGGTCTGGCAGGTGGTCATACAAGCCTAAGCCTGCAAGGGGAAGGAGGCGCCCTTCCGGGTAACCGCTCACTCCACCAGGGTGATTGACATGTCTTGAGCTTTATAACACCAGGCGTCAGTGGAACAGGTCTGCAAGGTGGCTAACTGGTCGTCTCTCCACACCTTCACCAACTTTTACAGACTTAATCTCAGGGCATCTGCCGGTGCTGCTCTAGGGCATAAGGTGTTGCAGACGGTGGTGAACCCCTCTCCGGGGGTCTAAGCTTGAGTTGTCGGTGCCGTTGTTCTTGGTTAGGTTGATACAGTCGGCTGTTGGCTGTTCCTACACGGTCCCACCCTTATTGAAGGTACTGCTTTGGGACATCCCACGCATGGCTACTTGTGGTGCACCAGAATGGAAGAGATGAGAAAAGGCAAATTTGTGTACACACACACCGGTAAATATCTCGTCCTCCATTCCGGGGCACCACACCCGCCCTTCTGTTGTGTTACGACTGCATTGGTGGCGGTTGATGCTTTCTACATGGTTTCAGTTTTGTTGCACTGTTTTCTTGTTGTGAGCATTATGCACAGGTTACTGTTCTCCCCTCCTGGGGCTGTGGCTGAACTGCTTTTTAATTAACTGAGGAGATCCTGCCACAGCCTGCCCTATATAGGCTGGGAGTAGCTTGCAGTCCCCGTATTACAGCTGAGATCAACCCACGCACAGCTACTGGTGGTGCCCCGGAATGGAAGAGGACCAGAAAGGAAATTTCCAGTGAGTACACAAATGTCTGTTTTTTTACTGAAATTATTTTTTGACAGGAGGCACCTTAAAGTGTTGTTTTGGAGTGCAGTACCTTGGGCCCACCATAGAAAATCATTCTTGGGTATATCATTTTTGCCCAGGATGAAAGCACATTCACCCTAGTCCACCATCAGGGCAGTGATGGAGGTCAAAAAACACATCCTTTGATGGGTCCCAGAAAAAATTCTGCCTGTGGGCCCCAAGAATGCAGGGTACCTAACACAACAGGAGACACAGGGAATCAACAGATAAGTCAAAGCTGATGCATGGCAGGTTACAGCAATTGCAAATCAATGTGACCTGTTGTGCATCAGCACGACATTGGAGAAGCACAGCAGGTCACACCAGATGCACAGCCGGTCATTACAGAAGCCCAGCAGGTCCCACTAAATGCACAGCCAGTAACACCAGATGCACAGCTGGTCATTACAGAAGCACAGCAGGTCACACAAAATGCACAGCCAGTCACAACCGATGCACAGCCTGTCATTACCGAAGCCCAGCAGGTCATACTAAATGCACAGCCAGTCACACCAGATGCACAGCCGGTTATTGCAGAAGAACCATAGGTCACATCCCAGAAGCACAGCAGGTAACATGAACGGAAGAGCTAACACTAGATGTACAGGAGGTCACACTAGATACACAGCAGGCCACTGCAGAAGCACAGTCGGTCATTGCAGAAGCACATCAGGTCACACCAGGTCAAACACAGATCAAATCAGATGCACAGCCGGTCATTGCAGAAGCACAGCAGGTCACACTAAATTCACAGCCAGTCACACCAGATGCACAGCTGGTTACTGCAGAAGAACCATAGGTCACACCCCAGAAGCACAGCAGGTCATTGCAGAAGCACAGGTCACACAAGGTCACACCAGATGCACAGAAGGTAACATGAATGGAAGAGCTCACACTAGATGTAAAGCAGGTCACACTAGATGTACAGGAGGTCACACTAGATGCACAGCAGGCAGGGCCGGCTCCAGGTTTATGTGGGCCCTTGGGCGGCATGGTCTCAGTGGGTCCCGTCACATCACTGAGGAACGTCCCAAATCTGGATCATGCTATTTGGAACAAAACTCTAGTTTTGGTCTACTTTGAAGTGCACCAAATCCCTTTAAAACCTTACCTGAGAAAAGGCCAGCCCTATCTGTGGGCCCCCGGCAGCTGCCCCACCTTGCTGGGTGCTGACGCCGGCCCTGACAGCAGGCTACTGCAGAAGCACAGTCGGTCATTGCAGGAGCGCATCAGGTCACACCAGATGCACAGCCGGTCATTGTAAATACACAATAGGTCATACCAGACACAGAGGAGGTCACACTTGCTGCACAGCAGATCACACCAGACGCAGAGGAGGTCACACTAGCTGCACAGCAGATCACACCAGATGCAGAGGAGGTCACACTAGCTGCACAGCAGATCACACCAGACGCAGAGGAGGTCACACTAGCTGCACAGCAGATCACACCAGACGCAGAGGAGGTCACGCTTGCTGCACAGCAGATCACACCAGACGCAGAGGAGGTCACACTAGCTGCACAGCAGATCACACCAGACGCAGAGGAGGTCACACTAGCTGCACAGCAGATCACACCAGACGCAGAGGAGGTCACACTTGCTGCACAGCAGATCACACCAGACGCAGAGGAGGTCACACTAGCTGCACAGCAGATCACACCAGATGCAGAGGAGGTCACGCTTGCTGCACAGCAGATCACACCAGACGCAGAGGAGGTCACACTAGCTGCACAGCAGATCACACCAGACGCAGAGGAGGTCACACTAGCTGCACAGCAGGTCATTGCGGAAGCACAAAGGGTCACAGTAGAGAGGGTAAGTAGCCCTGATGTAGAACATTGAGTGTTCTGTACTATGCTGCAAAATACGCATCAGCTCTGTAAATGCAGAATGATGTTAATAATAGTGTATGTGCTTATAAGGGGGTTGTGGCCTAGTGGTTAGGGAATTAATCTTGTGGCTGAAGGGTCCCGGTGTTGAATCCGGGCATGACTGAAGTGCTTTTGAGCAAGGCAACAAACGCCAACCGCTCCATGGGCGCCATGGTTAGTGCAGCCAACCGCTCCATGGGCGCCATGGTTAGTGCAGCCCACCGCTCAGGGCATGTGTGCAGTGGCGTAGCGACCCGGGGGCGGGGGGGGCGGACCGCCCCGGGTGACACCAGACCTAGAGGGTGACACCGCACTATAGCATTATGTCACCTCAATTATTGCCAGCCTGTGGCACAGAGCAGTCAGTTGTGGGGATGCTATGCCCTCACGGCGACACCTACGCATCTCTCCCACAGCGCTCGAGCGCCATTTGGCAGGAGGCGGAGCGGCTGCTGGTGCCTGTCCAGAATCTGTGGACCAATGGTGTGCGCGCACAGCAGGTCACGTGGACGAGGTGGGAGCTTTTGTTCGCTGTTGCTGAGAGCGCGCGCGGTATTCGTCGCCAGAAACAGGTGAGGGCGTGTGTGGTGTTGCTGGGGTGAGCGCACGCTGTTCCTGTTTATTCGGGGATTTATAGCTGTAACTGCTCAGTGGCGTGTGTGGTGGTGTTGCATGGTGGGCGCGTTACCTGGCGGGAGATGGGTGTTTTTAATGGACATAAAGGGAGCGTGCAGGCCGATGTATGTGTGCTAGTGAGGTACTGCACAACGCATAAGCGCCTCTGCTATCATACATTGATTATAATAGGCGCGCGCCCCGCTTTTGTTCAGGTGCGATGTCTGGCCCTGCCCCGACTCCTATTGGTTGCTGCCTGTCTGGCCCGCCCCTTTTCTCCTCCAGCTGTCTGTAATCGGTGTGCTCCTTTTCTCTGCCATTGAGTTCTTTCAACATACAAAAATTTTTTTTCTTTGGGGGGGGGGGGGGGTGACACCATTTCCTACCGCCCCGGGTGACACCAGCCCTAGCAACGCCACTGCATGTGTGTGCAATCTCTGGTGTGTTCTCACTGCATGGAGGAGATAAATGCAAAGCACAAATGCAAACACACATATGTGTGCGTAAGCATACAATGACCATATAACCATATTATTATTATTATTATTATTAATAATAATAATAGAAAAGGGTAAGTGCCTATGGTGCAATGGCTGATAAGAATAGCTCAGCAATTTGGGTACACAATCAATAATACATGAATGTTAAGAGGCATTAGATTGTAAGCTCCTCTTGGGCAGTCACTGCTATACAGTAGCAATACATTACTGTCACTCAACAAACAGGTACATTTTCTGAACAGAAAACACATCTTTAGCCCTCCAAGCACTTTAAGTCTGCAGCAGTGGCAGCGTGCTTATTTACGACCCGCCATCGATGGTAACTGCGTTTGCCTTTTACAATGCTGATCTATAGGATGCACTTATCATTAATACACCTCCTCCATGTATTTAAGGCATCCCTGAAGACTCCCAGAGAAGCCCCCTGGGACGCATTCCTCGCCAGGAGAGATCCTTAAAACAATTTACTGTCTCCGAGAAACCATTCCAAGCTTTCTCTGTGTCTATAGTTTGTTTTCAGTTTGTTAACTATTATTTAATTAAAGATGATGGATCTTCTAGGAGGCTGTCAGCTAATTCAGTAAATAGCTAAAGTGAGACAAGAAGGAAAAGAAGACAATGGGGAGTGTTGTGTCTTGCTGGCATGGGATGTGCAGCTCCTCCCCAAGAACAGAATAGATCCATTGTCACAAGAGGAGGATAGACTTCAAATATCACAACCCTTATTTATCGGCATTTTTTCAGCCTATGATCAACATTGTCAGTGCGCCAAAGTTATTTGATCCTACATGTTTGTATTCTAAATTATGAATATTATGTATTATATCCATGACAGGATTAAGAGGGTGGCGCAAGGTACGTGCTCCCTGGGGCCTCCACCACTTGCCCTGCAAAGGGGCCTCTACCACCCTTTGGGTTATGGTCTGGTCCAGGAGGCTTTTCAGTCTTTGGTCTACCGCGGGGCCAGCAACAAAGCTATCGGCGGCCTGGGCAAGCCTAGTCTAGAGCAACAAAGCCGCCATCAGCAACGCTACAGTGATGGGTGCAGAGCTGCACATAAGCCAACAAGCACAGCCGCTGGCAGCTCAATGCAGGGAACTGTTTTCTGCTGGACCAGCCGGGCGACTACACTACCCCCCACCCAGAATGGCAAAGCAGGAGTTCCCGAGCAGCATGCACCCGCACAAGGGTGGCACAAGGGTGGCACAAGGGACTCGATCTGACGTTCCAGAAAGTGGGCGGGTGCCAGACAACCACCAATCAGTTACTTGGCTGGACTATTATTTTAAAGGGGACAAAAATACTGTATCTGGGGCCTCCACCAGATTTTGTGCCCAGGGACCTCCACCACACTTAATCCGGCCCTGATTATAGCGGATGGCAGGGGTGGGCTGGCCATAGGGAGCAAAGGGAGAATTTCCCAGTGGACTGCACTGTATTTGGGGGGGGGGGGGGGATCGTAGTCAGGTAGGTGGCCCTAATTTGAATTATATGGCTAAAACCTACTAAATTTTATATAATAGAATGTCCAGAGTTTACTGAGGTCTGACCTAAGGTCTGGTCATCAAGACCCAGGGAGGAAATTGTGATTACCTATGATAGGCATCAGGGAGGCGGAAATGAATAGAGGGTGTACCAGTCCACACACACAAGCATACCCGTCAGGCCTATCATTGGGTGAGGCATGATCTCTGGGAATTCCCAAGTGGATCCTAGGAAGCCCTAGGTAAGGATATTGTAGGGTCACTATGCTCTAACTCAGTGGTTCTCAACCTTTCTAATGCCGTGACCCCGCAATACAGTTCCTCATGTTGCTGTGACCCCAAACCAAAAAATAATTTTGGTGGCTACTTCAAAACTGTAATTTTGCTACAGTTATGGTTCAGAATGTAAGTACCTGATATGCATTATGAATTCTCATTGCTACAAATCAAACATAATTTAAACATAGTCACAAAAACAATTTAATTATATGTTGAGAAATATTCATTACTAATTCCAATAAATAAAATTTCACCATGGCATAGCATGTGTCGGAAACTGTCATTTCTCCGCCTCTTACTGAAATTAATAGGAGGCTGCGGCGGATTGTGTGGTAACTCGAGATTCTTGGGAGCTCTCTTCCACAAAATCCGCCGAACTCACAATGAAATCAAGGAGGTGGATTCAATGCCGGAAACCGCTGATTTCAGCAGTTTCCTCATTCAGAATATGGGAAAATTGTGGGAGATATGGGAGATAATTATACATTGTGGAACAGTGTGAACTACATCTTATAGTGGTCTCTTATAGTATAAGACCGATGTAGTTTACACTGTGTAAATGTCTGGTGCTTTGTGTAAGTGTAAGCTGCTTTGTGTACTATGTAATGATTACACACAAAGCACCTTACACTTACACAGTATTGTGTGTATGGTGTGTGTACTGTTTTTACATTATTAACCTTTTTTACACCAGCAGGCTGTCTCGCAGGCTCTCTTGCCTCTCCGCCTCCTAGGCTTCTCTCCTCCCTCGCTTGCTGCATCCGCCCACTGATGATGTTAGCAAGCGCCGGACACACGTAATGCGCTCCTATGGACTGTGGAGCGTTCCCCTCGCTTCCCCCGCCCCTTAGGCTCCGGACGGATGATGCAATCACGTCTGCGCATGCGCACAGGCATTCAGTTTGGAACGCGCATCCATAACGGCGTGCGTTCCAGCTGAATAGCGCTGCTGCAGACAGTAGTGCGACTTATCAGCGGCTGAAGCCATCGGAAATATGTATTTTCCGATGGCTTTCATTCAACCCCCGCCGGGGTCCTGACCCACAGGTTGAGAACTGCTGCTCTAACTCAACCCACAATTTGGAGGAACCATTCCTGCATCGGGGGTGCAGCAGGTCAGGGGGGTGCCAAAAGGGGGGCCTGAGCACAAGTGGAGGACTCCATGTCGAATGTTTGCCCCGGGTGCCATAAACCCTAGCGACTCCTCTGCTATAGCATCATTTATTGTGGGCTATACCGCCCCTGCCAAAGTATTTGCCCCTACTAAACATCCACATATGAGCACTGTTTGTTGTGTTGGTCTGGTTTAAAGACAGTCAAAAATGACTTATACCAGACCAACACTACAAACAGTGCTCCTCCCCAGGGCAATTTAGCTTGATGCACATAAAAATGTATTTACATTTTTCTAACTCCCGCTGTAGTAAATTTTAGAAACAAAAAGGAGGCTCATGCATTTATAGGCCACCTGCAAACAGGAAGTGCTGCTGGGCTTCCTGTTACTGTACATTGTCAGGTATGTCAGTTGAATCCAGGCAGCAGCATGGCTGATATGCTGGGAGAGGAAGCTCCAAAATGGCCGATAGCTTTCTTTTCCAACTGTTAAACTGCTTTAAGTCATTTTTGACTGTTTGTCCGCTTTAAGGCCTATATACAGTATTTCATTATGTATTGTATGTCTTTTCTATGACATGATTTGCACTACAATGAAGGATGTAAACAATCTTGGTAGTTTAAGGTAACTTACCTCTATAAAATATTTGAATATCAAAAAAATAGCTAAAAACCCCACTGTAAATCACACGTTGTACAAACTGTCCCAATGTGACAAGTGACCTGACAGACATAAGAGGCTGTTATTTGTTTTCTGTCAGTTGGAAACTGTCCTTTGACACTTTGCCTACTTGAAGGGTGTCAGAAAGCTGTTTGTGTACACAGTAAGGTTGACCTACTGTAGCTGCGCAGACGTTAGATACTCAATACTGGTCAGGGAAAGTGTATTTGACGTCATGGAAATTGTATGTTTTCCAGACATATATGGGTGGGGGGGGTCTATGGATGAATGGTGTGACAGGTAGAACAGTGGTCAACATTGCACTTAGGAAACATTAGAGCCCTGTCAGTGGGCTAGGCCCTGATAGTGATAGGAACATTAAACTGGACCTTCACCATGATTTATTGAAAAGCCCAAACCCTTAAAAAAAAGATTCCCCAGCAACTTAAATTAATATACTTTAAGTTTTAGTCACTTACTTATTATTCTTTCCCCCACTAGGCTGCAACTCTGTTCAGGACTTTAGGATACAGGCACCGCCATCTTGACTCAGAAGCATCACACTTACTGAGGAGAGCTTGATAAAGTGCGGGGAGTGTGGTTATAGCTGTGCTTTGCACAGACAGAGCAGAGTTGGGGTCAGGAAAAGGTCAGCAATCCAAGAATGCAGAGCAGCACAGTCAGAAGGCACTTCCTGTTTGCAGGCTGCCTGATGTTCCATGAGCCGCCATCTTGGATGTTTAAAGGCTCATAGCATGCAGTGGATGCAGGTAGGATGATTTTTAATGTGGGCAATCTGTATGTACAGGGTGTGGGAAACATAAGATAGGCTCTTATTCAGAGTGAAGGGCTGTTTTAAATAATAGTAATTATAGAACTTAGGTGCCATTGCATCATGAATCCACATGATGGCAGTGTTGCCTAAGGAATAATAGTAGATAATATTAATGAGTCTAGCGTACCCCTTAAAGTAAGTAAATAGAGACTCAGCCAGGTGGCATTGGCAACATTACCTGCCCTGCCATTGGTTGAGCCGAGCAACATAGTTGGTAAGGCAACATTTCAGAGGTTAGATAAGGAAGGACTCAACCCTTCTAGAGTGTTCTTAGTTCTAAGTTCCAAACTGAAGAGGGGAAGTGTTAATTTAGTGGAAGAGCTGAGTAACAGTGAGGGAAGGAGCCTGTGGGAGTAACTGGAAGCTGTAAAAACTGTTTGCTGTGACTGCCGATGGATATTGCCTGTACTGGATTATGCTGTTTAACATGGATGGAAGCCCTCAAATAAAGACCCTGTTGTTTGCATCAAGGAGTATTATCACTGGAGACCAGCGACGACTGAATCAGTAAGTACACCTCCACCCCAAACATGCCACACCAACCTGAGCCACCCTACCCTAGGTCCAAGAACTCCCCTCGCTCTCCAGAGCGTGTGCCAGTGGCCAGGCACACACCCACTACAATGAGAACTTGCCCTCTTTTTTCTCTCTTGTCACCTCTCCTAGGTGCAGGCTACAGTGTTCTGTGACATCACAAGCTCCTTCTGAGATTGTTTGATTTTATTGCATGGTATTAAATGATTTGTTATATTGCACGTTAATCAATCCAAACAAAAACACCAAAACAAACTAAGATGGAAAAACTTATAATAGCACAATGTGGCAGATGTATAGACAGGGGCAGACTGGCCTAGGAAGCAAAGGGAGACACACTGGTGGGCCACACTGCTTTGGTGCCAAATGGGCTGGAACCTCTCCCAGACCCTTTGCTGGAATTATAGTAACTCAATCCTCTCATAGCATCCCCCTCTGCTGCCACCTTCTTGAGCCTTAACTCCCACTATACAGGGCCATATTGCACACCCTCCAATCAAAAGGCACTAGTCCATGTTCTGCCCCTGAATTGCTATTGCTTCAGCGGCTGCAGAGTGAACTACGTGACCACCAATCATGGGGCCTGGTTTTCGCCAAAAAAGCAATCAGCACCCAATTTTCACAAAATAGGTGTTGGACATCTTTAAAACTTCTGTACGTACAGCTAGTGGTCAACTTTAAAATGGACCAAAACCCGTGATTTTGACTATCCTGGGTTTTGGTCCCTGCCCCCAGTGCAGATTCACGATGTTCCACTGTGTGAAACCTCCCAGGTCACCCAGTTAACCCTCCTTTCCCCAGTCCTCTGGCGCATGCATGGCCTCTTGTCCCAATCAACGCACTCGGCTGATCTGAATTGGCTAAGACTCAGCTAAGGATTGAGTCTAGCTGAAAAGAGGAGAGCAAAGCTTAGCGCTCCAGTGGCAGCATCCCTGCTACCTTCTAACAAGCTCCTAGTTGCTTTTGTTTCAGTCTTTAGTGGCATTCAATGTCTTCCCGCCTCACCATTGCTTATTACTTCCTGTCTCACCTCTTCCCATATTACCTGTGCTCAATTCAGCTTTTTTTACCTTGCACTTCCTCTACCCACCTCTTTCCACCTCTTCCCTCTCTGACACACCCTACTTCTGTTCACCTCACCTCTGTCCATCATCTCACCTCTTTCCACCTTTGCTCAACTTTTTCTGCCTTACCTCTGCCCACTTCTGTCCACAACACCTCTGCCCAGTAGCTCAGGCCAATGTGTGAACTGGTATTGGGGTCTCTCAGAGCCGTTACCAGTTCACAAATGGTTAAAAGGAAATCAAAATTACAGTTTTGACATTTTAAAAAACAAACTCATCGTTGATGCGTCTTCCTTCATCTGTCCCCCACTGGGCGGCAACCTCTTTGCATGTCTGCCGGGTCGAGGGCTCCCTCCTGGTCCCACGCGTTCTTGTCTGATGCTGGGGGGGTACCGCTATTGCAGCCACCCCACCTGCATCATAGTTAGGGAGGATGCAGGCCCCCCTCCTCTTTCCTTGGCATCCTGCCAAGCTAATGCAGAGCCAGCTAATCTCCCTCCATGTCTCTCCCATCCAGTGATGTCATTAGTCACATGGGGACCATACCACAGAGGCTCCTCCTTTTAGGCATAAAAGCCACCCTTGACCTGGTAGCCCAGCATTGGCTTGGTGGGATGCCAAGGAGGAAGGGGGACTGTGCCCCCCTCAATACAGATGCCCGAGCAGCAGCTACAGTAGCGGCTTCCCACCAGCAACAGATCGGCGAGGTAGCCCCCAACCTGGCGGACCTGCAGAGAAGCCAGCTTCAGATAAGGGACAGATGATGGCAGATGTGGCGACATAGTCCTTTTTTATTTTAAAACTATTTTTTTTCCTTTTAAACGATTTTGTGAACTGGTAAGGTGTCCAAGGGACCCCTATACGAGTTCACAGTGTAGTGATGGTCAACATGCCACCTGCCAGCTTCGGCATAATTTGACCCAGATCTTGCTGGTATACGGGATTGGACTAAATTGAATATAAATTCGGCCCCGATCTGAAGCCCATCACTACTGGTGAGCTTTATTCAACCAGACAAACATTGGTTATCTGAGGCTTAGAAAGGGTCAGTATCCATGTTTTTTCCCTATAGGTTCTATAAACCTGGGGACTTTTTTGTGGTTGGATCAAGTTTACAAAAGAGTAGGGTGGGTACAAAGGCCAAATTGAGAGCCCTAGATGGTGTTGGTTTTGGGTTCTAGTCAGAAGAGTTCGCCGGAGAAGCCTTTTGCGATGTTGGTGAGGAGCGTGCAGCTGAAGCGAAGCAGCACGGAGCCGCCACAGCAGGCATGATGGGAAGGTGATGACTGTAAATGGTATAATGTTATTTATATTGAGCTGGAAATGTAACAGGCATAGATACAATTACACTTGTGTTCTGAGCCAAGCTGCACTTTCATATACACTTCACCATTAGCGTGATGACTTTTCAATCTGGCGCTAAGCTTAGAGCCTTTTTATGGTGAGCGTACAATACTAGCGGAGTAATAGAACAATGGATTTCACATTCTCAGATCCATTTTATTCTGTGTATGTTCAGAGCAATTATTAGACCGAGGAATGGAAAATATATCAGTGTTCTGTACAGCTGATGTAGAGCTATGTCGTAACAATAGCATAGCATAGAGCCTGAGCCATTTTCCTTAAAACATCTCCTGAAAATAAGGACCATAGTCACACTTTATTCCAGAATAAAGCATGAGATAAAATGAGGTGGGATTCAAAAAAGAGAGGAAGTTGATTTTCACAGTAAAAATCTTTTGTAAAGTTTTACAGTACTGAGTTATTATATGTTAAAGTAGACCAAAACCCTGGGACATCCTAATTTTGTGTAAACCCCATGGATCAGCCAGTCATCTCAATCCGCACAGCCACAGACAGCCATGCATTTATGCCTGGTGGGGGTGTGCACAGGGTATGGAGCGGTGCAGGGCATGTGGGATTTGGCAGAGCAACCCCTTAAAGAGTCTAATAAACTTGAAAGGAAGTCTGCTTTGGAGGATTATTCATCAGGCCCTAAGGTACCACAGCTAAGATTTGATGCTCCCCTGCTTACGCACAACTGCTCCTGCATCATCTGATGTTCCCCCCCCCTAAGGGGTTACCGCTGGTTTATGGTTGTGTACAGTGGTGCCCCCAGGATTTTGCCCTGGGGGGGCCGGTTTGGGCAGAGAGGGCATGCTCCTGGAGGACAGCAGCAGGGGATGGAGCGGTTAGGTGAACAGTAGAGGACAGCGGCAGGGGGTGAAGAGGTTAGGTGAGTGGTACAGGGAAACGGCATGGGAAGGAGAGGTTAGGCTAGTGGTGGAGAGGTTTGGCAAATGGTAAGAGGACAGCAGTAGGGGATGGAACGGATATGTGAGCAGTAGAGGACAGCGGTAGAAAATGGAATGGTTAGGTGAGCAGTAGAAGACAGTAGCAGGGGTGAGGGGGATAAGCGAGTGGTGGAGGACAGCCGCCGGGGGTGAAGGGGATAGGTCAGTGGTGGAGGACAGTGACAGGGGGTAGAGGGGATAGGTGAGTGGTAGAAGACAGCAGCAGGAGGTGGAGGGGATAGATGAGTGGTGGAGGACAGCGGCAGGGAGTGGAGGGGTTAGGTGAGTGGTGGAGGACAGCGGCAGGGGGTGGAAGGGTTAGATAAGTGGTAGAGGACAGCGGTAGGGGTGGAGCAGTTAGGTGAGCAGTAGCCGGGGTGGAGGGGATAGGTGAGTGGTAGAGGACAGTCGCCGAAGGTGATGTTGATAGGTCAGTGGTGGAGGACAGGGACAGGGAGTAGAGGGAATAGGTGAGTGGTAGTGGTCAGCAGCAGGAGGTGGAGGGGATAGATGAGTGGTGGAGGACAGCGGCAGGAGGTGGAGGGGTTAGGTGAGTGGTGGAGGACAGCAGCAGAAGGTGGAGGGGATAGATGAGTGGTTACATGGCACAGCATACAACATTGATTGGACAGGATCCCATGCATGTGCCATGAGACTGCCAGAAAGGTGAGATTTTTTACTGCAATCGGGCCATAATAAACAGCTAGATCTAAGCCCATGTATCTAATTATCATCCCCTAATCGGGCATAGTAAGTGACGGAGATAATGTATGTGAATAGGCTGCCTATGCCTGCATTAGGGACTTCATATTATGCCTGTATGTTGTGCCTTATTTGACCCTGATGTTAGAAGGTGCAGTGGTAAATAAATACATATAGTCTTTTCTTTCTTTGGCATTATATTTAGGCTGGATTCACACCAGGCTGATTGCGGAGCACTTGCGTTTTTGGCCAAGTGCCCCACAAACGCTGGTGTCAGCGTGTGGAGGGTATTTAGCGCTAGCGCTCTCCACTCACATGGAGGCAGATCGGTAGCGCTGCGCCCTGAGGACGCTGCTGTCAAGGCTTTTGCGGAGTGCTCCACAAACACCTGAACTACATGTGAAAGTGCCCATAGACTACTATGGGAAGCTTCTCACAGGCGGCTGCAGGGTGCTGGCGCTGGTGTGAAACAAGCCTCCAAGTAGTTTCTCTGCTGTGGATTGTAATATGCGTAGTGAGAACTTGGAGTTATACATTGTATCAGATATGAATCAGTGAGTCACTTGTATCAAACTAATCTGCTGGCAGCTTTTCAAGTGGATCTTGTACATATGATGTATCTTTATTTTTGTTACATTCTTCTTTATTGCACATGTCACACACTGCTGCCTAAATACAGTTTGTGTTTTACATGTTTGTGTATACGGTGCACATCTGTAAACCTTTTTTGTTGTATGTATGTACTAAAAAGATTGTAAGCGGGCAAACAATCAGCAGTGACGGACAACGGATTTGAACAGAAAAAAGGCTTTTATTCAGCAAAGTTCAGTAGGTAGTCCAAAAGATTGCAGCATAAATGCAGTAAGCAAAAAGGGTTTCTTCACCAACCAAATAGTCCTGGGCTGGGTACTCCAGCAAGCTGATCAATTCCAGTCCACTTTACAGGGCGTATCAGCCCTCTGCTCAATGTCCAGTGCTATCCTTCACCACGGTGCAGCTCAGCCTGGGCTCACTCCAACAGGCTGGTCATAGACAAAGGAAAGGCCGTGTGCTCTCTTCTTATACAGGCTTCTCCTGTAATCAGCGTGCACACTTGTGGAGGGCCTTAGGACATGTAACAACCCGTTATGGAATTGGGGAAGTGACCCGGGTCCTGAAAACCCGGCCCGGATTGTGCTTTATACAGCTAAGCAGGGGAGAAATAGACAATTTGATATATATATATATATATATATATATATATACACACACACACACACACACACACACACACACACACACACACACAATTTACCACTATATATATATATATATATATATATATTTTTTTTTTTTACAAAAAAAAAGTTCAAACACTTCACTGCCATTTGGTGGGGGGGGGGGTTCAGACCCGGGGACCCCCCTTAGGTCCTCCCCTGGTTGTGTGAGGCAAGGTCACATAGGTGTCAATTTAGCACCAACGTGCACTTTAGGTGAAACCAGGACTGTTTTAAAAGTGGAAAGACCCATGGGGAGAAAGTCTAGTTGGGGCCCCCCTAAGCACTGCAGAAGATCTGGCTCGCCCCTTCTTTAAACATCCAGCCTTGGGTGAAAACTGTTATAGAATTGGATGACTTTTTTGGGAGAAAAGGTGCCATTCCCTTTCCATTGTAGATCACGAGGGCAATTTAGCACCAGGTGTAAATAGTCTAATTCTATTTCATTTTTCACCTAAAGTGCACTTTTCATGCCCGGGCTGAATCCACCCCATAGAGACTAATGCCCAGCCCCTACATGAATTCAGACACCAGATCACTATCTTCTACACTGATGCTCTATTCATGTCATTCTCCTTGTCCACAATCAACCACCTACCAATCTAACCAGACCTAGGGTCAATTCAGCACCTGGTTTAGTCTGGAGTAAAAAGTGCACCTTAAATGAAAAATGAAATAAAAGCAAAGTGCACTTTTTGGACCTGGTGCTGAATCAACCCCTCAGAGACAAATGTCCAGACCCATAACTTTTAACAGATCACTAGCATTCCTCACTGTCTCTCTATTCATCATCATCATCATCATTCGTTAGTCTCCTGTTTCACATTGAACCACCTAGATTTGCCAAACCCCTCATTTCCACAATTACTTACAAGTCATTTGGCATATATTGGCCATTCTGTTCCAAGACATGACCCTTCAAATTAGTCACAACAGCAAAACGTTTTTTTTAAATTATGAACAGATGCATAATCCATAGAACCAAATATAACATTTGTGAGTAATGAAGTTAGTTGAACCCACTTCAAAACCGAACCAAAATCAGAACAATGTATAGGCAGAACATTTACTGAGGTGTCTTGGCTGGGGGATAGGTACAGTAGGGTTTGGGTATGGGGCGAGACACACGATGCAGGGAGTGGAGGGGGTGTTAGAGGAGTAACGAGTAAATTGCAGTCCAGGTTAGTTGGGTGAGGCAGCCTTAAAGTGGACCGTCACCCTCCTGTGATCGGCCCGGGAATCTATAAGATTCCCGGGCCGATCACCTCCCTCCCCGCGGGACATCCGAGATTGGGATGTCCCGCGGGGTGAAACCCCCCCAAACACCCCAAATCCCCTTACCTTGTCTTCGGCGGCCGTCTGTGAATGGCCGGCGCGCGCGCGTCAAGAGTGACGCGCGGGAGGCGGCGGCGGAGGAGCCGCTTGTCCGCGGCTGTCAAACCGCTTGTCCGACGGCGCTGGGAGCGGGGAGAGGTGAGTTTTTCGGGTGATCGGGGGGGTTTCACACAGCGGGGCACCCCGATCGGGGGTGCCCCACCGAAGTGGACCAAGACCCAGGATAGTCAAAATCCTGGGTGTTGGTCCACTTTAATGCAGTTTTGCCCACTGGGAATTCTCCCCTTGTCTCACTTGGCCAGTTAGTTACCACCTATAAGCTATAATTTCTTTCCTATAGAGGATGAGGGTTAAGACATATACACACACACACACACACACACACACACACACACACACACTACAGAGGCAGAGACCAGGGGACCATTGGTACCCTACATTCTTACCATTATATCAGTTTTACCCCTCCATCTAGTTGCAATTTTCCCTACCATATACTTACCTAAATATTGGCTTTGTTGGGTAGTGACTTTTATCATCCTGATGGCATGACCAGCCAAGTAAGAAAGCTCTGCCAAGTACATGTATTTGTATTGGCCAAATTTCAAGAGCCAGATGATCCATCTGCAAACCATCAAACCAAGCCAAGGAAGGGAAGCAGCATCGACTGGGAAAGAAGGGCTAATTGTAGAACACCTAATGGGATGGAAAGAATATGTGGGGAATGGGTTCATCTTGGGCCCCTGATTGGTAAGAAGTAGGTCAGCTTTTTTTCAGAAAATGGGTGTTGATCACTGCTGGTGTGAGCATGGGGGGCTGAAGTCCCACAACGCTTGGACGTTCAGAGTCCTTTCAGCAGATAAGTATGGTGACCAATTATGGGGGCCAAGTGTTGCTGACAGAGCGCAGTCCAGGTAAGTCAACTGGAGCTTGCATGGGGTGTATTCAAAAGGGAGGTCATCAGCAATCAGGATGCCCCTCTGCTCTATGAGGAGGCCCCACCCTGTATCCCAGCCAACATTCATTTTCTTAAAAATCTGTATTTAATGCAGAAAAAAACCCAGGACAGCCAGCCCTAAAAGAACCTAAAAGATTCCAGATTCCGCTGGCCTCCCCCAGTGAAACCCCCAGATCACCAGTAAAGCTTACCGTTTACCCAATCAGAGCCATTTGCCATGCTCTGAATGGCTCTGATTGTTTACGATGTGTAGTGAGAACGGGCGCATCCCCTGCATCCTTCGGGCTGTGTGCTGGGGGTGTGGCTGCTTATGCTCCTCTTTGAAGTAAATCAGAGCCATTTGCCAAATGACATGATGACAGCAAATGGCTCTAATTGGGCGAGAGCCCACCCATGCGCCATTGGATCAGGAAGAGGTGAGTTGTTCTGGGGAAAAAAAAGAACAGGATATTCAAGGTCCCAGGTTTTGTTCTGCATTGAAGTATAAGATTCCAAGGCCGCTTGATTCCCTCATCCAGATTTGGGATGCTCCAATGTGTGAAACCCCCCAGGTCGCCCGATAAACTCATCGTCTCCCCCAATCCAACGGCGCACACACCAACAGTGGCCGCTCCCTGCTTTACCTTTAGCAGGGTGTGCAACCGCGCTAGGTATTTGAGAATAGCCGGCGTGGGCATGCTGTCTGTTAGAGGGTAGCAGGGATGCGGCCGCCAACATGCTCGGCTGCACTTGGCTGGACTCTGCAAGACTAGACAAGTCCTTGTCAGCACAGTCGAGCAAGCTGATTGGTCCAGAGGCCGCACGCACTGTAGGACCAGGGGAAGGTGAGTTGGTGTGGGTGACCTGGTAGGGTTTCACACAGCGGGCCATCCCGCATCGGCATGCCCCAGGGGCTAGGGCCAACGCCGGGATAGTCAAAATCCTGGCTTTTGGTCCACTTTAAGACACGCTTTCCATGAATCCACTAACACATGTATCACATGGGGCATCTAAGGTCAGGTAAGAGTCCATCCCAACCAAGAGACTTTCCAAACACAAGAGGCTGCTGATTTCCCAGTTGTGAGTGAACAATGTTATACTACACCATCATCGCTGGCCAAAACTTCCATCCACTTAAGGGGCAATAACTTATTCCATCAGAGCAGGGTTTAGGGAAATAGCTGCTCCCAACACAAGATTTACAGCACCTCAGCTCCCAGAAGATAAAGATCTCAGCTTGGGAAAACCATTCCGCCTTTAGGACACTGTGTGCTCATAAGATTCCAGGAGAATTTATCGTCCAATCAGCAACATGCCGCAACCTGCTGAAAAATAAAGCTAATGAAAAAGAACGCATTGTGGCCAAACAATTATCATTACTTTCTCACCTTTAATGCCATGTGAAATGTGAAGGGAGGGGAAAAGAACTAAGGAGGAACTCCGGCTTACTTAAACAGATGATGGTTGTACCAGACATAAGAGCTTTCCTAATAGAGCAAAAGAAAGTATAAATGCACACTGGTCCAGCTGATGATAAATGGGTACACGACCAGGGGCAGTCCCACAGCCCCACAATACAGTAAAGGTAAAGGATTGAAGGGTCAGCACTCCTAAAAAGTTCAGTCTTTTATTATAAATCCTTTAAAATCATCTCCAAGGTAGAAAAAACAGCCATAAAAGCTATTACCAAACCCCGGCAAGTGAAAATCATCATCTATGAATAAGGACCCATAGCGTCTGAAACGTATAAGAATGCTTGGCAATTTTTACCTGCCGGGGTCTGGTAATTGCTTTTATGGATGATTTTTCTACCTTGGAGATGATTTTAAAGGATTTATAATAAGAGCTGCTTAAACCTGGGCTGAGGGACAGACATCCTGCCGGTTATTATAACCTGGATTAGGCATCCAACTATAAAAATTAGACCGTGCTAAATTAAAGCGGACCAAAACCCAGCAAACTTGTGAAATACATTTGGCAGTAGCCCCTGCCAATATTCCCTTCTCAGGGTGTAGAACTAGAAATGGATATTTCCTTTATGGAATTGTCCTGTTTTTTTGCTGTCCCTCTCTGTAAGATGGCAAGTGATTAGTCATTGCATAGGTGTGGTAATGACATTAGAGATGAGCGAACTTTTGAAAAATTCGATTCGACTGATTCGCCGAATTTTCCGACAAAAATCGTTTCGACCCGAATTTATTCGCGACGAATCGCTATTAAAAACGGCTATTTCTGAGCCTCCTAGAGCCTCAATAGGGTTGTAAGCCATTCTGCCTTGCTGTAACACGCACAGGATGCGTGCTGGGTTAGTTAAATAATACTTTGAATAAATATCACATGCAGATCAGAGGCATCGCTAATAGAATCGCAGAGTGGCACAATTGCAGAGAGTTGAAGTGGCATCACTATGAGGGGCAGGAGCCCAAACATTGCTTTAAAGAGACACTGGAGTTGGCAGCAGCAGGAGCTCAAAAATTGGATGAATCACACCCTGGAGTTGCAAGCAGCAGCAGGAGCCCAAACATTGGCTGAAAGAGACACTGGAGTTGGCAGCAGCAGGAGCCCAAAAATTGACTGACACACCCTGGAGTTTCAAGCAGCAGCAGCAGCAGGGGCCCAAGAGCTGCTTAAACCTGGGCTGAGGGACAGACATCCTGCCGGTTATTATAACCTGGATTAGGCATCCAACTATAAAAATTAGACCGTGCTAAATTAAAGCGGACCAAAACCCAGCAAACTTGTGAAATACATTTGGCAGTAGCCCCTGCCAATATTCCCTTCTCAGGGTGTAGAACTAGAAATGGATATTTCCTTTATGGAATTGTCCTGTTTTTTTGCTGTCCCTCTCTGTAAGATGGCAAGTGATTAGTCATTGCATAGGTGTGGTAATGACATTAGAGATGAGCGAACTTTTGAAAAATTCGATTCGACTGATTCGCCGAATTTTCCGACAAAAATCGTTTCGACCCGAATTTATTCGCGACGAATCGCTATTAAAAACGGCTATTTCTGAGCCTCCTAGAGCCTCAATAGGGTTGTAAGCCATTCTGCCTTGCTGTAACACGCACAGGATGCGTGCTGGGTTAGTTAAATAATACTTTGAATAAATATCACATGCAGATCAGAGGCATCGCTAATAGAATCGCAGAGCGGCACAATTGCAGAGAGTTGAAGTGGCATCACTATGAGGGGCAGGAGCCCAAACATTGCTTTAAAGAGACACTGGAGTTGGCAGCAGCAGGAGCTCAAAAATTGGATGAATCACACCCTGGAGTTGCAAGCAGCAGCAGGAGCCCAAACATTGGCTGAAAGAGACACTGGAGTTGGCAGCAGCAGGAGCCCAAAAATTGACTGACACACCCTGGAGTTTCAAGCAGCAGCAGCAGCAGCAGGGGCCCAATCATAGCTTAAAAGAGACACTGGAGTTGGCTGCAGGAGCCCAAAGATTGGATGAATCACACCCTGCAGTTGCAAGCAGCAGCAGCAGGAGCCCAAATATTACTTTAAAGAGACACTGGATTTGGCAGCAGGAGCCCAAAATTGGATGAATCACACCCTGGAGTTGGCAGCAGCAGCAGCAGGAGCCCAAACATTACTTTAAAGAGACACTGGGGTTGGCTTTAGGAGCCCAAAAATTGGATGAATCACACCCTGGAGTTGGCAGCAGCAGGAGCCCAAACATTACTTTAAAGAGACACTGGGGTTGGCTTCAGGAGCCCAAAAATTGGATGAATCACACCCTGGAGTTGGCAGCAGCAGCAGCAGGAGCCCAAACATTACTTTAAAGAGACACTGGGGTTGGCTTCAGGAGCCCAAAAATTGGATGATTCACACCCTGGAGTAGGCAGAAGCAGCAGGAGCCCAAATATTACTTTAAAGAGACACTGGAGTTGGCTTCAGGAGCCCAAAAATTGGATGAATCACACCCTGGAGTTGGCAGCAGCAGCAGCAAGAGCCCAAACATTACGTTAAAGAGACACTGGGGTTGGCTTCAGGAGCCCAAAAATTGGATGATTCACACCCTGGAGTTGGCAGCAGCAGCAGCAGGAGCCCAAATATTACTTTAAAGAGACACTGGAGTTGGCTTCAGGAGCCCAAACATTGGATGAATCACACCCTGGAGTTGGCAGCAGCAGCAGGAGCCCAAATATTACTTTAAAGAGACACTGGAGTTGGCTTCAGGAGCCCAAAAATTGGATGAATCACACCCTGGAGTTGGCAGCAGCAGGAGCCCAAATATTACTTTAAAGAGACACTGGAGTTGGCTTCAGGAGCCCAAAAATTGGATGAATCACACCCTGGAGTTGGCAGCAGCAGCAGCAGGAGCCCAAATATTACTTTAAAGAGACACTGGAGTTGGCTTCAGGAGCCCAAACATTGGATGAATCACACCCTGGAGTTGGCAGCAGCAGCAGGAGCCCAAATATTACTTTAAAGAGACACTGGAGTTGGCTTCAGGAGCCCAAAAATTGGATGAATCACACCCTGGAGTTGGCAGCAGCAGGAGCCCAAATATTACTTTAAAGAGACACTGGAGTTGGCTTCAGGAGCCCAAAAATTGGATGAATCACACCCTGGAGTTGGCAGCAGCAGCAGGAGCCCAAACATTACTTTAAAGAGACACTGGGGTTGGCTTCAGGAGCCAAAAAATTGGATGAATCACACCCTGGAGTTGGCAGCAGCAGGAGCCCAAATATTACTTTAAAGAGACACTGGAGTTGGCTTCAGGAGCCCAAAAATTGGATTAATCACACCCTGGAGTTGGCAGCAGCAGGAGCCCAAACATTACTTTAAAGAGACACTGGGGTTGGCTTCAGGAGCCCAAAAATTGGATGAATCACACCCTGGAGTTGGCAGCAGCAGCAGCAGGAGCCCAAACATTACTTTAAAGAGACACTGGGGTTGGCTTCAGGAGCCCAAAAATTGGATGATTCACACCCTGGAGTTGGCAGCAGCAGCAGCAGGAGCCCAAACAATACTTTAAAGAGACACTGGGGTTGGCTTCAGGAGCCAAAAAATTGGATGAATCACACCCTGTGAAGAGTCATGTGGAGAAAAAGTAGCTTAGTTAGTAATATCTACATAAAATTATGAATAAAAAAATGCAAAAGTATTGCCAAAGTGAAGTTTTGTTTGAGGGTGTGTTTCCACCTTTTAATTCAATCAGAAACAACAAGGTATCATTGCCTCTGACTAATTAGCCCTCAAAAATTCTGGGAATTTTTAATCTGGAATCATGTCTGATCCGTCTTATCCGAAGAATATGAATAAAAAGTAAGAGTAACGTAAAGGATTTTTTATCAATACTTACTTGGGGCCCGATGCAGAGGAATGTCTGTAACTGGAGAGCAGCGCCTTAAATCTGTTTTACACGATCCATCTTTCTTTAGTGTTGGTCTGACCCCGTCATCTATCTACTGGAATACATCAGGCATTGTTGGGAGGAAAGCTTGGCTGATCCATGCGCCATTCATTTCCACGCAGGGCAGTCTCTGAAAAAAAAAAAGTATGTATAAACCAGGGTCTTTTTCATATAAAAACAAATGGTTATTTTTGCTATTAAACCATATGTTCCACAGCTTTACCAGTCATTGTGTCAGCCAATGAAGCAACTTTGTCTGGAAGTGCTGCAAAAGCAGTCCACTGCATCACAAGTGGCATCTGACACCCCCAGTCAACTGTTTGTTGTCTGTCTGTTATGCTTTGGGTTCAGCTCCACTATCCATTGATGAAGATCTGATAATCATAAAATTCAGCAGCTACTGCCCAGCCAAGAAGTGGAGGAGACACTCGCCTCTTCTTCCACTAGCCGGCAATTAGTGATGAGGAGAGTGTCGTGGGAGGAGGTGTTGCAAGCCGAGGTAGTGGAAGAGGGTCCCTGGAGTCTGCGGTGGTGGCGGCAGCAGCAGCAGTGAATTATTGGGGACTGTTGATAGGAAAAATCAGCTACTCAGCGATGTGTCAGTTTTTCATGTTGCATCCACAATCCTGTGGAGAAAAAGTAGGTTAGTTAGTATATATACAAAAAATTATGAATAGACAAATGCAATAGTATTGCCAAAGTGAAGTTTTGTTTGAGGGTGTGTTTCCACCTTGTAATTAAATCAGAAACAACTAGCTATCATTTAGCCCTCAAAAATTCTTGGAATTTTTAATCTTGATGTCTGAGGGATTTCTCCTCTCAGACAGCGTCACCATAAGTCCAGCCTGCTGCATTACCCAGTGGTGGACCTTTCAGAGAACTGATGGCTTGTGCCGAGCCGAGGTGGAGAGTCCCATGGCATGGTTGTTGAACAGAAGGTGGGCCAGTCCTTTAGCCTGTCAGTGTGTACCAAAGTGCACAGTGTTGTCTACGTCTGGAGCTGTAACTATGGACTCATGGTGGACAATATATATCCTTTTAGGCCCCCTTGGTGATTGTGGTTTCACGCTGTTCTTCACATGGTTTTCCTTGACCAACACATGGGAGGAACTACTAAAAATGAGAACTCAATCCATGAAAGCATTGCTTAATCCACGAAAACTGCAAATTTGGACCCATGGTGACTGACACTTGGAAGAACATCTTGTTTGCGCTGCGACAAGGAAGCCAGAGTCATGCGCCCTGACATGGCACACGTGTTCAGTCTAGTTCTGAAGTCTTGCCCCCATCTGAAAGACATCCGAACAACAGGAAAGAAAGTTAGCATGCACTTCTGGCACTCCTACACCACCAAGCACAACCTTATTGAGCCTCAGCGTCACAACGGTGTACCCCAACATAGTCTGATTTGCGATGTTTCCACCCGTTGGAATTCCACCCTCCATATGCAGGATCCACTATAGCAGTGGTCCCCAACCCTGTCCTCAAGGCCCACCAACAGGCCAGGTTTTGCAGATCTCCACAAATGCACAGGTGGAGTAATTAGTGCAGCTGCAGAGCAATAGAGCTGGCTATTTGGAGATCCAAAAAACATGACATGTTGGTGGGCCTTGAGGACAGGGTTGAGGACCACTGCACTATAGGAACAGAGAAAAGCCATCACGGATTTCTGGATGATCCAAACGGATAGGGGGACACCCCTGTGTAAATTCAATGTAAACCATTGGCAGCTCATACATGACACCGACCGTTTGCTCAGGCCCTTTGAGGAAGCTACTTTATTAGTCAGTTGCCAGGACTATGAGATGAACGATGAGATTCCACTGCTTCATGTACTACAACACATGTTGGAAAGCATGGCTGGTCAGGGCACTGGAGACATGGCACATACATTTCACAGCCACATGAAGCCTGTGGGGGTTGAAGTGGAGGAGGAGGGGGTGGGGCACAGCAAACCACAGTTTAGGTTTCACAAAATGACTATTTTATCTAGTCATCTGGAGAGGAGGAGCAGGAGCAGCCACAGGAGCTAGAGGGTTGTGAGGAAGGTGAGACAGAGGACCCAGACACACCGTGGCAGTTTACAGTGGAGATGGAGACAGGTAGTCCCTCCGAGTCACTTGCACAAATGGCACGATGCATGCTCACATGCTTGCATACTAGTGAGCGCAGAATTGTCTCCATTTGTCAGCGGGAAGACTTCTGGCTCTCCAACTTATTGGACCCTCGCTTCCGGCACAAAATGGGGGCATTTTTTACGCCCACTGAGAGGGAGGAAAAACTGACCTACTACAGAGATATCCCACGTAGTCAGTTGGGCGATGTCTATCTGTGCCATGGCCCATACTCCCACAGGTCTGACTCGGGGGGACCTCTGCGATCACCTTCCACTGCCATGGCTGCTGGGGGGGTGGAAGGAGCAGCAGCAGCAGCAGCTCCATCAGCAGCAGCCTCAGTCTTCAGTCGCTAGTGAGTAGCTTTCTACACCCGCATAGTCAGTCTACTCATGAGCAGCAGGAAGACCTGGAGCTGGACCTCAAACAGCAGGTCATGTCATACCTTGACATGACCATGCCAACACACCTTCAGGATCCACTGGATTTGCTGGGAAGCCAAACTTGACTTGTGTCCGCAACTAGCAGAGTTTGCCCTGGAAAAGCTGTACTGGCCGGACAGTAGTTGATTTAGATGGCAACTGGGCTGCTCTATATAATGCTGCAAAAGGGCAAATTTACCTCAGATTTACACAGGGCCTGCTCCATATAATGGTGCAAAACCATGAATTTACCTCATAATATAAACTATTGCCCCTCAGATTTACACAGGGGCTGCTCTATATTATGCTGCAAAATGGCAAATTTACCTCACAATATAAGCTATTGCCCCTCAGATTTACACAGGGCCTGCTCTATATAACGAAGCAAAATGGCAAATTTACCTCACTATATAAGCTATTGCCCCTCAGATTTACACAGGGGCTGCTCTATATTATGCTGCAAAATGGCAAATTTACCTCACAATATAAGCTATTGCCCCTCAGATTTACACAGGGCCTGCTCTATATAACGAAGCAAAATGGCAAATTTACCTCACTATATAAGCTATTGCCCCTCAGATTTACACAGGGGCTGCTCTATATTATGCTGCAAAATGGCAAATTTACCTCACAATATAAGCTATTACAGCTCTATATAAATAAAAATAAATAAATAAAAAAAGGGCCTATAGAAGCTTATTTAGTATAACAGATAGGGTGACATGTGCTGGTTTGGGATGCCCATATGGGCTAGTGTTTTGGCAGCAGTACAAAAACCAATGCAAAATGCAATAGCTTAATAAAGCTGATGCTGATCAACGCTAATTTAGTATAACAGATGGGGTGCAACATGCAGGTTTGGGATGCCCTGCGGCCTGGTGTATTTAAAGCAGACCAAAACCAATTCAAAATGCAATAACTTAATAAAGCTGAGGCTGTAGATGCTTATTTAGTATAAACAGGTAGGGTGCAAGGTGCAGCTTTGGGGTGCCCTGCGGCCTGGTTAAATGAAAGCAGTCAAAAAGGAAGTGCAAACTGAAGTAGCTTAATGAAGCTGATGCTGATCAACGCTTATGTTGTATACCAGATAGGGTGCAAGGTGCAGCTTTGGGGTGCCCTGCGGCCTGGTTTATTAAAAGCAGTCAAAAACAAGTGCAAACTGAAGTAGCTTAATAAAGCAGCTGATTCTGATCAACGCTTATGTTGTATAACAGATAGGGTTAAAATAGCATGTGCCTTGGGATGCCCGTGTGGCCTGGTATATTTCAAGCTGAACAAAAAGTAACAATAATCCAAGTATGAGAAATGCTTGTGCTTAACATATAGGGTTAATCAGCATGTGCCTTGGGATGCCCGTGTGGCCTGGTATATTTCAAGCTGAACAAAAAGTAACAATAATCCAAGTATGAGAAATAATTTTAATTAAATAATAATACTTTGAAAAAAAAACCTTAATTTCATGCCGATCAATCCAAAGGTCAATGCCCCTAACAAAAATAGTGTTCGGCATAAGTTTTCCTTCTGGAAGGACGTAACCTTTAGTTTACATGGTTGGGGTAGGTTATCTTACAAATTGGGATACCCCAGGCAGCAGTGTCATTGAAAGAGACAGATTGTAATGCAGGCCATACGCAAGCAGAGAAACTCAGGCTGCAACAGGCCTATTTAGTTTACATGGTTGGGGTAGGTTATCTTACAAATTGGGATACCCCACTGTATATGAAACCGAATATAAATGCACACCCAAAAGTGGACAATCAGCCTCCAAGAGGCCTGCTTAGTTTAAATAAGAGAGCTGCTTAGTGTAAATAAGAGAGGTAGATTATGTTATGTTACAGAATGGGATGCCCCCACAGCAGACCTGAGATTAGTATATATGCACAGCAACAGTGGATAAGCAGGCTCCAACAGGCCAAATTACTTTAAATAAGTGTGCAGCTTAGAGTAAATACAGAGGCTAATGGGATGTTACAGAATGGGATGCCCCAAAGCTGACTTGAGATCAGTATATATGCACACAGCAACAGTGTCTAAGCAGGCTCATACAGCCCAAATTACTTTAAATAACTGTGCAGCTTACAGTAAATGCAGAGGCTAATGGTATGTTACAGAATGGGATGCCCCAAGCAGACTTGAGATCAGTATATATGCACACAGCAGCAGTGTGTAAGCAGGCTCATACAGGCCAAATTTCTTTAAATAACTGTGCAGCTTACAGTAAATGCAGAGGCTAATGGTATGTTACAGAATGGGATGCCCCAAAGCTGACTTGAGATCAGTATATATGCACACAGCAGCAGTGTGTAAGCAGGCACATACAGGCCAAATTTCTTTAAATAACTGTGCAGCTTACAGTAAATGCAGAGGCTAATGGTATGTTACAGAATGGGATGCCCCAAAGCTGACTTGAGATCAGTATATATGCACACAGCAGCAGTGTGTAAGCAGGCTCATACAGGCCAAATTTCTTTAAATAACTGTGCAGCTTACAGTAAATGCAGAGGCTAATGGTATGTTACAGAATGGGATGCCCCAAAGCTGACTTGAGATCAGTATATATGCACACAGCAGCAGTGTGTAAGCAGGCTCATACAGGCCAAGTTTCTTTAAATAACTGTGCAGCTTACAGTAAATGCAGAGGCTAATGGTATGTTACAGAATGGGATGCCCCAAGCAGACTTGAGATCAGTATATATGCACACAGCAGCAGTGTGTAAGCAGGCTCATACAGGCCAAATTTCTTTAAATAACTGTGCAGCTTACAGTAAATGCAGAGGCTAATGGTATGTTACAGAATGGGATGCCCCAAAGCTGACTTGAGATCAGTATATATGCACACAGCAGCAGTGTGTAAGCAGGCTCATACAGGCCAAATTTCTTTAAATAACTGTGCAGCTTACAGTAAATGCAGAGGCTAATGGTATGTTACAGAATGGGATGCCCCAAAGCTGACTTGAGATCAGTATATATGCACACAGCAGCAGTGTGTAAGCAGGCTCATACAGGCCAAATTTCTTTAAATAACTGTGCAGCTTACAGTAAATGCAGAGGCTAATGGTATGTTACAGAATGGGATGCCCCAAGCAGACTTGAGATCAGTATATATGCACACAGCAGCAGTGTGTAAGCAGGCTCATACAGGCCAAATTTCTTTAAATAACTGTGCAGCTTACAGTAAATGCAGAGGCTAATGGTATGTTACAGAATGGGATGCCCCAAAGCTGACTTGAGATCAGTATATATGCACACAGCAGCAGTGTGTAAGCAGGCTCATACAGGCCAAATTTCTTTAAATAACTGTGCAGCTTACAGTAAATGCAGAGGCTAATGGTATGTTACAGAATGGGATGCCCCAACAGGAATGCACCTGGCAGCAGTACTACTATGCACAGCAAAAGTGTCTTTATCAGGGCAAATTTCTATTAGAATAAGTGCAAATGGCTATGGTATTAAATAGAGGCTTGTGTAGTCAGAGAATGGGATGCCCCAAGAGCCAGGAGTGCACCTGTGAGCAGTAATACTATGCACAGCAAGTGTGTTTATCAGGCCAAATTTCTATTAGAATAAGTGCAAAGGGTTATAGTAAATAGAGGCTGGTGTAGTCACAGAATGGGATGCCCAAACCAGAGTGCACCTGGGAGCAGTACTATGCACAGCAAAAGTGTCTTTATCAGGCCAAATGACTTTTAGAATAAGTGCAAAGGGTTATAGTAAATAGTGGCTGGTGTAGTCACAGAATGGGATGCCCCAACCAGAGTGCACCTGGGAGCAGTACTATGTACAGCAAAAGTGTCTTTATCAGGCCAAATGACTTTTAGAATAAGTGCAAAGGGTTATAGTAAATAGAGGCTGGTGTAGTCACAGAATGGGATGCCCCAACCAGAGTGCACCTAGGAGCAGTACTATGCACAGCAAAAGTGTCTTTATCAGGCCAAATGACTTTTAGAATAAGTGCAAAGGGTTATAGTAAATAGAGGCTGGTGTAGTCACAGAATGGGATGCCCCAACCAGAGTGCACCTGGGAGCAGTACTATGCACAGCAAAAGTGTCTTTATCAGGCCAAATGACTTTTAGAATAAGTGCAAAGGGTTATAGTAAATAGAGGCTGGTGTAGTCACAGAATGGGATGCCCCAACCAGAGTGCACCTGGGAGCAGTACTATGCACAGCAAAAGTGTCTTTATCAGGCCAAATGACTTTTAGAATAAGTGCAAAGGGTTATAGTAAATAGAGGCTGGTGTAGTCACAGAATGGGATGCCTCACAGCAGACTTGAGATCAGTTCAGTATATATGCACAGTAAGTGTATAAGCATACTGAAAACGTTAACAAAGCCAGTCAGCCAGCCAGTAACACTGGCTGGATGAAAAAAAAAAAAAATCTCCCTGTGACTGCCTCCGATTTTTCCTAACTTTCCCTGTTTTTCGCTGACTTTCTGCCTGTCTCCTGCCTGTCTCCTGCCTGTCTCCTGCCTGTCTCCTGCCTGTCCCTGTCTGTCTAACTGTCTCTCTCCCTGCCTACAGCAGCGTCCTGTCTCTCACGAATGCAATAGAGAAATGAGGAAAAGCAAGATGGCCGCCGGCCTTAAATAGCGCTGTGACGTCACCGGGCTTGCTGGCTGCTGATAGGCTGCATGTGACTGCCCCAGCTTGCACTGGCGCGGGGTTGATGTCTGGACATGTCCCGTCCGCCATCTTAGAATGCCTGTAATGTAAATGAATGGATGTTAAAGGAAAACTTCGAGCGATCGAATCGCGGGGAAATTCGGATTCAATCTGAATCGAATTTTTCATGAAATTCGGATCGAATCTGGGTTCGTCCGGATCGATTCGCTCATCCCTAAATGACATCATAACCACACAACAGTGGCAATGAATAGAGGAGGCGGAGCTAAAACAGGCGCCATTTTCTGGGATTAGAGTGAAGCAGGAGCAGTAAAAATTGGCAAAAGGTTATCTTCATGGGAGGAGCAATACAGGGGATGCAGTTAAAAATGTGGGTTTTGGTCCGCTTTAAAGCTGGCCTAAAGTTAAAATGACTAAAAGCGATCCAATTTTAAAAAAATGGTGTTGATCGCACTGGGTGCAGCTTGGAGGGAGGGGAACCAATGCCTCCTGTGCATACAGTATACCCCCTTACTTTCTCCTCGCTCCTTCTGCAAAACTAGGCCGTGTGATGGGCTGTTGGCGCTTATGTGAATCCTCTTCTGGGTGGGTCAATGCGGGCAGGATACCCTGGAGAAGATAAGAAAACCAGGTGTAGTATGCTGCTTGCATCGACGATTGGGATGCACCCCGGTGTTGCCATGAACACCTATATTTCTGGGATTTAAGGTGGATTTTGGAATGCTTTAGTGCAATCACCAAGATGTTCCTCTTCAGCGGGGCATCCCAATTTGGTGCCTCTTGAGGTGAAACTCAACTGTTCCCCAGATACTCAACGTGATTCTGGATGCCAATCAGCGGCATAACTAAATGTGACAGGGCCCTAATGGGAACATTAAATGAAGCCCTTTCAAGGCTCATACAGTAAACTTTATTCTGTCTTTTACCTCAATTGGATGCAGCTAGACAACTTAAAGCGGACCTTCACCCTAAATAAGAGCCTGTCTTATATGTTTACCCCACCCTGTACATACAGATTGCCCACATTAAAAATCATCCTACCTGCATCTATTGCATTTTCTGAGACTTTAAACATCCAAGATGGCGGCCCATGGAGGTGCAGACTGCCTGCAAACAGGAAGTGTCTTCTGACTGTGTCGCTCTTCATTCTGGGATTGCTGACCTTTTCCTGACCCTAGCTCTGCCCTGTCTGTGCAAAGCACAGTTATATCACCGATCCCCTGCACTTTTGACCCCTCCTCTCCTCAGTAGGTGATACTACTGAGGCAAGATGGCGGCGCCCATATCCTAGAGTGCTGAACAGAGTTGCAGGCCAGTGAGGGAAAGAATAAAAAGTAAATGAGTAAAAACCTAAATTAATTTTAGATGCTGGGGAATAGTTTTTTTAAGGGTTTGGGCTTTTCATTAAATTATGCTGAAGGTCCACTTTAAGACGGAAACATCAAAGACGGATGTGCTTTTCTAAATTTTGCTAAGTGAGCTCAAATCTGATAAATAAGGTGAATGAGCAACCTGGAGGATGATGGGCCTCCCCTGACCTTAGTTTGTGTGTACCTTGCAATGCCACTTCCTGCCCGTGCAGTACTTCATATTGCAACTCTAGGTGCCAGGGAGCCATGACACTGGCAGGGAGACTAAGCACTACATCGCCGATCAAGGGGGCAGCTCGGAGTACGGCGACACAGAAGCAACTGAGTGCAGGGCTGTCAGGGCAGTGGTCCAAGAAATGTGGCGCAAGGGTCCGCATTCGAACCGTGGTCCGCCAGTTGAGTATAGCTGTCCTATAGTATTGCCCCTGATCCCAACACATCCCTGCTGTGGGCACTCTTTGCAACTGCCACTGCGAGTGTGCCAGGCTAATTTAGGCTAAGCTTAGCCATGTACCACATGGCATCCCGACCTACGCATGCTCTGTGGGCTCCCAGCCATTCAAAGTGCGCCACAGACAGCACAGGGCAACCAGGGATGCATCCGCCCCCCTTTCTGTTCCAAACAGAGCTGTATGCCATGCATTAATATGTATGGCATACAGCGCTGATTGGATTAGAGCCCACGCATGCACCATGGAACCGCTGGAAAGGTGAGTTTTGCAGGCAATGCTGTGGGCAGGGGCAGACTGGCTATAGAGAGACCTGGGAGAATTCCTGGTTGCCCGGATTGCTTTGTGGGAGCCCACGCATGCACCATGGAACCGCTGGAAAGGTGAGTTTTGCAGGCAATCCTGTGGGCAGGGGCAGACTGGCTACAGAGAGACCTGGGAGAATTCCTGGTTGCCCGGATTGCTTTGTGGAAGACTGGGCTGATGCTTGAAAAGTCCTCACCCAACCCCTGCTTTTCTAGTTCCCCCCTCAGCCCCCCCTGTACCCACCCCCACTGTACTCCCCTAACCAAGACACCCGAGCCCATGCTCTGCCCCTGCAATGTTTTAGTCTCAGCATCATTATTATTATTTATATAGCGCCAGCATCTTCTGTAGCGCTTTACAAGGAATAATTACAGACAAGGTAAAACATATAGTACAGGTAACAATACAAATCTAGATGCCACGAGGTTCAAACCAAGTGTTGTGAGCACAGGAGACAATAGGAAAGAGAGCCCTGCCCTTGCGTAGCTTATAAAATAGATAAGAGATGAAAGAGAGAAAGTAGTAAAAAATTCAATTCATGAGAAAAAAGCTTGAGAAAGTCACTGTTACTGAATCACCAAATAAGAAAACAATGAAAGTCAATGAAACTTTTTTACTCCTAAGAAAAGTAGAGAACTGTTTACTTCTTCCTACTCTGTAGTAAAAGCTGCCATTGACTTTCATTGTCTTTTTATCTGGTGATTCAGTAACAGTGACATTCTCAGGGTTTTTTTTCATGAATTAAATTTTTTACTACCATGAGAATTTTTTTCAACTCTTATTGAATCGAGGCAATGTCTGCTCCCACAGCACTAAAACTTCAACGCCATAGGTTCAAGGGTGGTCATATCCACCCCTGCCCGTGATCTGTCCTTGCAATGTTATGGCCTCATACTCGAATCACTGGCTGGAAGCATGCAGGGGGACTGGGGATGGGCCGGTAAAATCCCAAGCTGATTTTTAGCCCCAATCCGCCACTGCCTGGGGATTTCATAAATCAGAATGTCCCAGCATAATGGACCAAAACCCAGGGTGGTCGCAGTTGGAATCAGGCCTGTCCATGATAGCCCGTCCTCTGTATCATTATCTGTCAGCTCTCCACATTGGATTCCTCGTTCCTCTACAGAATTCTCCGGCCTCGCTGAGCGCAGCAAAACGAGCGCGTACAGTTCACATATTCAATTAATAAATGAAGTCATTGGGTGGAACCTGATCTTGCCGAGCTCGCCAGTCCACTGACCATCTTCCACAGGAAAAAAAATAGAGCAAACGACAGAGCCATGATATCGATCCAGTAACAGGGAGGGAAAAGGAAGATCAGTCCGATTAACCCTTTCACTGGTGCTCCCGGCTGATCCATCTCTGCTCCCTCTCCTCCCTGCGGAGGTCATGTCCTTTCTTTGTTTCCCAGGTCAGGTTTCGGCCTGACAAGTGGTAATTGATTCCCCTGCTGGATAGGCCGGTGGTAAGTGCAGGATAGAGTTACAGTGAAAACAAATCGCACTTCACGGCTCTGACCTTTCCTCCAGCAGCTTTTGTTGTGGTGGCACTTGAAGTCTGTGAGGTACGAGACGTGTTCTCACTTCTCCCCGTCTCCCGCGGGCGGCGGGGCTCTGACGGGTGAGGCCTTGGCAGGACTTTCACTTCATTGTCACGGCTCTGAAGGGCAGACAGTACAGAAACAATCACAGGAACTCATTTACCCTTGTAAAGTAATGTGTGTAAACCTACCTCACACCACACAAGGTAAACAGACTGACCGTACTTTACACAGGTCTGTTGTGCTGCCACTAGGCCCGGAGGCGTAACTAAATTTGACAGGGTGAGCAAAGGGTTCGGAGCAGCTCCATCACTATTATTTATACAAAATTATCATCATTATTATTCAGGGCCTGGGAACCAATTTACCTCCCAGTTTAACCCTCTCATCATCTAAGTATTAAGCACCAAACATGTCTAGCTATGTGAAAAGAGATTTGGTTGCACATATCTGCAGATACATGTGGAAGCCACACCGCCCGACAAGGCACTCTGTGTTTAGTGTGGTCCCTACTCTTATTTTTGAGTCCCCAAAGATAGGACATGCAATGCAGCCAGAGCTGGAGGCTGGCAGCTTCCCAGGTGAGTAGCTCTGGCTGCATTGCATGTCCCAACTTTGGGGACTCAAAAATAAGAGTAGGGACCACACTAAACACAGAGTGCCTTGCCGGGGCAGTGTGGCTTCCACATGTATCTGCAGATATGTGCAACCAAATCTCTGTCTTTCCACATAGCTAGACATGTTTGGTGCTTAATACTTAGATGATGAGAGGGTTAAACTGGGCGGTAAATTGGTTCCCAGGCCCTAAATAATAATGTTGATAAATTTGTATAAATAATAGTGATGGAGCTGCTCCCACCCCCTTTGCTCAGTTGCTAAATTTGACAGGGCCCTGTTGTGATCATTAAATGGGGCCCTGTCAAGGCTCATACATACCTCCCAAGTGTCCCTCATTTGGAGGGACTGTCCCCCTTTTAAGCCTATGTCCCTCGTTCTCATTTGTCCCTCTTTGAGGTGTAACATGCAGATCTGAAGCAATAAATGATTCATTTGCCTATTCAAAGTATTAACCGTTACAATCTCCTATCCATTCCACAATGAGGTGGTGCTCTTCTCAGGGGAGAAATTCAGGGGATGCTAGTTAAAAATGTGGGTTTTGGTCTGCTTTAAATCAAGAAATAATGCCCTATTGTTAAAATAATATACCTGACATACCAGACCCCCTGCTGTTGGTGCACCCCCAAATCTCCCTGTGTACTCCATGGGGTACATGTACTGCAGGTTGAGAAACAGTGTCCTAGGAGACGTAAGTATCTGGACGGCTCTGTTCTCTAGTTTAACACTGCCGCATAGTCACAACAGACAGTTCTAATTGGACAAGAGCTAGCACATGCGTTGTTGGAGCATGGAAAGGTGAGTTTTTATGGGTGAACTGGGGGGTTTCACACAGTGGGGTATCATGATTCGGATGCCCCGGAAAAAAAGCCAGCAGCCGGCTCTGTAAAATCTTAGATTTCAGGCCAGCTGCTGGTAGGTTTTGTTCTACTTTAACCAAAATTTGATTTATCAAATCATCATTTAATTAAGTTAAAGGGGTTATTCTATCTTTTTTTTCTTTTCACTCACTCACCTTTTTTTAGGTAGTCATTATCATGAATGATGATAGTTTTGTCATTCTTTTTGTTTTGATCTATTGCAACCAAATCAGCGAAAATTTAGACTGACTTTCAACTTTACCTGAATCCATACAGCAACACTAATAAAATTGCATTTTCTCCACTCTTTCCTTGCCAGGAAACATTAGGGTCGATTCAAAGAAACATGTAACAGCTTTGATTTTGGTGCCGATCATCCTATTTTTCCCGTACGCTCGTGCGTTCGTATGAACTTGCGAGTGATTCTATAAGCAAATACGTTTCTATCCTAAAATGTACGTCCGTTCGTGTGGCAGTTCGGGGATTCAGACCTATGTCAGTTTCCATCCTGAATTTTCCGTTTCATTTCTCAGGTTGCAACATTGGTTTTGCCCTTTTTCCTTTTTTGTCTGGACGTAAATCCTTCTGATCTTGCGGCTGCGCACTACAAACTTACCTCATTAAAGTGCATTCTAAATATTTGGTCTTTTATTTTTCTTTATTTCATTCATTTTGTAGTAACCAACCATTAATGAATGCATTTGCATAAGTAAATCTTACTTTGTTTAATTTTTAGTTAACTTGCATTTTTTACTTGTGGATTTAATTTTAATATTTTGGCTTCAAATGGTACAACTTAAAATTTTGGGTGTGGTTACCCACACCCTCTACATACAGATTGCTCTCAAAAATTAAAAAACACCCAGCAACTTCAGCATGTTATGAGCCTAGAAACAGCCAAGATGGCGACTCAGGTATTCTCGGGCAGCCTGCAAACAGAAAGGGCCTTGTGACTGTGTTGCTCTGCATTCTTTGATTTCTGACCTTTCCGTGCCCCCAGCTCTGCTGTGTCTGTGCAAAATACAGCAGTAACCCACATCCTGCACTTTATCCCGCTCTCCTCTCCTCAGTAAGTGTGATGCATCTGACCAAAGATGTGCTTAAATAATTAAACAAAGCAAAGGTAAACAACTACACCAATAAATGCAATCTAAAAATATTATTCTAGTACATCAATTTAAAAATAAATAACAAAGAACATACGTTTCTTTAATTAATGCAAATATATTGCAAAATAAAGGTTTACATGCAAAGGACTAATTAAGGTCCACATTAAAATGCTTTTATAAGGCATACATGAATCAGGTATGCATTGCCATACAATTTATGGCCTCGGCCATGCTGATACATGCAGTTCATTGGAGCTCAAGACGCGCAGACTCCTCCACATAGCCAAAAAACCTGTTCAAGAACAGCAATACGACTGCTAAAAGGTGTCGGAAGTGGCTTTCTTTTAAAACGTATTTAGAGGTTTGAAAACTGTTCTCTGAATCACACCTAAACACATCCGATTATCCTAAGTTTTACGTTTTGATCCTAAGTTTTACGTTTTGATCCTAAAATTTAGGAACGAACTTCCGATGATCGTAAGAGCATATACGCATTCGTACGTAGGCTCGTGCGAGTCGTAAATGGCCAAAAAAACAGGAAAAAATGACTAACACCCACCCAAACTTACGATTCTCGATCCGAAATCAATTAACTTTTGCTCTTTGAATCAAGGGGATTGTGTAGGTTGTTAGCAGTAACTGCAGTAGCCAGTGGTGGACTGTGGCCAAAAATCAGCCCTGGATTTTACCAGCCCCTGGCCAGCCCGAGGCATCCCTTCTGGAGCCCTCCAATCATGATGCTGGGGATATAGCATTGGGGGCTGGGATTCCCTGGCTTGTGGGTACAGTGGGGCTGGGTACAATGGGCTGAGAGGAGACTAAAGGGGCAGTGATTGAATGTGGGTGTTAAAGTGGACCAAAACCAAGGATTTTGACTATCCTAGGTTTTGGTCCTTGCCCCAGGCACCCCGATCGGGGTGTGTGAAACCCCCCAGGTCACCCGAACAAACTCACCTCTTCCCGGTCTTATGATGCATGCGCTGCTGCTCGTTCAATCAGCGCACTCAGATCTGCTCGAGCCCCTTCGTCCAGGAGCTCGTCTAATCTGCGTGGATCCGAGCGTTCTGGCAGCCGCATCCCCCGCTACCCTCTAACAGGGAGCGTGCCTGCGTGGCCATTGACAAATGCCTGGCGCGTGCACGCTCCTCGCTAGAGGGATAGCTGGGATGCGCCCGCTGCTAGTGCATGCGCCCTTGGACCGGAAATGAAGGTGAGTTTTCCGGTGACCTGGTGCGTTTACACAGTGGGGCACCCCTGATCAGGGTGGCCTGGGGGATCTAGTATGCCTACCCTGTAGTCTCATAGACTCCAGGGTGGGTTTTGGTCCTCTTTAAAGCAGCAGCCTAACTGGCCCCATTGTCCCGGGTCCCCCTATGGCCAGTCCACCCCTAGTAGTAGCTCTATGTACAATGGTTTACAGGCAGAAGGGTTAACTTTATGAGTAGTGTTGTTTGGGTTGTGCCCTGGAGTTACTTTATCTGATTAAATGTATTTATTTTTTTCTTTACAGAAAAATCTGACTTATTACCCACCATAGACACGTATACAAATGTCAATGGAAAGAGCTTAGTGTGCTTAGAGAGATGGGCTGAGTAAGCAGGCAGCTGGGCCCTGAATTTACTGCAGTCGTTTTATGTCCCTTAGTTTTTATCTTGTTTTCCTATAAATAAAACGCAACGCTTACAGTTTTTGTATTATGACATGCGGGGAAGAGCATGAAACTTATCTTTATTCATTTACTAACTGGCCAAAAATATGACTAAACTGATGACCCATGGATGGAAAACAACATGGATAAAACAGATGTTTAGCTAATGTAGTTTGAAAGCCATATGTGGGCGAATTAAACAGAAACTAAATATATATATATACTCCCCTTCTGCTGACATCCCAAATAAGCTCAGTGGTTTAAAGAAGAGCAACCTCCAGCTCAAAGTCTATAAGACTCTAGGGGCGGTGGTCCCCCACTTTTTTTGAGGGCCATTTGGGAAGCCCTGACTTGTGAAATCCACGGGATGACCATGAGAGTCAACTTTCGAGCAATTCCACATAAGTCTAGAGATTTTAAAGTGGACCAAAACCCAGGATTTTGACTATCCTGGGTTTTGGTCCTTTCCCCCGGGGCACCCTGATTAGGGGTGCCCCACTGCCTGAAACCCCCCAGGACGCCAAGACCAACTAACCTCTTCCTGGTCCTAAGGCGCATCTAAGAGCAGCAGCTCCGAGTGCCCTGACGGCCGCATCTTCCGCTTCCCTCTAACAGGGACCGTGCCCGCGCCAGCCATCCACAAATGCCTGGCACGGGGGCGTGCCCTGCTAGAGGGATAGCGGGATGCGGCCATGGACCGGGAAGCAAGGTAAGTGAATGGGGAGACCTGGGGGGTTTCACACAGCGGGGCATCCCGATTTTGGATGCCCCGGAGGGGGGGATCGTCCACTTTAAGAGGAAGCCTTCTGGCTTATCCTTGTCGTCTTCACACCTCAACAGAGCCGTAATTCCCATTAGGCATCACTGGGCTTGTACCTAGAGGGCCACCTGCAGGGGGAGCTTTTATGCTCCTTCAGAAACGTCCACCTCAAGCTTCAGAAAGATGCATTTTTGGCTCTCAAAGTTCGGTTCCACATTGATTTCAATGGGTTCAGATTCGAGTCAAGTTTGGTACCCGAACCAAACTTTATTTTAAAGTTCAGCTGAACTTGCCAAACCCAGACTTATAGGGGGTTCGCCCAACACTAATCTTTATCTCAACATCCAATCCTTCATCACAGCTGACACCTTGACAGTTCTAGTTCATGCCCTGATCATTTCCCAACTATTGCAGACTACTGCAACATTCTCCTGTGCATCTACCAGCAAACAGACTGGTGCTCCTTCAATCCAATCCATCTCTCTTGTCGCTTCTGCAGCACTGCTCCTCTCCCAGTCCCTCCATTGGATGCCAATATCTGAGATAATTCAGTTCAGACCTATGTGAAGGTTCTCATTTATCCATGTCCTTACAGATATTGTAACAGGGACACCTGGCGCAGTTTGCGTGTGCTTTATGTGCTGCTGACAAGTGACCCCTGGGCAGGGCCAGGCTTGTAAAGGAACTCTCCCTGGGCTGAGGGAATGGCTGGCAAGGTACTCACTTGGTTCCAGGGCAAAAGGGGAACCAGAAAGAGTCCCGGATTACTTCAGGTCCACTTGAAGATGACAAACATCTGCAGTCCAAGGTTAAACAATTTATTCTCTAGCCGGGTAGGAAACCTTGGGGTCCTTGGGGCCCCTGGCACTGTCTCGGCCTGTGGTTGGTCCTTACCTTTTGCATCCTCCAGGAGTCCGCAACGGAATGGTTTTCTCTCCCCAAAGAACCACAGAGAGTGCTCCAGACTCCTCCAGCCCAACCTCCTTCAGGTGAGCAGTCTGGGGTGCAACACTCCAGCACCCCACAACAGCATCTACCAGTGATACTCCAGCTCTGGCCACCAGTCTTACAAACTGCCTGAATCTATTTATAGACTCGGGAACCAATCAGCAGGCACAGACGGGGCCCTTCCCTAATTTGTGACTCGTTCCCCAGCAATGCAGTAAGACACCAAGTGACCTTATATCATTGCTGCA